>CP049708.1:9509190-9666270 GCA_004148225.2 Heterodera glycines | reverse complement strand
GAATTCGGCATTGAAGTTGTAATTGAGAACTGCAAATATTTATAAGGTGTTAGTAATAAAGAATTTTTAATTATAAAACCTCGCTAAGATTTTGGCATAAATGATTGGCGAGTGTTAAAAGTTGACCAGGGCATTCGGAGTCGCCAAAAGTATTCCAAATTCGATTCGTTAAAGCGTGCGAATATTCATTGAAAAGCGATTCACACAAATTCTTATGGTACTCGGGTTGGAAAAAATGTTGATAGCTGAATTGGGTGAATAAAGCAAAAGGAGCAAGCAATGGACCAGTACAATTGGGTGCATCTCACGTGGTTGCGCCATTCTTCGCCCATTTGAATGCCCAACTTTTGGGGGCTCTCCGTCGTCTTAGTTGCCACTGGCGCCGCACCCCTCGCCGTCCCGAAACATTCTCCGCCAATTTCAACTTCCGGCATTTCCCTCTCCCTTTCTTTGGTCTCAGTTGGCATTTCCATCTCCACGTCAATGTTTTGAACAGTTTCACTTAAGGTTGTTTCCGATGCTGCGCTTGCTCTTACGCCCAACGATTGTCGCATGTCCACGAAACGCTTTTTTGTTACCAATCCGCCGGTTCGCATTTTTTCCAATACATCGGCCAATGTCTATTAAATAAGAAAAGCATTAAAAACTAACTTTCATTACCTGAATTTCCAACTGCTCGATTATAAAATTTGCCGTTTCAGCATCCATTTTGTTCATTTCCGCTCCCTCAACTTTGCCATTTTTACCTGCCATTTCATCGCCAATGTCTTCTTCGTTCCCTTTTTCACTTTTTGCTTTTTTATTTCTGAAGCTAACGGAACCAAGGATCACTAACTAAAGGACAGCAAACATTAATTCTCGTTAAATTAATAATTACATACCATAATTGTGTTGTATACGATAAACTGTGGAATTTTGCTTTTGTCTTCCAAATTATTTTTCCACAATGAAGTTTCCGCTTTTTGTCTGTCCGATGTTGAGAGGAAATATAAATTGTTGCAGTTCAAATAGCGTCGAAGTTCACTATCGGTGACATGAACGGATGGAAAGTCGGCAGCTTCGCTAAAAACAAATTCTTTATTTTTTTCAAAACTCCCCCATCTTTTCACCGAAACAAAAGTTGGTAAGATGCTCGGAAAGCATTCATAAAAAAAAAGTCCTTTTGCTGCAGTTGGTCTTCCATTTTGTTAGTTTGCGAGAAGTTCAGTGAGGCGAGATGGTTGCGCAGGTCAAGCAGTTCTTTGTAACTGGCCATTGTCTTCACTATGTATTGGTGGTGTGCATAACGCTCCTTAGAACGGACCTCACGCACACCCGCGGCCAACAAAGAATAAGTCGTTTTAGTGCGCGATTCCTTGAGAAAAAATGAAACAATGGGTCAACATTTTAATTGGCAATAATTACCGGAACATATTCGTGCATCAGTGTACGAATCACTTTTGGATTGGGCCAAAAACGGGCGACTGGATTCAGAAAAAAACTGCATGCTCTGATAAGTAACAGCTAAAAAATGAATTAGTTTTATGGCAATGCCAAGCGACGAAGGACCGACCATATCTCTCTCGCGTTGCGTGAAGCGACTTCGGAGGTACGCTTTGTGCTGAAGGCTAAGTTTGTCCACAGTGTCATAGACGCGGCGGTCTTTTTTGTTCAAATGTCGTAAATTGGCCACTGAACTTGGGAATTGCTCCTCTTCGTTCTGTTTAATTTGCTCCCTCTCTTTGTTTAATCTTCGTTTTTTTACGCCTTGTGTTGGTTTCGTCAACCGACGACGTTTTGCAGAATCCACGAGAGAATTTAGCGAACGCTGTGAAAGCACAGAAATGGGTGTCCCCGCTCCCTTTTTGGTGTATTTCCTAAATTAGTAAAAGCATTAAATCCATTGATTGACCCACCAAAAACATACTGCATCGAGATTCGCTGGAGTGTGTTGAATGTTTTGTTAAGTAATGACGCACCAATTTCTTTTTCCTCCACTTCCTCCTGCTTCAAATCGGATGTATCAACAATTCCATCGTCACTTTTTCCGCCTCCATTTTCGGAAGTTTTTGCTTCTGGCTCTTGTTTAAGGCGGACGCCCGAGGGAAAACTTTTGCTCTGCCCTTTGAATTCCGCTTTTATTTGTTTGAGTGCTTCAAAAATGAGTGGATGTTCCAAAGTTTGTATTTTCGGAGCTGTGATCACGTCGACAGAGTTTGACAATCCTCGCTCAGTTACCTCCAATTTCATCGTATTAATAAAATTCTTTTTTGCTAACGCAATTATACACTTTTTCAAGGATTTTCGATCGACCTTAAATTTTCTTTTGGCTGATAATATAAATGAATCCTTCGGTGATACCTGATAAGAATATCCTTCTTTCCTTTCTTCTGCTGATATATGTACTTCAATTTTGTATTGTGTTATTACAGCTTTTTCCTGGTAAACATATTCGAGAATTCGAACCAATCTCTTTAAAGTGACGTCACTTATTCGCAAGGTACCTGTAATTAAAAAATAACAATGAGAAGCAACTCTTGACTGTTTGAAATAATCATTTGTCTGCACAAAATTGCAGATGCTAAAGACGCACTTAAATTATGCTGTGTAAATTTTATAGATTCGCCAAGTTTGTACGGGCATTCGGCCCCAGTCAGTTGTTTAAATCGTTTGTAAAACTCGGCCAAAGCAGTCCCTCCAGCTGGGGTATGTTGCTCGCATTTCGCATAATATCTAAAAGTATTAGGTAATTTGGATTGCTTAATTCTAATTTTTACTTGAGAAAGCGGTGTTTGCCTTCCATTTTTTGGAAAACACCAAAATTGTCAGGGTACGTTTTCATCACGGCGTGGATGGAATTTGAAACAGTTCGATTACTAAATTGATTGAATTAATTGTGACAGTTTTCATAGAACGAACCCAGCCTTCGTTTTGGCATTTATCCCAAAGTGCTTGGATATTTCATATCGGTCAACGCCTTCCATCCCTGAATGATATATGAGTGAAGCAACAACATCCGTTTGAGGTCTGTATAAATGCAGATATGAGAAGGAAGAATGGTCATATGCCGAAAAAATTGAACCTTAATAACAAAATTATAATTAAATGAGTGAATGAATTGTTACTAGTGTTTGAAGCCCCTCCTTCCGCTTCATCAACGCCGACTACTTCAGTGAATTCTTCATCAGATTCCATTTAAAAATGAATAACAATAAATTTTGTGTCTTTTCAGCAAGAATGAATTATTTGGTGTTAATAATAAAATGCAAATTTAATAATTTTTAAAATTAGTTTCATTAGACATCGACATTTTGAAAAAAGTTGGACCTGGGCCTGAATTTTCGGGAGAAAAACTCCAAGGAAAATACAGGTTTAAATTGAAAAAAAATTGGTCAAATGAAAAGTTTTGTCAAGGACAGATTTTTCGTGTTTAATCTGGACCTGGGCCTGTATTTTTTTTCATATTTGATCTACATACCTAAATTTCCTGGACAAAAACAAGGAAAACCCAGCTGTCGAAAAATAGCATGTACCAGAAAAAATCAAGGCCTGGATCCAGGTCCTGGTCAATCTCTAGTTTTCATTGGTTTGGGGGTTCGCTGCAAAAGCAAAAACATGAGATTGAATTGAAACCTTTCTTAAAATTTTATTCTGTCAATCTTAAATTTATACGCAATTATTATTTAACGAATTTATGTTTAATAATTAATTACTAGGGAGTCCAAAAATATGCACATAAAATCGCAAAATATGCGCATAAAATATGCACCAAAAATGGCAAAATATGCACATAAAAAGTGAAAAATATGCACATAAAATTTTCCAAATTGAGGGTGTAATTTCTCAAAATTTCTCCAAATTCACTAAATATAAGCCAAAACATTCAAAAATGGTTAAATATGGTATTAAAAGTCATTTTAGAAGTAAAAAAACACGATAAAGCTAAAATTTACTGATTTTAGTGAAAACCCAACCGGAAAAGCGAAATTTTGCTTTTTTGCTTATTTTTGACATGAAAAGTGTATATTTTCGAGAAAATTTTGCTAAAAAATGATTTTTTCGTAAAATTTTCTGATTTTTGGGGTCAAAGTCCCAATTTAGCTGGTGGGGGCCGTTCTAATAGAGGTTTTTCGAAAAATTGCCCAAATATGCACATAAAATATGCACGAAATGCCAAAATATGCACAAATATGCAAATATGCACATAAATCTCAAAATATGCACAAATATGCAAAATATGCATATGTAAATACGTCCTATAAGCTTCAAATCAAGCTAAAAACATGTTTTTCGTGCGTTTCAGGCCTCCCACAGTCCAGGAAAAAAATATGCATGTGCATATAATTGGACTCCCTATTAATTACATACTTTTTCAGTTTATGGATTCCTTAATAGTAACTTCTCTTGTATTTGACATCGATTCATTCGCTAGAAAATTTTCGGCCGAACAAAGTGACTTCACTCTAAGTCGCTTTTCAGAAATTTTTATGGAAATGGAACTTTCAAGCATATTTCTTGGTCGCTTTTCTTTTTCTGACTTGGTTGAGGTATGGAATGCGTTCTCTTTCAAAGTTTATATAATATTATTGTATAATATGACATTGTCGAGGGGTTTTCGCGAAATCCGGAAAATCTGAATTTGCGACTTTTTTAATTGAAACTTTACTTCCTTTTTACAGTTTTCTGAAAATCTGTTCATCTATTGCTCACGTTTTATGTTCACCCCATTTTCGAGCACTGGTTCTGTTGGAAATGGTGATCAGATTCATTTCAACTCAGATGGAATGTCATCCGGTAGAATTGCGGACCGAAATTACAAAGTATTTTTTCCAAGTAATCTTTCACAATAAAAATTTTCAGCAACGATTATTTGGACTTTTTCTGTGCTACAGTTTTTACTTTCTTCAACCTTCGCAATACGTTGTTCCGATTTCTGTTACTTCTTCTCAGTTGGATGATTTCTATGAATTTACTAGCTCCGTTCTTTTACCTGAAGAGAATTTCGAGGCTCTTTATTGTTTTTACCGTCTTCTCAACGCAAACGCATTCTCAATTGCCCCTGTTTTGGGAAATGTGCGTTTTAAATTGTTTTGGATTTTGCCTTTTCCTTCAGTTCAATCCGCTTCTCCAAGGGACCTTCCACCCGACCCTCCTCGACAAATCTTCGTCTGAATCGAGTGGTATCGAACTCGTCCAAGATTTTGGATTACTTTTTTCTCTGAGTAATAGTGAAGTGTTGAAGGTTTGTGTTTACAATTAGGTGATTAATCGTTAAAAGTATAAAATTATTTTAGCAATCGGAATCGTTGCACCAGCGTTATTTGAACATGAAAACGGACTGTGATTTGAATCTACCTAATGGGACAAAAATGTTATCTGAAAGTCCAATGGACGTAATGGGACGTCTCCTAAAGGTATTCAATGTTTAATGGGGAAAAAGCTGATGTAAGAGCGGCGACAACAAAGTAAAATATTCGAAATATAGGAATCGGAAGAGATTTATTCTCGGCAGTGCACTTTGGAGGAGGAAGGCAAAGGAGTGATTGATCGTCGGAACAAAATCAGACAGAACGCGTTTTCGCAATCGGGAAAAATGAGGAGAGATCGGAGGCACAGAAATGCTCGAGAATAATTTGCAATTTCTTCTTCCTATTACATAAATTTTATTGCTAACAAATTATTTAAAATTTGCTAAATTAAAAGGCAATTTTTATTTAATTATTTGTTCCATTTTTTATAAATTTTCTTAGCACCGATGAGTAAAAGTAACACCAAGCGTCGGATAGACCAAAGGGAGTCTTTCGGTTTAAAATGCGCGAAATGTGAATGTGCAATTGAGGAGCCAATGGTCTCTCAGGTTGTTGCTAAAATATTATTTCCCATTCATAATTGTGAATTCGTGTAAACGAGTGTATCTTCCAGGCTTGTTTGCACCGCTTTTGCGCTTTTTGTGCCCGGGGTGCCAATTGTTGTCCATTTTGTGGTGTCAGCACGCATTTCAAAATCGACTTAAATTTTGCTTTGATCATTTCTAAAGTAATCCTAATCTTCGAATATTTTTGCTGATTTTTTGATAGGTGAAGGCTCGGGGCAAATTTTTCGTGAAACGGAGAATCGTCGATGTTTTGTATGGCGATGGTGCTAACATTTCGTCTTTTGGCAACGGACGACTTTCGCGGATGAGCGCAACCCAAGAAAAGGAGCGGGAACGGACAGCCCATCCGAGCAGTACTCGACTTGTTCACGAAAGTGAACCTTCGACATCTTCCGCGCAGTTTAATGAAGCCATTGCGAATGGCGACACTTATCCGCTTCAAAAGTCCGGAAATGTTCCCCATCAGATGAACGGCGTAAGTATCTCTCACAAAGGCGGATGGCCATGGAGTCTCGGAAACAAAAAGTTCCCCTGGGTTTTTAAGAAAAGTATCTTTTTGCTAGATTAGCCCGAGTGCCGTGTCAAACATGCAATTTTTAATGGGTAAATTAAATTATTAGTTCAGTTCGCAGTTATCTTTGGTGCAAAGTTAGTGCCCTTCCGTAATTTTTTGGGTCATATTTCAAATTCCCTATATCAAAATGCAATTTACGTTTTTTTTGACTCCTTATGCATTGAAAAAATTGTTAAGAAAATTATCCATTTTAGGAGTTAAAATTCAAAAATTACATTATCTTTGATTTTCATAACTTATTTTGTTTGATGAGATTTAAGATTTATAAAAAACCATCACTTAGGCTCTTTTAGGCTCTTTCCCAAAGAAGGCAAACCTTCTTCTTAAGAACTCAAGGTGTTCTCTATCCACACACAAAATTTTGTCCAAAACTCGATCGAATTGTTAGCCATTAACACCCATCTTTGTGTTGAGGTTGTCAATTACATCGCCGTCCCAGCGTCCCTTTGCTGTTCTTCGCCTCTTCCGCCCATTTCCGTTGATTCGGAAAGTGACACTTCGAACAAAAATGGGAATTCACTGATCAATCGCCGTTCTTTGTGTAAACACTTTGTGGACTATGAAGTGAGCAATCCGATAAATTCCCAGCATGGATTTGCATTTAAAATGTTATTTTAGCCAATTGTGTTGTGGCCAGACGGAGAGAATTTTAAGATGAATGATTTGCCAAAATGTTTACTGAGGCCACGACATTTATTAATCCCACCGGAGGCTACAGGTTATTTGAGAGCAGTTTTGAAATCATTTAATGATCTTGCCCTAATTAGTTGCTCATTTGGTTGATTATTTATTTAAACGAGCGGAAATTGAAGCCACATGGAAGCAGCGAAAGGTGACAAGGGTTATCCGAATTTTAGAGAATCCAAGAAAAAAATATCAAATTACTTTATTATAATATTTATAAAATTCCGAATTTCGACTTTTTTGGCCCTGACCCCCCAAAATGATCGAAAAAAAAATTATCAAAGTTTCGAAAAATCAATAAGATTGGTCAGATTTTAAAAACTCATAAGTAGGTAATGATATTTTATACTCTAAAAAATCCCAAAAAATAGGCAATAAAGAAAATAGGCTCTGAAAAGCCTAAAATTTAGGGTATAAAATTACAAATTTTTCAGAGTAACAAAATTAAGCCAAACCAGTATTGAGATAAACAATTTATAAATGAATTTTGGAGATCCATTTTTGAGAAATTTTGATTCTTAGGGATGCTTTTTAAAACTTTTCGGGTCGTTTCTCAGGGGTGTATTTTCCGTTTTTAATGAATTTTTGTTAATTTTGGGCACTAAAATATCATTCCTATGAAAATCGTATTAAATTGCATATTTTCGCTGGTAGTTTTATTTTATCGATTTTTTCTGATAGGTTTGGGTGTCAGGGCCAAAAAGGCCGGAAATTTACAAAAGCAATACCATGCTCTACATGTCACAATATTCTTTGCATGATTTTAACATTGATTTTGTTCTTTTCTTACAAAATTTTAAGTACCATGTGGAGTTTATGAAAGTTGAAGAGGAACGTGAGGAATTACGCCTTTGGATGGACCCAATGCGCAACATTGAGTATCTTATTCGAGACTTCAAGAATAATTTGCAAGAAAACTCCGATGCGAAAAGCCAGGCTTACATGTTGATTGTGCGCAAAACACAAAACGACCTTAATTTCAACACAAATCTGATCATGAGCCATCCCTTCAAAGCATTGTCCGATCAGCAACTTTTGATTGAGTTAATTCGCGAACACAAAAACAGCGGAATTCGGACGGAAAACAAAACAATCACACAACAACAGGGACAGGTGGAAAGGCGACAATTTGAAAAGGCACAGTCCCAAAGACCAATACGACCCCTAAAGATTGTGTTTCGATTTGTTATAAATGCTATGTGATTCTATTTAACAATTTATTGTATATAATTTGTAAAATAAAAACTATTGTGTCTCGATACAAACAAATTCGAGAATTTCTGCTTACAGTAAGACTAGACGTACGAACTACTTGAGTTAAATGAATTGTGCTACTTACTTTGCAAAGAATAACACTTCTCACTCGATCAAAACGCAATGGTGTAAATTATTGGTCCCTATTTTTTCTGAGGCCCTGGCACGAATCTAGGCCTCTTTTGACTCAATTTCGAAATTTTAAACCATCAAAAGTGGCGCATTATTTAAGGATAATAATTTAAGAAATTTGGCTAAAAAGCAAATTTATAAGTCATTTGTGTGGGAAAATGAATGGGTGAATAAAGTAGCAAAGTCAGATCATTTGAATCGTATTGTTAACTACGTCAACGAAAAGCAAATGTTTCCAATGAACGTAAAGGCAATCATCGATGACACCGCCGTGGAAGCCTCGCTGTTCACAACGTGAATAAAATTTATCTAGTGGCACGGGCTTGTTTCCAGTCTCTTGGAGCATTTCACGTGCCAAATCAAACACGCGATTCACCGGATCACGATCCCTAAAGTTGAATATTTAAGAAAATTTAACGAAGAGGGAACGACGATATTTTTAATAATCTTTTCAAAAAGAAAAGCCGAAACGGATTCTCACTTAAATGTCGTTTGGCTTTTGTGTGCGTGCAATGAGTTTCTGGCAATGTCAATCAGTCGCAGCGCTTCTTTGACATCGATCATTTCCACTTCGTCCGCGAGACGGAGACGCGCAAGAGCCGTACACATGCGAATTGCCGCCTAATTATGGGACGTAAATAAAATATTCATGCGCAAGGGGTTTCGAGACAGGTCAAAATTTCGAATTTCTGTTAACAAATTGCAAAGTCGGATTAGTCGAGAAACCCTTTGCGTATGTTTGAAAAAGGGAAATTGCACAAGTAAAAGACGAGGGGAAGTGAAGGTCGAGTCGCTGCTGTTCTTCGCCTCACAGCGCATTTCGACGTATTTCTCCACCAGCACTTCTTTTAGGGCATTGGGCACCACGGGTTCCTTACGTTTGCATATCGAAAGGTACTTTCTAAAAATTGCAGGAAATAATAGCGTTTGATTAATGATTTGCCTGAAGAGTTTCATGTTAATTGGTTCGAAATCGGCTTGCGGTTGTTCGCCTTTACGGTGCACATATGTTATATGGTCGGCCAATTTGCGGTCGGCTTCGCGATCAGGCACATCTTGGATAAGCCATAGCAGGTCAAAACGAGACAAGAGAGCGGCCGGAAGTTGAATGTTCTCTTCAATCGACTTGTTGGGGTTATAGCGCCCAAATGCGGGATTTGCTGCTGCAATAATCGAAGTGCGAGCATTAAGCGAAGTCATTATGCCCGCCTTGGCAATCGAAATTGTCTGCTGCTCCATTACCTTAAAACCAAAATGAAGCTAAAGCAATTGCTCTGACAACACTTCGTGAATTGCAGTACGGTCTGAATCCACCATTTTGTCAAATTCGTCGATACAACAGATTCCCCGATCCGCCAGCACAAGTGCCCCACCCTCGAGTGACATTTCGCCTTTATTAAAAACCATTTTTGAATTGGTTTGAAAAGTTTAATTCACCAGTCAACTGATCTTTGACCACTGCTGCCGTCAGTCCAACGCCACTTGACCCCCTCCCAGTTGTGTACTGACTTCGAATGGCAAGGCGATCAACATAAGTCAGAAGTTGTGACTTCGCCACTCCGGGGTCACCCATCAGCAAAATGTTTAAGGCCCCTAAAACTCAATGTAACACGGTAAAAATAAGTTTAAAAAATCTCCAATTTTTAGCATTTGCGGACCCGATAAAAATAAAATTAGAAATTTCTTTTGCAGTGATTAAGCGGATAAAAGGGGGTTGATCACGAATCTTGCCTCAATTTGCCAAATTCTGAATCCCGGACCAAAAATCTTAACAATTGCCAATAAATCACCTCTAATTTTCATTCCATTTGCGTTCTTGTTAACACCACCAATTAAAGCGAGAAGCAAAGACTTCTTTACATCGCTGAGACCGTAAATTTCGGGCGCAATACTGTAAGCTAAAAGAAAAAGAATGAATTTGAAACACCCAATGGAAACCAAAACAATAACATAAAGAAATATTCAAATCTGCTAACATTTTGCTTACCAATATGTTCATAAAAATTCTCATGGCTGACTAATTCGATTTCCTCCGCGTTCAACTCTCCATCCAAAAGATCTTCATTTGTATCACGATAATTTTTGACATGCTAAAAAATTTAATACGCAAAAATAACTATAAAATGAAAACGTACATAAGCATCGAGAAACAGCTCAGTAACAAGACCTCCAGCCATTTGCCGAAACCCGGTACGAAGCATTGGGATGAGAACGCCGCAAATCTCGACAACATCGCCAGGAATAGCCTTTCTCGTGTTTTCCCCACTGAGATAAATGGTCATTGAGCGAGGGATGCTGCCAACTCCGACTTGGTCACTCTAATTTTAAATGCGGTGAAAAGAATGCAAGTTAGAAAAAGCAATTACCAATTCTTGAATGCGCATTTCTTGAAACTTCACAAATTTAGAACCGCGGAATTGCATCTCCAAACGGCCATTCGCTTTGCTTTCAACGCATTGTTTGCTTGGACAATTGTACAGTGGCGTATAAGACAGTGAATTCACCTATCGAATTAAATAAATTACAGAAGTTCGTTCATTTCATAAAAGTCACCGGTTGAAAGGTTTCCGAACTGCACGTATCACAAACATAAGTGATAACGGAGGCCAACGGTTTAACTTCGGTAGTTCGAATAACAACCCCACGCAAGATAATCAATTTTCCAACAAATTGCGCTTTCAAGTCTCGAACAGCCAATGGTTTCGTCACATCCATCGTTTTGAAATAAAGTTCACTAAAATGAATATTTTTACTACACCATGAAGTTTATATTTTATCACAAAAAGTGACCACTATCTTTTATTAAAGGTACCATACAATCTGCGAAGGAGTTCAGGTGGATATGCCTTAGATGGGTCATCTTCTCGGGCATTCATTTCACCTCTGGCAATTTTCAACATTTTGTCCATATAAAGGCGTTGGAAGATAAATGCGTCAAGCGCATCAATAACCGCAGGCTGGATTAGAAAAGTAAATTAAAATGTGAATAATATCAAAACAAAACTTCGTTGTTGCCAATTGTTTCCTGGACAAGATTTTGAACAATTTCATAAAAGAGTTGTCGATAACGCACTGTATTGAAAGTAATCCAATCGGAAAGTTCGGGGTCATGAAGATGCACCTAAAAAGGCCAAATGGGATGAGCAGTATTTATACAATGTTACATCATCTTGTTCAATGTAGAGAGCAATTTGCTGTCTGTGAGCAATTTGACTAATCTGATCTCGGTATTTGAAGACTTTGCAGCCTTCTTCGTCCTCAATGTAAAATTCGTGCAAAAAATCTTTGATCCGTTCTTTCACAAGGTCATAATTGGGTTCAGCCGCCATATTATAAATCTAAAGAAGAAAAAAAATAACAAGCATATGCCAAATGCCCATGCCAATAAGCAAATTCGTTTTATTCAAATTTATTTTATTTTCATAACAAACATTTTTCAAATTCAAATTTAACGCCCTTAAAATAGATCGAGAAAAAGAAAATTAAAAAAAAAACAGTGAGAGGAGAGAGAGGGAATGATTGGGATGGGAGGAGAATGTGTGGAAGGGAGAGAGAGAGAAGGGAGAATGATTTTAAACAACTTAAGCTTAACCATGCTTTTTCTCTGGGGCGAGATCACGAATGAAAGCCGATCATTGGTTTATTTGAGGAGGAAGACTCTTTCGTTTTCGAGAACAAAGAAATAACAATTGGTGATCATTCTTACATGTGTATAATGTAGGAAAAGGGGTTAAATTTTGCGAACACTCAAAATAATTTGATTTTTTAGATACTTAAACAAATGGAGGCTTTAAACGGAGATTCCGCTGAAACACTGAAAGAAAAAGGAAACAAATTTTACCAAAACGAAGATTTTACGTCATGTATTGAAGTATATACAAAAGCATTGGAGCTAAAACCTGATGATAAATTACGATTGGTCATTTATAAGAACAGAGCAATGGCCAAGCTGAAGACGGACGATTTTGAGGGAGCCGAGTCCGACTGCAACAATGGCATGTTTTATGGGTGAACATTCTCGCTCAGTAATTATTATTTCAGCACTTGAATTAAACCCAAGCGACCCAAAGTCTTATTATAGACGCGCTTTGGCGAGAGAAAAATTAGACAAAATCGGCTCAGCTTTTAATGATGCAAAAGAGGCCATTCGTTTACGACCAGGGGACACGTAATTTTCGGCTGATTAATTCTTGTAATTTTATAATAAACTTCAGTGTGTTAGTGGAATTATGCTCGCGTCTTCTCAAAATCAACGCAGAGCGTTTAAAACAGGTCGAAAGTGTGGAAAATCGTGCGGAAGAAATGCTAAAAATTGCATTTGGAGAGCAACAAAGTGACAAAGAAAAGCACATAAAGGTGAAGGGAATGGGATGGATGTGTTACAGTTTTGAGCTGTTATTTAGGCCATGAACAATTTGCTTGTTTTATGCCGAGACTCAAATAGCGGGGCAATGCGAGTTTGGCAAAATGGACAAATTGTGGCGCAATTGTTGGGAGTTATCAAAGGAAATGCATCGGACGAAGAAGCACTGTGTGCTGTTAGGATTTTGGACGAATTGGCCAAGTCACGAGAAAGGGTATGCCTTTCTTGGTTTTAAATTATGTACATTTTTCTCGATCTTTGCTTAATATTATTTTTGTAAAATAATGCACTAGCGGGGAAGAGTCATTTTTGTCGTAAGAACTGGTTAAAATTTCGGAGGGAATACGTGCCCTCGTGTGCGAAGTGAAAAATTTTATTTGTTCTTTGCCAGTCCGTCCAAATGATGGAATTGCTTTCCGTACAAACCCTCGCTCGACTGCCTTCCCTTCGCCCATCGATTGCAAATGCGGAGGCTGCCAGCGCAGTCATTCAGCGTGTGTTCAACGGATTGGCGGCGATGGATTTATCCAAGGAGATTAAGCCGGACTCGGAAGTAGTCGAACGGAACAAGGTCGCAATTCTGCGGCTCATTCTCGAGTTGGAAGAAATTCTAACGGACCCGCAATATTCGGCAACAGCGAGAGAAATCAGCATTGACCTTCTGCTTAAAAATTTGATGCATATGAGTGGGGGATTACCCCGTGGATGGTTTGTTTTAGTTTTTGTTTAGAAGAATAAATTTTATGATAGAGAATTCCACATTTAAACTTCGACCGGAACCATTCCCTTTTTTTCAGGTCCTGGCGTTTTGTCGAGGACAGAGGACTTTTCAAAATCTTGCACATTGCCACACAATTGCCAGAACAATGCGACTATCCAGTCACTTCCGAAACTCGTCAGCATGTTTCTGTTTTCCTTGCTCAACTTTATGACGATATGGTCGGTGTAAATTCCTTCATGAGAAATAAATAAATTTAAGATTTTTGACCAACGGAGAGCGATTTACAAAGAAAGGGTGGACCAAATATTTGGTGGTTTAATGTCCGACCTTAATGATCCAAAGAACAGAATCAAATTGGCTGCTCTTCTGATCACTTTGCTCCAAGGGCCCGTTGATGTTGGCGTTAATTTGGTGACCAACGACCAAATCACCGAAGTAATGCTCCAAATGGCCTCTTCCGACGACTTTCTGCAGCAAAGCGTTGCAGCCGAATTAATTGTGCTTTCAGTGAGCAAATACGAAAGGGCCACCAACATGATCAAGCAGGGACTGGTCAGTATTTAAAGCATTTTGGAAAAATCTAACCAATTTGACGGGGTCCATCGGTGCAATAGGCATGGAGAAGCCTGTTAAATTAGGACTTTGTCTCTCTTATTTTAGCCATTTAAAGCTCTCCTGTTTTCAACAATGCCTTTTAGCCAGTGCTTAAAAAGTTATTTTTGTCTTCGGATCCAAATGTCCGTGTCCGCGCATTGGTGGGCCTTTGTAAATGCGCTTCGTCTGCCGGCGATGATTGCAGTAAACAGCCAATGGACGATGAATCTCGCATGAAACTGGCGAACACGTGTCATAAATTTTTAATTGAAAAGGCAGAAAATTTTTCGGTGGATTTTTTTCTATAATATTTGGAATTTTTTGGCAGTTTACGGCTGTCTAATATTTTCCCACATTTATTTGTCAGGTCGATGTCAGACGTTTCGCTTGTGAAGGACTTTCTTACCTTTCTTTGGATGCTGAAATAAAGGAATATATTGTCGGGAAATCGGAATTGCTGAAGGCATTAGTCGATTTGGCAAAAAATGCCGGGGGATGCGTGTTCACAATGGCCACAATTTATGTGAATTGTGCGAATGCCTACGAAAAACCAAAGATGGACGAGGAAATGGTCAAATTAGCGCAGTTTGCCAAACATCACGTGCCACAAACGCACCCAAAGGGTAAAAGGAAATTTAAAAAATAATTTGACAAAGCGAATATTACGATGAAGAT
Organism: Heterodera glycines; assembly: GCA_004148225.2. NCBI lineage: Eukaryota > Metazoa > Nematoda > Chromadorea > Rhabditida > Heteroderidae > Heterodera > Heterodera glycines. The sequence goes on along the minus strand of CP049708.1, from coordinate 9,651,419 downwards.
ACCGAAGAATGCGTGGACAAAAGGATCAGAAAAATGGTAAGATTTTTGAAATTATTTTAGAGTTTGATTTGTGCTATTTTTATAAATCGCATTTTTTTATATTGAACTTGGCGCTGTTACTGCATGTGTTGCCGTTTCAAAAACTGAAAGTCGTAATGCATTGGATAATTTGGCGCGGTGTTTGAATGCCTTCTGCAAAGTCGACGATTTAATTGGTTTTTGATTTTGCATATTTTTGGATTTTAATTGATTAATTATTTTAAGGTCAAATTGTCAGTGAAGGAGGGGTGAAACTTTTATTGCATCTCTTCAAGAAATGCAGTGCAGAAGGGAAACTGAGGGCAGCGCATGGACTGGCCAAAATTGGGATTCGATCGGACCCAAACATTGCCTTTTCTGGGCAACGGATGTACGAAGTAACTGTCATACTAATTAACTATTATTATAATTCGCTGGTCAGGAACGGGATTTCTTTTTATTTACGCTCTATTTTTAGGTGGTTAAGCCATGCATTGAACTCCTTCATCCCGAAGGTTGGCCAAAATGTTGTAAAATTATGCGTTCGAAACTGTTTCAGTTGACGGAAAAGCAAATTACGACGCCCTTCTCACCCTGACAAATTTGGCATCGGTCGGCGATTCGGTCCGAAAGCGAATTCTCAAGGAGAAATGTCTACCCAAAGTGGAGGAATTTTGGTTCGAAGTGAACAACGAACATTTGCGAGCAGCGGCCGCCGAATTATTGCTGAATTTGTTGTATTGCGAAGAGTATTTTAACACTGTTATTAAGGTGTTTCCCCGTAATCAATTCAAAATTGACATGATTTTCATTATAAACAAAATTTTAGGCGGGGACGGATCGTGCGAAGGTTTGGCTCCTTTACTGTGCCGAGGGGGACGACCGCCTGAGATTGGCAAGCAGTGCCGGCTTTGCTCTTCTCAGGTTTGCGAGGACATCTTCTGTTTGAACTTTGTCATTCTCACACAGTGAGAATCCAACGTTCTGTGAACGAATTCTGCAAGAATTGAACAGTTGGGAAGAGCTTTTCACAGAATTGGCAATGTCCGAAAACCCCGAGGTCCAACGGCGTTGTCTGATTGGAATTGCCAATTTGGCCGAATTCGGTGGCGAGCGGGTGGCCAGCCAACTCTTTGCGGTGGGAAATGGTGTAACCTTTGGGTTGGCACTGAAAACACTTGCTCATTTCTTTCGGGCATTTCATCGAACTAATTAATGAGCATTTGTTTGTTTTAGAGCCAAGTTTTCCATGTTTTGGTTGCGATTACTAAATTGGACGAGAAAGGGCGTGAGGGGTCCAAAAAAGAGGCGCGGAGAGCGTTGGAAGTGGCGGAGAGTCGCGGATTGATTAGGGCAACGGAAAGGCAAATAAAAGAGCAAATCGACAGCAAATTGACCATCATCAACGAAGACGCATGAAGGGCGAATTGTTTCATCGCACATGATCAGTGATGACTATTGGCAGAACCACCACTTTTTTAAAATTTGTCTTAGAAATGTGTGCCTAAGAGATTAATTTTTGAATTCATTTTATTGTCATTGTTTTTGTTCTGAAAACTCCAACTGTTACTTAATTTGGTTTGGCTTGGTTTATGCATTATTTTCCAATTTATTGTTTTGATTTTCACGATGAAAAATGTCTTAGATTGTCTTCTGTTTTTTGTTTCCCTTCTGCATTTTCTCTTCATTTTTTCCTCTGTCCTCCCGCTGCTCCTCCTCCCGCGAATTGTTCTTTTCCCTCCATGAAAAATGTGCTGCATTCGCCTTTCCCCTGGCAAAACAATGATTTTTGCGTGATTTAATCCCTTTTTATTTACTTTAATTTCCACTTTTCCCCGTTCAATCACAATGAATTGGGGGTAGAAGCACTTGATCAGGTTGTAGGAGGGCTCACTGATCTGAACGAACGGAATTTACACCATGAAACGGACAGTGGGAGAATCACTTGGATTTTGTTGGCCATTCCCGTTGATTCCTTCGGGGGGGGGGGGGGTAATAATAGGGGGTTATCGGAAAGAAGCAAATCAGAGAAAGAGAGAGAGAGACCGACCATTCGCGAGGCCATGTTGACGGTGTCGCCGAACAGACAGTAGCGCGGGGCCGCCAGTCCGACCTTCCGCCGGGGAATGCTTTTCCTTCCCCCGCCCCAAAAAAAACTCACAACGCCCGCCGCCACGGAACCGCTGTGGAAGCCAATTCGGACCATGATAATTTCTTCAGGACGGTGTGTCACTTTGAAATTGGAGACGAACTGAGGAAGAAACGGAGGGGGGGGGGATAAAAAGAGGGGAGAGAATGGACCGACAGTTCGCATTTTGAGGGCGATGTCCCCAATGTGTTGCACGTGGGCGTTGCCATTCTCTCGGGGCACTCCCGAGACGACCATATAAGTGTGGCCAATCTGATGCCGTAGGGAAATGAAAGTGGGGGAAGGGCTTCTGACCGTCTCCACTTTGAATGCGTCGTGTTTGGCAATGATTGCGTCGAAGCCGCTGAACCTGCGACACAAATTGGGGATCTCTCCAATTTCAAAAGCAATCATTTGCTCACATATCATTCAAAAAGGCCACCACTTGGTAAGGCGTCGAATTGGCCGCCATGGGGGAAAAGCCGCGAATGTCCGAGAAGAGAACGGTCGCGTTAGTGTACAGTTGGGGCGGCACGGGCCGACCCGCCTTCAGATCATCGGCGATGGAACTTCCGGGGAAAGAGGGGGGGGGGTAAATGCCAAATGCCAGGGGAGGGCTATTGGAATAGGGGGGAGGGGTCACGGGTCGAACCGTTTTGATTCCCCCGGGGGGAGGGGGCTAATAAAAGGGCGAAGCAACTCACGCGGGCAACATATTCTTCAGCAGTCGGTCCGCCTGCTGTTGCGCCTCTTCCAGCAGTTGAGTTCGCTCCTTTAAAAGCACAGATTTTTTAGGATGTGAAAAAATTTATTAAAAAAACTTCAAAAACGAAAAATTTCAAATAACTTCTTTTTGTAATTGTCAAAATCGCCATTTGTTTACTTTGACGAGCTGTTCCAAATTCGCAGTGTACTGAAAGGGGGCGGAGATTATCCAATGGCGACAAAGAAAAAGATGCTTTTTACATCCTCCATCATTTTCATCATTTGGTCCACCAAAGAGCCGGACCCACTGGGGGAAGGGAGGCAAATTCAAATTATGGGGAGGGGAGGGGTGCCGACGTGGAGCGGAGGTTGGCATTGACAATGGCCTTCATCCGCTTAATGTTCGGGCGCATTTCGGGGATCTGCGGGTGGAGAAGCAATGGCAAACATTGGCCAATTTGGTCACCTCGAGCCAACACGCCTCGATTGCCTTAGGGACAATTAGCAAAGGCAACTCATAATTAGGCCAATTCTTACCGAAAGCAGCTGCAGATTGTACGCCTCTTCGTTGGCCGCGATTTGATTTTGGTTGGGAAAAGTCGGCCGAATGATTTGGTCATTGTCCCCAGCCATCGCAATTTTGTTCAATAATTCTGTGGCCAATTCTGCTTTTCCATCTTCCCCTATTTTCCCCACTGTTTAGAGGCAAATTTCGTTCATAGAAAGGCTCCATTTTGAACAGAATTTGGTAAAGGACCATGCCGAGACTGTACATATCGGCGGATTGAGAGCCAACCGGCAAATGTTTGGTGCTGAGAAACTCGCGAATCACCTCGGGTGCTTGTTGGACATATTCTACAGGGATGGCAACAACAGAAAGAAGCGACTGATTAACAGACAAATGCCGCTTAATCACTTTTTGACCGGGAGAGAGAGAGAGAGAGAAAGAGAGGGGGAGAGAGAGAGGGCGAGAAAAAAGGGAGGGGAAGAGAGAAAGGGAGAGAAGAGAGGGGGAAGAAAAAAAGTGGAGGGGAAGGACTACAGCAGAAGCAGAGGGAGGGGAGGGACGAAAGATAAAAAGATAGGCAGAAAAAAGGCAAAAACTCACAAAAAACAAACCTGGCATTCTGTATTCGTCTAAGGATGTGCCCTCCTTTAATTTTTCTTCTTTTCTTTCTATCTTTCGTTTGCCACTTCCTTCTTCTTTTACTTCTCCTCCTCTTTCTCCTCCTTCCCCTCCTCCTCTTTCCCTTTCTCTTCCTCCTATTTTCCCCTTCGTTTTACTCACTTTTCATATTTTCTGTGTCCCGCACTTTGTCGTTCATTATTGCCTAATTGGTTATTTCTCTTTTGGCATGCCTTTGTTCACTGACCTCCTCCAACTTTTGGTCCTCCAGCGATTCGGATGAGCTCATTTCCTTCCGTTCTTTTCCCTCTCTCTGAATTCGTTTGTCTCTCTTTCCCCTCCCTTTTCTCTGATTTCTTTTCCTTTTTCTCTGCTTCTTACCTCGCGTTCCCTCTGTCGCTCTCGCTTCTTCTCCTCCTTCTCTCTTTTCTTCCTCTGCTTCTCTCGCTCCACTTCACTGTCCATCATATACTAAACAAATCAGTGCAATTAAATCACTTTTCCTTTTGAATGGCACAATTCGATCACTTGCCTTCAGCTCATTGTGCCGTAATTTTTCTCCACAGATTTCGTCAGTCACTTAAATGTCCTTGATTAAATTCTGTTCCCTTTTTCTTTTAAAGTCACCGAAATTGGTCAGTTTCACATTCCAATTTGAGTCCACGAGACAATTCTAAAAGAGAAGCGCAAATGAGAAGATAAAATGAACGAATGACTTGGAGGCAAAGTAAGCCGTGCATTTTCAGAACGGAGGAATGCAGGAAAAACAGACCCTGAAAAACAAGTCAGAATTTTGGAGGTTCAGTAGCAGAAGAACTGATCAGAGGATCAATAATGATTATGCTGATCAAAGGACCAACAAATGATTAGACTGATCATAGAGTCAATGAATATACTTATCAGAGACCATTGATTAGACTGATCAGACAATTAAAGTACAAACAGTAAAAATCATTCAAAATCTCTTCAGATTTGCCCATTTGCACACCTTAACCACGTCTTTGCTAAATGACACTTGGAAATTGCGGCCAATTTTGAGTTCGGCATTGAACAAAACGTCCTCCAAGCTTCCCCTTTGGCAGAGGAGCCAAAGGACGATCAATTCATTCTGTTGATTGAAGCAAATTCCATAGAACTGAAAGTAAACAATTTGTTGGCACTAATCTTTCATCGACCCATCTCTGCCGTTCATCTTTTTCTCTCTATTTCTCTTCATTATCCCTCTCTTCGGCGTTGTCCGACTTTCCGTTTCCATTTCCGTGCCGCCTTGTTCAAATTCTCGTTCTCCATGATCTTCAGCTCCTTCAGTCTCGATAGGTCATTCTTTACGGGAAATGATCAATGCTTCCCCCCCCCCCTCCATTGATTTGTCACTTTGTTGAAGGAAATGCTTCGGTTCTGCTGGTACCGTTTGAAGGCGCACTTCACTCCGTTGGCCAACGCCTGCTTGGCCAAGAGTCTCGAGTTCGCTTTGGACCCAATGCTTTCGTCTGCGAATTCAACGCTAATTGGACGAAGGGATTAATTGGCCTTGCCGTACCGTACGAGTGACTTTCCTGCGACCGACTTCGAATGGACATGGACTTTGTCTGAACAATCCAAGGAATGTCCGGGCTTCGTCGCCCTTTCCCTTGGCAAATTCCGACCTTCGACCTCTGCTCCAAAAGTCTGACTTTCTCCCGTGGGATTCGCCAGGTCATTTCGTACAATATGCGCTCCTTTCTGAAAGCCTTTGCTCCATTCGCTGCTTTTGACTTCACTCACTCTTTTTTGTGGAGGAAATATCCGAGAGGAATGGTCACTAAACGGCACTCTTTCGCCCCTTTCTTTGGCATTACGGTTCACCTCCGAGGAAAAGAATGACACCGAACAGAATGTAGATCAGCGTGTAGTCGCAGAGATTGCCGTCAAAGCCGCACTTGGGCATGTCCAGTGGCATTGAGCCGTCCCCGGTGGAGTAATAATGGGACATCGTTTCGTGCGCCACCTTTTCGGGAAGAGTTTGGCCCTCCCTCCCTTTGCCATTTCTTCCCCAATCTGTCCAAATGTTCCTCTTCTTCCTTCATGGCACACTTCAGCTTGTCGCCCAACCGAGCCGTCAGTTCGACCACGATTTTCATTGTGCCTTCACAGTTCGGCATTTCTTTGCTCTTTTGGCATTTCCCCCCCCCCCACCATTTTTGGTGTGATAAGTCGCGTAACTCGGCACTCGGATTGCCTTGTTATTCATCAGCACTTGCCCCGTGGCGCCTTAATATTCTCTGTTTTATTCCGTTTTTTTGTCCATTGCCAAAACCGATGAATTGTCGTGCCGTCATTTTTTTCCAAATGTAAAGTCCGTCCAGAAAAACGCTTTGGTTTTTCGTTTCTTCATAAGCATCTCTTACAGCCAATCCGTACAGAAACAGCGCATCGTACAGAGACATATAAGCGAGGATAGCATACTGTAAAAGCAACGGTGGGCAGATTACTGTAGGACAGAGAGACGAGAGATGAGAGAGAGAGAGAGAGAGAGAGAGAGGAAAAAAAAGAAGAAAATATTATTGGGGAGAGAAATAAAGAAAAAAAGATAAAGGGAAATGGAAAGTGAAATAAGAAAAAAAGATAAGGGAAAGAGAATGAAAAAGGGTTAAATGAGTTGGACTTACATACGAACTGATCATTCCGGTGACCTAAACAAATTCAAACATTGTTTCTTCTATCAGTTCATAATTCGGAAGACTCACCTTATTCAGACGCAATTCGAAGTCCTCGATGAATTTCTTATCGTAGCCATGGGCAGTGATCACAATTGTGTCGTCAAAGGCTGATCTGCGGAGTGATTTTTCGTCTTTGTCCCCCTCAACTTTTCCCTCCATCGGTGTGATGGATGAACAATCCGTCAATCTTCCCCCCCCCCCTTTTGCCAATTGTCCCCTTCCGCCTCCCCCATTTTCCCATTCTTTTTGCCTCGTTTCCTGCTTTTCAATGTTTGATGCCTCCCACGGATAGTGATCATGAAGCTGAACATGGAGAGGATAAAGCATAATTTACTCTCATAATTATTTGCTCACATGGGCAAGCCACGGGATAATGTACACGTAATCGGGCGTTTTCATGTGGGAGCGAAGTGCGGCGATCATAAACGACTTGGCACTGTGAAGATCCATGCCCATCTCCAGCATAATGACTGAAATATGCCAACAAATTGAGTTGGCCCTTCCCAGAAATGACTTCGCGCGCGATTTCGCAAGTGCCGTAGGCGCCCCGTGGCAATAATTTCGTCGGGTGTCATGTACGGGTCCAACTCGATCTCCACGTTGATCTCGATGTTGGCATCTTTGAGGTAATTGCGCAGGGAATGCAGGGAAAGGCGCTCGAAGTGCACACTGGGCCGAACCAAGCCGACCTTTGGCACGCATTTGCGAATAATTGATTATAATTAATTAAAATTAATTAATTTGCATTTACTCCTTCAAAAAGTGTTCACCTGTTTCCAACCATACAATTGTAAAAAGGTCAATCTGAACAGATGGAAAATAATTGACAAAACAAACGCATCGAATTCCAAGCACATTGCCCGCGCCATTTCAGTGGCCGAAGTGAGCGCAACGGAGCCAAGCGTATCGAACACTTTGGAAGAAGTGAAATGTGAAAAAGGAAAAACGAAATGGCACGGGAAGGAATGGCACGGAGGAGAGAGAATGGCATGTAAGGGAATGGCACGGGAAGGAATGGCACCTGCGCGATCGGAGAGAGCATCGTCGCCTGACAAATGGGCAATGATCGGCACATTCCAACGAGAGACCAATCGACCGATGATTAGCATTTCTAAAGGACGAAAAGAGCGGAGAATAAATTTGAAATGATAAAATATCTGGCTTTATGAAAATGCTGTTGCATTTCCAATAAAAGGTCCTTTTTGTTCGATTGACTTGCCATTGTTGCAGCCGGGGCCGAAATAAACGCTTGTCTAAGGGGGGGGGGACGGGTAAAGGGACGGAATTCCGTGGCTTTGCCCCACTCACATTTTTCATGTAGTGCAAATAGGCGGCGTACTCAACTCCGCTGAATCGGTTGCACGATTCCATCGTAAACAATCTGAAGACATTAATTAGGCTGATCAGCATGGTCAATTAGTGCTAATTGGGCGTACTGTAGCCGAATTTCGCGCGGGAGAATGGCCCTCTCTTTCATGTCGTTGTAACACCTGCAACTTTTGACAGTTCGTTCATTTGTTCTTTTTCTGTTTGTTCATTCTTTGCTCACATTTCCAACACTTGCGGTTCGTTAATGATGCTCGGATTGTTCGGCTGAAGATGGGCGACTTTGATGACAATGTTTGGGTGGGCCGAAGGTGCCCAAACGGAGAGGAGCAGAAGAAGCAAACTGACAATGAGCTGTGGCACGAAGGCCAGCGAAAAAATCATTGGCTGAGGAAACGGTAGAAGAGTACTGTACGAGTGGGAGAATGGCCAAATTTGAGGTAGAGAAACAATTTTGGTGTCGGCAAAAGAAAATGCTGAAAAGCAGATTGATGCCGCCGCCTTTTGGGCGGAGTCGACTGGAGCTTAATCCGTCAATTAGCACACTTTTAATCCTTCTCTTCATTCCTGCTATATGAAGAAGACGCATTAACTTGAAATGTGATGTTTTGTTGAAAAGCTTTTGCTGGACGATGCCAAAAAGGGGCAAAGGGAAGGGACGGCACTTTAAAAGACATTGGAAATAATTAAGCCAATGAAATGATAAAATAAGCGAATGATTTTTTTCAATTTAAGTGTTCGTTTTCCTTTTTTTGTTGCCTCTCCAATTTCAAAGTGCTTTTTTGATTTGATTTGACCACCTTTGCGCTTCTCCTTCTATTTTTGTTTCAGTCTGTCATCAGGTAATTCTTGGCTTTTCGCTTTTCCTTGGTCATTTATCCCCCACCCCAATTTTTCACCTTTGTCCCCGCGTTCCGTTGGAAATTCGACCTTTCCCTTTCCCTCCCCCGAAAGTTTCGTCCCCATAAAATGGCCCCCATTCTCCGCTCTTTTCGTCATTTCCCCTGCCGATGTTCTGCTCCGTTTTGTGCTTTTCCTTCGGTCCGTTTGTCGTCCATTTTTTCCTCCTCAGTTCCGTCTCCATTATCCAAGTTGATCCCAGAGTGAGTGGATGTCCGAATGTGTCCCAATTCGCTTTTAATCGCCCAACTGTCTCAGGGGAGACCGATCAGTCTGTACGATCAGCCGGGAAACTTTCATCGCGGCCCCGGTGACATTGCCAATCTGTGGAGCGGATTCACTTTTGGGCTGCCTCTGTAAATTGGCCTTTTCCTGTTAGGGTTTTCTTGGCCGGTTTAAGATTTCGAGGCCCCATGAGAAATGCGATAAAGCCGAACTCGCCCAATCGGTGGACTCGGTACTCAAACGACAGGGGCCAATTCATCATCCCTTACATAATCAGCGGAAAATTCGGTGCCATTGCATTTGTTTTTCCAATTCGAAAGACAATTCAGACAGTTCCGAGCACATGATCATTTCACGAGCTATGATGGCCATTGCTGAGAATACGTGCATCAAATTCGAACGGCGCAGTGGCGAAGCGGACTATGTGGACTTGCGGAACGAACGGGGCGAAGGGTTAGGGGGGAAAAGCGGAAGTAATTAGTAAATTGGAACTGACAGGTGCTATACGGTGGTGGGACGGTCGGCAGGAAGGAATACGGTAATGCTGGAGACGAACGAAGTCGGTAAGTGAGCAATTCGCACTGGCCGATGGCATTTGCTGACAAAAATGCCGACCGAAGCGACCTGCTTGGAGTTCGACATTGTCATCCACGAACTGATGCACACCATCGGCCTTTGGCACGAACAGATGCGCTACGACAGGGACGAATACATCAAAATCCATTACGAGAACATTTCCCCGGGTCATTTGACCAAAGGCGACTCGCAAATGGCCTCCTTTGATTTCCAGCGTTTATCAATCAATTCGAAAAGGTGCCCGACACGGACAGCACAACGTACGGAGTGAAGTACGACTACCAAAGCGTAATGCATTACGCGAAGGACGCATTCGCAACGGCAGCGGGCAAAATCACAATGGAAACATTGGACAAACAATTCCAAGTACAAACAAAGGACACGCAATTGGCCAACGAAATGAAAGGACATTTGCGGAGGGCCCTTTTAATTGACAGAAAGGAGCATATCACAGCACTAAAAGAGAAAAAAGCAAATTTAAATGGCAAGTTCCATAAAACATGGTACTTTCGCCACCATTATGAACATTTAGCTGAATGAATTAAACGAGAAAATGCCGAAAAAACATGGAAAACGCACTTAGTTTTACTTTTCAAACAGAAAATCCAATTAAATTTAACTTATTACATTAGAAAGGTTTTTAGCAACTGACTTCTGTTGGCAAATTAAGTGATCATTTCTTAAGCTTTTTACTGTTTTCTTTTTGCGAATAATAGTTTTGTTTTTGTAACTGTTGTGAGTTACGCATTGATTCATAAGGCCCGTCCTCCGTCAGTTTAAATAGAAATGTCTGATAGCCGAGCAGAAAAAACCATTTTGAGGATGTTATCGGAAGAGTAAAGGACGCCTCCCCGGGGGACTATGTGAAAATATGCAACATTTACGCATGCCAAACTTGCATGGGAATTCCGTTCACTCCCGGACAAAGCCGACCGACGGAAGGCCAAAAAGTGGTCACTCTCGGGCCACCGACTATGCCAACCCCGGGAACAACTCCCGAGACACTTCCCACCCGAACGACAACAACCGGTGAGTGAGAAAACGAGAAAAAGAAAGAAGACACGACAATTTCAGAGCCAAGTACAACATCCCCTAAGGGCACTCCCGCAAAGGACAGAAAAGAGGGCGATCAGACACGACCGACGCCGGCACTTCCGATCATTTTACCATTAATCAACAACAATTGGTGGTGGAAGAACACGCCGGCACCACCCCTCAGGAGAGAAAGGAGCGAAAGGGACGGGGAGAAAAGGAGAGGCAACAAGGAACAGAAGGGAGGGAAAGAAAGAGGCAAAGGAAGAGAGAGAGGAAAAGGAAAAACACAGAAACGATCGTATAAATCCTAAATGAATCACAAATCTCTCTGTTGGCAAATAATTCGTTCCGCCTTAATAATTTTAAAAAATTCAAGGTTTGGAATTGATCTGAATGGATGTTGTAAATTTTATCACTGATCAGCAACTAAGAAACCCCAGTGTTTAATTTTTTGATTTCTTATATTTCGAATAGTTTAGAGAAAAGGAAGCAAAGACTAAATGTCAAAGAAAACAAAGTGAAACAGAATGACAGAATTTGAACAAATTTGTCAGAAAATGATGTCAAAAACAAATCGAAAGAGGTAAATGAAAGAAATTAGAAACAGAGAGCAAAAAATGAAGAAAAGTGAGTCATTCGATTAGAGGTGAAAGAAGGAGAAGGACATGCTGAAATTCCAAAATCGGAAGCCGTTAAACAGAAAATAATCCACGACGAAAAATTGGAGGACGAAACGCTCGCGGAAGGCAACGGCGTCTGAAAAGGGTAAACTAATTACGAGGTCGTTGCATAAAAAAGGACCCCTTGTTCTTTTGAGTGAAAATCTAAAAAGCTTGGTGTGAGAAAAATCTGCTTTTGTGCTATTTAATAGCCCTATCTGTCCTCCACAAAATTGCATTAAAAGGTTTTGATCAGCTTTTCAAATTAGCAAGAAAAAAATTCTTGAACCAGTTCAGGTCGAAATTGCCCAAAACGGTTTTTCGGATTTTAGACCCATTTACAGACCAGCAATTCCGGGTTTTAGACCCCCATCTAATAATTAGGGCTATTAGATGGGGGTCTAAAACCCGGAATTGCTGGTCGGTAAATGGGTCTAAAACCCGAAAACCCGTTTTGGGCAATTTCGACCTGAACTGGTTCAAGAATTTTTTTCTTGCTAATTTGAAAAGCTGATCAAAACCTTTTAATGCAATTTTGTGGAGGACAGATAGGGCTATTAAATAGCACAAAAACAGATTTTTCCCACACCAAGCTTTAGAGATTTTCACTCAAAAGAACAAGGGGTCCTTTTTTATGCAACGACCTCGTAATATTTGAGTTATAAGGACTTTGTTTGGGTGGTTAACAATAATAGTTCTTTTTTAATTTTAAAAAATAATATTGTAATTTGAAGATCCATCTCTGTCAGCTCCCCCCCCCCATTCTCACCGATAACCGCCAACTGTTGGAGTTGCAATTTCAAAATGTCCTTCTCTCCATTTCCATTTGTTCTCTGTGTCCTGTTTATCACCAAACGATCCATCGCCATCGGAGTTTCGGTTTTAGCAAATTCGTCCTCCTTGGAATCCTTTGACAATAAATGCCGATGGGAAACGGAATGGGAAGACACCGAAACGAGCGAAGAGAGACAAAGACAAGAGCAATTGGAGGGAACGGAGACGGGGGAAGACAAAGCGAAGGAATCGGCCGCTAAAGGGGCCATTGTCAAAATGCCAAATGTTTTCATTTTCTACTTTTACCAAGTTTTTGCTTTGCTTACGCTTTGATTGTCCGTCCAATTTCCCATCGCTTTGCTCAAAACTTTCCAATTCTCTGCTTCTCCGATGACATTGGTTTCCGTTGAAAAAATAAACGAGCAAAAGAAGGAGAAAAAGCGAACAGAACAGCCATTTGCAACGACATTTATTACTGAATTAACAATGTCCAAATAAAAGGGCCAAGTCAACAATTTTTACCAATTTTGACATCCAAAGAAATTGGGCCACGAACGAACGGAAGATCGTGACGAAAAGGACGACCAATGACGAGGATAACGACGACAGAGACGGGGATGGACGTAATCATTGGACCCAAAATGGGGTTTGTAGGCAATCGAATCGGAATATGTGTAATTGGTTTCGAAAGGACTGAAATTAAAGTCTTACAATTAATTTAAGTGAATTCGACAAAGAAATGTTTGCAATTTTTGAAAATAAAAAATAAGATTAGAAAGGACCTGTCAATAATTTCATCTATTTTTTCTTTTGAAAGTCTTGCTGGAGTTGTGGTAAAGTCAGTCGAAATGGCAGAAGGCGTTCTCAGAAGTGAGGGACTCGGTGACTTGAAGTTAAAAAACATATTTAGTAAAATACCACTCCTAGAAGACAAAAATGAGAGAAGAAATATCGGTACTTTTCCGTTTTGGGGCCAAAGTTGAAAAAAAAAAAAATTTAAATCAACAGCGGGCGCGTAGAATTGCTAAAGCTACGGGCCAAAATTATTTTGGAGGCATAAATCCCACAATTTGAGTTAATATCTATTCGAATGGATCTGCAATTCTACTAGCTCGCTGTTGATTTAAAAAAAAAAAATTCAAACATAAATAGAGAGTGCAGAGAAAAAAAACACCTCTTTTTGGCGTATTACCATATTTACTGTAATAGAACCCCCGGTGGTTCTATTTTCCAACACCCCTCAAAAGGGAGGGTTCTAAACCGTAAAAACGGTATTTCATTGTCTCTATTAATAGAGAAAAACAAAATTTAAGTACAAGGGGTGGAGCGCGACCGCAATCCGGGGCGTTTTTTTCTGCGAAAAGTGCCTTTTAATAGCTTTTCGGGGTCATTGAGCACGAATCCGGCATCCATTTTGCCCAATTCCTAACCCTCGACCTGAATTCAAAAAAAGTCGGAAAATAATTTTTAGCATCAACCCTTATCACCGGCATATTTTGATCAGTAGGGCCGCAACTTTTAGTGACGAAAAATACCGAAATAGTTAACTAAAATAGTGAGTAAAAATCCCAAAATAGTGAAGAAACAGTGACAAAAAGTCCGAAATAGTGACGAATAGTGACATAATTTTCAGCCAAAAATTGAGCAAAAATAATTTTTAGTCACTGATTGCAGTTGCAAATAAGTAGGACTGGGATTTTTAAGACCAAAAAACCCAAAATAGTTACCTAAAAATTTTTTAAAATTAAAAATTTTTGCCAAGTAAATTTTTGAGAAAATTTTTTTTCATTTCATAGGAGTTTTGAAAAATTTTAGCTCGATTCTTAGGGGTGTATTTTTTGGTTTTATTGCATTTTTGTTAAGGAATTTTCCAAAAAATGTCGAAAGTGAAAAAATAGTGACAAAACGCCAAAATAGTGATTTTTAACTATTTTAGTGACGAAGTCGCCAAAATAGTGATTTCTAGTAGGGTTCGAGCCCCGCCCCCGTCACCCCCGCCCCCGCCGGGGGCGGGACAGGTTTTTTGGGCTCACCCCCGTCCCCGCCCCCGTGACTCAGACCCCCGCAACCCCCGCCCCCCGACCTTCACCCCCGCGGGGGCGCGGGGGTGAAAATACACCCCTAAGAATGGCATATCCGTTGAATTAAAGGCAAAAATTTATACAATTTTGAATTTTTTAATCATCTTTTACAAATTTTTATGAAATAAAGTAAATTTTGCTTATATTTTTTAAAATATTTGTGGTTTAGTGGTTAGTGCTTCAGCACTAATGGAAATCTTTGTTATGAGTTCAACACCGGTTGACGTTTTCCTTAAATAAATTTTTTTTTTCCTTTAATTAATTTTTTTTCTGATTAATACAGGTTTCTTTATGTTCTTGTTTCTAAGTGTTCTGATTTGGGTGTAAATCCTTATTTTCATCTAAAAAGAGGAAAACTTCTGAAAAATTTTGCTAAGTTCTAACAAAATTCATATAATTTCTTAAAATTTTCCCCTGGAGGCGCCTATAGGCACCGCCGTCCCCCAAAATTCCTATCTTTTTTTCTTAAAAATTAGCCAAAGATCGAAAAATTTGCTTATTTTTTGTACAAAATTTGTTAACAAATTGCATTCAAATTTTCAAAAAATTTCCCCGGCGGCGCCTGTCGGCACCGCCGGACCTCTCCCCTCGCACATTCAGCAAATTTTTTGGAAAAATGTACCGCAAGAAAAATTTAAAAAATCTGAGTTCCAATTTTCCTTGAGTAAATCATGATTAGGGCTGCTAATTTTATGTAAATACATATTTTTTCCTGGCTTCTCCATAGCCTAATCAGTAGGAAAAACACTTTCTTTTTTGTGTTTGCAAACAAAAGTTTGGACTTTTATTTACATATTTTAGTAGATACATATTTTGCAAATTTGAATATCTGTTAGAAATAAATTTAAAATTCGCTCCTATCGGCACGCCGGCCCCCCCCCCCCCAAAAAAAAAAAACCTTTTTTTCTTAAAAAATTACCCAAAAATCGCTAAATTTGATTATTTTTAGTCAAAATCTGTGCAATTTATGTCAAAATAAATATTATCAAGGCGATCAACGAATAAAAGAATGTGGAGCCAAAGAAATTATTAATAAAAAATATTTTTGTGTGCGACCTCCTGAAAAGACCTGGACAGAATTTTGCCTCATTTTTCTTACACCAAATGCGCCAAAGGATAAATAACAAAGAATACAAATCAGTGACCAGGAGACGTCAACTTTTGCAGTTGCAAATCAACAAAGGTATGGTGTAATATTGCAAAAAAAAGAAAAGTGACGTCCAAAAGAAAAAATTTTAATGCAGAAATGCGTTTTTTGAGCTCCTTTCTTCAAAACCATTGAGCAAAAAAAGTTTTTTCACTAAAAGTTGCGGCCCTATTGATCAGCATCAAAAGATAAACAAGCATGAATTATTTCAGGTTTTTAAATGAACTACATACAACCAAAAAGGGGTTGGTTGAGTCATGACCGATTTTCTCGACGGCAAAGAAACTAATCGGGACAGTTTTTGGGTATTCATTAGTGCATTAATTAACGTTCCTTTGGCATAAATAAAATCTTTTCACCCCATTCCTTTTTGAGAAAATCGAATTTTTGCGAAAAAAAAATTTTTTGGTGCAATACTTTTGCTTTTGACCGTGAGTGTATAAGATGGTTTTTCAGGTTTGAGATTTTTGCCTCTTTGAGGCATGACTTTTTTGGATCACTGTAATTGTTCACTTATTTTGGCGAGATTTTCCATTCACTCCCGCCTTTTCTTTATTACCGTTCCTCGTTTCCGGAAATTTCTAGCGCAAATATTAGCAAAAAATTTATACTGAATCTTCGCCTTTATTTTTTAATTATTGAACAAAAAAATTATTTTTCCCATTGAGGTTCGTCCTTTTAAATTAACGCATTCATAGTATTGATTAATAAATGGATTTTGTGCAAGCTAACAAAAGTTAAAGAGCATTGCATTTGCTTACACATTATAATCTATTGACGAAAAACAATTACTCAAAAATGTTATTTGTATTGTAATTCGGTTGAAACTTTTCAGGAAAAAAAATACTAAATATCGGGAGAAAAATTTATGCCCTTTTTTCAAAATAGCGTCTCAGCGATCGTGATTAATAATATAATTATGTTTTTTTAAATAATTTTTGGTTGCATGTTTCAATTCTATCCATCCAAATGATTATTGTCAAATTTTATTTCATGCGTTTAAGCCGATTTTGAAGATTGACTTTCGACTTTTTGTTCGAATCCAGGTTCGGGGTTAAAATTAGGTCGAAATGGATGTCGGAATCGGTCGGATTTTTCGACCTTGAAAACCCCTTAAACAATTTTACTCTATTTTCCAAAAAGGTGGCCATACCATCGGGACTATTACCGAATATTCATTTGACTTTAAGTGCGTTCTTTGAAGGATTAAATACCTAATTCTCTTAATGACTTCTTCCGTTCACAATTCCCCCAATTCCGTTGTGCTCCCCCAACTTCCTTCTGATTACGTTCTCCGTCCTCTGTCGTTGAATGACGTCAATTTTGGTTTCATTGAGCTTCTGGAACAACTGACTTCTGTAAGTTCCCCCAATTGTACGTTAAAATGTTTTATTAAAAGATTAACAAATTGCATTTTGCAGGTTAAACCGTTAAGCGTTGAACAGTTTAAAGAACGATTCAACCAATTAAACGAACAAAAACCACGGGCTTACCATATTTATGTTATAGAAAAGGAAAGGTAACCGAATGGAAATAATAAAAAATTGTAATGCTTGAATTTATTTTTTAGTACTAAGAAAATTGTGGCCACTGCGACTTTGGTGTTGGAGTGGAAATTCATCCACAGTTGTGGAGCCCGAGGACGTATTGAAGATGTTGTGGTGGACAGTGAAGAGAGAGGAAAACACTTTGGCCACATTCTCAACGAATATTTGGTAAGTGATTCATAATTTAACAAGGTAATGGTTGTTGGATTTACCAATTGATGTTGGTTGATTTGTTCTTTTTTTTTGTTACCATTCCCTTTTTATGGAAAGGAATGATTGGGTTTTTACGATTGTTTATCCCTTCCCTGAGCGGCGACCTTTTCAGGCAGTTCTTCCATGTTTTCATGGATAATCCCAAAAATTTCCCCTTTTTAAATCGGTCATAGGTCCCTCAAAGCTATTCAAAAACTGTCAGAAGCAATCAAGTGCGATTAAACGAAGAGAAAAATATAATTTATGAGCGCTTGCTTTTTTCACAAGAAAAATTCGGTATAACTTTTGTGCATCCAATCACTTTATTCCTAAAATTTGAAATCTCAGAATTATAAGTCATATACACGTAGGAGTGTTATGAATAAATAATCCAATTAAACATTCTTGGTATCATTTGGTAGCACCGAGAGTTCTCTATTAGCCTACGATTGTTGAACAAATTAACTAATGATTCAAAAAATTATGGTCAAAAAAGTATTTTTTGGATCTAATTTTTCTGAAACCAAACAAATTTTCAATAAAAAAATTGGTTATACTGAACTAGAGCCCATTATTCTCCGCCTGAAATAAAGGAAAAAATATAAAATCAATTTTAAATATTTTGCACATAAACAAGGTTGGTTATAATAAAAGTTAATTGGAAAATTAATGACACCTTTTTATCCTAAATGGCAAAAGCCAGATTTAGAATTTTTTTCACGGAAATTAAAATTCAGAAAATGACCTTAATTTGCATTTTCTCTTCCTTTTAGGCATACCTGTGCAAGGGGGCTGGGCTCAGCCAAGAGGTCTTACGATCAACTTTGACCCCCCCCCCCCCATGGGGGGGGTCAGAACCCATTTCCATTACGATCGACCCCATTTTTTGCCTGATAAGACCTTTTTTTGCTCTTCGGGTCAAAAAAACCCAAAAAATAATTCTTTATTCTTTTCTAGGTTTCTTTGGCTCGTAATTTTGGTGTTTACAAACTTTCGTTGGAATGCAAAGAACAATTGGTTCCGTTCTATGAGAAATTTGGATTTCATTGTGATGGCAACAATTTTCTTGTTCAGCGTTTTAATTGACACCTTTTTTTATCAGAAGGAATTTCTTATTTATTCTCCCTTTCTTTGGCAAATAACTTTGTATTTTCACATGCATAACATACAGTATTCTAACCAATAAATGATAATTTATTTATTTTCACAACGAATTCTTTTATTTATTGATTATTCATATTTTGGCTTACTTATCTAACTTACACATTTTCCGTATTTCTGTTTATCATTGAGTATTTTTGTTTGAATGGACGACGAAAACACTCATCAAGCGAATATGGAACGAGTGAGAGAGGACGAAGATGAAAAAATTGGTCTGATGGACATTAAACGGGAAATAAAAGCCGAACTCAATGAAGCGATTGGTCGCCAAACGGAAGATGGCGAAACGGAGCCAAAGGCGGAGAGAGAGCGCGAGAGGAAAAGCGACAGAGAGAGGGAGCGCAAGAAGAAGAGCAAGCGGACTTCGCGAGACCGAAGCCGGTCGAAGTCGCGGGAACGCAAACGATCGTTAGTCACTTTTCAAGGGGCTGGCATTGTCCAATTCATGTGATTTGCTTCCTGAATCTCATTAAGACGCGAACGCCGACGAAGTCGCTCGCGGTCGAAGGAACGCCACCGCGAGAGAGAGCGAAGCCGAGAAAAGGAAAGGGGCGAAAAGAGGTCGAAAGTGAAGAGCAACAAATATTGGGATGTGCCACCCGCTGGCTACGAACACATGAGCCCGAAGGAGTACAAAGAACTCCAAGGTGGGCCCACCTTCCCTTTGGCTCCTCACTGGAATTTCCTGAATTTCAGTAGTGGTCGTCCATTAGAATTGCGCAAGGGTGCTGAATCGATGGATTTTTTAGCATTTAGGTCTTCTGTACGGTGCTTTCCGAAGCATTTTGGCGGAATTTTAACTTTTAGCACTCAATTTGGTCGTCTCGTCGTTTTTCAGATTTAAGATACTCCGCCAAATGTTAATCGATATGAAAGTCTTTTAGGTTTTAGGGGAAAACGGTGTCCTGCTGCATTTTTGGATTCATCCCAACCCAATAGCTTATAGGGTGACCGAGCACAATCACCTCGCAACAAACGCAGAATAGCATTCCCACTTTCTTGAATTCACCACTTTTATTTTAGCTACCGGCGCCATCCCTCGGGCCACCCTCCAATCGTCTGTTCCGGTGGTGGGCCCTTCGGTCACTTGTCAGGCGCGACGGCTTTACGTCGGGAACATTCCATTCGGTTCAAATGAAGACGCAATGCTGGACTTTTTTAACCAACAGGTCAACCATGGACTTTTTAACGGATGGGATTCGGTGCTGTCCAAAGGGAGGGGGTACGCAAAGCCCCTCCCTCCCTTAGCGCAATGGTCTTGTCGTGTTTTAGAGGCTTGTGTGGTGCCCGCTGGAAAAATAACTAATTGTCTGTTATTTTTCGATTCTTAAGAAATTTTTTACTCCCTTTGATGTGGTAAGCTCTCCCCACCCCTGATCGTCCCTGCCCTGATACCCATAAATAGGTGAGCATTTTGACATGGTGCATGTGAAAAACAACCCTTAAACAATAAAAGTACCGAAAAAGAGAAGCTAAAATTCGAAAAAATTCATTCCTGGAGTGTGATAGACAATTTGTTTCAGATGCATTTGTGTGGTTTGGCACAGGCTCCAGGAAATCCGGTCATTGCGTGTCAGATAAATTTGGACAAAAACTTCGCGTTCATTGAATTCCGTTCTATTGACGAGACAACTGCTGGGATGGCATTTGACGGTATAAATTTTATGGGTCAGCAATTGAAAATACGACGACCTCGCGACTATGTGGCTCCAACCACTAATTACGAACTGCTTGGCAGAATGCCAGGTTTGCTTTTGGTCAAAACGAAAGCATTTGTCAACCGTTTTTAGTCTCTAACATTGTTGTGGACAGTCCTTTCAAATTATACATTGGGGGACTCCCTAACCATTTGAACTCGGAACAAGTCAAAGAGCTGCTGAGTGCGTTTGGACAGCTGAAGGCCTTCAATTTGGTGATGGACACGACCACCGGAATGTCAAAGGGTTACGCCTTTTGCGAATATTTGGATCAGTCGCTCACTGACCAAGTCGGCCCAATTTTCACTTCTTTTTTGCAAAAATCTTTTAAGGCAGTTGTTGGTCTGAATGGAATGCAACTCGGCGACAGTCGTCTATTGGTTCAGTTAGCCGCTGCTGGAGCACGTCAATCGGTCACCCATCCGAGCACTGCGGTTCAAATCGCGGGGATTGACTTGTCCAGAGGAGCCGGACCCCCAACGGAAGTGCTTTGTCTGATGAATATGGTAACTGAGGAGGAATTGCAACAGGACGAAGTTTACGAAGGTAATTTTGCTCATTGGATGAAAAACACACTGCTTGCTATTTTTTAGACATAACGGAAGACATTCGCGTTGAATGCAACAAATTCGGAAATGTTGTGAGCATGGAAATCCCGAGGCCTGGGTACGACGAGCGTGGTGTTGGAAAAGTAGGATAATTGGTTTATTTGTCATATTTGTTTGTCTTAAGGTATTCGTTGAATTCCAATCTAAAGAAGAATGCCAGAAAGCTCAGGCCGCATTGACTGGACGCAAATTTGATAGCCGAGTAGTGGTAAGTAGGGGGCGTGGACTAGCAGGTCTCAAGTGGAGAATTATGCCCTTATTTTAGGTCACGAGTTATTTCGACCCCGATTTATACCATCGCAGACAATTCTGAGACATTGGACGGAGAGAAGGATGATGGTATACCAAACAATCATGTTGTTGGGAAGTTCGAACTCACTTTATTTTGTGTACGAATAAACAAAAATTGAAATAATGTGTTAGTGGAAGTATTATGCACAAAACATATGGAAAAAATTCGTTTCACTTTTCCTTGTGTTTCAGCAGAATCTCCGTTTAAAGCAGGGTTTCTATCGAAAAATTTTCAAGACCAGGACATGGGCCCAAAAAATCAGATTTTGGGACCGAAAATCGGGACATTTTGCAAAATTGCTACAAATCACTTGTTTTTTACAATTTATTCGATCCAAAATGTATCGAATATTATACACAGCGGCCCAATTTTGTGCTCTCAGTGCAAATAGGTTTATTATTTATTTAGTAATCAGAACGCCAAAACTTTGCAAAACTTAAAAATTTTTTGGGGATTTTCCCTTGTAAAAATAGAAGAGCCGATCTCGAGTTAAAAACTAGACGGCTAAAAAATAAACTGTGATTCGATAGAGGGGGACAAAATATGGGCCTATACAAAATTTCAAAAAAAGTTACCCACAGGAAAAAATTTTTTCCCAGGGCAAACATTTCAATAATTTTAATTCTTTTTTAGCCAAGTCCACAATTTAAGGCCAAACCAAATAAAATTTACAATATTCTCCAGAATTTTCCCTTCAAAATGAGCATAAAATGGTTTTATTTGCTCTAGTATTCACCAAGTTATAAGCTAAAAAAATTCATAAAATTGTCGATGTTGTACGTAACCAACGCTTTTCGAATATGATTTTTTATTGCCACGAAAACTTTTATTAATGAAAAAATAATTCTGCCTTCTTCTTTAAAAGAAGAAATTGAAATTAACACACAACATAGGGAGGACTTGAACCTGAGACCCCTCTTTTGGTGACTAACTCACAGACCACTAAGACGAAAAATCCAACTTAATTGTACTTAGAGCCCAAAATTGGGCCGCTGTGTATATTTTTCGGTACTTTAGTTTACGGGACAGATTTCGTATACATTTTTAGATGCCTATAAATGTGTTTCGGAAATTTTTTGGTTTAAAGCCTCCATTTGAGACTCAATCCACCAGAATTCAAGTCACTGGGACTCAACCTCAAACGAACTGAAATACAGAACAATACAAAAGGAAATCCAAAAATAGAAATTCGGACCAAATATACTGATGGAAAAAAGTCTTGCCTCAAACTTGAAAAACTATTTAATAGTTTACCCAAAAATCTGAAAAAATTCCTATTTATATAACTTTTGATACTGATCAAAAAAAGTCTCTTACACCAACTTGATCAGATCACTCCTTCATAGATCGGGACACCCTAAAATACACTGAAAATCAGGGAAATTTTAGAAAAAAATTACTAGGGGGTTGGGAAAATTTTTCTAGTGAGAATGAGTAAGGCCATTGGAAAGAGCACAAAATTCTCTACCGAATTGCCTTTTGAATGATGTGGCTATGACTTGTATATAAAAAGTTATACTTGGTTTATAAATTGGACACTTCAAAAATGATCAATTTTTGATCATTTTCCCTTGAAATACGGTAGAAATCAGTTATTTTTGAATTGTTCAATTTTCACGCTCTCTTTCTCCACGGGTATTAATTAGTCCTAGGCCCACCATTCCAAAAGCAATTCGGTAGAGAATTTTGTCCTCTATTTGACAGGCTTACTTAAATTTTCCAGAAAAATTTTCCTAACCCCCTAGGGATTTTTTTCGAAAATTTTCCCGATTTCAAGCCATTTTTGGCTTTTCAGATCACCATGAAGGATTGATCTGATCATGTTGGTCCAAAAGACTTATTTGATCAGCATCAAAAGTTAGCCTAGCAGGAATTTTTTCAGAATTTTAAGTCAACATAAAAATGACTTTTGGTCGATTAAAAATTTTGAGGCAGGACTTTTTTCCGTCGTTTTTTGAGCGATGTGTGATCACGTGACTCATTCTCGGGAATGAATGAGTCGATCAAAAATGTTTTTGGTGCATGAAAAGCGCATATATTGGAGTAATTAAAAACACATAAACTAAAAATAATCAGTTCAATTTTCAAGTCTAAATTTTAATTTCTGCAAATTTTATCACATTGAGGCAAGACTTTTTTCCATCAGTGTAACAAATCCAAATATGCATAATAAATCGGCATATAAATTGCATCAATTATCCGGCATTCCAGTCACTGGGACTCACTCAATCACCATCATTCCAGTCACTTGGACGATTCTCCGGCATTCCAGCCAATTTTGCGAAGGGGTCCGCCATGTAAATCGATGACATTTTTTTGGGCGCTACTGTAAAAGTGGTCCCTTTTGAAAATTTTTTTCACTTTTTTTTCATATATTTTTATTATTTTTTTTATTACAATTAGCATTATTAATCACAAAAAATTATAATTACGATGTAATAAATCGACAAAAGCCTTAAAAACAGACAATCCTTTAGCCCTAGCATTCAATCGGAAAATTTGTTCATGCATATATGATTCTGTCAATTTCATACTGGTGCCATGAATTCTTTTTGTTTTCTGCTTCAACTGGGCCCATAATCCTTCACATTTGTTGGTGTTTTTGGCACAACAATTTGTTTTGGATAAGTCCGTTGTGTGCCAAAAATTGTAAAATCTCTTCAGAGTTTTTGGAAAAAAGCCATCTCAAATTTATATCGTCCAATGTTGGAAAAGCGATGAGCGGATTAATGGAATATCTTGAAACTTTAACCATTTGCTAAAATTGCATGAAAAAAATCATTTATAAAAAAAATATATGAAAAAAGTGAAAAAATTTTTCAAAAGGGACCACTTTTACAGTAGCGCCAAAATTTTCAGCTTTTTGTTCAAATTCGGGTCCGAGGTTCGGAATTAGGCAAATCCGAGTTCAGATTCGTATTCAGCACCCTCGAAAACCCACTGAAACTGATTTTAAGCCAAAAAAAAAGTTAAATTAGGCACAACCATTATTCAGGATTGCTAAAAAATTTGCATTGAGACACAACGTTGCTATGTGATTTCGGCAGTGAGTGATTTCGACAACGAGTGAATTCGACAATAACTGAGTTCGACAGTATCAGAAAAATTGTGAATTCGACAGAGATTGATTTCGACAGTACCGAAAAATTAAAAAAAACACGAGTATATTCAAAATTGGAGCCTAAAATGAAGGTGCTATGAGCACGCTCGAATATAAATCAAAGGATCACGATTTAAAAATCTTCGATAGGAAATTTTTTCGAAAATTTCAGATTTTTAACGTAGTTTGTGGTTCCGATCACCATGAAGGAGTGATCTGATCAAATTTATGTAAGTTTTTTGTTGAGGACCAAAAGATAAGCAAGCATGTAAATTAACTATAAGGTGGGTTTGCATGTGTGAGTCAAGACTTTTTTCCGCCCCTTTTTTGAGCAAAGTCTGATCAGGCGACTCATTCACGAGAATGATAAAGTGGATTGAAATATTGTGGTGCGCTAAATTTTCACTCGAAATTTGAAATTAGGGTTCGAGCCCCGTGGGCGGGGGTGGCTTTTCGCGGGGGCGGGGGTTGGCGAGGTTTAAATAGATGGGGGCGGTGGCAGGGGCACGATAATTCCGCCCCCACGGGGGCGGGGGCGGGGGTTTGCTTTGAATTAGCTCCAAAAATCTCACAAAAAAAATATTTTTTATGAATAATTTCTTTGGCTCCACATTCTTTTATTCGTTGATCGCCTTGATAATATTTATTTTGACATAAATTGCACAGATTTTGACTAAAAATAATCAAATTTAGCGATTTTTGGGTAATTTTTTAAGAAAAAAAGGTTTTTTTTTGGGGGGGGGGCCGGCGTGCCGATAGGAGCGAATTTTAAATTTATTTCTAACAGATATTCAAATTTGCAAAATATGTATCTACTAAAATATGTAAATAAAAGTCCAAACTTTTGTTTGCAAACACAAAAAAGAAAGTGTTTTTCCTACTGATTAGGCTATGGAGAAGCCAGGAAAAAATATGTATTTACATAAAATTAGCAGCCCTAATCATGATTTACTCAAGGAAAATTGGAACGTTCGAATTTTGTAATTCTTCAGGTAATTAATGAACGATTGTTTCTAGAAACAATTAAATTCAGCTAATAAAAGCAGCTGACCAGCTTTATTACAAGGACAAAACTTTGTATACAGCCATTAAACCCGAATTAATCGTACAAAAAATAAGCAAATTTTTCGATCTTTGGCTAATTTTTAAGAAAAAAAGATAGGAATTTTGGGGGACGGCGGTGCCTATAGGCGCCTCCAGGGGAAAATTTTAAGAAATTATATGAATTTTGTTAGAACTTAGCAAAATTTTTCAGAAGTTTTCCTCTTTTTAGATGAAAATAAGGATTTACTCCCAAATCAGAACACTTAGAAACAAGAACATAAAGAAACCTGTATTAATCAGAAAAAAAATTAATTAAAGGAAAAAAAAAATTTATTTAAGGAAAACGTCAACCGGTGTTGAACTCATAACAAAGATTTCCATTAGTGCTGAAGCACTAACCACTAAACCACAAATATTTTAAAAAATATAAGCAAAATTTACTTTATTTCATAAAAATTTGTAAAAGATGATTAAAAAATTTAAAATTGTATAAATTTTTGCCTTTAATTCAACGAATATGCCATTCTTAGGGGTGTATTTTCACCCCCGCGGGGATGAAGGTCGCGGGGGCGGGGGTTGCGGGGGTCTGAGTCACGGGGGCGGGCACGGGGGTGAGCCCAAAAAACCTGTCCCGCCCCCGGCGGGGGCGGGGGTGACGGGGGCGGGGCTCGAACCCTATTTGAAATTTTACAAATTTTTAATCATCCTGAGTCAAGACCTTTTTCCATTACTGTATCACTTCATTTTTAGGCTCCAATTTTGAATATACTCGTGTTTTTTTAAATTTCTCGGTACTGTCGAAATCAATCTCTGTCAAATTCACAATTTTTCTGATACTGTCGAACTCACTTATTGTCGAATTCACTCGAAAAAAAGCGAAATAGTTTACTGTCGAAATCACCTGGCACGGACGCAACTGGGCCCTTAGCACTAAGACGCAACTGACCCGTTCTGACCCATAGTGTCCCCTCCCCCCCCGACATATCAAACATAATATTCATACATATATTACAATTCGCTGCTAGCACAATAATTTATTACAAATAAATGTTTATAAACAGATAACCCAAACAAAAAAACTCGGTACTTGTTAATTATCTGTATTCAGATTTTCAAAAAAAGTTATGTTTTGGCTATAACTTTTTTCTTTTGCATCCAAATCCAACAAACACTATTGGTATCATTTGAAAGCTTAACATGTTTTGAAGCTATTTCTAAGTTATCGCTTCGCAATCAGACAATTACCAAAAAAGTTATACATGAAAATTGCGAAAAAGTCGAAATTTGAAATTTTTTCTTAATAGAATTTTTCCCAGGCTAAAAATCTTTTTGTTTTTTGTAAAGCTAAAAGAGCATCTGAAGAGCTTTCGAATGATACGAATAGTGTTGGATTTGGATGCAAAAGAAAAGTTATAGCCAAAAACATACTTTTTTTTTGAAAATCTGAGTACAGGTAATTAGCAAGTACCAAAAATTCTTTCTGCTGCTTAAGACATAGTCGGACTTTCCAACGCGGGTTTCACTAAATTTGAAATTAAAAATATGCTAAATTGGTCGGACCAACATTTGTCTTTTTTCCCATGGAATGGCCCAATTAAGCAACTCTTCAGCATCGATTTGTGATTCACCCAACGGTGTATTTCATTGAACAATTCGGTTGCATCGGTCCCAGCTGAAACTGACGAGTCAACAAATGAGACGCGACAAACAAATGGGTTCTAGTTGGTTTTACGCGTCCCATGACATTTAGTGTCCATGTTATTTTAGTCGTCCTAATAACCAGAGGAAATAAAAACGCAAGGGATTCAGATATGAAAACGGAAAAAGACATTGGTTGCATTCAACAAGCAATGTTTGTAAAAATGATTACTTTAAATTCCCAGAAAATATTCGAATCCGGGTTTGGGGTTCAAAATTGAGTCTAAAGAAGGCCAGATTCGTGCTAAGCGCCTTGGATTGCCCCTGAAAATAAATTTCTCAAAACTTATTTTTAAAAAAAATTTTCTGGACCAATAATCTTTACCACTGCCAAAATTTAGTTGTTAAACCTAAGATGTCATGAAAATTCATACACAGACAATTTGAACAATGGCTTAGACTAGGCCTAAGTTTTAGCTTTTTTCAAAGTATATAAACAAGAACAATTAGACGCTTCGGAAGGTATAGTTTCCAATTGACGATTCGAAAAATATTTTTTTGTGACGCGTAAAATGCCATGACGCGTATTCGAATTTTTGTTCGAATCCGGGTCAGGGGTTCAAAATAGGTGTCAGAATCGTATTCTCCGACCCTGAAAACCTATAAAACAACTTTATTTCGAAATTTTTTTGAAAATTTTCTTTTTCAAAAAAGGGGGGCTACCATGTACACTATTACCAAACTACGTTCTCACCTGCCCTCATCAATTCAGGAACACCTCCAGGGTGAAATTCCAAATATTGTGTTACATCGTACACCTGAAATGGCAAAGAACCTTTTTAAACGGAAATAATAAATGCAAGGATGGACCTTTAAGTACCATGTCAAACAACAAAATCCAACAATCGTCTTCAGAGTTATGCTTTGAAAGTTCGTCTTGGTCAACCGAACAACGCACATTGTGAGTGGTCAAACGACCAGCATTTGACAATCTAAAAGAATTTAGGGAACATGCCTTAGGGCCTCTCGTAAGTACCTAATCCAGTCGAGGAGTCCTTTTCCGGGTTTTAACTCCACTTTCTGTCTTTTCATCTTAATGTCTCTGTCTACGCAGGCAGCGGCGGGTGGTAGGGGCAGACAAAGGAAAAGTAAAAGAAATACGATAAAAGAAATGAAAAGGAGAGACAATAAAATTTGTCTCGCATTCCTTCCTTATTTATATCCCATCTTTTATTATTTAAAATATTTAATAAAAGAAAGAGGAAAGGAATGCCCATTGAATCCGCTTTGGCCATAACAAAAGAGAAATCTCTAAATTTTAAATTTAATATATGGATGAGTTGGGTGTATAGATGAGTTGGGTATGGATGAGTTGGGTGTATGGATGAGTTGGGTTTGGATGAGTTGGGTGTATGGATGAGTTGGGTATGGATGAGTTGGGTTTGACTCCCGAGCGGTTCCCGTGCGGGGGATCGATTAAGCGGGTGGTGCAAATATACCCAAAAAGACCAGGGAAATATCCAGAAAAGCCCATAAATTATAACACGATTGTCTCCATTGAGAAAAAGAGTACTTTAACTAGCTAATAAATGAAACACTTTAGGGTAAGGGATGTCTTCGGCTCGACTTCCGAAGGGGTCGAACGAAGGAACGCCAAGCAGTGACGAAGGGGAGTTCAAAAAGGTGGGTTTGGAACGAAATCGATCGAAAGCTGCATTGGGTTATCGTAACTTTTCGCTTTTCAGATTGTGATCGGAATATGCGCAATGCAACGGAAGGCCAACAGCAAGCCGATGCGTTCGATCATGCTTAAAATGAACGAGTTCTACAAGGTATTTACCGGCTTACAATGAATGCCCTTCATCTCTATTTAAATATTTTCCAATATTTTATAAAATGTTTTACCCTTTTAGGACTTCCTCGATTTTGTAATTTTTCCCGAGGAAACCATTCTCAATGAATCGGTGGAGAATTGGCCCCTCTGCGACTGTCTCATCTCTTTTCATTCCACCGATTTCCCTCTCAAAAAGGCAATTGAATATGAAAAAGCGAGAAGACCTTACGTGTTGAATGACTTACACCGCCAATTTGATTTGGTAAGTTATTATTTTAATTTAGTAAAAGTGAAAAATACTGACGGGATTGAAAATGTATATCTCTAATGAAAGAATCTGAAAGAATTTTTTGGCGGCAGCAACTCCCTGAAGAGTTACAGACCCGGGACTGAAGTGGCAAAATGGCTTTGGGACTGAACCGTCCAATGTCTAAAAACATGAATCTCCAACAAAACATACAGAAATAGATTTATTTTTGTCTCTAATGTAAGAATATGTGAAAATTTTGACAAAATGTAAACAAGGAATCCCTTTTTGGGCAATCTTTCGGTTCATTGGTCCCGAATTTTTTTTAATAAAATTCTGGAAACCCATTCTAAGTCTTTCGAACCCTTTTAAAAAATTCAAAAATTTCAATCTCATCAAACATGTACTCCTATATGTTTGGGACAACGCGCCAATTGTTGCCTAGTTATTTGGACGAGCTATAGTTCAACGGAAAAACAATGCTTATTGTTAGGCGTACATATGTAAATATTCAATGAATTGAAATTTTTGAATTAAAAAAAAGTGTTCGAATTCGGGTTCGGGATTCGAAATGCCCGAAAAGATGGTCAGATTCGTACTCAGCGGCTCAAATTAGCCTTAGAAATGTGTTTCTAGAATTTTATTTAAAAAAAAAATTCGGGACCAATGAACCGAAAGATTGCCCTCTTTTTGAGGGTGCGAAGCGCCCGCCTTAGCGAGCATGCGAAGACGGAGAAGTAGTGGGGCGCCCGAGCGAGCGGAGGGTTGCGAGCGAGCGGCGCCCCACCTACTGGCCGCCGTAGTCGAGTGTGCGGTGTTTTGGCAAAAATACAATCACCAATTTAACAAAACCGCTTATATCAAAGGCATAAAAATTAAGTCTTATGTCTAAACCGGTTTACCTCAGTTGGGCAAGCACGGGTTGGGCCCCAGCATGTCATACATGAAAATTTCAAAAAAGTCGAAATTTTTGAAGTTTTTTCTTAATAAGATTTTTTTAGGCTTTAAAATCTTTTCGCTTTTAGTAAGGCTAATAGAGCATGTTAAGAACTTTCGAATGATACCAAGATTGTTGGATTTGGATGACAAAGAAAAAAGTTGTAGAAAGTTAAAGTGGAAAAATATGCTGGGGCCTTCAGTCCCAAAGCCATTTTGCCACTTCAGTCCCGGGTCTGTAACTCTTCAGGGAGTGGTTCCCGCCAAAAAATTCTTTCATTAGAGACCGAGGGGAGTCGATTGATGTATAATTTCTATACATTTTCAATCCCGTCAGTATTCTTCACTTTTTCCTTTAATTTTCTTTGTTCTTGAGTGGCACTTTTCAATATTTTCAGTTGGACCGTAGAAAAGTGTTCAGAACTTTGGCCCGCGCGGGCATTGACCACCCGCGGCATTGCGTGTTGGTCAGAAACGAAAAAGGCGAATGTCTGTTTGGGTTCCAAATTTTGAATTTGAAAGCTTGTTAAGTAATCGGAGACGAATTATGTGAATTTGCCGATCACATTGAAGTCAACGGAATGACTTTCAATAAGCCTTTCGTTGAAAAACCCATAAATGCGGAGGACCACAACATTTACATCTACTACCCGAGTTCGGTGGGGGGCGGTTCGCAAAGGCTGTTCAGAAAGGTGGCCGAATCAAATTTGGCCAATTTGTGACACTACTTTCGGTTGAGGTCAATGATCGGAGCAGTTGGTATTCCCCGGTGAGCACCGTTCGCACGCAGGGTTCTTATATTTACGAGGAGTTCATCCCTGCCGATGGGACAGATGTCAAAGTGTACGCAGTGGGGCCGTACTATGCGCATGCCGAGGCGAGAAAGGCGCCGGGATTAGACGGTAAATTTAATTGGGATACTTTTGATAATAAATCTCAATCTCTTTTCTCAGGGAAAGTTGAAAGAGACGCGGATGGGAAGGTTTTGTGTGTATTTTAGCATTTTTAAAGTGAAACAATCCTCTTTAAGGAAGTTCGATACCCCGTTATTCTAAGTGCTAAAGAGAAGACAATTGCGCGAAGAGTTGTGTTGGCATTTGGGGTAACAATGGCACTTTGGCCGATTGGCTGACGATAATTGACGCGACATACGCCTTTTTTAGCAAAGTGTCTGCGGATTCGATTTGCTAAGAGCCAACGGCTGTTCGTATGTGTGCGATGTTAATGGATTTTCGTTTGTAAAAACGTCGACCAAATATTACGAAGATACCGCTAAAATACTCGGCAATACCATTTTGAGGCGTTTAGCCTCTTCGCTGAGCATTCCTTGGCACATTCCTTTCCAAGATGGTCAGCCTTTCGTTTGGTCAAGTATTAATTACCAAAAATTTCCTTCTTCAGACGACCCGCCATTAGTGTCGACGCCCAGTGGCAAAATAATGGAACTTCGCTGTGTGTTGGCTGTTATTCGGCATGGAGACAGAACCCCCAAACAGAAAATGAAAGTTGCGGTGAAGGATGAGCGGTTTTGGAACATGTTCAAAAAGTATGATGGACCGAGAAAGCGCGAATTGAAGCTAAAAAAGCCGACGCAACTGATGGAAATTCTCGAAATTGTGACAATTTAATATTTAAAGTTCTTTTAACTGGATTTATTCTGCTAAGGTGAGACATTTGCTTCAAGAAAGTCTGGAGAAACGGCAAACACTGCTCACAATTAGCAGCAAAAATATGGCGCGTTTTCTTAAAGACAAACGCGACGATTTGGCCCCAGCAGAGGAAACTTCGGTGATGAACGAATTGGAAAAGTGCGAGGAGGTCATCAAAACGTGGGAGCAAATGCGCGCGGTTTTGGAAATGTTCGTAAACAAGGCAATTGTGAAGATTATTGGTCCCACAAAAAAAAGAAAAAAAAATAATAAAAAAACCATTTTTAGGGGTTATTTGATGCGCTGAGCACGAATTTGATCTTTTTTGACTTTGTTTCGAGCCCCAAACCCTGATTCGAACAATTTTTAAATTTATTTTTTATTTAAAAATAAATTATTTTTTAAAAGTCATCTAAATAAAAGTCTTTCCTGAGGTTTTCAAGGTCGCTGATCACGAATAAGATTGTTATCTGTGTACAGATTTTCAAAAATATTTTATGTTTTGGCTATAACTTATTTCTTTGGCATCCAAATCCAACATTGTTGGTATCTTTCGAAGCTATTTCTAAGCTATCGCTTCGCGATTAGACTATTACCAAAAAAGTTATACATGAAAGTTGCGAAAAAGCCGAAATTAGTCGAAATTTTGGAGTTTTTTCTTAGTAAAATTTTTCCAGGCTAGAAAATTTTTAGGTTTTTTGAAAGGCTAATAAAGCGTCTGAAGAGCTTTCGAATGATACCAACAATGTTGGATTTGGATGCAAAAAAAAAAGTTATAGACAAAAACATACTTTTTTTTGAAAATCTGTACACAGATAACATATAAGTTTAAAATTACCTGTGATTTATTTTCGGCTAGTTTTAATCAATTCGACTTTTTGTTCGTATTCGGGTCCTGGTTCGAAATTGGTCGAAATGGATGTCATATTCGTGCTCAGCGCATCAAATAACCCCTAAAAATGGGTTTTTTTAAATTTTTATTCCTTTTTTTGTGGGACCAAAATAATCTTCACAATTGCCCGTAAACATTTGCATCGTAAAGGCTTTTTCTGTGCTTTGCCTTTGTTATGGTGAAAAATCGACAGCAAAAAATTTGATAATACAAATGAATTGTTGACATTTTATGTAATTTAACTTACATTGGTCTATTTTGAATATTTTGTGATCACTTTTAAACATATCTTCCTTCACATCTTGCCATTTAATTTGTTTACCTATTTGCTTATCAAGTTCTAACATTTAAAAACATAAAAATGAAAAGAGTGGTGGTGGTGATGATGTCTGTGTTTTGTTTTTAGTCTCGTTAAGAGAAGTATTGCCAGGGTGTAACAATTTGAAGTGCCATTTTGGTGTTTTTCTTTTCATTAACCAATAATTCTACGGCTGTTTTGTTTTTAGGTATGGTCATTTTTCGGGAATCAATCGCAAAGTTCAGCTGAAGTATTTGAAGACGAGTGCCGAAAAGGCGAACACGGCTGGCAAAACGTCGTTTGTGCTTGAGTCCGACAAAACCTTGCTGCAAAATGCGCGCGGTAGAGAGAGAAGCGACCAATGCCAAAATGCTTCTTCTGTGCCTACTTTGTTTCTCATCCTCAAATGGGGCGGAGAGGTGCTCAGGGAAAAGCAAAGCAAAGGCATTGTTAACTTTTTAAGCTTACAACGGCCGGCATTCTACAGGCGGAAGCGTTGGGACGTCTCTTTCGAACACTTTACCCGGGGATTCGCCGGACGGACGGCAAAGACTCACCGGAGGACACGCAGGGACTTGGCTTTTTACGGTTGCATAGCACGTACAGACACGATTTGAAGATTTATGCGTCGGACGAAGGACGAGTGCAAATGACAGCCGCAGCCTTTGCTAGGGTCCGCTTTTGTAGGAGCAATTTGGGACGAAAAGATTATTACATAATAATTTAATTTTGAGATGTGAATATTCCATAATAATTTTTTAATATTGTGAATTGATTTTGGTATACCATGAGAAGTGCTTTTTTCAGGGACTGTTGGCATTGGAAGGTGAATTGCCCCCAATTTTGATGCAAATGGTCAAATCTGCAAATACCGATGGTCTTCTCAACGACGATTACAGTGCTCGCCAGTTTCAGAATGACATCAAATCCTTCCTCCATTCTGCTTTACAAGTCTCCCCACCCCCAAAAAAGGCTTTCAATGATATATTATTTTGAGGAGGACCGGGACTTCACTCCGGCCGATTATCAATCTTTGAATCCGTCCGGGTTGCGTTCGATTAATAATGCTTTGGAATTTATAAAAAACGCGAGGAAAATGTGCCATGAAATTGCTGGTTATGTACAAAGGATGTGTGAAATTATCAGATGGCATAAAATGAACAACACCGGTTGGTTCGATTTGGTCTGCGGAGGGATTTTCTTAATGATAAATCCAACAGAGAGAACGCTGTATTTGAACGAAACATGGGACTTGGCGGAGAGGAGGTGGACAAAGGAATTGCGCGAGTTCAGAAAGCCGTCTAAGAATGGTTCGGGGGACGGATTTGACTTTGACATTTCAAAAATACCGGACATTTACGACAACATCAAATACGACATGGAGGTGAGTGAATTGGACTGTTCTTGCCCTCATTCCCTTTTCCAGCATAATCCCGACCTGTGCATTAACAACGAGGGCGAGTTCGAGCGGTTCTACCTTTGTGTTAAGAATATGGCCGACATTGTCGTCCCTCAGGTGTTTTTCCCTTTTTTGTTTTTTGTTAGAGTTTCTATTTTTAGGAATATGGCATAAGCGAAGAGAGCAAAATTTGCATTGCGCAACGCGTGTGCACTCCTTTATTGAGCAAAATACGCAACGATTTGCATCGCTGTGTTCAGAATGCGTCCAATGAGACGGGCGACGAAAGTCTGACGCGACTCGACCCAAGGTAAAGCGATGAACGGAGTAAAGTGCGAAGGGAGGAAATGCAATTTTCACAGAGCATCCGAAGGAATTGCGACTCCGATGCGCCACGTTCGGACTCGGCTTTACTTTACGAGCGGTCCTTTGGAGAGGGGGGGGGGGTGAAATTGCACCCCGAAAAGCCTCTTTTTTAGAGTCGCACATTCACTCGCTAATGAATTTATTTCGCTACGGCGGACTTTGTTCGCCCGACGACAAAAAATGGCAACGCGCAATGAACTTTCTTTCGGGGGTCACTGAGTTTAATTAGTGCGTGGGTTTGGCTAATTTGGGAAGGAAATCGCTATTTTTGAATACAATCCTGCTGCTTTCAGTATGACTCAGCTTGTTTTGATGGTTTACGAGGATAGCCGAACGGAGGAAGAAAAAAGTGGTGGCAGAAAACAGCAAAGCACCGACAACATCAAAGACCGATTTCACATCGAATTACTTTTTTCACCTGGTCTTTATCCGTGCTTTCAGGTGAATTTGATGGGAAGTAATTTGTTAAGCGTCTTGATTTCAGACTGAAAAAGAGCGGATTTACGAGTCACGCTATAGCAACAAACACAAGACGAGCACATCGGACGGCAACAAAAGTGCCAAGAGCAGCAAACAGAGCGGAACAAATGCCGGAGGGGTTGAAAACAGTCCGAATGGATTTGTGGAGGACAAAGTGAAATGGTGATCAACTTGGGATGCAATAATTACTTATTGGAAGGTTTCGTCCACTTCATCGTTCACTAAACCCAATGATCTGTTGGACTTCGGAACCTTCAGTGACTTTTTCCATCATGGCGATTTTCCCGATCAAAAGCCTTCATCATCACAAAAAAAAGAGGTGAATTTTGAGAATAAAGAAAAAGTTGTTCATATTCTTCGAAATTATTTTTTAAAATGTTTTAGGAAAACACTGCCGGAACATATCGCCCAAATAGCAGGAAATCGGCCGAAGACGATGACGACGATCTTCCAGAGGAAAATGCTGTCAATTTGGTCGTTTTAGATGAAGTGACTGCGGCAGCTGGAGGAAAAGCATTCTGTGACCTCCCCCATATTTGTCTTGCTTATGCACTTTCCTCCAGGCAAAGGAGTTTTGGCAGGGCACAGTCCCACTTCAACTTCAATGGACCACCCTTTGCGAAAGCGACACGCGACTTTCGAGAGGGATTCGCTGAAAATGGAGGTGAAAAGTCGCGAAAGCGGGCCGGCCAACGCGGAGGAAAAGGGCAAAAATGAATTTGAGGAGGCTGAGGGAAAGTTGGAGGACGACGGAGGGAGGGGCGGAGAGATAAACGGAAGCGACACTTTGGCTGACAAAAAAGGTGCGAGAGACAACGATGGGAAGCAAAGACAAACCCGGAAATTCTAACAGCAGATCGATCGCAGAACCGCGAGCAATGTCAAAAGTCAATTGTGAAGTCAATGAGCGATTTGTTTGGAAATCGTCAAAAATTGGAAACTGTTGCTTTTCCGATTGACAATTACACGGATGGGCGCAGTGACGGGAATTTTTTAGAGGATATGACGCAACGCCTAAATGAACTTAAACTAGAGGAAGGACAAGCAACGGTTGGGCATGGAAGAGGCGAATGGGCAAAGCAATTGGTGGAGGAGAGGAAGACAAAAGCGGAACAAATGCAACAACGGAATGGTGAGAAAGAGGAAAGAGTCGGGACAGGGGATACATGCAATTTGCTGATTGGGGGTCACAATACGCTCGAGGTACGGCCCAACCCAAACAATATGCTAGGCGAGATAGCATTGGTTACAATATGATTATGATTCAAATATGCAATAGTAGGGGGGGGGGAGAGATCGACCCGCTTCCATCGAACGAAGTCCAAGGGGGGGGGGTAATGGTTGCTTTCAATAAAAATTTGACAAAATTCAGAGTACGGAAACAGCGAAGGTAGTGGGCTCAATTGCACATCGACGAATGCCATGCGAATTCCCTTGTCATCGGTTTTCGAGGGTATTTCAACGGAAGGTCAAAAAATTGACAACGAAGAAAAGGAACGAAGAAATGAAGAGGAAACAAAGAAACGGAAAAAAGGACAAGAAATTGTTGAGGAAAGAAAAGGCGAAAAACAGCAACAGAATGTGGAAAAGGAAAGTAACACTTTTGGGACAACGGAAAACAACGGCACAATTCACTCGCAACAGTCGACGGCAACGATAAAAGATGAAGACAGCGACGAAGTCAACAACCGGTCCTTATGTACGTTTTACCGTATAGATATGCCCATATTTGCTGTTGATTGTTTCCTTCTGCAGTCCGTCGCCCGCGTTTTCCCTATCGCTTCAAACATCACACCGTCAATCTGCTGACCGGTGACAAATCATTTGCGGTACTTATGTCGTTTACAGACCATAAAAAAATAGTTTTTATAAATCACACTATAAACATTTCTAGAGGGTTATTGGGCTCGCTGATCACAAATCTGATACCCATTTCGATCAATTCCGAACCACATGCCTGAATTCTGTTTAGATTCTAACAAAAAGTGAATTTAGGTGAAAAATTATTTTTCGACTTTTGTTCAAATTCGGGTCGGGATTCGAAATAGATTGAAATGGATGTCTGATTCGTGATCAGCGACCCAGAAAACCCCCTAGAAATGTTTATATGTATGATTTAAAAACTATTTTTTTATGGTCTGAAACTACTTAAGTGCCTCATTTGCACTGCCTTTTTAATTTGCTTTTTATAAAATAAAAAAAGGTGCCACTGAGAATCGTTTGATCAGCACCGATGTTCTTATGGGAAAATTTAGTGACAAAACGAAAAGAAAGGCTAGCAGCAGTGAGTTGTCTTATGGGGTGGAGATGAGAGAAAACAATCTCTGCTCCATCAGATTCTGTCGTACTTTCGACCGCAGTGATCGGTGTGCGTTCGTCGTCTGCCCCGAGACTCCAAACGTACAATGCCGGCGATGAGCTCAGTGTCAATGGTATGTTTATAATTATTTTGAATAGTTAAGATCGTTTAAGTTCGGAATGTTTACTGCTTCATTTATATGGGATTCCTTCACTTCGTCCATTTGACAATGCTTTAAGAAATCCGTCGCTTTTGGCCACCGCTTCGGTCACTCGAGACAATACACGACAATTTAAGTAGGAGAGAGATGGACGAGTTCCTAAAACGAATGATGAAGAATTGCACTCCGCTTCCCTCGCCTCCCAAAACGCCCGCGTCGCAATTCGAAGAACCGATTCCGATGATATGTGAGGAAATTTTGGTACTAATACAGTTTAATCCACAAATTTTTTTGTTTTTAGTGATAAAATCGTGTTTCCAGGGGTTTTCGGGGCCGCTGATCATTCTAGGGGTTTTAAAGGTCGGAGAATCCGAATCTGACATTAATTTTGACCTATTTCGAACCCCGAACCCGAATTCGAGCAAAAAGCCGAAAATTTCAAATTTTCGAATTTTTTATTTTGGTCTAGAAATGGTTGAATAATTTTTATTAGTGAATTATCCAATTTTAGTTTGCTTCTCGATACGTAAGCCATTTTTAGACCAAAAATAAAAAATCGAAAATTTGAATTTTCGACTTTTTGCTCGAATTCGGGTTCGAAATTAATGTCAGATTCGGATTCTCCGACTCTTAGAACCCCTAATCTAATCTTAAAATTGTCATGTGGGTCAAACTGTATAAGTAGTGATACACGAAATTACTTTCAGTCGTCAACAAAAGAAGAAACGACAGCACAATTTGCAGACTTTCTCCCATGGAACATTAATACAGTTGAAAAAGAATTAATGAAGCGACAAGACTATGACCCACCCCCTCCCCCTCTGCGTCCACCACAAACTGCATAATGTATTTTTCAAAACAAAACCCAAAATTCCATCTGTTTTGTGCATAATACTTCCACGAACACATTATTTCAATTTTTGTTTATTCGTACACAAAATAAAGTGAGTCCGAAACTTCCCAACAACATGATTGTTTGGTATACCATCATCCTTCCCTCCGTCCAATGTTTCAGAATTGTCTGGGATGGTGTAAATTGGGGTTGAATGCGCCTCAATCTTTCAGTCTAAATTTTTGAATATTAATACTTAAAACAAACTGAACTCTACTCGCAGTTGTTCCTTCCCCCTAGTTTTTAAAATATTGTTGTGTAAATGTGAATTTGAAGAAAAATATTTCCACTTTTTGTTTAAGTTTTTAAAAGACTTTTGGGGAACAAGGGGTCCGGCAGTGCCGATAGGCGCCGCCGGGAAAAATTGCGGAGGGGCCTTGGGTAGGAAGGGGGATACCCCTTTGGACCGTCCCTGCTTACGTGGTCAATGAACCCCTCTCAAATATTACTGTTTGACTTTAAACAAATGCCCTCCCCTCACCCGTTCCTTCGCCGCCTTGCTGCTGTTGTTGACGGAGACGCTGCTCCTCCAATGAAATGCGCAATGCCATGGCCAATTCCGGGTCGTCCTCCTCGTTGATGCCAAATTCTCCGCCTGCGCCTAATGCAGCCCCCGAACCCGCAAAAATGGGCGAACGGAGCAAAACATCATACAGTTTGGTGTCTCCAACCATCACGACCAACAAATGCGAATTTCCCTCTTCAGCCCCGTTAAGAAGGTCGACAAAATCGGCAATGATTTTGTTATTCTCGGCGGTGGCCTCCCCAAACAAGACAAAATCGACACTCACTTTTTCCTTTTTTAGCTTTTTAGCGAATTTTATAAACTTAAAACACTTTCTTAAATACAATATTTTATTTTTTAAAACGTTTACCGTTTCCTTTTCTTCAAGCAACGGGTCTAATGGACTGCCCACGAATACGACAATACGCTGACGATGGTTGCGATTCTTCCTGTGTTTGAGTGCCAAGTATGCGGTTCTGATTCCATCGAAAACTTTCGAAACGCCCTAATTAGGAAAAAGAAGTGGAAATGAAAAAAAGAAAAAAATTACAAGAATTTCAAGACTGTGAAGACGGACCATCAACTTGCGATCTTCGGTAGTAAGTGAATTGAGCACATCAATACGACTAAAAAACAAATTGAAAAAATAATGACGAATTTCTTTTGATACTAAATGAAAGGGAAATTAAATTTTTAAAATTCTTTAAAGTTAATACTCCGCCAACGAAAGAAGCCCGACAGCATTTTCAGGGTTATTTCTCAATTTAAGAAGGACAAGTGCGCGAACGGCCTCCTGTTGGCAATTGAATCTCGTTGGTGGAAGGTCTCCATTTCGCATCCATTCCGAATTGTCAATACTAAAAAAATCAAGATCAAACACAGATATTGTTAGCACTTTCCAATGTTAAACCAAATCATTGTGCTTTCCTGAGTCATGGCAATTTATTTGCGGCTTAGCAGCTCTCCGGAAAAAATAAGAGGATTTATTGCTAAATTAAATGCTTTATATAAGAGGAAAATAATTTGGCCAATCCGGACCCGAATCCGAACTCGAACATTTTTAGAAAAATTTGTTTCCAAAAATCATGAAAATATTCTTCGAAGGGCTTCAGGCGGCGCTGATCACTGATCACGAATGAGAATTGCATCATTTGAAATCAAAATATTCAGGGTGTCAAATATTTGTTTTCACAGGTTTGTGTTTGTTGTTACTTCTTGAGGCAAAACCTTGTCTGATTACATATTAGATGCGTAAAAAGAAACACGAGAACCATCATCTCTACGAATTACTTTTAACATTGTATCAATAAATTGTGAAAGTGTAATTCTAAAAATGAGATCTTCAAACCGAACAAGGAATGGTCGGTAAAAAAAAGCGGCAAAAAAATGACGAAAAAACAAAATGCCAACCATTACATAAAATCTTTTTTTCCCTTTTCCCTCTCATCTTTCGTGCTATCTCTTCATTTTTAACAATGTAAAACAACATTTATTTCGTGACGTAAGTTTTATCCTACACGTTAAATCCACTTCATATCTTGCATATCTATAGAAAAAGAAATGGATTTGGGGGTGTCCACGCTTGATTAGTGATTAGTAGCACGGTTAAGACAATTTGTTTTATATTTAAATACATTGGCATTTTGTTTTTACGCCAACGATTTTTTTACCGCTTTTCCTTTTTTTTATCGTCCATGAGGGACTCAGAAATTTATCATCCGATGAATGATTGTGGCGTCCATTTGCCAAATCTTGTAAATCAACTGGAAATGGAAATGGGAGAAGCTGTCGCATTTAATTGGGGATGAACAATAAAAGCGCTGTGAGTAAGGCCCGAAGCAGGGACTGCCGCCGGCAGAAGGCGCAGAACAGA
The DNA here is from genome assembly GCA_004148225.2 of Heterodera glycines. Lineage (NCBI taxonomy): Eukaryota > Metazoa > Nematoda > Chromadorea > Rhabditida > Heteroderidae > Heterodera > Heterodera glycines. The sequence continues at coordinate 9,610,911 of CP049708.1, read as the reverse complement.
AGCGGGTCCTGAGGAGGGGGGGGGGGGGGGGAGTTGGGCATATGGTACATTTTACGCATTGGTGCCAAATAAGAAGTGCCTTTAGTGGACTGGGTTATTTTTGGCAAGTGTATGTGGATCACACTCGGAAAGCGTTAATTCCGCTGGTGTTGAATGTACCCGTATTTTCTCTATTTGAATGCCCGGGCATTGTATTGTTCAACCCCTCATAAAAGGGGCATTGGTAATAGTGAAGCAGGTGCCCGCCCCCCCCCCGTTTTTTAAATTTTATAAAATTTAAAAAAATTCTAAAAACATGTTTGGGCTTTTGAGGTCACTGATCACGAATATGACATCCACTTCGACCAATTTCGAACCCCTGACCCTAACTCTACCAAAAAGTCGTAAACTCAAAATCTCGAAACTCACTTTTATATTCGTATCTGTACAAAATTACCATTTTTTGATGTTCCAATTGTTTTTGACTACATTTAACGGATGTTATATTCATGATCAGTGACCCCGAAAACCCTAAGAACCATGTTTTTAGAATATTAAAAATATAAATAAAAATAGGGGGGGGGGGAGGCACCAGCTTCACTATTACCGGACCTCGTCCGAATGCGAAGTTCGCGTGCCAATGTCATCGGGTGACCCTCGAATTGCTCCCCCTCCCTCTCCTCGCCCTCCTCCGTCGGAGTGTTCTCCTCCTGCTTTATGTCCTCCTGCTTTTCCTCTTCCTTTTCCGCTTTTGCTCCTTTCTGCGCCATTCCGTCGCCTTCCTTCGGCTCACTCTCTTTACAGGTGTCCCATTCGCAATTGTTCGACCATTCGCCCCATTCCGACCATCGTCCGTCCGTCACCGCAGTATCTGTGCTTTGTTAGTTCGTTTCTTTGTCAGTGTTTCAATTTTGGCTTCTGTTGGCACCATTCGGACAAGAAAAAGGCGTGTCGCACATCGCCGTCATTTGGGCAATCCCTTCACATTTCTGCTCTGACAGTTGCGATTCGTGAGACAATTCGCAGAGGCGAAACCTTCGCCGGAGGGAAAAACCACAAGTGGAAGTGCAATTTGACCAGGGGGACCAGGGGCCCCACTGGGGGGAGAGGCGTGAGAGAGTGGAGGAAAAGTCGGAAGGGGCGGGGGAAGAAGCATTGGCCGAAAGAGTGAGCGGAGGCGACTGGGCTAAGGAGTGAATGGCAGTGCGTGGAGAGAGAGAAAAAGCATTTGGAAAACTCACAGAGAAGGCACAGCACGGGTTCGGAGCAAGCCTGAAGGATGTCCATTGGATGGAGCTTCAAAAGAACAACAACAACAACAACAACCTGCATTTCGAAGTCTGTTCCTGAGCATTGTTTGCCGCCATTTTCAGGGCGCGGGTCGGAGCAGTGCCGCGTTCGCGACCTTTGCCCATTGGCACACGGATTCGAACACTGCGACCACTCCGACCACTCAGTCCAACGACCATCGATCGGGTCGCCACGGCAATTTGTTACGGGATAATCACAAGGGATTTGGTCGAATGAGAGTCCAACGCAATAGGAGCCTCTTAAAATGAAAGGGTCGGGCAGTGATCGGCCGGGGGGGGGGGTGGATCCCGACTTTTGAAGTGCCGCATCCATTCCCTGCTGATGCGCATTCACTCACCGGTTGGACGGCAAAGGGTTGGCACACATTCTGTTGCGAATGCGATGTCCTCGCGTCCCACAGTCTTGAGAGCAAGCCGACCATTCCGACCAAGTGGACCTGTCATTTGGAAATTGTGTACGAACTACCAAGGCTCGGCACACCAACTGCCTGCAATGGCAACGCATTGTTTCCCCTCGGGGGAAGTTGACAAATCGGGCGGAATGCACGGGCTTTGGTCAATGATAGACCCCACACAGAATCCCTGAGAAGAATTTGTTGGATTTTCTTTTCCCGGAGCATCACCTTCAACTGTGGGTCATGGACTCGGCAGAAGCGCCGTCTGTAGCGCGTGAGAGAGAAGCAGGAACAAGCGGACCATTCGGACCAATCGGACCAAGTCGGGAAGCGACGGACTGAGCTTGAAGATGCTGAATTTGAGCTGCTGGTGTCCTGTGTTGATTGTTTGTGTCCACTTTACCTTCTCCCTCCGCTTTTTCCGCTGTCTCTTCCGCACACTTTTGCCCCCGGCACTTTTCCTCCGCCGTGCCGTCCCCTCCTCCCGTTTTGCATTCTCCCGTCTCTCCCATCTCACATTTTCGCTCTCTCCGACGGATTCCCTCCCCGCAACTCACAGAACACGGCGACCACTCGCCCCATTCTGTCCCTTTTTCTGCCAACGATTCATTTCCGTTTGATTGGCTTCGCATTTCTCCACGCACTTTGGCAAATTCATTCTCCGCGCAAAACCTTTCACAATTGTCGAATTCAATTGGAGCACCTGTGGTGAATTGGTGATGGTCAGTGTTTGGTCTGTCTTTTCCCTTTCCCTAATTTTCATTTGTCCATTTATTTCTTCTGCCCCTTACGCTCGTTTATTCATTTGTAGAGCCCGGACAGGAACATGAGCCGTGCAGGATTTTCCAGGAATCCCGGTCCTATTCCCGCATTTTTGAGGGGAATTTGCAGAAAATAAATCCAGTAAAAACATCTTTTTCCGCTGGTTACTATTCGGCACTATTTTCAACCCTGTTCCTGTTCGGCATTTTCAAATTTCCGTGCTTTCGCTTTGTCCACCTGCCGAATTGCATGCCTCCTGTCCTAACTCAGTCTCTTCCTGTTGGCCGTTCGCTGTTGCCACTTTCACTACACATTGCCTGTGTCTTTTGCGTGTCTCAAAAACACTGCAAGACGCACAATTGGTCCATTGGGACCAATTTGACCACTGAAAATAAAAGGGTTTTGTGTGTGTGTGTGTGTGTCGTTTGTGTGAACTGCCTGCGGGCATGGGCCAAGAACGCATCGCTTTTGCTCTCTCAAAGCTTCCCCGGGAGGACAAAGTCCGTTCAAGCATCGTCGAAAGCGTTGCTGAATGCCTTGGCCACAGGTCCGGGAACAAACGCTCCACAGGGACCACCCACTCCACACGGGCATGCCGAGGACGCGGGAACAGTCCTAAGAGGCAAGTGGCCAAGGCTTTGGCTTTGGAATTCACCTGAACGTTGCATGTCCTCGCCTGCTTCCCGCTGTTGGCACATGGTCCGTCTGCGCAAAGTCTTTCTCTGAACTGAAATCCGATGCCGCAACTCACTGAGCACGGTTGCCACTGTAAATTGGCAAATGATTTTGCGGTTTTTATCCCCCGGGGGTCGGTAACTCACTTCGCCCCATTGCCCTCCGTCGTTCACTGGTGACAATTCGCACTTTGTGTCGTTACATCTCTCTCTTTGAACTGATTGTCCCCCACAGCCCAACTCGGCATCGCCCGCCCCTTCTAACAAATGGGTCATTTTCATTAATTACCTTAATGTGCATAATTGCCCCTCCCTAATTGCCTCTCTTCTCACCTTCCATTGAGCATTTCCTTTCTCTGCTCATTTCGCCCTCTTCGCCACATTTTCCAACACATTCTGTCCACTCGCCCCACGAGCTCCATTCCGCACAGTTCAACTTAATAATCAAAATAGGCATGGACATTTCGACAAATATTCCCCGTCCTCCCTTTGGGTGCTTTATAATAACCTCACAACCTCCTTCCCTCCGCTTCTCAACATACCTCGGCTTCTCTCAGCTTCGACCCCTCTTCTTCTGCTGATCACCAACTTTCATCAGATTCGTATTCCCAACGACCCATCCCTAATTTCCAACCCTCCGGCATTGCTCCGTCTCTTCCGTCGGTTCCGTGCATTCCCTCTCGCCCCCCGGGCACTTCCGTCGCCGTCTCCGTTTGCCCATCTGTCCGCACTTTCCCTCACATTCGGACCACCCTTTCAATTTGAGTTCGAATTTGTCATTTCATTTGCCTCCATAAAACCTGTCCATTCTCCGTAAATTCCTTCGCATTTCGGCGGTGTCGGCTCACACACCCTCACTTCGCTGTCTTTCCCCGCACATTCCTTCAAACATTTGCCATTAATCGTTTCCAGCCTTTGTCTATTTTTTACTGACCGATGCCACTGGGTATCGGCATTTTCGTGTCCTTTTCTGAACGCCAAAATTGCCACATGTCGCGGAACAGTCGGACCATTGGCCCCATTGGTCCCATTTTTCGGATTTAGTCGAATGTTTTCGGAGAGTGGCCCCCGAAGTGATGAACTGAATGATTATCAATTATTCCAATGAATGCTTTTGTTGGCTTAACGCTTAATTCTGCCGAATCTGAAGGACAATCGGACGAATTCTGAACCAAAGCGCGCCCATCGCAGCCCAACTGAGTACAGAGAATGGGGGGGGGGGTGAGTCATAACGGAGGGAACGGCACAAAACAGGCAATTATTACCATCAAACACACACCGCCAACACAGAAATGGTTGGGACCGCAAGGAGAACCTAAGGCGAATTGCTTGATTATAACCAAACAGCCAATTAGCTAATTGCCATTTGGGAATTGGCCTTTGTTGCGAATTAATTCCGAGTCTCTGACGTGGCACCAAATTTTGCACGGCTGACTTTGGTCTGACAAAGAAAGGGACGCAATGAGCCAAAAGAAAAGCAACGAACGTAAAAAGCTGTGTCCGCTCAGCTGCTTGTCCGGTCTGAGCTGATCGTTCCGAATGGCACTGCAAATTCTGTCGCCGAATTCCTTGCGCGTAAACCCTTCGCAGAGGGAACGCGACCCCCCGCAAACGACGCCCCTTACGTTGGACCCTTCGCAGGAGCGGCCGCCGTTGTTGGGCCCGAAATCAGAACAAAATAAGCCGAGGCAATGCTGAACTTACGCTGGTGCTGTGCAAGTGCGCAGTTGGCTGAACAGGGCGATTGAGCCGGTGATTTGGCACTGAGTGATCGGACATTGCTTCTCAGCGGAAGTCCAATCGGACCATCTTCCGTCCACTTCAGTTGGGAAGTCGCCCATTTGAGGGTGCCATTCTTCACATTGCCCACGGTGGCACCACTGTTTGACAAGGATTAGCCAAACAATCCCGGACCGATTTCTCTTTGATCACCCGTTGGGGTCCGCACCAACTGCCCTCCAAGGCGGGGTGAGCGGTGGAAATGGTGGAGCCACTGTTGCCGCACCAAAGAATGCGACAAATATCCTAACAAACAATCAAGACAATCAGAGACCGACTGATTGGCCTTTGATCAGGGCAAAGACCTCAAAAGAGCGGCCGTTGGGAATTTCCACTTGAAAGTCTCTTCCCCAGAAGTACGAACACTGCTGATCAGCGGTAAACCGAAAAAGGAAACACAGTGGGATTTAATACAGAGGAAAAAGCAATTTGATTATGGATAAATCAAAATGAAAGTACCGTTGGCCCGGAAGTCGGCCGTCCTTCAAATGGTCGTGCGAAGCGATTGATTCTGCGGGGTCGCGCAGGCAATTGCCCCTGCCACTTTCACTGAATGACAAATTAATGCGACGAATAGGAAATGTTGACATTTATTGTTTACTCCAATTGAAGCAGAAATGAGTTGAATTCGCGCACTGAACAGCTGCTCCACGTGGTCTTTCCGGCGCCGTTCACTGCCGACATCAAACAGCAGCTTCGTCCGCACTGATTTTGCACTCCGTCGTGCACCATTCCCATGCTAATTAATGTGTCGGCTTCTGTTCCCTTTTCCTTCCTTTTCCCCTCACTTATGGCCCATTTCGTGCGCGAGCACAAAAGAACGCCCCAAATGGAGGCCCTCCACGAGGGAACACGCGAAAAGTTCGTCGCACATTCGGCCAACCGGAGCAACGCCAGCGACGCTCGAAGTTGTGTGGTAAATGTCGTAACTGAACAAAAGGGACCACAAATTCAATAAAATAACTTTTGTGCTCAATTAACAAATATAAACGGATTGTCTGACTAATTATGACTAATTAACGAGCGATTACCCCGTGAGGAGCACCGCATGGTCCCAATGGTTCGGGTCGGTCAAATCAGTGGCAGGATTGATTCTGGCCTGGTGACGGCAGAACGCATCCAACTGAGTACAAATAACAGCTAAAAACGGAATCAAAGTCCAACCAGCGACTGGGCCTGGCCATTTCTGTGCACTTCCGTCGCCAAATGGGCCTTAATGGGATGCCTTGGCATGACAATTAATTGCCGAATGAGATTACTGGTTGGGAAATCCACAATTCAAAATGGACGATGACAATGTCCAAATTGGGGGAGAGGCTCGGCTGTTGGTAAAGGACGTGCACCTTTTGGGGGAACCGACCGAAACATTACGAAACCCATGCCATGGGCGAACATTGTTAATCAGTGCCAACGAAAAGTCAGTCAAATGCTGCTCAGGCTCGGCAGTGAATTCACGCTGGAAATGCTCGAAAAGCATCGAATCCAAGAAAAGGCCGATTTCCTAACAAAGAAAGGAAAGGGGCGCTGAGGGGTGAGGAAAAGCCGAGGGATTGCCAAAGTGATGGGGTCCAATTGGGGGAAGATGAACAGCGAGTTGAGGTTGGCAGCAGAGGGCAGCGTATAATTTGCCAATTCGGCGGGGAGCAGCGACAGAGTGCCGTTGTCTGTTCAGAGGGACAATAAGCGGAGGCCATGGATTGGACGGACGAACGAACACTGACTGGAAACGTCGCAGAATAATTGTCCATCCTCCGCAGCAGCGGCTTCTCTCTCGGCATTCTCTCCCCCGTCCCCTTGGCCAAGTTCGAACTTTTGACCGAGGCTTTCTTCCACCGTCTTCCCCTCTTTCGCTCTCTTCCCTTCTTCCATTATCTTCCCCTCTTTCGCTCTCTTCCCCTCTTCCGCTCTCTTCCTCTCTTCCACTGTCTTCCACATTGGCCACTCGTCTTTCGCTCTCTTCCCTTCTTCCATTATCTTCCCCTCTTTCGCTCTCTTCCCCTCTTCCGCTCTCTTCCTCTCTTCCACTGTCTTCCACATTGGCCACTCGTCTTTCGCTCTCATCCCCGTCTCTCGCTGATCTGCAGTTCCCTCGTCGCCCTGCGGTGGGCGATCTCTCTCACTTTTCCGCTTTGTTCTTTTCCATTTTCCGAATTTGGCTTCATCCATTTCCTTCCGCCTGTACACCAAATATTCCTCCCCATTTTCCCATTCTTCGTCCCCTCTTTTCCTCCTCCACTTTTTCCTCCTCATCCTTTCCGGAACCGTTTGCAAAATCACAAAATGGTCTTCCTGCACGATTATTCCCATAAGTCTGTGACAGTCCGAAATGGCCGCGCGGAAGCCGCCATGGGAAAGAACGCGGCCATGGAAATGGCAATTTGAAATTGGCTGGTGGGGAAGGCCTCGGTGAGTGACTGTGCGATTGGCATGGCGCACAACTGAGATCTGAGTGATCAGAAGACCAAATCAAATGATCAAAGGACTAAATCACTGATTGTCTATAATTTGATCCTTAAACGTTCCCTCAACTCGCTGACCAAATGGGGACTGATCAGTCTGTCGTTCGGACGAAGTTCGACCAAAAAGGACGAGTTCCATGCTCGGAAATGTATCCTCCGCGTGAGTCCATCGGAGCTCCGCTCGCGTTTAAGTGAACTCAACAAATTGTACTCCGGGACGAGCTCGTGACGGTCAACTCCAAAAGTGTGGCGAAGCTCAGAAACGGTGAAAGTGCGGTGAATGGCCTAAGGGAAACAAACGGTAGAAGGAAAAAAAGGCAGGGGGGGGGTAAAGCGAACCCAAAGATGGGGAGGGAGGAGGAAGAGAAGACGGAGCAGTACACGGAGGAGGAAGGCACCGGGGGAAGGCATTTAATCAGCAGACGAAAAATGGCACTTTGGTCATTCTGACGAAAGAGTGACGAACTCAATTTGTGCTGAACTGATGGAAAAATGCTTGCGATAAAAGAAAACGAAAGGACAAAGAAAGGAAAGCGAATGATCAATCGACGATTTGCTCAAACTCTTCCCAGTCCACTGATCACTTCCACTGATCACTTCCGCTGATCATTTTGCTAATCCTTTGCATAATCAGCTCTCGCCAATACACACATCGGTCGAGAAGGAACTCAGATGAACGAACAACCGAAACCAGTTGATTAGGAGTTGTTTTAGCTGATTTGGGAACAGGGGAGGAAGGGAGAAAAAGTGGAGGAAAAGGAAGGGAGAAAGAAAAGGGAATACGGATGAGGAGAAGAATGAAGGAAGAGAAGCGTACCGGCAGCCTAAGCTAATTTTGTGAGGCAATAGAAGACAGTCAAAGAGACTGGACAATGGGCGTTCATTTTGACAAAATCAAATGGATTTTTGGGCTTTCATGGAAAGGGATCAATCCGTCGGTCCGTCCTTCGGTCCGTCTGTCCGTTTGCATTTATCCACCCACACATCAACTTTATTCTCTCAGGGAACGATCCTCCGGGCGTGTCCGGCTTAAGTGCCCTTCAGCAAAGTGGCAACGGATTTGATTGGGCGGCGGGGAGGGAGACAATGGTCAGTGGGGGGGGGGGGGAATTCGAACGAACGGTCATTCGTCTGCAACTTCGCAATTTGCCCATAATAAAATAAAAAGTAATCCCTTGGCCGCCGCCATTTGTTTGAAAAGTGAAGAAGCGCGATCTGTGCGATTGGGAAAGGGTCGCCGCGGGCGATTGACGGGAGGGCGAAAAAGAAATGCCCGGGGGCATGGGAAAGGATGGAATTTCGGATGAATGGTAAAGGAAGACAGCAGCAGATGGGCAGGAAAGGAAGAGGAGAGATTGGAAACAGTGCCAATGCAATCGGTCGCTGATCAAAGATTGGCCCAACGGATTTCCGAGGCGGCTTCTCCGCCGAAGCCCCAATTGGTCTCCGTTGGCGTCCAATCCCCCGATTTTGCGGCCCAAAGTCGAGAAAAGACACCGAAAAGTACTCGGGGCATTAAAAGTGAAAGAGAAAGTCCGAGCGGATTTAAGCATGGGATTGAGGGAAGAATCAAAAACAAATGAAAAATCAGTTGGAAAACATTGAAGCTGACCGATGATACGCGCCGCAATGAAAGGGAAGCGAAAGGGAAGGGGAGGGAAGGGAAGGGCCGGTTGGGAGCATCGAACGCCGGGGGGAGGGATTGAAAAGCACATAAATAAAGAAGGGAGCGAACGGTGTTCCCCACTTTCGCACAATGACTCCCCCCCCCCCCAATTCATCCTCCCTACTTCCGCTTCTTTCCGTTTTTGTTAACGTTCGAAAATCCGCCAGAGTAAAGAGAAAGGGACACTCCAAACGGACGAATGGTCCGAAATAAAACAAAACGAAAAATTACAAGGCACTTTTGCCGTAAATATTGTCAGCAGGAAGGATTAATTCAGTTTCTTTTCGATTGGTACCATAAAAAGGGATTTCTGTCAAATTCTCTCCACGCTCCATAAATCGCCGGTGACTCCGTTTTTTTGAACGAATGGAAATGGGAATCAGTCCAATTGAAAGTTGAAATGAAGATTTTATTCATTAAATTTTGTTAAAATCAACAAATTAAATAAATTATATAAACAATTCATAATTTTCCTTCACCCTTTGATGACAGCGATGGGCCGAAGTTTCACAGCCTAACAAATAAGCAAAAAATTAGCTAATTGAAGAAATAAATATAAACAAAGAAAGTCACCTTTTTCGAAATTCCGGCGATATGACACGTGTCCACAACATCACAAACATTTTTGTAGGATTCCGGAGCCTTAAGAGAAATGAATCCATGGTTTTTAAGGGGAATGAATGAGGAGTGCCTCTTCCATGACGAGTTTTGGAGATGCCACCCGAATGGCAATGCCCTGCTGTTTCAGTCTGTTCAGAACTTGCTCAAAGCCCAGTGCCCTCCGAGACTTTGCACGTGACATTGCCCTCCCCTGACAAAAGATAAAGCAAATAGCAGGCGGTTTTTGGAATGAAACGGCCTACCGCCCCGTGGCAAGTTGTGCCGAACGTGTCGTTTAAGCCTTTCTCTGTGCCGGTCAGTACGTAACTGCACGTGCCCATTGTGCCTCCGATTAATACGGGTTGGCCTCAAAACGACAATTGCTTTTCTTGTATTTATGATGGCAACCTGTGAGTTGATAGTCAACGGGAATCAGCGGGTGATGAGCAGGGAAAGCGCGGGTTGAGCCCTTTCTGTGAACACACAATTGCTTCGGGCGTCCGTCGACCAAATGCTCTTCAAATTTGGCGATGTTGTGACTGACGTCGTAAATCACGTGCATGTCAAGGTCATCGGGCGAAGCATTGAACACTTTGGCAAAAGCCCAAAAGAAAAAACAAATGTGAGAAGCGAAATGCGTTTTTCTTTTAAACCCGAAAATATTCACCTGGCGAATACAAAATGTCATGCAAGATCGGTTAACAAAGGCAAAATTAGCCGCTGCCGCCATTCCCTTCAGATAATCCTGTCCTAAAGGGATGACTTTCTATATTGTTTAGTCATAATAAAGCTAAATGAACAGTGCCTTCCTGACTGCCAATCCTGGCACATGCCAACTGCCGGTCATTGACGCCAATTTGATCCCGAGCCATCGCTTTTTCCATTGCAACTAACTTTGGAGGAGAAAACAATTTTAAAACAGAAAATAATTACAGCATCCGTGGCCACTTGATGACCAAGGCCTCTGCTGCCGCTATGGACCATTCTAAAAATCAAAATTCCGTTTTTTTCCTCAAATGTTTGGGTTTACATGCACACTTTTCCTATCGCATCAAGTCCCATTTTTTGCGCTGCGTATCGGTCGTAAATTTCTTCTACGACTTGAACTTCTCCGTAATGATTCCCCGCGCCCAATGTGCCGAGCTGAGTTTGGCCTTTCATTTGAAAATGCTAAACTCAAAAAGACCTGCGGAAGGCCCCGTTTCTTTGCTCTCAAAGAAACTTTTGAAGCATCGGCTTGAAGCATTCTGCCTGATAAAAGGGGTTCTTTAATTCATCCTGCATTTTTTTGCGAAATGACCATATTCTTCACAATGCTCCTTGTCTTCCGCCCATGAGTAACCCTCGCGAAGCGTCCAATCCATTCCCTAATTTGTTAAATTGGTGAACTGTTCAACAGGTCGGAAATTCACAAACCATCTCAAGGCATTCTTCGAAGTCTCTCACATTGATTGGGATAATTCCTTTTGAGCCGATCCCAACGGGAATATAATCGAACATTGTCTGCGCAAGCTGTTCCTTGTGAGGCTGAACGTCCTTTTCGAAGAGATTTGTTCTGATCAGTCGTACGCCACAGTTTATATCGAAGCCAACACCGCCTAAGAAAAACAATGCATGAATAAGGTCGAAGCAATTTCAACAATTTGCCTGGCGAAACAACGGATTGTGGGTCAGCTGAATCAAAAGCGGCGATGTTTCCAATTGCGAATCCGTAGCCGGAATGAACGTCGGGTAGTCCGATCGAATTTTTAACAATTGCAGGTAATGAGGCAACATTTCCAATTTGTTTCACTGCAGGCAGAAAACCAGCAGCCGAACTTATCGTGCTGACTTCCAACTCATCAAACATCAGTTTCTCCAGCGCTGCATTCACATAAAAACGACCTTCCACCTTAATTAATGAACTGTTTCTGAACAAGCGAGCAAACTTACATTCATATTTGGCACGAACCCTTTTTTGATTTTAAATTCGACAGGAGAAATCCGTTCAATGAAATTGAGCTCATCTTTGTAAGTTCTGGGCATTGTGAATTTTTAAAATATAATAATAATTATTATCATGTAATAGTATTTTAAAGCTCTAAACACATCCAAGTTTATGTGAGGGTTTTTCCTCTAGCTCTTGTCTTTGAAACCAAACATATCTAGAAATTTAGCGGTCTACCTCAGTTGGGCCGGCACGGTTGGGCCCCAGCATATTTTTCCACTATAACTTTCTATAACTTTTTTCTTTGTCATCCAAATCAAATAAACGTGGTATCATTCGAAAGCTAAACATTTTTAGAAGCTTTTTCTAAGCTATTGCTTACGATTAGACAATTAGCAAAAAAAGTTATATTATGAAAATTGCAAAAAGTCGAAATTTCTGAAGTTTTTTCTTAATAATTTTTTTCCAGGCTTAAAATTTTTTTGTTTTTTAGTCTAATAAAGCATGTTAAGAGCTTTCGAATGATACCAAGAATGAAAGAAAAAAGCTATAGTGGAAAACCATGCTGGGGCCCAAACGTGCCGGCCCAACTGAGCGGTTCCGGAAGCTTGGAGGAGGGGGTACTGAATATATTTATCAAAAAAAATTTTATTGGCGAAATGATTAGAAATTATGGAACTCACTCTGTATTACTTAAAAATTCAAAAAGTATGAAAACTTAAAAAAGCAGCTGAAACAAATTGTTTGGACCTTGGTTTTAATTTCTCCATTTTTTTAAGGAATGTCGAATCAAGATAATTCAGAAACTGCAAATATTGAGAGTTTTCAAGCACCGGTATTGGAGCTTGGCGATCAACCTTCGAAGGAATTTTTAGAGCTTTTTTCAAGATTGGATTCATTGATCAGTGGGGAACTTGTTGAAAAAGCATGGAAGCAATACGACACAGTCGGCCAACAGATTATTTTGGAGGCATCCAAACATTAATATCCTTTGTAGTTATCTTTTTAGGGCAACCGCTTTTCTTGGATGGCCTGTGCCTTTTTTACTACTGTTTGGCAGGCGACACCATTTGGACAAGAGCTCATCTGCAGATACTCCCTTTCTAAATTACTCTCCGTTTGTGAAATCACCGTACTTGAGTTTTTCGACAAGCTTAACAGTTGGGTGGAACTAATTTCCGCTTCTCGTCGGCTTTTCGACCATGTAAGGCGTGTTCAGTCCAATCTGGCAGTGGCTGCTGTGATCTTCAAAAAAGTTTTTTTTGCCATCATGCGGTATTCGACCATTTTTTAAGTTTCTTCCCATTTTTCGACGCGTATTTGTCCATGACACTCAACAAACTTCAACAATAATTCCGTCTCAAAAGGCCAAATACAAAGATCCGTTCGATGATCTCTCGTGTTCTTCGCTCTTTGATTTTATATGGACATTATTTGTAGCCTTACGAAGTTTGTTTTTAGAAAAGAAGTTTATACTTCAGATTAATTGATTAATTAATCCTTTGTTATTTCATTAATCATGCCGCTTTTACAGAACAATTCAGCCAATCTCAAGAAGACTTGTTGTGTTCGTTTCACCTTCTTTTGTGTTTGGTTGACTATGTTTTTGATGCTCTTCAGCGCGTTGGGCAGCAGAGACTGTTGTGTTCTTCGTTTGGTCATTTGTTCTGAAATGGTTTTGGTAAAATTTTGTTTTAGTCCAATCTCTCTGTTCCGATGGTCGGTCTTCACTTGAGTTTCTCTGTGATGAGTTTGACGGAGTTATTTTGGAGGCTAAGCATTTGCAAATTCATTGGCTGTACCCCCGGCTTAACAAATTGTCGGCAGAAGCGGAGATTGTTGGTTATGGAGCAGCCAACGGCGGATTGTTATTTAACATCGAAGAGAATAGGTCTTTTGGCATCTTTTTCAATATATTTTGTTCTTTGAAGAAGAGTGTTTGACCAGCTTTACACCGAAGCATTGATGGTCCGTTCGGAAGTCGATGAGCGAATGTTTTTGGTGCTTTTCCTACAGAATTTTCAGTTGCTTTATGATCCTCAATTTGATGGTGGGTGTACTTTTTTGATCAATGTTATCTATTTCATTTTGCAGAGCAAGCTGTGTCATTTTTATTAAAGTTTGGCGATTTTGAAAAACGACCTATAAACGCCCAATTAATGATCAAAAGGACCTCACAAAATTGTTTCGAGAAGCTAAGCAATCGCAAGACAAATAGCAGACCTCCATTCATCGGCAAATCATATGTTATAACAACAGAAGTAACTTATTTTTCATATTCAAAGCTTTTGGAAGAAGTACGGTTTACGTCATTTCTCGAGTGTCGTTTTGAGACTTTATGTTAACAATTTTAGAATATCTGCTTATAATTCTTTATCATTGTACGATGAAAACGGTTTAAATTAACAACAAATAAATTAAAAATTTGGCATGATATGTGAGACATTTTTTGAGCGAGAAAGGAAAGAAGCGCGATAAGGTTTTATGATATTGGACGGAGGCTCGTTGTCAAACCAAAAAGTATAGTCTCGAAACGACTTACAATTTATCCCGAAACAACCTGTAGCCCAAGAAGTCATTTATATTTCTAAGCATAAAATTGTTAATTTTAGACAATTTGTCCAAGCGCATTGTCTTCGGATGAGCAAAACGAAGCACAAAAGATTCGCAATTTGTTGTCGTCATTTAAGGGAAACGAAGACGATCTTCTTGGTTATTTGTTCGAAGACTGTTTGGAAAATCCAAAAGAATTTGTTGCAGACAAAGGCAAAAATCATCACATTTAGCATTTATCAACTCCATTTTATTTTATTATCTAAATTTCAGTTGAAACTTGGTCTCGGAATTTTGCGTGCAAAGCTGCCAAAGAAATCGCTTTGAATTCCAAATTTGACAGCGAATTTCAATCAGAAATTGCCATGCGAATAGCCGAAGTAGGGAAAAAGAGCATTTTAAGTTAGTAATAAAACAATTTCAGATAGAATTACTCTTCTATTACCTGCTGCAAAAAGTTGTGACCAATGACAGAGAAAGAACAGTGAATACGGGCATGGAAAGGCATTTGGATTTGGGGGTATGCAAAATAAATAAAAATTAATTGGTAAGGGAACGAGGAATCTAATTTATTTACTATAATGCTTCGTTTAATTTGCTTATTTAATTTTAGGTGATCTTTCAGAACTTGGAATTTTTGGCTTCCGTTTTTCTCTGTTCGTCCGAATTAATTTTGTTTGCTTGCAATAGTCAACGCCATTTCCCATGGACAATGGAACTTTTTCGGGACGCCGTTTCGCCTATTTCTTTTTACAAAATCTTTGGATTGGTCGTTGGGGCGAACACCGGACTTAGCAGAGAAGCAGTGAACCATCTGAACAGAGTGGGGGGGGGGAGGGGGAGAATGCCGTGCCATTTAGGAAAGTCTCACAATCAGATCGAAGAGAGCGTTTTGGAAGAATTTGCATGGGCAAAGAATTCGCAGCTTTGGTCCGTCCTCAACCTTAGTCATTCGGTCGATGCCTACGGCGAACCTTCGCCTGTGCCCGCCTCACTCATTTTGGGCCCTTCTTCCGCCTCGTACATTCAGCGCAGCATTGACCTTTCTCCTCCCATCATCATTTTCTTTAAAAAGGTAACTTTGCTCACAATCAGTGTTTTATGGCGATGGGCAATCACACGCCGTTTTAGGTTTACCATTTGGCTGCGATCCGTCTTTCCGATCTTTGTGAACGTTTACGTGTTGCGGACGAACTGATCCGGCACAAAGCTTGGACTCTCTTCGAGGTCCGTTTTCCAGAAGAAGGGTCATGGCGGTTGTCCGATATTTCGGACGAATGATATTTGATAAATCTTATGACTAATTTTTCAAATAGAAATTGGCAATTTTAGCACGTTTTCCGAACAAAAACCCATCTTTTGATGGGCCGTCACTTGGACCAGCTTCTGATGTGTGTGCTGTACATAATCGCAAAAATTTGCTTGTTGGACACCACTTTTCAGGAGATAATGTGATGATACGAACACAAACCATCGAACTTTGCATTAATTTCAACATTTCCTTTTTAGGTTTCATTATCGCCGTCAACCTCAAGCGACTAGTCGAATTTACAGAACGGTACTAATGGAAGACGGAAACTCATCGGAGGATGAGCCGGAAAAGAATTACGACGACTTAATAAGGTGGACGGCGGTGAAGCATCTCCGAATTGGAATGTTTGAATTTAGCTTTTACAATCGAGTCTTTGTGAATTGCGTCAAAGATATTGTCAAAGTGTTACATTCTCCCGGGTCTGACGGCAAAGAGGTTGAATATGGCATTATGGCATGGCTTAACCTTGGCTTTTGCTCCAGAATATCGGTCCGTTGATCCCATTTCCGAAAATCTCGCTGAATCCGTTGTCCCCCGTCAAAATGATCGCCGACCGAGTCAATGTCATGTCAATGTCGCAATATGCACAGAATGTGGCCCCTCCTCAGCAAATTTCGGCCTCTGTCTCGCGCGGCCGTTACACTTTCCATCAGTCACCTTCGAAGGTGTGCAAAAGCATTCAATGTGAATCCCATTGAGGCAAATTACATTAATTAGGACCTGAAAAGCATTAACGCACTGATTGGCTGTCCGCCCATTCTTTGAATGAATGCGAAGTTTCAAATGATTTGGATTTTTCCCTTTTATTTCTCTACACATTCCATGTATTAATTATATTTTCAAACTTTGCCAAAAATAAATTCATTAATAAATCAACATATTTTGCACGATCTTTTGCAGAACAATTTCATAAACTTGGACCCCTTCTCGCACTCGCCGTTCTGTGCCCAATAAGTGCAGAAATGGTTCCTGTCAATGCACGACTGCATTTGGTCCGCTAAATCAATGATTTATCATCGTTTTCGGCACTTTTTTTTCTTCTCACTTCGCTCTCTTTCCTTTTCATCACAGAAACCGCACGATTTGCGGCAATAATGGCGCATATATTTGGCCGAGTGCACACAATGGCCCAACCGTTCCCACATTTCGCAGTGCGCGTTTAGGTCCACGCATCGCTCTCTCCCACTGATTTTGCTGAGTCCCCTCGTCCTCCCGCCTTTCGGTGTGCCATTGCCTGCAAATTGAACAGCGATTGGTGTGTTTTCGCTTTTGTGCCTTGCCTTTGTTATGCCTCCGTGCGCCCCGCGTTGACCAAATGGACAAAGTGATGAACTTCTTGGCCACATTTGGCCACTTCGTTCTCCTCTCCTTTGGCTTCGTTTTGTTTCGGAATGCCAAATGCGTCGTCGTTTTCTCTGGCTCCGTTTCCGTCTCTGTCGTTGCCGCTGTCTCTTCCGTTGTGCCTCTCTCTGTCTCTTCCGTCGTCGTCTCCGTCTCTGCCCCTGCCCCGTCGTCCGTTGTCGTCTCTTCCGTTTGCTCTGCCGTTTCCTCTTCCCCCGTCGTTGGTTCGCTCTCTTCCGTCGTCGTTTGCTCCTCCGTCTGCCCCCCCGGCGTCGTCTTCGTTTCCGCCGTCGTTTCGCTTGTCCGCTTCGGTGCCGTCGTCGTCGTCGTTTCCGTCGCTGGGCCTTCGCTGTCGCATCGGTACAATTTGTTCACTTTCATCGCATCGATTTCACTCAATTTGTGCCTAAATTCGTCCTCTGATTTCTTTGCCAAATTTCCCTTCAAACCTTTGTCCAATTTCCACGCTTTTCGACTTCTTACAAATGCAATTGTCAGAATGCCCCCTCCCTTTTCCCAAACCGGCACAATTGTCGCCCTTCCATTGCGTGAAAATGCCAATTTGTGGTAATGCATCACCGAGCCGTAGTCATACGGCATCCCAAGAGGGTCGATGATTTTCTTTGGGTACTTCTCGAAGTTTCGCAGCATTCCCGGCCGCACATTGTCCTCCAAAAGATCCACGTATTCGTCTCGGTCTGTGCGCGAATGTTCGTGGAAAAAGCCCAACGCATGCATCTGAACAGAGGGGGGGGGGGATGAATCGGTGGCAAAGTTTGATTGGACGTGCCAATTCGTGGGCAATGATTCCCTTGGAGAAGCATTTGTCCACCTCCAAAGACACCGTCTGATTTCCCCCCGCTCTTCCGACGTACGAAGAGCATCTGACAAAGGGACCGACCGCCGCTTTTCATGCCAAAACCACGGCTTACGCACCCCAACCCGAAGTTCCGTCTCACATAAATGAAGTCGGATTCTGTACTTTGTCTCGGGACGAAGCGAATGCACGTTTTGCCTTAAGGCATTGGCCCTTTCTTTCATTCGTTTGGCCAATCCTTCCCTTGCAAATTGCGACTTGCCTTTGTATTCGTCAAATGCGCTGGCAATGGCGGCTCTTTGACTGGAAATGAGTCCATTTGTCTCCGTAGTGCCAACCCCTCACTCACAGCGCACTCATTCCCTCCTCAAGCATGTACGGCACTCGCCCTTCGTGCCACAGTTTGTTCGGGTACGTTTGAGTGTTCAACGAACTGTAATACTATGGTAATGGGACGATTATCTGTTCAAATGTAGCAAAGAAAATCAGCGCATGTCAAAAATTCCTTTTTGTCCTTCCTTTGGTTTTTCCTTTGCTTTTTTGCCTCTCATTAATTTTTTATTTCACCAAAAATGAATTGAACTGATCACTCACTGATCAGTCCCTTAATTAGGCTTACCCCCCCCCCCCCCAAGTGACGTTAACTTTCACTTACTGGCTGAGAAAAGACCCGATCAAAGTCCCCTTTTGTCCGTTGTCGTCCTTCGTCAGCTATGGACATTTGTCGTAAATTGCCAATTGTCTGTGAGTTTTGGTCGGCTTTCGTTGTCGGAGGAGCGGTCATTCCGAGGATATCGCCTTGAGAATGATTAAACCTTCTTTTATGGCCAAATCACGCAATCATTCGCTTCCATTTTCATTTATTACCTTCGAATAATTCGTAGTTCAAAATCGAGTCCAAATCTTTCAAAGTCGGTTTTTGGGCTAAAATTAAATTGGTTTTAGCAAATCCCAATTAATTCGACGGGTCATTCGCTCACTCGGAGTTTTCTCCGCAAGATCGAAATCCTCGGGGAGGAGAAAGTGTTCAGCAATTTCTGTGGGAATAAAGTAATTAAAGAATGTATTAAGAGGAAATGGAAATGCCAAAAAACACCCAATGAAAAAAGCTGAGAAAACCAAAAAGCCAACTTTCGTATTCCTCGCGATTGATTGTGTATATTCTCTCGTCAAGTAAGGCGGTAGGACAACAAAAAGACGAAAGGGAAATGAAAATGGAGAGAAAAAGGAGACGAGGAATTGGCGGCACAAAAGAAAGACGACAAAGCACCGATTTGACCCATCGGAATTGGCGGAACATTAGGAAAATGAGGCAAAACTGTTGGATGGAAAGGCCGATTAACACGAAACGAGCATATTTGGCCAATCGTTGAAGCAAAGTCGGACAGGACAGAAGAGCAGCCGAAGATAAATGGACGACGGAGGACGGACAATGCCGATTGTCTCTTCCGTTCGGTAATTTTCCGCCTCGTCGTTCGTTTCAACTTTTACGAAAATTCGGCGTAAAACATCGCTGAACAGAGAGAATGGATTTTCGGCACCAAACTTAAAAAGAAAAGTTTTGTCGGCGTTTGCGTTGGTCAACGGAATGACCTGACGAGCAACGGATTTGACCCGGTCCGCACTTCTGACCAACTCCCTCCACTTGGCCAACTCCTTCGCGCCCTCGCCCTCCTCCAATTCCTCGGCCTCTCTTCCGCTCACCAAATTTACCGCTCGGTTCCATTTAGCCACTAATTGTTCCGTCATTCCGCTTGTTTCTTTGCCTTCAATCATTGGCCCTTGGGACGAATTGTCAGCGATGGAAGCGACGAAATTGTCGAAAAGCAACCCAACAGACAGATAAAAAATAAAATTATAAAAATGAATCCTTTTTTTGGCTAATGGACAGTTTTTATATATTGCGGTTCAAATTCTCATTTCAGAATCACTTTTACAGATTTTATTGTTTTTATTAATCTCAGTTTTCGGTATTTAATTTCGCTTCATTTTTTCTCTTAATTTCATAATTTATTAATTTTTTTTCGCCGCACGAAGTAACAGAACTTCCTGTTTTGACTTTTGTGAATGGAAAACTGAAAAATTTAAATTGGCAACATATGA
This sequence comes from Heterodera glycines, assembly GCA_004148225.2. Lineage (NCBI taxonomy): Eukaryota > Metazoa > Nematoda > Chromadorea > Rhabditida > Heteroderidae > Heterodera > Heterodera glycines. The sequence continues at coordinate 9,591,234 of CP049708.1, read as the reverse complement.
TTTTTTGAGATAATTAGTCAATTTCACTTCCTTTTCAATTCCATGGAGTGAATTTGGTTTTTTTGGTTCGGCTTGGCCCCTTTCTCCAGTGATTTTGGCCCCGTGTCATTCGCTCCGCCGGTCGTTTCCATGGCGACGCCGTGTCAATTGACCAATCCGTCGGTGAGGGCAAAGACAATCCAATAAAATTTTCCGGAAAGGAAGGCTTTTTGCACTTTCACTTTTCCTCCATTTCTTCGAAAATTGGCAAAGTCCAAATTCACTGCCCAAAATGTTCCAATTGGTGGCCAATGAACGAAAGAAAAGGCCAAATGAGAGGGAAAAAGTGCCGGAAATGACCAAGAAAAACAACGAACGGAGTAGGGGCAAAAGTGCACACTTTTACAGACAGTACGTGGGAAAGTCGAACATTTTTGGAGAGACATATCGCCAAAACGGACGATGGCCTGCCAAAAAGTCGGAGTTCGGTGCCACAATTCGGCGAGTCGAAAATTTGTGAAGATGAGGATATGAACATTTCGCAGGATGTCCGACTCCAACCCGACGTCCGCTCAATTGGAATGGCAGCGCCAGCGGAGGGCCCGCGCGATGAGTGCCTCGGGCGCGTCGACCACTTCCGGGTTCTGTGCCGGGCCGGGCGGAATTGTGCAAAGACATGCCGAAATGCGATCATATTTACAGCATTGCCAAAGGGTAAAATAAGGATAAGACCGAACGAACGTTCAAAAATTGGAGGTTTTAAACGCACGCGCGCGAGTGGACAGTTCAGTCTCAACAGCGAAACGAATGTCGCGGCCAAATTCAATGCTGTCCCGTTTTGCAATGAACACTTTGGAGACGCGGAGAATGGACAACGACGGGCCGAAGGAGCGATTGGGACGAAGGACGACGAGGGCAAAATCAGTGCCGACGAGTGGGGTAAAAGAAGGGAAGAAAAACAGAGACAGGAAAAGTGGAAGTTCGACATTTTGGGGGACAAATAATCGACGACAAAGAGTCGACACTTTTTGGGACAAAGGATGGATAAGGCAAAAGAGTCGACATTTTGTCCATTTGACATTTCGATATTTATTACGAGCATTAAATTCTCAAAGTTGCAGAAAAGCGAGCGGATCAGAGAAGACAATGAAAAACTTCTGAACAAACTTCTCCAAATCGGCTTGAGATCGCCGCCGCGGTACGCTTCCTTTTCTGCTTCAAAACGAAAAAGCAAAGGCGAAAAGTGAGAAAAATCAAATCGATGTAAAAAGAAAAGAGAAAGACGGAGGAAAAACGAACGAAATGAAAGAGAATTAATGGAAAATCAAATGGGAAATCATTGATCAGAATTTTATTTAATTTTTAAATATATTAGAAATAAAAGCATTTGGAAAAAAAGTTAACAAACAGACTTTGCCTTGGGCCTTTTGCTCGTTTGTCCGTATTTGACAAAACAAACTTTTGCCCCCCCCCCCCGCCGCTTTTTCCTTTTTCTTCCGATGAATGCTAACCCAACCCAAGCGAGTCGCGGACCGGAATTGAAGGACTTTGCAGCGGTTCTATTCTCGGATTTTGATGATTTTGAGAGGGCGGAGAGTGTTGAGCAGCGAAAAGAAGCAAACTGAGAAAAGAGCAGCAGCAGACGGGACGAATGGAGCACAAAAAGACACAAATTATGTAATACCTAATTGACTACGCAATTAAAAGTGCAAAGGCAAAGGGACGACGGACAAAGCATCCGCCGAAGGACAAAACGCACTCAATGCCCTCCCTCTGATTGTCAGCCGAAGAGGGTGAATTCGATGGAATGACCATTGGACAAAAGAACAACCGGACAAAAGGGCAAAAGTAAGCGAATGGAAATTCAAAAACTAATTGGAAGCAGAAAAATCGATCAGAAAAAGTGCAAAATTATACAGTTTTAAGGGAAGGAAACGAAAGGGAAAACAGCAGAAAATGGCAAGAAAAGAGTTCGAAAATGGCCTCTTTTTCTGTTTAATCACTTCCATTTTCCTACTTTTGCCTTTGAATTTCCTTTTTCTTTCGGAATTCGAATTTAAAAGGGAAAAGAAAAGACCGTTGAAAGGAACGGAGCGGACGAAGTGTTGGCCATTTCGCTGGCTGAACAGTTCCACATCGGCCGTTGGCCGTAACGAAGAATTGGACAGTGACGGCACAAAGGACGGGTCATTGACAGTCAAAGTGAACAAAAAGTCATCCGATTGGACAGAAGAACTCCGTTGGATATGGTAGGGAATAGAAAGTGCCAACTGAAAGGGGATACGGTAGGAAAAGGAAAGTACCTCTGAAAGGGATACGGTATGAACGGAAATTACTCATAACAATCCGTTCATTTTTTATCCTTTCATTTTTATCCGTTATTTTTGGTCCGTTCATTTTTCGCTTACATTTTCTCCTCCTCTGATCAAAAGGGCACCATCCGAATTGGTCGCTTTCTCCAACTGATCAGCTCGGAGAGAAAGCCAAAGGCGCCAACTGTTGGCAGAGGGACGACTCAGCCAAAGGAGGGCAAACGGAGAGAAGGAGGCCGACTCGAGATGGACTCGTTGGAGGAGGTCGGCACGGCGAGGAGGGACGGAAATGTCCAACTTCGAGGGGAGGGGGGGGGACGGAAAACTTAGCAAATTACTGTAAAAACGGCGAGTTGGTGGGGTGAGTCGTCGATGTCCACGAACAGTCTGTTCGGCTCCATCTCCAATTCGTTTTCTCCCATTTCCGTCCCCTCCTCCTCTTCCCTTTCCGCCGTTGTGCCAATTCCATTAATTTTTTGTCTGCAAATTTATTACCCTTGTGCCATTGTGCTGTTTTGCTTTTGCCTGATGACTTGACTTTGGCCCGTCGGCATGCAAATGAACGCCGTTTTAAGCACCAAAGGGCGCGCGTGGCGGACAGCGGCCGCGGAAAGAGCCAAAGGGCGGAAGCGCAGCCGAACATTCGTGCCGTTCTTGGAAGAGGGCGGCGATGCTTTCTTTGCCCCTTTGCCCCCCCCCCCTGACTTCAAAAGTCGCATTTTCAACTCCGATCATTTCCCTCGGTTCGATCACTTCGAAATGCCATTGGCCAGGACATTTTTCGCCCGTCGGAGCCATTCGAAGCGAATAATTCTGGTCAAATGGTCGCCCTTCCTCGACTTTTACTTCGGCGTCGAATTGCGCCACCTCCGCCCATTTCTGTATCCATTCGATGGCATCCATCGCCTCGACAATTTGCGCGGAATCGCCAGAAGAGATGCTTGGATGAGCAGCGGTCTTAACAGTGAAAAGAGCAGCCAATAAAATTGCTCATTGACGCGAGTGCCAAAGGCAAAAGAAAATTTTTGGCGGGCGATCGCACTTTTTTTTAGTCATTCCATGACATTTTTTCAAACAGTTCGTTGGTTTTGACCTATTCCATGGCTTTTCATAGCCTTCCCTTCTGTCCTTTTCTTTCCTTACAATTGAAATTTTTCCCGAAAAGCCCAAATAATTGAAGAGAATGAAGCTGAACTTCCGTCCGTTGGCTTCTGTCCGCAGCGCAATTTGCTCAACGAAATGGTCATTTTGGGAAACTCGCAGAAGCAAAGGAATGCTTCTGTTTGGCTTTGCTTTCGTTTCTTTCCAAATTATTTCGCCGGTGACCAAAAAACCGTTGGAACTTAACGCAAAATGACTTTTGACAAAATGAGCACTGACTTTTCAGCCATTGGCTTGTCCAATTGTGCAGAATAACTCGGCTTCACTTTCAGAGTCCAATTGGACACAAAAGTGGTGCCATTGACAAATTTGGCACGCAATCCCACGGAATAGGGACTAACACGGCCGAGGGGACTTGGCCAGGAAAGCAGCCCATCCAGCGAGTTCAGCTCGAGGTCGGCGATGTCCGATTGGACATTCAGTTGACTGAGTTCTTTCTGTCATTTCAGTGTTTTCAAAGTCACCCCCCCCCCCGAAAGAACCGAATTCGGAATTTTGACGAAGAAAGGCTGAAATTCGGTGGCCCAAGTCACCGCCGTTCCGTTGTTCAGACTCATTTTGACTGTCGTCGTATTGCCCGTCATTTCACAAAAATTGCCAAATTGTGAGTGAGCGCAAAGGCAAAGGGGGCCAAGACAAAAGCCACGGCATTGGGCGGAAGAACAGGGGACAAAGAAAGTGAAGTGGGACTGAACGCAAGAAAAGCACCAAATGAGTGAAGTTGGCACTCCGTTGTTTGTTTGTGTCACTACCGTTCCTTGGCTCGCTATTTGGTCATTAGCTGATGATCCGTCCGGCACGATGCTAAAAGCGTACTTTCCGGCACGGACTGTGCCGGGACGGGCAACGGACGAGCGAAGGACTGACCCAACGGCCTTTGCTGAGCGAAGTGCCGAACAGACAACCGTAACGGGCACGAGGCCCCCTGAGGGAAAGTGAGGCAAATGCGAAGAAAGTGCCATTTATTCACTTGGGAAAAGCATTGCCCAAAACGGAGACAAAGGCAACCGATGGCAAAGGAAAGGGCGGCGAAAGCGAAGAATTTCCCGACGCATTCGAAAGTGCGACGGACGAAGCCTGCGGAAGGATCAGTGACAGCGAAGGCAATTGCTGGGGACAGATCAGTCCAAGCGGACAAAGGTCGCAATCGGCACCCATCCAACCGGGCGAGCAGACGCACGCCCTGCCAATTGGGGGGGGCGATGGGAAAGAGGCTAATTAACCCATCAATTAGCAATGCTAATTGTTGTCCATTGATCAGCCATTCCCACATTAATTAAACTGAAAGTGCCTTGTTTGACGATCACAGCGGCCGTGGATACATTCAAAGTCGCAATGTTTTATGGCAGAGATTTGATCCTCGGCATATGAAAAATGGGAGCCCGAAACAAGCAGAAGGTGAATGTAAAGACAAGCTGATGATTAGGGGAATGATTGGCTATTGTTGGCCAACGAATGCCGAAGGAACTGACCGAACGCAAAAAGTGCCATTGGCGGAGACCAAAGCATTGACAATCAGCGAAAAATGAAGCAAAACGAAGAGGAAGAGGTGGGAAGGAACAGGGCGAATGTCAGAAAGCTAATGGGCAGAAACATCGGAGAGACAAAGTTGAGAATGCGGCGATGCGTCCATCTCCACAGCGAAGGCCAATGGCACGGCACTCCCAAATGGCCACCCCTTCCGCCTCCTTTCCCCTCCTCCCCCCCCAATCCGTGTCCCATTTAAGCCCCATTTTCCGGAATTTCTTCCTTTTGACGGCCCAAACACTGTTAATTCAGTGCCTGTCGTCATGGAAACTTGTCAAAAAGTTTTCGACACGTATTTTTGGTAAAATTCAAATGAATTTTTTACGGATTTTACGAATTCGCGACAGATAAAAGACAGTAAAACACGGCGAATTACTTACTGTAGACGACTTTCTGTACCAATTGGTGTAAACAATGGGCGGCTTTTTAATTGTGTAAATAAAGGTGATTAGGAAGGAGAGGCAAATGCACAGAAATTAAAACATTTATTAAAATTTCCGCCATTTTTGTCCAAAAAAGGAATTGGACAAAACGTCAAAATTAAAATTCCCCGCCAATTTAATAATTTCGGCTCTAAGTTCATTTCTCTCTCTTCTCTGTTCGTCTTTTCCAGCAACTTTTTGCCCTCCCCCCCCCCCATCGATGAATTCGAATTCAAAGGCTTCTTCTCCCCTCGGCACTGCCATTGCTTTGGCCACCGCCGGTGCCGTGGTGACCATTCAAAGCGCAATCATTGCCATTCTCTACAGGAAATGTGCCAAACTGACGCAAATCATTCACAATTTACAGACCGAAAATTCGAACACTTCGCATTCGTTGAGGTAAATAATTTTATATTTTATTCCCTGAGGCAAAAAAAAGAAAAAGAAAATGGCTGAAAATTTGTTTTGAGTAAAAACGGAAATTACATTTCAATTCTCAAAATTCCCTTTTCCAACAAAAATTCTTTGTAGCGTGGCAAAAGAATAAAGAATAATTAGGGTGCCGAAGAGCAAAAAAAGAAAAGAAATAAAGAAACCACCGCCTGCCAAAAAGCATTTGCCATTCCCAATTTCTTACAGTCTTATAATTCTAACACTGACTGATCTTTCCAAAAAGGAACGAATTGGTCCTTTTGCGCCGCACTGTCCTTTTGTTGGAGAGGCGAATTGCCCAAAGTGAGGCCAATCGTACCGAAATGCCAAAAACTGAAAAGGACGACGGATTGGGTCGGCACGAAATGTGCGAAGAACGAAAAGCCATTGGCCGAGTGGCGTCGGCAAACAGTGCGTCGGAGGGGGAATATGCGGACGCGGTGGACGACGACCCCGACTTTTTTAAGTACGACAAACGGAGAAATAACCGAAGGGAAAGGGGCCGAATCGGACAAATTTGAATTCAGCCGAAAAGCGAAAGCCCACCTTTTAGGGCGGGGAAAAAGAGGAGAATGCTGAAAAAGTTGGCTAATTTTCTTAAAAAATTTACTATATAAATTCTTAGTTTTTCCCTGCGGCGCCTTTCGGCACCGCCGGACCCAAAAATCCAACAAAATATTAAATTCCAAAATTAGCATGGCGAATCTACTCAGAATAGAGGTAGAGTCTACAAAATTCCCTGGCGGTGCCATAAGCTTTATTTTTTTTAACAAAATGGCGCAAAACCGAAAAAATTGGTTATTTTTTGACAAAATCTGTTAATAAATTTCATTTTAATTTTCAAAATTTTTCCCAGCGGCGCTTAACGACGCCCCAACGTATGATGCTCATATTGGAAGCAATAAAACTTGTGTTAATTTAATCTAATAAATTGAAATACTTGGATTTTCCGCGGTAATTGCCCAAGGTACCCCCTTTTTGAAAAAACCCTAAAGTTGTCTGTGAAATTTTCAGGGTTTTCCAGGGTCACTGATCAAAAACGAGTATACATTTCGCTCAACTTATCATCCTGGGCCCCAAATTGAACCTAAAAGGGGAAAGCCTAGCTGAACACTTTAAAATTTGGTCATTTTACTTCCAATCAATCGATCGTCGGTTTTCCCCAATTCCGCTTCTTAATGCCATCATCCGATCCGATCAATTTTCAAATTTTCATAGCCAAACTCTCAAAACCCTTTTCAGCACTTTTATTTTATCACAGAATGAGCAGCAAAACGAATGGGACTAAAGTGTGTTCTGCGGTTGCGGACTCAAAATTTGTGAGATTATTTTTGATTACGAATTTGGCACTTCCCCCCGCCATATTTTTTTCATATTTTTATTACGAATCTTCTCTCCTTTCCCCTCCCTACTTTCAATCATCATTTTTTTCATTTACCTATACCCCTTTTATCTAAAGTTTTTTAATTTTCGCAATTTCTCAATTCCTCCCTTTTTCTAGAGTAGAGCGGGACCGGGAATTTTGGGCAAAACCGGGACCGGGACTTGCCGGGACCTGAGAAGTCGGGACCGGGACCTCGATTTTTGTTCGGGACCGGGAACCGGGACCAACCGGGAATTTTTAAAAATTCAAAAAATTAAAAAAAAATCAAATTTTAATTTATTTCAAGTGAAAATATTAAATAATTAAATTTTTATTTTGGTTTTTATTTTATAAAATCCAAAAGTTAAAGCTATTTAAATTAATAAAAATTTTCAAACTAATTTTCTTCAATTATTTCAACCAACAATCATTTTGTACTTTAAATGATCGAATATTAATAGAAATTCAGATTTACATACGTTTCACATAAATTTTTTCGGCGCGCTTTTTCCAAAAAACTTTTGGAGAAGAAAGGGGTCCGGCGGTGCCGATAGGCGCCGCCGGGGGAAATTTTGAAAATTTGAGTGTGATTTGTTAACAAATTTCAACAAAAAAAGGCTGGTTTTTGAGATTACTAGGCTCAATTTGTACGGATTTTCTTTAAAAAATGATAAAATACAATTAAAAAAAATTAAGAATCATATTTTGTCGATAGGAAAGCCATGAGTATACAAAAAGAAAATTCAAAATATTTTAATTTCTGTAGAGGGATTGAACCAGGGGAAAGAAGAAGGGGAAGCGAAGGAGACTAGCCACTAGGTCATTTGCACAGTTGGTTTTGCTACTTTATCGAATATATTTAATTATTATTTCTAAATTTTTTCCTTTTACTCAAATTTTCTCAGTAATTTTTGCACTCAGACCCCCATTCTTACCAGTGCTTGTTTTTCCCGGTTGCCCTACCGGGACCGGGACCTCGGATGACCGGGAATTCCCGGCCCGGTCCCGGTCCCGCTCTACTCTACTTTTTTCTCTCTTTCCCCTCCCTCCCCCCCCTCTTTTCCCTTTTTTATTCCCTCGCTTTCTCCCACCATTTGTTCCCCCGTCGTCTTCTGTCTGGCCGCTTTCTATGCTTATGTCCGTTAAAATGCATTCCATCGATTCGGTTCAAATTTCGCGTTTCCACTTTCTGTTAGCTAACTTTTATTCTTTTTTTATTCAACACAATTACTCGGGGAACAAAAATTAACTAAAAAAACATATGTATAAGAAAACTTTTTACAATTTGGAACCCAAATTCTACTATATTTTTTGATCTTATTTACCTAAGTTAAAGCTGTGCATGTAAATTTCTTATTTGATTAAAACGCGACCATAAACAAAATAATGGTCAGTTGTTAACTGTCGCTTCGTCACGCTAATTTATTTGCCATTGTTTCAGCTGGAACAAATTGACCGATTGCACGAGACGGGCAAACACAGCGAAGCGTATGCCGAATTAATGAAAGTTTGTTCTGTCCTCCAAAAGGCACAATGTCAAAAGTTTAGGCCAACAGAGAAGAGCCCGAAGTGTTGTGGCGATTGGGTGCGTTTAGGGTTTTTCTCGAATTGAATTGAAAAGGGCATTTATTTGTTAGCGCGAGTGTGCCACCAAATGGCGTCTTCGTTGGAACTGAAAGACCCGAGGAAAAGGGAACTCCTCGACGAAGGCATTGGCATTCCTTCCCCCCCCCCCCGCCCCTTCCTTTTCAGTTCCTTTCCTTTTACAGCCCATCGTTACGCGACCTCGGCGTACGAATTGCGTGGGACTGAGTTTAACGTGCTCAAATGGATGGCTGCCGTCACGGGGTCACGCACCGATTTTCTGGGGACCAAAGAGAAAATTGAGCAGGGCAACCGCTTCAAGGCAAAAGGCCAACTGAGAGGGCACCCTTTAACTCCCTTCGCTATTTCAGGAATTGCTGGACAAAGCATTGGCAATCAATCCGACGGAAACGACGGTCATTCCCCCCCCCCCCCTCCTCCGCTAATTGAGCTTTTCCTCTTCAGCTGTTGCATATGCGCGGACGCCTAGCTTATTCGGTGGCCGGTCTCTCCTGGCTCGAGCGCAAGGCCGCTGCCGCCCTTTTCGGCAATCCGCCCGAGGCTACGTACGACGATGCCATCGCTGTATACACCTCCAAACTGTCAGGCATTCCTAAGACACGTCCGTTAAGGACTTCCTCTTGGTCGCACAACACAAGCCAGAGTGGGTGGAGAATCTGATGTTCTTGGGAAAGGCGTACTTGGCAAAGGGGGACAAGAAGAACGCGCTGTCTTATCTGGAAAAAGCGGTGGCGGAGAATTCAGCCGGGGACGAAAACGAGGAGGAAGAATCGGAATGGTTGAAAGAAGCAAAACAACTCGTGAAAATGCTTGGGAAGTGAAGAGAGATGCGAGAATGAACAAATTGACACATTGTGTTTTATATCATGTAAAAGTACACCACACAAAATAAAATAAATCAGATGCGATAATTAGAACCAAATAGCAAACAGGAGCAATATTTTGTTCATCGACGTCAAAAATGATGATTTTAAGTCCCATGATTCAGAAATTACAAAACAAGTGCTCGATTTAAAAAATTAGAGACGGATGGATCATGACAACCCAGTTAATTACGAGACAAATACGATACACACAAGGGAAGAGAATTATTTATGTAGGGAGGAAGGTCGGTCAGTCGTCTATTGCGGAGGGGGAGCGCCATACCCATATATGCCAATTCGTGGTGGAGCGACAGCAAATTGGGATGGGTGGTGATGGTGAGGCGGCGGTGGGGCAGAGGGCTGAAAAACGCCAAAAGGAATGGTAGCGTTTTGGTGCTGATGAGCTCCGAGCATTGTTCCTGCAGCGGCACTCATTGGCTGCAACGGCCCAAAAGTAGTCGGGGGCGGCTGAAGCAAAAAGGAAAAGTCAACCAATTAGCCACCATTATGAACCACTTGGATAAGTCGCTCCGCTCCAAATAAACTCGTTTTTCTGACGCTTCTGTTCGGCACTGGCGGAGGAGGAAACATGCTAAAGTCGATGATGCCAGCGCGTTGAGAATGGTTCAGCTGTTGAGGCTGGCGACCATAGAGAGAGCCAACAAAATGATTTGCATTCTTAAAGAATTTTCTAAATTAGGCTTTTTTTGCGGCACGCTTTTTAAAAATTCGGGAACAGAGGTGGGGGGGGGGCAGTGCTGAGAAAAAGAAACTCGGGTCAGAGCTAAATGAATTTTTTTTATTTTCAAAGAAACAAAAATGAACCTACCCACAATCAAACATACTCGAACAAATTAAAAGTAACCGAAATTAGGGTAGGAGAATCCGAATCCGGCCTCAGATTCAGCATATGAGTTGAGGCGGCGTTGGTGCTGGGCGGACGGGCCGAGTGCTTTTTCTCCGGCTGTTCCCTGTCCGTGGAAACTCTTGCGCCCCGTTGCAAAACATTGTATTTCTGAGCCGAACTTTGGTTGGAATTCTGCGCAACAGGTGCGCCGTAATAGCGCTGAAGAAGCTGAAATGACGGTTGTCAAGCACTGAAAAGTATTACATGATGGCATCCTACCGGTTGGGGTTGCGGAGCAAACGGAAAAACGAATTCGGCACTTTCCTCGGCATTCTTGGGATGTTCGGAGGACAAGTCCTGGAACAAAGATGACTTTTAAAAAGGTTGCAACAAAAAATACCTGAAATTTGTTGCTGGGGGCACCGGCAAGCGTTGGAAAGTCGCGGTCGCTTTTCTGCTGCTCTCGAGAAGTCTGCTGGCTTTGGGACAAGCTTTGCAGGTTCAACTCCGGCTGAACAGAGGGCGGAGGTTGCGGCTCTGAAGGAATGTTGGTGTACAAAATGATCGACAAAATATGGTTAGCCAGTGCCAACTTTTCGAAAAATTCTTAAAATTCGTTAACTCACGCTAGGGCCATAATTTCTTCAAAAATGATCAATGAAAATTTCTGTGTAAAAAATAATTTTTATAAAATAAATTTAATTATTTATTGCACAATAAATTGGCTACATGGTTTCAGCGTTGGGGGCCGGGGAGGAAATGATCAAACACAAATTGAGAATGAAAACAATAAATAATAAGGGCAAGCTCAATTTGGGTTGCCCTGGCTGATCTTCGATTAGAAATTGGGAACTAATTTGCCGTTACTCAGGATTTCTGGGTTTTTCGGACAAATAAACATTCATTTTGGGTGGGAAATAGGTAAATCAACAAAATAATGGATAGTTGGAGAAAGATGGCCATTCGAAAGGACGCGCGGATTTTTTCAACAAATTTGAATATGCTCTCCCCCCACCGCTGCAAAATAAAATGACTATTTTTTATTTTGCTGTTCAAGCAATAAATCTTTTTCTCCTGAATTGTTTTTCAAAAATTTCAGCGACTGAATGACTCATTTTTGCCTTTTCAGAAGCATGACGGTGGTGCCGATAGGCGCCACCTGGCAAATTTTTTTTAATGCAACGACCTAGTATTGAAATTCCATAATAGCCAAAGACAAACTTTGATACGAATTCTGCGCAACAGGTGCGCCGTAATAGCGCTGAAGAAGCTGAAATGACGGTTGTCAAGCACTGAAAAGTATTACATGATGGCATCCTACCGGTTGGGGTTGCGGAGCAAACGGAAAAACGAATTCGGCACTTTCCTCGGCATTCTTGGGATGTTCGGAGGACAAGTCCTGGAACAAAGATGACTTTTAAAAAGGTTGCAACAAAAAATACCTGAAATTTGTTGCTGGGGGCACCGGCAAGCGTTGGAAAGTCGCGGTCGCTTTTCTGCTGCTCTCGAGAAGTCTGCTGGCTTTGGGACAAGCTTTGCAGGTTCAACTCCGGCTGAACAGAGGGCGGAGGTTGCGGCTCTGAAGGAATGTTGGTGTACAAAATGATCGACAAAATATCTGTTCCTAAATGCCACCCAAATTGGTACTTTTCCGTTTTGGGCCTACACATCAAAATTTTAAAAAAGTTTCACATTCAAATAATTTATGCGCAAGATCGAAAGTGTCCTTTATCGCTAATTTAATTTATGCTATGTTATGGTATACAATTGTCGCTTAAGTGCGCCCTTTGTTGACATTTTATAAAATTTGAGGTGTAGGCCCAAAACGGAAAAATAACACAAATTTTTAAAACGTTATCATTATGAAACCGATGAAAACTTGTTTGTCATATACTCTATTTATTCATTTGAGGACATCTACGAATATAGTATTATTTGATCTTCATCTATTCATTTTTGTACCTCGAGCTGCAGTGTAAGTGGCCTATGCCCTTCTGTGGTAGTTTTTATTTGACATTAAATAAATAAATAAAAGGGTATTACAAAAACATACAATTTATTACAATAATATACCACCTCACGTTTGGCGATGCCACAAAGTGTCACCGCAAATTTTAAAAACTTTAATTGGAATATAGTATAAAAATTTGGTAAGATTTTCCAATTAAGCGGAGGAAAGATCCAACTTAAATTAACAAGAAGTTTTTAGGAGTAGAGGTGATTTTCAGACTATAAAAAGGTGCTTATGGGACTTTGGTTTTCATTTTTACCAGCTTTGTTAATCAAAAATAGAACAAAAATAGTTTTAACGCGAAATTATTCAGTTTAAATCAAAGATATTATTATGTTCTCCACCGTTCTGATTGTGATATCGACACGTTCCTATAATCTTACATGTGCAAGGGGTGTCTCAGCCCAAGGGCCATACGGCAAACAATTGGGACAAGGAGGGGGGGGGTGTCTCGGGACCGATTTTCATACGAAGGTCCAAAATTTTTCTCCGGCGTCGACCTTTTTTTCTGCTCTAACAACCTTTTTTTGCGGCGCGTTTTTTCCAAAAAAAATTTTGGGGAAGGGGGGTGGCGGGCGGTCCGGCGGTGCCGACAAGCGCCGCCGGAAAAAATTCATTTTTTTTCGCTATGTAAAATTTGTCAAAAATCAAACTTTGGTTGGAATTCTGCGCAACAGGTGCGCCGTAATAGCGCTGAAGAAGCTGAAATGACGGTTGTCAAGCACTGAAAAGTATTACATGATGGCATCCTACCGGTTGGGGTTGCGGAGCAAACGGAAAAACGAATTCGGCACTTTCCTCGGCATTCTTGGGATGTTCGGAGGACAAGTCCTGGAACAAAGATGACTTTTAAAAAGGTTGCAACAAAAAATACCTGAAATTTGTTGCTGGGGGCACCGGCAAGCGTTGGAAAGTCGCGGTCGCTTTTCTGCTGCTCTCGAGAAGTCTGCTGGCTTTGGGACAAGCTTTGCAGGTTCAACTCCGGCTGAACAGAGGGCGGAGGTTGCGGCTCTGAATGGGCATTGGTTTAAAAATAATTTGGCAAAAATAATATACGTTTTGTCGTCGTGCGACGTTTCGCCTTCGCCCCGTTTCGTTGCGAATTGTTCCCATGTTCAGTACCACAACTTCTGCTGTTAGAGCCACGCATTGAGTCGCGGTCGCCTTTCCGTTGTTCACGAGACAGGTTCAACTCCGGCTGATTGTGAGCAGAGGGCGGAGATTGCGGCTCTTAAGAGACATAAGTTAAAAAGTATTTTTAACTAGTTTTTTTTTGATTATACATCGTATTGTATCCATATATTGTACAGCAATCTTTGGGTTTGTCACTTACACCCTTTCAAAATTCTCCAATCAAATGTAATTAAAAATCAATCAGAAATTCTTGTTAAGTTTTCCCTGATGCATAATTGTGATATTATTATTTTCAAAATGAAAATTTTATTGTTATCTATTACTTTATGATGTCAAACCCACGCTGCATTTGAGTATCATTCTTGTTGGTAGTTCCAATAATTTTTTAAGTGCCTACGTTTTGTCGTCGTGCGACGTTTCGCCTTCGCCCCGTTTCGTTCAGAATTGTTCTCGTGTTCAGTACCACAACTTCTGCTGTTAGAGCCACGCATTGAGTCGCGGTCGCTTTTCTGCTGCTCTCGAGAAGTCTGCTGGCTTTGGGACAAGCTTTGAAGGTTCAACTCCGGCTGATTGTGAGCAGAGGGCGGAGATTGCGGCTCTTAAGAAACAAACGTTTAAAAAAAAAGTCGGCGGCCAAAAACGCGAGGGAGGCCAATCCACTAGAGCGGTGCACACATTTTTTAGGGGGGGGGGGGGGGGCGGCCCCCCCCCCCCCCCCCGGGGGGGGGGGGGGTTTGCAGCGAAGGAGGGAGGCCGGTGTAAAAGAGGTGGCGGGGAGAGGGTTCGCGGCGAGTTGGGATCGGAAATTTTCTTAACAAATTCATTAAAACCCCCAAAAATTTTCCATGGCGCCGCCTATCGGCACCGCCGGCCTCCCTATTCCCGAAATTTTTTGGAAAAAGCGCGCCGAAAAAAAGACGGGTTTTGAAAAGCAAAAAAAAAACATGTCATCGGCGGCCGACCCCCCTTCGCAAAAATTTTTTCCGACCCACACCCCTTTTTTATGTATGCCGCCGAGACATAACTCCGCCGGGCAAAAATTTCAAATTTAAAAATTTTTCAAGAAAAAAATCAGAAAAATTTTTTCTTAGAAAATTCGGAGATAAAAATATTTTCAAACAATTTTCCAGCGATTTTTTTAAATTTTTTACAAGACTTAGTTTTTCATCATTTAGATTTGAAAAAGTCGCTGAAAATTTTTTTAAAATGTTTTTTTCTTCGAAATTTCTAAGGAAAAAATTTTCTAAGATATTTTTCTTGAAAAATTTCTAAGTTTGAAAAAAAAAGTTTGAGCTTTTTTTTGGCGGAGTTTCGGCAGGCGGAGTTTTGTCCTGCTCCGCCACTAGGGTGTAGCCAACCCCTTGGGTTCAGGGGGGTAAATTCAAAAATTCGCTTTTTAGGGGTATATTTTTCTTTTTTTGGAAATGCCGAATTAGTAGGTCTGTTTTACAGGAATTTGTAGCAGTTATTCGGCAAAAATTACTATTTTTTGGCATTTTGGGGTCCATTTTTCAAAAATTAGTAAGATGGGGACCGGCGATGCCGATAGGCACCGACGGGAATTTTTTTGGAGTTTTATGCAATTTGTTGAGAGAAATTGCTTACGATTTTCAAAAAAATTTTGCCTATTTTTTCTTGGAATTTTTATTTTAGGGGGGGGGGGCATTAGCACCCACGCCTACCCTACGCCCTTGTCCATCCGTGTAAATTAACGATCCGGGGATTTTTTTTTAATGATTTGTTATGGAAAATTTTCAACAATTTTCGTGATTTTTATTACATAAACATTATGCTAATGTGTTAAAGAAGCACAAATATCCAGTCCGCAAATGTCATTAACTCACCTATATAAGAAAAAAACTCTTAACTTGAAAATTTGACTATTCATTTTTATACAAATGCAGAAAAAGTTTAAAAAAGTCGCCATGGCTGGACTCCCTTCCAAAAATGTTTGACCGCTGACATCCCCCCATGGACACCTTCGCAAAAATCTTTTTCCGGTGTACGTTTTGTCGTCGTGCGACGTTTCGCCTTCGCCCCGTTTCGTTCAGAATTGTTCTCATGTTCAGTACCACAACTTCTGCTGTTAGAGCCACGCATTGAGTCGCGGTCGCCTTTCCGCTGTTCACGTGGGACGCATAAAAGTTGGGACAAGCTTTGAAGGTTCAACTCCGGCTGAGCAGAGGGCGGAGATTGCGGCTCTAAAAATACAAAAAAAAGCCATGGGACGCATAAAAGTTCTTTGGGACGCATAAAAGGCCATGGGACGCATAAAAGTCCATGGGACGCATAAAGCGGAACAGAACCGCCGAGTTTGAATTATAACTTTTTTCATTGTAACCAAATCCAACTTTCTTGGTATCATTCGAAAGCCCTAAGTGTCTCTATTAGTCTGAAAAATTGCGAAAAAATTTCATATTTTGAACAAACTTATGGCCAAAAGTACATCAGAAATCAGATTTTCGAACTTTTTAGCTTAACCCTATGTACGAGTTGCTTGTGTACGAAAAGTTACAGCCTAACAAAAACTTGGTACTGAAGAGACTGAGTCTTTATTTATCAAGAAATAATAATACATTTCATTTGTCAGAAAATATGTTCTTGTTTTTTCATGGGTTTCAATTAAATTATTTCTTTGCAGTGCTTTTTCCGTACATTCGGAAGCGTTTTGAGGTGGAGCCTTAGATTTTATCTGCTAGAGTTTGGACAACAAACGTCAAACCATCACTTTTTTAAAATGTTTTTGATATTTTGACAACGGTCGGCGTCCGACTCTTTGTAGAAACTCCCGTTTTCCTCTCTCTCCACTTCCCTTGCTCTTTAAATCCCCGTCTTTTTCTCATTCACTTTCTCGTCGCCTTTCCCGGTCTCTCCTCTTCCTCCGTTCTTTCCCATTTCTTTCGTCGTACTCTCCCTTCTCTCAACGACCCTCCTCCTCTCATCCAGCAGCGTTCTCCCTCTCCCGCAACCGTTTGCTTTTCCTCACTTCCGCTCTCTTCCCCCTCACTCTCTTTCCTACCGTATTTTTCTGTCGTTCTTTTCCGATATTCTCTGGCCAAAAACATTTCCAATTCCTCGCCCTCTTCTTTGCACAATAAGCTCAGATTGCGCGTCCATCTCCGTCTTTGGGTGATCAGCAACATTTGCGGCCCATCCACGGTTGGGATTGTCTGAAGCTGTTCTTTGCCTTTGCCATTGTCATCGTTTGGCTTGGCATTTCTCTCTCTCTCTCTTACCCAATCGGCGCTCTCTTCCCTTCGCTCTGTTCGTTCTCCCATCGTCGCTATTTCTTCTGTCCGGGCCATTCCCTGGGAGAACACTGTCCTCAATACGATGCTTCTCTTCGTGGTCGGCTGGGGCTCGTCGATGCCGACGTTTCTGTTCCCTTTTGTCGTTCGACTGATTGTGCCGGCCGTCGCCCCACCAAAAACGGATCCGCCCGCGCTGCTTCCGCTGCCCCCAAAACGACGCTTTTGGCCCAGACAACAGGCAAGACGGCGAAATTCCTACAGACAAGGCAATTGGCATGTGCAATTTCTTTACTCACTGTCATTCGGAAATAACAAAGAGGCTGACAAACGGAGTGAACTCCGATCAGAATCTAATCGGGCAAGTGATTAGTACTAATAGGAGCAAAGGAAGGCCCATTACCTGAAGACACCACCGAATTAGTGTTGTCATTTGGGAAGTGGCAAGCAAATTGTTGAGGTGAAGCAAAGCGACCATTTGGATGCCGGAATAAGGGAAGAGGAAAAGGATGTCCACGAAGAGGACAGTGCCAATGACGATCAGATATTTGTGGCGTGACATCAGATGGGTGCGCCATTTTCGGTGCGAATTGCAGCGGCGGCTGAATTGGCTGACATTGAAACTGTTGCGACGACATTTGCGCCGCACAACCAAATTGCTATTAAAATTTTTTGTCCAAATTTTTATTGAGCGGTGCAAATGTCGGCCAATCATTCACCGGTTGCTGTTTCTGTTCCCCCTTTGGCCTTTCCATGGGCATTTTATGCCCCCAACAATTTTCCCTCTCAATTTGCACCTTTTCCCAAATTCGGCCCCCGAATTTGTCGTACAATTGGCGCATCGTCCACAGTTTGTCTGCTGGCTGTTCTGACTTTGCGGTGTCCCCGGGACGGACACTTTCTTCCACTGACTTTCCTTTCGGCTCCCCTCTCTCCCCGCCTCCGTTCGCTTTTCCTCCCTTTTGCTTTCGCCCGGCTGCTGCTGCTGATTATGATAATGATGCTGATAATTGCTGATCCTTTGTTGGTGGACAGAACTGAACATTCATGCTTTTTCTGTGGCTTTTCGTCTTCGTTTTGCTTTCGTTTCGTCCCTTTCGCTTTTCGCACCGTTTGTGGTAAACCGACCCGCTTCTGTCCACTCCCTTCGACTGATTTTTCTGACTGCCCACTGAAATTGCCAATGTCCGCCGCTGTCCGTCGCCCCCGTGCCGTTGGAATTGGCGAATTGTTCTCAAAATTTTGCCATAGCAAATCAAAACGGTGAAGAGGCAAACATAGCAAAGCACGAAAATCTGAAAGGCCAAACGGACGGGGGAAAGTGCCGAGAAAGGCAAACCAACGAACCATTAGCATGCACAACACGTTGACAGAAAGCCCGGCCACCTGTCGGCGTTGGACTCCGCTTGGGTCCATGCGGCGGGGGATTCCGTCGTCGTCGCCCTCCGCCGTCTCCTCTCCTTCCTCGGTCATTTTGTCATTCTGCTGGTCCAATGAAACTGTTCTGTTCATTAGGACCAAAACCAAATGGGAAGAGGCGAACAAATTGGCGAACACCGACCCAATGCCGAACAGAAGAGAGACCAACCAACTGAAAGTGCCAACACATTGACCGCCTTTAACCCGACCGACCAAATTGCGAGGATCAGAACGACGGTACGACGGCAAAAGTAACGCCGGTAGTGAAGGGGATATTTGATGACGATGAATTCATTGGTTGTGAACACCAGCAAGTTGAAGATGGTGAGCATGTTGCACGAGCGGAGGATGACCAGTGTGAATTGGTTGATCTGATCGGAGGAACAAACGCCCAGGCAGTGATTGGCACCGATCGGAGAATCACTTTGAGGGCGTTAAGCCGGGCATCGATGGATCGCATTGTGTGGATCAGCAGATGGGGCATGCCCCAGGCGATCAAACAGCCGCCCCTGATCAGGTCGACCACAGCGCAATGCAACACAAGCACGTAGAAAACGTTGATGAGCACGCGGCGACGGTTGCGGAGAAGGGCCAAAATGACGAAGGCATTCAGCAAAATGCACAAAGCACCCAAAACATCGCAGAAGAGAACGGCGGCCATTTTGGCCTATTTTGAAGAAATTTCGATATTTAAATCAACAAATTATAAACGGAACGGACATCAGTGTGTGCTGATCTTTGGAATGGTTCGGCCGTGGTCTGTTGCTGTTGGTCCAACTCGGATTGCCAATTTTGCCGGATGAACGGCTCCCCCCTCTGTTCGTCAGTGCCTCCGTTCGCCCATTCGTTCCCATTTTTTGAGTTCATTAATCTCCTAATAAACAAAATTCAGCCCAAAATAATTAAAAACTGTGAAATATGCTTCTATGAAATGAGTCAATAGAGAAAGGTCAAAAGATGCTAAAGAATGAAGAAAGGAATAATATTTTGGGAAAAGGAAAAAGGCACGGCACTCATCAGAAAAATGCCATCGAAAAAGGCGGACGGACATTCACTCATTCGTCGGATGAATGTCTGACGGAAATGCCAGGTCAAATGAGGACCAAATGAAATGAGTGACGGGAAAACGCATGTTTGTGTTCGGATATTTTGACAGAAATTTAATAACGCAAATGGTAAGGGAAAAACGGAGAGAAAAATGAGAAAGACGAGACGGAGGAGACGAGATGATGATGCAAAGTGGAAGAGAAAGGTGATGGAAGAAAGGGAGGTGAGGAAAAAAAGTGAAAGTGATGGGATGGAAATGGGCGGCGCGTCGGTTCAATTTCCCCCAAGGCGTAATATTTTGCCCGCAAAATTTTTGAAATAGCCATAGGGGGCATTTCATCTAGGGGGGAATCACCGTTCCATGAATGAAACGTCGGCGGGCCGGGGATTCCCCGTCCTCGCGCCCCCTGCTTAACCCTATGCTTTTCCAAAGAGAAATGGAATATGAAAAATGAAATATGCAAATGAATTATTGGGAGAATGGGCGGTGGTTCGATTCCCTCACGAAAACCTTTCCATTCCGAAGACTCTCTGCCGCGGCGTTTTTCTGTCGCTCATTTTGGCACATTTACCATTCATTCATTCTTTTGAGACAAAACAAATGTGAGAGGGGGGGGGGGGAAGATGCGAAGTGCGGTCGGATGGATTGCCGGGCACAAATTAAATTTACGCGCTAAAGCAATTGCAAAAGTCGGCAAATTCGACGCCTTTATTCAAAATGCGAACAGCAGACGAAAAAGCGTAACAAAGCAAAGATTCTAATTGAAGCTTGTGTTCCTTCAAAACTCTGTTCGAATTGTCCGCCCATTCGATGGTTTCACCCGAGGGATAAACAAAGGCAAAGTGCCAATGCAAAATGCCAAATTCGCTGTTTCGTCGTGCGTTTGCACAAAACAGTCGCTGAAAGGGTTTTTGATTTGTGCTCGAATTCGATTTAATTCACTTTAACTCGCGCATTTCTCTGTTCTCCTCATTTTCTTCTCTTTTCTCAGTTTTGTAAGGTCCCAAGGGCCGGGGTCCCCCCCCTCCCCCCCCCTCCCCCTACTTAAAAAATCATTCACTTTTTTGATCACCTCTTCTGCTGCCATTGATCGCTTCTCCCTCCAAATGATCGTTCCGTTGAATTTGTTTCTGTTCCGATCACTTCACTTCTCGGCCCATTCTTTGCCATTGTACCAACAAATTGTAAAACTTTCGCTCTCTTCCGATTGCTTTTGCCGCTCCGCCGGCGGCGACGAAAAGTGAAAATGAAAAAGAGAACGAAAAACAGCGAAAGAAGCGCGGAAGAGCAGCAGAGAAGAAGGGATGAAGAGGATGAAAAGAGGAGAAAAGGGCGACGCAAAGCGAAGGGAAGGAACTGAAAAAGGGAGGGGAGGGAAGGGATGGCACTGATTTTCAACTTTTGAGAGAACAACACCAAAATTGATGGAATTGAATTTTTATTTTCCAAAGAGCCATACTGTAAAATAAAGATTTAAAGGGTCCAATTAATTTAATTCGGACTTTGAAATTTGGAATGCAAAAGTACGGTCTTTTGGTTTTTCCCTTCTCTCACCTTTTCCTCGTCCATTGTCAATTCAAATCGCTCTTTCAGTGTTTTTTGTGCCATTTTCTGCTCGTCATTTCCCCTCATTGGCACCGTTTTCAATTCATTCAGTGCTTTTTCAGCTTCAATCGGTTGAAAAGTGCCTTTGGCCAGAAAATAAACACTCATCCGACTGCAATTGTTTCCACAATGACTCAATTTTTGATTGAGCACACGCAAATCGAAACCAATGGCAATGGAAAGCAATCTGAGGGGAAGGAATGGCACAACACAAAGACGGCAGAGGGGGGGGGGGTGGAGTACTGCTCGATTAGGTCGAGAGAATCGGCCAAAAGGGAGAAATCGACGCCGAAACGGAGAGCAATTTGGAGGATGTAACTAAAGACAAATAATATGTAAATGAATATGTCTTTGCTATTTTATAACGCTTTGAAACTATTTGGCATTAATTTCTTACATACACATTTTAAAAAACGAAATGATTAATAAAATGTTTCAAACCTCCTTTCTCTATATGTATTTAACGTTGTGCACTTTCGACAAACGGACGAAAGATAAGGGAAAGACGCGGATTCATCAAAGCCATCCTTAAGCGACAAATCACCGGTGACGCTGTGAAGGAAGAACGGAAGGGCACTGATTGGGACGGGCTAAAGAATAATGATCAGTGTTGGAGTGAGAAACTGATCAGTGATCAGTATTCAGCGAGATAGTGAGAAAGGTAAAGGATGACTAACGATCGAGTGAGAAGATTGATCAGCTTTTCTAACCACTGATTACTTTCAAAGCACTCACTTCGCCTTCAGTTTTGGCCACTCTTTCTCCCCAATGAAATCTCAGTGCTCCTTTCTGATCAGTTTCGTCCGGGTCGTCCGCTCTCAATCGGATAAGAGCAGCGCCGGGCTTGACAGCGGAACGGATAATCGGCGCGAAGAAATGACGTCGAATAAAGCGAGGAGCATTGTCATTCACATCGGCAACGGACAGAAACAATCGCAGGGATGAGGGAGGAGAAGCAGGAGGAAAAGCATCAGCAGAGAGTGAAAGTGCCGACGAATGGCGCGAGGGGTCGGCACACCGTTGGCCAACCCCGGGGCAATCGTCCGCTTCAATTTGCAATTCGTATGAAGCGGCCCTCTCTTTATCAAGTGCTTAAAATTGTACATTCGATAGCTTTGTTTTGCTTATGGCCAACCCTTCGTCAGAAATAATTCGGCCTTTTCTGGCTTAGGGATGACAAATGTCTGCCCAAATGAATTGGCGAGTCGGTAACAAACGGAACGCCACTGATCAGTGCCGTCGGCATCGGTTGCTCGGGCAAAGTGCGCAATTGGGAGGGTTAAACTTGGCGGAAAGTCCTCACTGATGTTCACATTCTATGAAAGAAAGTGCCAATTTCAAAGGCATTGTTTGGATGCCAACTTTGTCCATTTTTGGGCCTTCAAATTTAGGGCAGTTGTCATTTGAGTCCAAAACATCGAAGCCCAAAACGAACTGTTGGCAGCCGCTTCTTCTGCTCCCAGCCGAAACACAAACGGACACTCCGACAGAATAAAAACTCTGAGTTTCGAAGTCGAAAGTGCGCGAAGAATTGGCGAAGGACAGATCGCCAGAGGTTGGATCGATGACAAATTTGGCACTGTCCTGAGAACATTAGTCATCAATTAATTAGCTATTAGTAATAATTAAAATGGTTGGAAGGCATTAATCGTTAATTTACCGTAAAATTAAAAAGCAGCGAAAATGAGGGAAAAGCGAATGGCGGGAAAATAATGCGAACATTCGGCCGAAAAATAATGCGAGGCAATGGCAAATTCTGAAGAGAAAAGAAACTCAAAAGGGAAGAGGCGGGAAGAAACTTCGGAGAAAGAGAGACGAAAAGCAGCGGACGGAGGCCATTGGAGGCGAAGAAGCCATCGCCTGGGGAGGAGGCGGACGCAGAGACGGCGCCGCAGGCGGTCGCCGCGGAAGCGCAACTCCAACTCGAAGCACCTCTTCCGCTGGAGTTGCTCCTTTCCTTCTCCTTCTTCCTCCTCTGCTCTTTTCGTCTTTCCTTCCACTTCTTCTCCCTCTTTCTCCTTCCTTTCCTCTTCCTCCTCTTCACTCTTTCCCTCTGTCTCTTTTTCTCTTCCTCCCTCTTCACTTCCTTCTTCCTCTTCTTTTCCCTTTCCTTTTTCTGTTCCTCCATTCCTTTCTCCTCCTTCTTTCTCCTTCCTTTCCTCTTCCTCCTCTTCACTCTTTCCCTCTGTCCCTTCTTCTCTTCCTCTCTGTTCACTTCCTTCTTCTCTCTCATCGTCTTCCATCACTAATTCCCTTCCGACTACTTTCACGCCTTTTCCCTTCACAACATACGCATATTTGCTCAATTCTTCCGGCATTTTCAACACGCGAATCCATCGTCCCGTTGCCGTCGCTGTTGGCCAAATTTGTCCGTTTTGGGGTATTTCTCTGTCCACCCATTCTCTAAATTGGTCCATCATCGGCCAAATCCTCGCCCGAATCACTGCCACCGCGTGTTCATCTCCATCCCCCATTCTCCGAACTTCCGCGACAATTTCCCTGGTTTTATGGACATGCAACGGACCTTTGACACGCACCGAACAATTCGCGAACATTCGTAAGGCATCATTCGACCCATTGGAATTGAGCACGACGAAACGGAAGGACTGATCGGAAGGGAAGGGCAGACGGAGCAGTTCAAACCCAGCTGGGGCATCTTCGCTGAGACGATCGATCAGAAAAGTGCGCAGAGAGAGAGAAGAGGCAAAAGTGGAGGATGGAAGAGAAGGCAGAGAGGAAGAAGAGACTACAGCAGAAGCAGAGGGAGGGGAGGGACGAAAGATAAAAAGATAGGCAGAAAAAAGGCAAAAACTCACAAAAAACAAACCTGGCATTCTGTATTCGTCTAAGGATGTGCCCTCCTTTAATTTTTCTTCTTTTCTTTCTATCTTTCGTTTGCCACTTCCTTCTTCTTTTACTTCTCCTCCTCTTTCTCCTCCTTCCCCTCCTCCTCTTTCCCTTTCTCTTCCTCCCTCTTCTTCAGTTCCTCCTTCTCCTTTTCTTCCTCTTTCCCTTTCTCTTCCTCCCTCTTCTTCGGTCCCTCCTCCTTCTCTTCCTCCCTCTTCTTCGGCCTCTCCTCCTTTTCTTCCTCTTTCTCCTTCTCTTCCTATTTCCCTTTCTCTTCCTCCCTCTTCTTCAGTTCCTCCTTCTCCTTTTCTTCCTCGTTCCCTTTCTCTTCCTCCCTCTTCTTCGGTCCCTCCTCCTTCTCTTCCTCCTCTTTCTCTTCCTTCTCCCCCGTTTCTTCCGTTTCCGTTTTGCTCCTTCCTCCCCTCTTTTTTGTTTATTTTATCTTCCACTACTTTCGCCTCTTCTGTTTCGTGTTCCTTCTTCCGCCCCTCTTTTCCCCCTCTTCCGCGTCCCCTCTTTTCTCCTCCCCCTCCCTCCGCTCCATTTGCCCCCGCCCCGATCACTTCCAATTCCACCGTCGCTTCGTTCGCCCTCCTCGTCATCCCCGCCCCGTCCCTCGCCTTCACTCGCACTTTGGCCACTTCTCCCTCTGCCATTGGCCTTTTCAAGCGAAGGTTGGCCCAACATCGTGGCCACTGGCACTGCTGAGAGTCCAATGCGAACATTTCCCCTTTCTCCGCCGCCCCTTTTTCGTTTTGCGTTTTCTCCAACGAAAAGCGACAAATTCCGCCAATTCCTCTGTCAATGTCAATCACTTCCAAACGGCGCAGAAGGAAACCGGGGGAAGAGAGCTGTAAAAAGCGAAAAAGAAGGCTAATGGACAAGAAAACTGCTGCCGGGGAAAGGACTTCGGGGACGATCACTTCGGCGGGGAAAGGGCCGCCGAAGAAGCGGGGAGCATTGTCATTGACATCGACCAATTGTATTTGGACAGACGCGTGGTCACCGGTGCCGTCTCTCTCGAAAAGCAGAGAAAATGAGGGGGAAGAGGATGGGGGAAAAGCATCGGATGAATTGGGCGAGGGGAAAGGGGGCTAAAGAGGGACAAAGCATTTCATTAAGTGATAGACCAATCCGTGCCCAACACACGTCCGCTTCCAACGGTCTGTTCAGCTTCAGGGTGAAGCAAGTCCCGTTGGTACGCACGACGCTGAACTGCTCGGCGTTGTCCGACTTTCCGTTTCCATTTCCGTGCCGGACCAAATGAACGCCGGTCAACTCAGTCCTGTCGTTTCCTTTTTGTTTCTCAATCCGATCTCTGTCCATTTCAGTTTCGGAACATATTTTGACGTCCAATTCCTTTTCGACTGGCCAATCTTCGTCCAGGAAAAGCACTCGGGGATGTGCCACGAGTTGGGTTTGCTGTTGCTGCGCTTGGTTTTGGGTTAAATGTGCCAAAAGACGGAATGGCACTCACAAAAGAGGGGAAGACGGGAGAGAAGGGCCAAAAAGAGGCAAAAACGGAGCGACGGACAGATTTGAATGGGGAAAAGGACCATTTGATGGGATTGGTTGAGAAGTGTTCGCAATTGTCAAATGAATTGAAAAGTTCTTCCGACGAGCGAATGAATGGCCACGGAAAGCGACGGACTGAGCCAATGGGTGGCCAATGCTTTTCCTTGGCTCTGCGCGAAGCGACCCCCGCAAAATCGGCCCGTCCCCCCCCCCCCTTCGCTTCGTTTTGTCCTCCGTTATCTCGGATTTGCATTGTTTGTTCTATTCTTCTCCGCTGGCTAAGCTTTAATTAATTCGTTAGAGAAACAATCATTTCGCTAATCGAACAACAATTATTTCAATCCCTCAAAATGTTGACAATCAGCGGAATTCTTTTTTTGTTTTAATCCATTCCCACTTAAATTGTGCGTCTATGCAGTTTAATTGCTCATTTAGCCGGGATTATCCTCTTATCCTCCCGCGTGGTGTTCGTCCGTCGTCCTTCCATTTTCGTTTTGCCATTTCTTCCCCAATCTGTCCAAATGTTCCTCTTCTTCCTTTTCCCCTTTCTTCTCCAATTCCGTTTCACTCTTCCCAATTTGCTTAATTTCTCTTCGTTCTCCGACTTTTTGATCGCAAATCGCATTAATTTGAGTTCGGTTGGAAGTGCCGAACAAATTAAGCAAAACGACCAAAACAAAAGCTTTATTGGCTTGTGGAACATTGAGCAGATGTCCCGCTGCAGCCTCAACCGAAGTGCTGAACTGACGTACAACGGATACGGATGCTTGTCAGATGGGGGAAATGGGGGGGGGGATGAGGGCGGATGAGGGCGGGGGGGATGGGATGAGGAAAATGAAAGGGGGCGGGAGCTGAAAGAAAAGACACTCGAAAATGGCAGTAGCAGTAGCGAATCGGATGACCCAATCAAAGTCACATGATCAGTGGTGATCAATGTTTGTTGTTTTTAGCTGTGGCATTGGTGGCAATGGCACTGCGTTGGATGGAATTGACTCGTAAATTTTCTTTCTCCGTTTTCGTCTTCAATTCCCCCATCAGCAGATGTTGTCAAATGCACGATTTGTGTTATGATTTTTCTGTTTTCGCCGGGTTTTGTTCACCGATCAATCGGTACATAAGTCATTATGATTGGCAGTGCCGAAATTGGGACGGATCGGCGACGGCACAAACAATTGCGAAGTGTGACGAGGCAAAAAACGAACGGATGGGCGGCTGTGGAAGAGCGATTTGTCGCTGCGATCAGTGAGAGGGGAGGAGGAACGGGAGAGAGACAGAAAAGAGAGAGAAAGAGAGACGCGAGATAGATCAAGACGAAGAGAGAGACAAAAAAAACGGGAAGTAGAGAAATGGAGAGAGAGCGAATGGTAGAAAAGGGAGAGAAAGAGAGACGGAGAGAGAGACAAAGAAATGGGAGATAGAGAGAGACGGAGGAAAGAGAAAGAGACAGAGAAATAGTTGAAATATAAATAAAAATTAAAATAATAATAAAATGTTTTTAAATGATTGTTTGTAATTTTTATTTAGGCAGTTGGTCTCCTGTTGGTCACTCTTCCCAAAGCCAAAATGCAAAAAACAATGTGAGACGGGCCAATGCAAAAACTCATTGGAAGCTGTTCTTCTCACATTTACAAGGATTTAACGGAGGAACTTGCGAATTTTCATTTTCGTTTTCATTTTGCATTTTTCGTATTTCGTTTTTCGTATTTCATTTTCGTTTTCATAAAGCATTTTTCGTATTTCGTTTTTCGTTTTCATTTTGCATTTTTCGTCCTGCTGTTGCTGCTGCTGTTCGTTGTTCCATTCGTCAACATTTCGTTGAATTCCGTTCGTTTTTGGAGTGTCTTTCGTTCGTTTGAATTTTTATTTTTTAAATTGTTCCATTATTTCCCTTTTGCTTATCACCTTTTGTTTTGCCGATTCGAAGTCGTATTTTGCCATTTGCTCTTTCATTTGTTCCTCCGTCGCCGCTTTTTCCTCCTCCAATTCGTCCACCGTTTGTTTCATTTGTCGCAACTTTGTTTTAATTATAATTTTGCGCTTAATTAGCCCTTATTTATCCTCCCCTCCCCCCCCCCCTCCGCCTTCTTTCACTTTTGCCATTTGTGCGTTTTTTTCTGTCCGTTTTTCCGCTGTTTCCCGCTGCTCTCTGAGCACAGCCAATTCAGTCTCCGTCCTCAGCAGTTCCTCCTCAACTTGGACTTTCTTCGCTTCCAATTCCTCAACTTCACTTTTCCTCCGTTGTTCTTTCTGTTAATGACTCACCCGTCCCTTTGCTCCAAATTCGGCTTTGATCATCTCCAAATTCGCCATCTTTCCAAGTTCGGCTTCGATTTCCGTCTGTTTGGATCGCATTGAGTCAAATTCATTGCTCAACAGAGTTTGGTGCTGGTCCAGGCTGATCAGTTCTTCTTGCAGTCGCAAGTGCACTAAAAGTGATCGGTTGGCATTGGCATTCCGTCGGTTTGCCATTCATTCGCTGCTCACTCACATTGTTGCAGTTCTGCCGCACTGACCCCGGCACTGCCCATGGCCAAGACGGACTCGTCCAATCCGCTGACATTGGCCACCGCCAATTCCAAGTGCCGGCAGTTCAGCGAAATAAGCTGCAGTTGGCGCACAATCTGTGCCGAAATGGCACCGATGTGCTCCTCTCTCTGAGACTTGGACAGTTCAAAATTCTCCTATAAAAAGGGAAATGGCAAATGAAAAAAGGGAAGGAAAGGAAAGGACCAGAAAAGTGTCCATTTGTTGCTCCCGTCCTTTCAACTCACGAAATTTGTCACTTTTGCCCCCGGCCAACATTTCGAATTCGTTTTGCATTTCCTGCAATTCCTCCTGTGCCTGTGCCATCCGTTCTTTCGTCTCTTGCAGTCTCAAAATGCCAAACTGAGTTTCTTCAATGGCATTTCCCCCTCCCCCCGCCCGGCCCACTGCGTTTGCATCTGCGCAATTTCCTCGTTGTCGCGTTGGATTCGCTGTGCGAAATGGTCGCGCTGCGCCTCGGGCGTTTCCTTCGCGTTCAATTCGCTTACAATGGCCGCCCTCCGCTCGCGCAGCTCCTGCAGCTGTTCCTCCAGCATCACTTAAGCTCCATCCCATTGTCATTTAAGCTCCCCCCCCCCCCACTGGTCTGCTGTTTCAGCGGTGAGTTGGCCAATGCCATGTCCAATTGCTCTTTCCTCCGGCCAATCTCCTCAAATTGGGCCTGTCTCTTGGCCAATTGGTCGGCTAATTGCTCCGCTTCGCTCGTCACTCTTCCGAATTCCTCCTCCAACTCATTTCCCTCAATTTCTTTGTCCCTTTTCCTCTTTCCCCCCAAATGCTAACCATTTCGTTCATTTTCGTCGCATTTTCCGCTTTGATTCGTCCAATTCGTTCTTCCAATTCGCTCGCCGTTTCTTCCTTTTGCTTCCTCTCCCTGAACGTTTTCTCCACTCTGTCCACCATTTCTGAACGTTTTCCTTTTCCCCGTATTATTTTTGCTCAATT
The DNA here is from genome assembly GCA_004148225.2 of Heterodera glycines. Taxonomy (NCBI): domain Eukaryota; kingdom Metazoa; phylum Nematoda; class Chromadorea; order Rhabditida; family Heteroderidae; genus Heterodera; species Heterodera glycines. Next base: position 9,562,407 of record CP049708.1, on the reverse strand, counting down.
TGCCCTGATTCGTTCGATTTGCCTCCAAAATTTCGCCCTCCAATGCCCTTAGATTCGAATCGGTGTTTTGTCGGTCAATAATCTGTCGGCATTTGCTTTTGCTTTGCTCATTTGCTAATTACTTGCTAATTACCGTGTTGTAATCCGCGAGTGTTCCCTGTAACTGCTTCAACTCGTTGGCCTGTTCTTCTGCTCTGTGCCAATTGTTCTTTTTCCCTCCTCTTTCCTTCTTTTAATAATTTACCTTTGTTCGTAATTTTTTTATAAGAAAGTTTCAAGAAAAATTTTCTTTGAAAGATTTTCCAGATTTTTTATTTTTTATTTTATGGTGAATTAGGGCGGGAAGAAAACAAAGAGACCGCCCCAAGAAAAAAAACAATGTGAAAAGTTAGGGTTAGGGTATGGAGGTACAAAGTTAATTAACAATGACAATTGGTCACCAAGTTTGTTGCGATGCAGTAAAACTTGGCTGGGGCTGAGTTGGCCGCTCTCTCTCCCCCGCCCTCCATTTTTAAATTTGTTTTATCCCATTTTCACACTTTGTTTTTCGGCAGATGCCCCAAAATGTGCTGGCTTGTGCTCTGCTGCTGATCACCAAAGTGATCAGTCTCGGCGGTCGATTGTCTCCAGCGAAATTTCGTCGTCCGCCGCCCGCGGCCACAAATGGCCCTCCGTGAACATTGTGATCATCGCCCTTTTCGTGACCGCCCCTTTAATTCTGTTCGCCGCGATGCTTCTTTTCTATCACTTTGTCCAATATGTTTAAAAAACGAATGACTAATTAATTAAATGGTCCAAAATGGCTTATCGGTTGTGAGTAAAACATAGAGTCAAATTCCATGTTTTATAGAGATGCAATGCCTATTTTTTGTCTTTAATTCTCTCCACGGAGTTGCATTTATTTGAGCTCTGCCTGCACCTGGGTCCGAGTCTGTATTGTTTTGGCGCCAGCCCAAGTTTTTGGGTTATAACTTTTTTTCTTGTTGACCAAATCTAACAATCTTGGTATCATTCGAAAGCTTAACATTTTAGAAGATATTTCTAAGCTATTGCTTCGCGATTAGACAATTACCAAAAAAGTTATAACATGAAATTGCAAAGTCGAAAATTTTGAGGTTTTTTCCTAATAACTTTTTTAGAAGCTAAAATTTTTGTTTGTTTTTTGTAAGGCTAATAGAGCTTGTGAAGGGCTTTCGAATGATACCAAGATTGTTAGATTTGGTCAACAATAAAAAAAGTTGTAGTCCAAAACTTGGGCTGGCACTGAAACGGCTGGCACCGAACCGTCCTGTTCCGCAGCCAAACGTATTTTTTCTTTGATCATGCCTTTTGGTATTGTTTTTTGATCGTATTTGCTTAAAAATCATATAATCAGAACCAAAAAATATGATATCAACCAAAAGTCCAATTAAATATTTTTTAATAATGCACAAAATTTCGCCCCGTTAAGTCCTCGGCAAACGTTTGGCTCTTTCGTTTGGAGTGGACAGTTTCAGAAACTTCTTTGCCTGATTTTTAACAGATTTTGTGATAAAAAATGCCAATTTGGTTGATTTTCGTCTTAAATTTAATTTAAAATTAAGGATCTGAGACCGGCGGTGCCGTTAAGCGTCGCCAAGAAAATTTTTGAAAGTTTAATTGTGATTTGTTTTATGTAATTTTCGAGTTGTTGATCACGAATCTGACATCAAAATTTAGATTATTCAGAACCCCGGACCCAAACTCGAACGAAGTCAAAACTCAAATCTTCGAATTCCGCATTTTTATTTCAAAACGAAACTGAATCTTAGTCCAAAATAAAAAAGTTAAATTAGGGACCACAATTCTTTGCCATTACCATAAAAAATCATTTAAACTCGAAAATTCGGAATCATGACATTTTTAGTGAATTTTTGTCTTTTTCGTCCTTTTATACTCACAAATTTGTCCATTGAAATTGCGCAACTAACAGCTTTTTCATTGGTTGAAATGGCTATTTAAAAGCGATTCTTCGTCAATTGTTGTCATTGTCCCAGTATTATTTCTTTTTTTTTGATTTTTGATTTTTCTTTTTTATGTTCATTCGTGTCAATAATTTTTCAGCCTCCAATTTCAGCCACATGGCTACGACTGACTGGGGCCAATTCGACGCTAACGGAACTGACTACGATGCCATCTACGACGGCACAGATGACGAAGCGGGCACTACGGACAACGGGCAGGGCGGCAACGTGCTCAATCACTTGCTGACTCAGGTGGAACATTCGCGACAATTGCTGTTTCTGTTTATAATTGAAATCCCATTTCAGGTTGGCGCCGGAATGACTCTTCAGAATCTGACGCTGCCGGCCTCTGTTCTGGAAAGGCGCTCTCTCCTGGAAATGTACGCCGACTTTTTCGGTGAACAGCATCGGATTTTTGGATTTTAAAGAAAAATTCCCATTTTCAGCCCATCCAGACGAATTGGTCAGCGCGGCTTACGAAACCACACCTGAGAAAAGGTGTTTCCTTTTCGCTGACAACCACCCTAATTCTTTTTTTAACAGATTCCTTGCCGTCCTGAAGTACTATCTGAACTCCTTCTTCCCGGCTCGCAAAAGTGGCGTCGCCAAGAAGCCGTACAATCCGATTTTGGGCGAGACATTTCGCTGCCGCTGGACGCTGCCGGACGTGCCTTTGAACACGGAGCAAACTACCCGCGGACCGTTCCCGGGCTCTGCCAGCAATCAGGTCGAGTTTGACGCAAGTGCCAGGGTCATCATTTTAAACGACCAAAATTTTTCATTTTTTCAGTTGACATTCATCGCGGAGCAAGTCAGCCATCACCCGCCCATCTCTGCCTTCTACGCTGAACATCCGGCCTCTGGCGTCTGCTGCACTTCGTACATTTACACCGAGTCGTACGTCGCCGGCCTTTCTTCCCTTGGCGTCCGTAACATCGGGAGAGCGACTGTGGTACTAGGAAATGTAAGTGGACAGAATTATCGGACAAAAATCTGCTGATTTCCCCCATTTTCCTTTCAGCACAATGAGACTTACACCGCCACTTTCCCTGACGCCGTCGCACGAAGCTGTCACGCCACACCGTGGTTCGAACTCACCGGCAAAGTGAACAACATTTTTTGTCTTAATTCATTTCCAGCTAATTTTTTCCCCCAAATTTCAGGTGGAAGTTCGCTGCGCGCAGACTAAATACGTGGCCAAAATCGACTTCCTGGCAAAGCCCCTGGTCTTCGGACAAGCGCATCAAATCGTTGGCCAAATCTTCCACGGGCCTGAACGGAAGGTGCCGCTGATGACACTGAAGGGCGAGTGGAACGGCGAAATCATGCTGAGACGCACTGCGCGCGGGTCATTCCATCTGTTCACCAATGTCCGGGCCAAGCCAGATGTGCGGAAGGTAGAGATTTTTCAATTTTCACTAAGCTGATTATTCTTTTTATTTTTGTCAGGAGTGCGTTCCGGTGATGGAGCAGGAGGACAATGAGAGCCGAAAGCTTTGGCGTCATCTCACTGCAGCATTGTACACCAACAACACACAGATGGCGACTCAAAGTGAGTTTTGAAAGGAAGGGTTCAAATTGCATTAATTAAGGTTTTCCCCGTTTAGTTAAACAGCACTTCCAACAACGCCAGCGGGACGAGGAGGCGGAGCGCAAACGACAGGGACGTCCATGGAGCGCGCGCCACTTTGTCAGAGAGGGATCCGGGCTTCCGACAGACGCCTGGAAATACCGCGATGCACCGTGATAGCGAACCCGAAATTGTCTGTATATTGTATATTAGCCCGAAATTGTCTGTATATTGTATATTAGCCCGAAATTATCTGTATATTGTATATTAGCCCGAAATTGTCTGTATATTATGTACTAATATATGTGTAAATATGTACTTGACAGACCGGAGCCAGAAACTCACAAAACCACTTATAGGTTTTTTATGTGCTGAAATCGAGAAAAATTTTAAAAAAGGTCTGCGGCAACGCGTTTAAACAATTGGTTTTTTCAACCGGTTAAAAATGGGGCCTTCCTGATTAGAAGCTTTTTCTAACCTATTGCTTAGCGATTAGACAATTACCAAAAAAGTTATAACATGAAATAACAAAAAAACCAAAGTTTTGGAAGTTTTTTCCTAATAACTTTTTTAGAAGCTAAAATTTTTGTTTGTTTTTTGCAAGGGCTGGCGCCAAAACGGCGGCGCCAAAACGACCGATTCCCCCTGGGTCCATGCCATCGTTTGGCAACCTGGATTTACCTGGGTTTTCGTCCCGAAAAACCAGGTCCAGCCAGGTCAACCATGCAATCCAGGCCAGGCAAATTCCGATCTCTAACACTCCACAATTTAATGAGAATGCTTAAGATTCATAATCGCAATTAAAATAATACAAAATTATCAAAAAAAGGAAATTACAAATTTAACCAAACAAGTCGAATTAAATTAAGAATTTTCATTTAGAAGAACAACATTAGTCTTGCTAAATTATCCTTCAGAGTTCAGCATGTTCCCCCTTTAGCTCTTCCGGGTTAGCACAAGCGGTCGGAGATTTTGCCAAAAAGTGATATTCGCACTTGGACGGTTCGCTGGTTTCCACAAGTTCGAACTGTTCACCGCACTCGAACTGCACCAAAGTGGACCTACGAAATGAAACAACATACAAGGAATATGAATCATCCTGTCATCCATCATCACCTCTCCGGTCCATTCCAACACGTTTGGCCATGTTCATAGCGTTGAGCCTCGAATTTGTTGCCGTTTTCCGGCCCGGCCCACTTGCCCCAATGGCTGAAAATGGAGAATAAAATTTTTCAAAAGCGTAACCAGACAGTCAGACAGTGCACTATTTCCTTCTTTATTTTTCTCACTTCTTCCCTTTTCCCACACACAATGCTGCTGCACAGCGAGCACACGGCTGTTTACTGTCTACCCTTCCACCCGCCGCGGCCCCACGTAGACAGACAGTCAGACAGTGCACTATTTCTTCCTTTCTCCAGTGGCTATGCGGAAGAAAAGAAGGAAATAGTGCACTGTTTGACTGTCTGGTTACGCTTTTGAAAAATTTGACCCAAAAGGGGGACCTAAACTGAAAGAGTACCGAGACGGTAACTTAGGGCTTTCGAATGATACCAAGAAAGTTGGATTTGGTTGACAATGAAAAAAGTTATAATTCAAACTCGGCTAGCGCGAAAACGACCTGGCCCAAAAAAATCATCATAAATTTTAAAATTTTTATTTTTTTCGAAAAATGGGGGGGGACAAACTGCACTATTACCGCGTAAACTGCACAAGTACCGAGTTTGTCATTGACTCGTAACTTTTATTAAAGTGTCGCCGCGTTCTAAATGGTACTATTGTGCTTCTCTATTTCTTCGAGAAGAATCCAGGATTATAAATGCGTGTGAATTTTCCAGAATTGAATTCACTTTCTAATATTACGCCGACTTAAACTTTCTCAGAAATGACATCAAAAATTGAATCTACTATCGCCAGCAGTTTTCGAAAATTTCTTTTTTGGTTTCGTTATGATGGTTCAAAATTCCCAGCCATGGCAAAGGGTTCTGACTCTCGCAACGGGCCAAGTGTCATGCAGGTGGTCGAATCGTGTCTTCAAAAATTATTTGCTACAGAGAATTCGGACCAAATCAAAACGTTCGCTATAAGCAGGTAATCAAAGAATGTTTCATTCATTGTTAATTAATGTTATTGTTTTAATTTAAGAACGGATGCGAAAGTGCACGCCATTCGATCGCCGATTCTCATCGGATTGCCCGTCGCTTGCGATTGGTTCAGTCAGTCAGAATTGGCCAGGACAGAATTCCTTCTATGTTTTAATGGTATTTATTAAGGAATATCAGGACATTAGACGGAGTTATGACCACAGGCTGCCAACTGTGAGGTTTTAGCCAGGCCTAATTTTCAAAATGAGCCTATGTTTCTTGGAAAAATCCTCACAAATTGGTAATTTTTAAGTTGGCAGCTTTGGAGGTCGGATTTATATTTTCTAAAACTGCCAATTATTGGTTAAAATTAACTTCAGACCAAATTCGCAATAATGGATTTACGAATGCGATCGAATTGCTTCACGTTGACCCCGTCGCAATGGGATTTCACCCGTGTTTTCATGTTTCCTATAGGTCTGTAATTTATTCGTTTCCCTTTGTCTCATTTTGGTATAAACAAATGCTTTTTTGGCATCTGTCTCATTAATATAAATCATAATTTTCCAATTTTAGGCGTTATATCTATCGTCTTCGCGTCATTTCGACAGAGCAAAGCCTTAATTACCCAAATCGCTTCTTCGCCCATTTGTCCCATGTAATTCCCTCGGACCCTTCGCTGGCGTCCCTCTCCGAATTCAATTACAGTTGGACCATTCCGCCGACTTTTAACATCGAAAGGGCCCAATTTGTGTGCGACCTCCTGAAAAGACCTGGACAGAATTTTGCCTCATTTTTCTTACACCAAATGCGCCAAAGGATAAATAACAAAGAATACAAATCAGTGACCAGGAGACGTCAACTTTTGCAGTTGCAAATCAACAAAGGTATGGTGTAATATTGCAAAAAAAAAGATTTTCGGAGGCCTCGGAACGGAACCGCCGAGTCCCAACCCAAATAAGAGACAAAGACAAACCTTATATTTTGTTTTTCACAACAATTTTTACGGCCCTTTTTAAAATTTTTGGGAACACAAAAGTCGAGCTCCGTCGGAAAATGAAAAAAACCAATGCAAATTTTAGAAATACTAGAGAGTAAATGGCAACCTAATTGCAGATGCGATTATACGTTTCTTATTCGGATATTACATAAAATATTAATTTCTACCGCAGGTGAACCCTATCATGATTTTACTGATTGTGAGGACGAAGCGCAGTTTTATAACCTGGACTTTGTTGGACATGGTTTCATGAGGCAACAGGTAATTATTATTTTTGTTTTATAATTGCGCATTATCAGAATATTAATTTTGAGCATAGCCAGAATATCATAAGTAAACAATTATTAGGAAAAATCAATTTCTGTAGGTATCGCGAGGAAAAGTTAAAGAAAATTTGTTCAAAAAGTTGGGCAAGGGCATAAGGATTCGTGGCAATCATATAAATTATGAAGAAAATAAAAGCACTGGTAAAGGTTGTAAATCAGAATCATAGTTTCATACCAAATTCAAAATTTATTATTTTTGGCACGAAAATTTTTGATAAACTGAAAAATATTTTTTCAATTTACAAGAAAAGAGGGGTCTTTACTACGTCATAATTTTCTATTTAATTTCGATTCGACGAATGGTGTCTTTGATCGTCAATGTTGCATGTGATACGAGCGGACGCGACCCGAGAAGAATTTACGATTTTCTGCTCAAAGACCCGGACCCTCTAAGATTTCACCAAGCTCGTTTGAACCCCGCTCCAGCTTCTGGATTATTTCTAGGTCATTATTGATATTTTAATTTACTTTTCATTTTTTAGCGGATGTGGTCTACGATCCTCGAATGTTTATGGACCCAATTCCGGAGTACTTTAGTTCATGGGAAATAGACAATTTTGAATATTTCGACAAGAAAGAAGGGAAAGGAGAGAATGAAGAATCCGAAAGTGAAAGGGATAAGAAATGTGCTGAAATAGGGTCTTTTTGATCAAGTTAACTTTGTTTTTGTTGAATTGTTTTAACTGCATACCATTTTTTGACATGTTTAATTTTATATTTTAAATAGCATATTTTATAGCTTGCTATTGGTGGATGCTTCGCGCCCTCATCTGTCAGAATTATTTTATTTTTGATTTAAAGGTCACTAATACTTCAGTCCCGGGTCTGTAGCTTTTTTAAAATTGTTAACGACTAAAAATTACACCATTCGATTTCTCTCACCGAGATATAATTTACATACATACCTATATAGAAAATCAAAGTTAGTTTGTATTTAAGTTTACCAGAAATAATAGTCTCGAGCGGGCTCAAAACTCGATGCCTTTTCCCTTTACTATCTTACAAAAACCACTGTAAGGCAGGGGTGGAGCGCGTACAGAAAAATCCCGCGGTCGCACATCGCGCATTCAATTTGCCGCGGATCGCGTAAAAAAAAACGCCGCGGATCGCACATCGCGGTCGCTCCACCCCTGCTGTAAGCCACACATGCAAATCTTTTTTATTACAGGAGCTCATTTTGGACGCTGTATCGATGAAAATGCGTCGTTTTGTTCATCGCTATGTCCCAAAAAGACTTCTGCTTATTATTTTGTACTTTGTATTTATTGTCTTTTTGGTTTGCTTTTACCAACGAATTGTGCCCGGAAGGGAAAACGATGAAATTGGTGCGCCATTTATAATAAATAATTGCTAAAAACAGATGAACAAATTATAGAAGAAATAAGCGATGGAAAGGACCCATTTTTGACGTACAGAGAATTGGGAAGGAAAGACTGGTTGGACCACGAACAATATGATAATGAGCAGAAGCGAGAAGGAAACGGGGAGCGGGGAAAGGCATTTTCTGTAGAAGCCGATGCCAACGAAACATTGCGACGGTTAATGGTCGGTGGCCAATTCATCCTTTGACTCAATCGTGGCACTGTTTTACGTAAAGGATGAGCTCTACCGGGTCAACGGTTACAATGCCTTCGTCAGTGATCAGATCGCACTCGACCGCAGCGTGAAGGATATGCGGCATTCGGGCTGCAAATCGGCCACTTACCTCGAGCGACTCCCTTCCGTCTCCGTCATTTTGCCTTACCACGACGAAGTGGAAATGATCAACGGTTTTACGTTTTATCTTTTGCTTTCAGCATTTTTCGACTCTGTTGAGGAGTGGTTATTCGATTATTCGAAGGTCGCCCAAAGGCATTTTGAAGGAAGTGATTTTTGTGGATGACGCGAGTTCAAAGCCCGACCTAAAAGAGCCATTTGAGCGGCATTGGAAGAACAAAGGACTCGACCATATTGTGAAAGTTGTCAGAACCAAGTGAGCAAATCCAAGCAACAAAACGGCACTCCATCAAACATTGGCAGAAAAAGGGAAGGGCTTATCCGAGCAAGAGCCATCGGGGCGAGAGAAGCGAGCGCGGAAATTTTGGTGTTTTTGGACTCGCATTCCGAAGTCAATTACAATTGGTTGCCGCCGCTGGTGGAGCCCATTGCTTTGGGTAATGTCTGAAAATGTTAAAACTTATTTAAGCAAATGGAAATCCCAAATCAGATTACCGGACTGTGGTGTGCCCTTTTGTGGATGTGATCGATTGTGACACGTACGAATATAAGGCACAAGACGAAGGGGCACGAGGTAATGGCGAATCGGGGCAGAAAATCTCAAAAACCCGCTTCCTATTTATTTGTTTTAGGCTCTTTTGACTGGGAGTTTAACTACAAAAGACTTCCCCTCACTGAGGAGGACAAGCAAAACCCAACCAAACCTTTCAAAAGTCCGGTGATGGCCGGGGGCTATTTCGCTATCAGTTCCAAATGGTTTTGGGAATTGGGCGGTGATTTGAATAAATGCTTTATTTGGAGTGTTATGGCGATTATTGTTAAGGCTACGACGAGGGATTGGACATTTGGGGAGGGGAACAGTACGAACTGAGCTTCAAGGTGTTGTGTTGTCGGCTTCGGCCAGGGATGGCTGACCATTCGCTTTTTTAAGGTTTGGCAGTGCCATGGCCAATTGGTGGATGCCCCGTGTTCCCGGGTGGGCCATATTTATCGCTGCAAATACATCCCATTTGGGTTCGTATTCGTCAATTGCTTAAACAACTAATCAACATCACTTGCACAGAAACCCTGGCGTTGGCGATTTCATTTCCCGAAACTATCGAAGAGTTGCCGAAGTTTGGATGGACGAAGTACGCATTGGGGGTTTTCTTTTTCGAGTCCAACTGAGTTTTCAGTATGCTGAACATTTGTACAAACGAAGGCCGGCATTGAGAACAGTCGACGCCGGTGGGAGGACAAATGTCGAATGCATTCATTCATTCGTACTTTAGGGGACATGGGACGCCAAAAGGCGGTCAGGGAACGCCTGAAGTGCAAGTCGTTCGACTGGTTTATAAAGGAAATTGCATTCGACCAGGACCAATTTTATCCGGCAATTGAACCACCGGACGGAGCCAACGGTAGGTCATAAAACATTTGACCAATTAAACTTTCGGTTTAGGGGAATTGAGAAATTTGGAGGCTCAAAAATGCATTGACTCTGGTTTTAAAGGGACCGGTGAAAAATTACAGCTTAGAAAGTGCAAAAGCGAAGACTCGACCTCGGACGGAGAGCAGGTTGGTCGTGAATCTCATGAAAAGGAGTGAATCGCCGTAGGGCATTTTTTATTTGTGTTGTCAATTTATAAACGCGACTGTTGGGCAACGTTTTGTGGATTCTTATATTCCGTTTCATCGTTTGTTTTAGGAGTTACGCCTTTCTTTTTGGAATGATATCAGACCCAAAGGGCGGACTATGTGCTTTGATGTGTCCAAATCATTGCCAAGAACACCCGTGGTACTTTTTGCATGCCACGGAATGGGCGGGAATCAGGTGATCTGAAAGGAATTGAACGTTGGAAGGATCGAGGTCGCCGGGATTAATTGCCCTCATTTATTAGTTGCAAGCAATTAGCACTGAATGTCCGCTCTCATTAAAACGAAACTTTCCCCAGCACTTCAAATATCGCCCAAAGTCCAAACAATTGTTCCACAAAGTGTCCAACCTTTGCATGGATTGCGATACGACTGGCGGCGAAGTGTTCATGAATCCATGCAATTTTGAGAAGGGCACGCAAAAATGGGAATGGACCAAAGTGGACGAGAAAGTGTTGGAGGAATGGGAGAAAAAAGCGGCAGCCAAAGACAGCAAAAACAAAGGGTTGTGACCACCAATCAGAGGGGAAGGGGGCAACCCCGCATAATTCGCAAATTCAATGTCAACACCTACAAATTGAACCGACGGTAAGGCCGGACAATGCCGTCATATACATCAAAATTTCCAGAACAAAACACTTGCATATAAATATAGCAGGGCTCCAAAATGTGTAACTTTGGAACCTTGAAAAAGAGAATTTTGTTCTGAAATCACAACTGTGCCGTATCCCACCGAATTGTCTTTCCTTTCTTTCCGTTGACCCCTTTCATTCCCCCGACTTCCGCAGTTTGTCCGGCCTTTTCCTAAGGACTGCCTTTCATTGTCATTCGTTTTGCGTTTCACTTATTTTCATTCATTGGGCCTCTCTCTCTGCCTACCATTCCATTTGACTTGCATAATCTTTCGTTTTCTTTGCCCGGTCTAATCGTTGTTTTCTTTTTTCGGGTCGATTCTTTCATTTCATTCTGCCCAATGTAAAAACAATTGTTCCCTCTTTATTTTGTGAAATAAGATGTGATACCTATTTTTTTTATACCTTTAATTTATTTTATTGTTACTTAAATTATTAGTGGGAAATTTGCATAAAGTTAATTTTATTTCGTTTTCTCTTCTTCCGTTGTGAATTCGGCCAATGCTTTATCGAGTGCATTCACCGCTTTTCGTAGGTCGTCTTCCCCAAAACAAAGTGGGGGTTTGAATCTGAAAGTCGCAGTTGGAAGAAGAGACACCGGGAAATGCGGGGGGAGTGCCTTTCAAAGTATGCTTTTCCCTTCCCCCCCCTTCCTCCATTTTCCGTTTCGCTTACTTCAAAATGTTTCCGTACGGTCCGTCCGAACTGAGCAGAACTCCGTCCTGCCGCTTCAGCCGCAGTATCACTCGTTGTGCCAACTCCGAATTGGGCTCTCTGCTGCGTCGGCTCTTCACCAAATCGACCCCCCAAAACATCCCCGCCCCCCTCACGTCCCCAACACTTTGGTGTCGTTCTTTCAATGCGTTCAGTTCTTTTCGGAACATTTTGCCCATCTCTCGGCAATGCTCCAACAAATTTTCCTTTCTGATCACTTTGAGCACGGAAAGCGCAGCGGCGCACGACACTTAAAAAGAAGCGAAAGGAAAAACAATGGACGGAACGGACGGAGAATAAAGCTCACCGGGGTTGCCACCGTACTGAAAATGAATCTTCGATTGTACCGTATCGCCAAATGGTGGGCTTTACCGTATTGAAATAGCACACTTCGCCACAGTGTCTGTCGGCGATTTCTTTGCACGTCACAACAGCCGCGACGGGGTGCCCTTAAGGCATTGCGCATTTGCCAATTCTCCCCCCCCCCGCGGCGTACCGTTTCCCATCGGTTTGCCCATTGTGACAATGTCGGGGATGAATTGTTCGCCTAAACTGTTCCAATTGTGGATTGTTTGTTTGCTGCTGTTTTTCTCCCGCCCGTGCCTTCTCCGTCTCTGTCCAATTGATGGGCCCAAAATGCGTCGCCCACTCGGCCAAACCCCGTCTGCACTTCGTCCACCACCACCACTCCGCCAAGGGCGTGCACCACTTCGGCCACCCTTCGGAAGTATCCCTTCGGGGGCATCACTTGCCCTCCGCAACTTTGCAGTGCCTCCGCGACGAATGCGCCCACTTTTCTCCCTTTTTTTTGCGCCTGTTCAAAAGTCTGTCGGATGTCCTCCACATATTTGATGCACAATTCGGTCCGCTTTTTCTCATCCTCAAATTCGTCGTCCTTTAAGCGATATTTCCCGCGGTATAAATCGGGCGTCGGACACTGAAAATGTAATGTTTTTGCATTTGAATTTTATTTGGCCTTCGCTGCTTACCACGTGGACCCATTTGGGCCGTTTGATTTTGGCTCCTCTGTCGAATTTGTATGGACTCATTTGCATCTGATGCCCTTTCGATTAGTATGCCAATTAGCCTCCGTCTCCCCCTTGGCCAACCGCCGTTGTCTGATGCCCGTGGTACGCGTGCTCCAACACAGCGACATCCTTCGTCCCGGTCCAATCCCTGGCCAATTGCAAGGCCAAATCATTTGCTTCTGAGCCCGAATTGCAAAAGAGAACAGTGTCCAATTGAGCCGGCAGAGTCTGAAGCAGCGATTCGGCACATTCGGTCAGAAGCGGAGAGAGAAACCTTCGCTAATTGGCAAATAAATTAGTGGGAGGGCTTACCGAATGTTGCAAGTGGACAGTCGCATTTGGCAGTGGACAGCCTCAACGACGCGCGGATGGCAATGGCCAACATCTGTGAAGGGCAAAGGGGGGAAGGAAGGGAAAGGGTTTAAAGGAGAGGAAATTGGGGGAGGGGGGGTTGAAGAGGGTGTAAGGTGAGGTACGAAAATTACGTTGCACATTCGAAATACAGTCCAGGAAACGTCTCCCATTCTCATCGAAAAGGAATTGCATCGACGCGCGAGTGACCAAAATGGGCTCATCGGCGTAAAATGTTTGGCATTTGCTGCTGAAATGTCGGCAAACAATCGTTAGGCGTTTGAACTCTCATCATTGCCTTATCATTTTCGCTCTTTTGGCCACTAATTCGGCTTTTTCAGTTGCCATTTCGTCCCCTCCGCCGTTTGTTTCGTCCTTTTTTATGTTGTGTTGCTGAAGTTGCTGTTCCTTCTCGGATTCCGAAGAATGTTTAGTTAAAAGAGTGCCAAGGGAAGGAAAATGGCCGATAAATTGTGTAAAATAATCCATCGGAGTAAACGGAGCGAAGGGAAACGATTTTTGGTGATAACTTTGGCGTTTGGTGTGCAAAAAAGGCAAAGAGAAGAAAAAAGGCGGAGGAAGTAGGGGCTGGGCGATCAGCAGAAGAAGAAATGATTAATGATAAGCCACTGATAAGGGCAAATTTTGAAAGAGAGGGAAATTAAGGGGAAATTGAGGAGGAGGGGGGGGGGAGAAAAACAAAAACATTTAAATCCACGGCCTTTTCAAGGGACAAATCGGCGGATGTGCCGGCCTTTCCCTTTCCAAAAAGTTCAATTTAAGGCTGTGAGCATTGTGCCCTCCCTCGTCCTTTTGAGTGTCCCTTCCGTTGGATTTATCCATTCAATTCGATTCGCTTGCCTTTCTTTCAGCGTTTTCTGGCAAATTCCGATCGCTCCGTTTGCCACTTTCTCCCGCCTTTGCCAATTCTGTCAGATCACTTCCAAATGTTCTCTTTGAAACATTTCTCAACTTGCGCTTTCCCCACCCCCAATTTGTTCTTCCGCTTCGCTGCTGTCCTTTGTTTGTTCCTTTTCCGGGATGCGTTTCGTCTTGGCGAAGGCTAAAGATTGACGCGGAGATTGTGCTGATATCCCTGCCCATCCAATCACTCATCCGCCAATTCATTCGCTTCGTTTCTCTTTCGATGTATCATTTTGGGCATAAAAAATGGGTGGAAATTCATTTCTTTATTTTATATATATGTGAAAATATTTTTTTAGATTTCGATTTCTTTTGCAAATGATTGTGACCGTCGAGCCGAAGGAAACTGAAAGTGAAACCATTGCGAAAAGCGAAGCGAAAACGCATATTTATGGCATTGACCAAAGCCAAGTGAGGAAGCCGACACGGCACAATTCGTACAGGTCAATCGGCAAATTGCACTCGGATTTCGTTATGTTTCGCCGTTTGTTCTTAAGGCTTTTTGCTCTTGGCGTTTTGGCTACGGTTTTTCTTTTGCTGATTATTTGTGCCAACGTTCAAATGGCATTTGGAGTCAGTCGTCAGCTGACTTTCGATGAATTGGCCGTGCTTTGCCCAGACGAAAAAGAGTTCTGTTACAAAACGGCACTGTTGGGCAATTGTTTTGGGAAATCAGTGAAGGCAAAACTCGGAAATTTTATTTTATCAGAAAGTGCCAAAATTAGGCAAAATTGCTGGCCAAACAGTGCAAATGTTCTTGTGAAAGTGCACAGCACAGACGCATTCAGAACTGTTGCAGAACGGTGAGTGGTGAAAGTCGTCGGATATTTTTCAAAAAACGGTGCTTTGAAGGTCGGAGACCACGACATGAACTTTTGCCTCCCCCTCTGCGGCTATAACACCACCGTTAATGAGGTTCCTTTCCTAATTGCCCTTATTAAATTACTCAATGCCATTGTGCTCATTGTCAGCTGGGGAGTGCCCTTGGCCTGAAGTGCGTTTCGCAACTGACAACATGGGCATATTGCGCCGGGGGTTGGCCAACCTTTTAAGCCCAAGAAACATTCGCTGCTTAAGATGCCAATGACAACACAAAGTGTTGCAGGGGGAAAGGTCGACAATTATTGGCAATCAGAAAACACTGTACTTTTAGGAGTTGAGGACAAATGTTTGAGCTTTTGCAAGGGCGACGTGTAAAAAACAATTGGGTGCCTAATTAAGCTTAATCCCTTCAATTTTCAGCCCGACCTGCGACGTACAAAGCATCTTTTCTTATCAGGTGAAGAGGAAAGAAAAATGTTTGACATCATTTGGTTTCTGAATTTATAGCCGTGCCTAATGAACCTTAAAAAAATTCTTGAATGCCAAATGGAGAATTTGGACGGCAAACCGAAGTTCGACCCGCAATGGAGACCAAACTGCGATTGGGAAAGGAAGTGAAGGAAAGGAGACCAAAGAGAAGAAATGCAAATGGATGAATGAATCATTAAGAAACAAAGTGCCATAATTTACCGTAATGATTTATGCATGTGCACTTTTGCTGTTGGGGACCCCCGAAGAATTCCAACGGGGGACCCTTTTGTAGGGATTTGAAGGTTTAAATAGATGTCAGATTGTGATTATGACCACGAAAACCCCCAATTGACAAAAGAAATTTGCAAAATAAAAGGAATTGCCTTTGGAATGAAACGATCGTTTCCTTTTTTCTTTTATAAGCTTTTTTTTTAATTTATGAAATTTTCTGCTGTGTATTTTTTTTATTGACCTATTATTTAACAATTTTAATGTTTTTTTTTTGTTTCATTAAATACCAAAACTTTTCATAATTTGGTTGTCAGAAATCCCGAAAAAATTTTTATTTTTTAAAAATCTTTTTTATACCTATTTTAATATAAAAAATAATAAAATCGTCGAGAGGGCTCGAACCTCCATGTGGGAAGGAATTACCCAAATTTTATCCGTTTTATACAGTTTAATAAATTTACAGATTTTTTTGGCTTTTCGTTTTAGTTCGACAGAATTTGTTGAATCATTGTCAGCAAAAGGAGGCTTTGTAAAATGTCCAAAGATTTTTTTAACGACGTCAGTTCGAATTTTGTAATTCTTCAGGTAATTAATGAACGATTGTTTCTAGAAACAATTAAATTCAGCTAATAAAAGCAGCTGACCAGCTTTATTACAAGGACAAAACTTTGTATACAGCCATTAAACCCGAATTAATCCGAAGCGACACGAACCGACCAAAAGACGCTGAAAAGCACCAGCAAATACAGAAAAGTGGGAAGAAAACGGCGGACGGTAGGACAAAACAATTCAAATGATTTAGGAAGAGTTTCTCAAAGAAGTAAAGGCAATCAAGTTACGGAATTTAGATAATTCTGGGAAAAAGGCTGCTGAAAATCTGAAACAAAACAATGTCCAACAGGCGAAAAACGGGGAGAGCAAACGCAGTAAATTGCAAGAAATGATCGGCCAAGCCAAAAAAACTGTTGAAAATGCGCTCGGTTCTTCGCACGGATCGTTGGGTGAGAAAATACAAAAAAAACATTTATGAATGTTTTCACAGAGAGTCACCAAAATTCGATTGACCTTCGTCAAGAAGTGGCGGAAATCAATTCGAAATGCGCGGATTTGGCCAATTTGCTCAATGCGTTGGAACAGAGGCTGAGAGCCGTCGAAGAACTGACGGAGGGGGTAATTATTATACAAAATTGCCAATTTGTAATTGTAATGCCCACGATTTTCAGATTGCCAAAAAGATCGGCTACAGCAGCTGATGAGTGTTTGAGTGAGCGGAGTTTATCGGGGCAATCCCCAGAAGATGATTTCGATGATGATCCAGTGCAGCACCACCAATCTGATCTTTTTGCTAGTGTAACATTTGATTTTTGATCAGATCCAAAAACGGGAAACGTTTATTGTTTTGTTAGAATATTGTTGCTTTTAGTAATTGTTGCATGCGAAAAACATTTATTTCCTCCATTCATTGAAAAAGCGTAAATTGAAAAGTGCTTTTTCTATTTTGATTTTTTATGTCCTCTGACAATGAGCATTATTATCCTACAAATTGTCTGTCATTTTTGCTAATCTGTTGCTGGTTCTCAGAGTTCTCTTTCCGATGACTTCGTGGCGATTGTGTTTAGGAAAGATCAGACGAAAAGAGATGGTCAGATTGTACAAAGTGAAGTCAGTCGCTTTTTAGGATTTTCACTAATTTGTTAAAAGTTTCTTTAGAATTATGCGTTCTGATGGTTCCGTCATTTTCGGACGTTGCGACGAACCGAGGGAAATCATTCAACTTCCGGTGGACCTTCGGACACTCAGTGACGACGAGCGAAGGATGCGAATAGCCGAGCGAAAGCCAATTGCCAAGAAAGTGGTTGAGGTGAGAGGACGGGGAAGGAACAAATGGGGAAATTTAAAAATAAACCAAAAAAAATAAAAAAACTAATTGTAAGTGATGTCACATTTTGGCACACAATTGCTAACAAAATCCTAGCAGAAACTAAAATAAAAAATATTCAACTTTGTAATTATTGTCGGATCCAAGAAATTTTAGACCCGGTTGTAAAAAGACTTTTATATTGGTTTTTCGGACAAAAAAAAACAATCCCTTTTTTTCTGTTGGACTCTCCAAGACCCACCTCACAAATAATCCCAAAAAATTCGCGAAATTTTTCCAAAACCCTTTTAACGAAATTTGCGTTAAAGTTTGCCAAATTTACATATATTTTTTCTCCTTGCCGGAAATGCAATTTCTCTCCTTGTACTTGGTTACGAAGGTCTCTTTCCGGTTTCGATTACGAATGTCCGTAAAACCGAAAAGATTTCTTATCTTTTCATTTTTTATTCTAAGAAAAAGTTGAAATTAAATTAGTATTTTTGGCTCGCCTCTTCCAATTCATTTACTACAAAAGGCTCCATTTTTGGATCAAAATCTATTTTAAAAAATTCACCAAAAATGCCAGTAATCAAAAGTCACGGAATGAACGCTCCTTTCTGTTTAGGATACATTGGACGACTCCTTCGACTTTCACAAATATGTGTCTCAATGGAAGCGATGATAAAACCCTTTCTTTGTTCGTTAGATTTTTGAATAATAAAAATGGTCAAATTATTGTCCGTTGTATTCATTTTTACGGTTTTCACCTTTTTATCTTTTGCTATTGTTTGTTCTTTCGAGGGAATTGTCACAAAATCGGCACATTTTGAGATTTCGGTTCCTTCTTTTCATTGCTATCCGTGCCTCATCCCTTTCTTATTTGGCTAATAAATTGCTGAAAATGCAATCGGATGACATTGTGTGGAATCAGTTGAACAAAGGCCATTGCTCCTACAAAATTTTGTAAGTAAACAAAGGGAATGGTCCAAAGGCTTTTCTTTGGGATTGATTCGTTTCAGGACCAAGGCCAAGAAGTTCTGCCGCAATGAGTTCAACTTGACCGGACTGTGCAATCGTGCTTCATGTCCGCTGGCCAACAGCCAATACGCAACAGTCCGAGAAGAGAACGGTGGGCCATCAAAAGCGAATTGACGAAATGAGAGAAAGTGATTTGTTGGTTGATTAAGGCGTGTGTTTCCTTTTTATGAAAGTGGCCGAACGGAGTCATTTCCCGGGCAAACTTTGGGAGAAGGTGAAGCTGCACAGGAATTTGGCCAAGGCCGTTGAACAGATCAGCACGCATTTGCTGCATTGGAGTGAATACGTCCGCAAAAAGTGCAAAGCGCGGCTTATGCGCCACCACCAATGTCTGAACAGAATGCGGAAGATGGAGCTGAGGGGACGCACTGCGAAAGTCATCCCATTGCAGGTGACAAAACAAAAGGAAAGGGAAGCGAAAAACGGCGGAAAAATTGGAAATTCAGAGGAAAATCGAACGGAGAGAACGCCGCAGGGAGGAAAAAGCATTGGCCGCGGCAAAATTGGACAATGCCATCGAAAGGGAACTGCTGCAGAGGCTGAAGAAAGGCACCTACGGGAGCATGTACAAATTCAGTGACAAGACAATTGACAAAGCGATGGAAAGGGTGGACGAGTCGGAGCAAAGTGAGGAGGAAGAAGTGGAATATGAGACGGAGACAACGCGGGAGAAGCAGCGACAGTTCGTGGAAGACTTTGACGAGTCGGAGGAGGGGGAAGACATCGAAGACTATTAGAGAGCGAAAAGAGAAAAAAAGAAAGAAGAGACACTTTTTGTTGTTATTTTGCGATAAAGAATTACTTTCAAATATGGTGTATTTTTAAAATCGGTTTGTTTTTTGGTCAAGTTAACTAAAATGGTCCAGCAGAGATTGACTAATGAATTAACCATTCATTTTGAACGGAAATATCCTATTGGTGATTCAAAGCAAAAATGCGGTTGAAAATAGAATTTTATCAAATCTAAATCACAAAATCATTTGGCTTTGTTGCGTGCATTTTTGTCCGTTTTGCCCCCATCCACCGCCCCCAGGCGTTTCCAATTCCAAAATATCCTAAATATTCAATTCGATCAGTGGATATTCCACCCCTAATTCGCTTGCCCCGGCTTCCACTTCGGCGCTGTTTTTGGCTCCCAAATTCACCCGCGTCCCGTCCTTCCGGCAAAGTGTGTTCTTTCCCCGCTTCGCCGCTTCTCCCCCATTCAGTCCATAGGGGGGGAAGACGCGTCTTTCAGTGAGCAGCGACAGATGGAGGACTCTACGGAATTGGAGGTGTCGCGAAATGCCATCGCCGCCACGGAATCGTCCGTCGCCGCCCGACCCGGCACGAAGGGTAAATCGGCGCACAATGACCGGGTAACGGCGTTCCAAGACTTCCACATCGGTGATCCGCGTGTTGGTCATGTGGGAATGGACGCCCGAACGGCCGTCGAAGGCGGGGCCGGCGCCCGCCCCTCCTCCGATGGTTTCGTAATAGCCGAATTGGGAATTGGAAGAACGGAGGATGGAGCGGATGGTCGTCCAATTGGACCCCGAATTGAGACACTTATGGGATGGGTTTCCGTTTTTCGTTCGCACATTGTTCATGCATCCCTGCGAAGCGGCCACAGCATTGAAAGCACGCAAAATGACGTCGCAAAGGCGTTGTGAAGTGAGCACATTGCCCCCGACTACGGCGGCATTTTCCGAAGGGCTGAGAATGGTGCCGGGGGGGACGCGGACTTTGACCGGTTCGAGACAGCCCTGGTTGAGCGGAATGTCACGGCCGACCAAACAGCGGAGACAGTAAATGAGGGCGGCCATCAGAACGGCCGGAGGCGCGTTGCAGCTGGAGTGGACTTGCAGACCGGTGCCGGTGAAGTCGAACAAAGCATCGCCCTTTGGCAGAGGGAGGGGTCTGATGGATGGTCGAGAATCGCTACCCCTCCGCCCCCCCCGTCACTCACTGAGTCTCTGTCAATTTCCACCTCCAATTTTATCTCCGTTCCGTCGTCCATCCAATCCTTCGCTCTCAAAACCTTTTGTCCCTTCTGCTGACTCTCTTCCGCCACATTTTTCAACAATTGTCTCACTGCTTCGACTGCGTTCCGTTGGATATGTTTCATATACGCTTTGACTATGGGCAGCGAATATTCACGGACGAGTTCATGCAGAAGGCCAATGCCCTTTTGATTGGCCGCAATTTGCGCATTTAAATCGGCCAAATTGTCGCGCAGATTCCGAGTGCCTGAACAGCCGGCCACTCTTTGTGGTGCCATCAATTGTTCCACCAGCTCAGACTCCTTGAACACACCACCGTCGATAATTTTGAAACTGTGAAAGACGGCCCCCTCCTGGGCCAATGTTGTGGAATGTGGGGGCATTGAGCCGGGGACAAGGCCACCAATGTCCGAATGATGGCCACGGTTAGCAACGAAAAAGTCGGGGGCTTCACTCTGATCGGAGAAGAAGACGGGCGTGATCAGCGTAAGGTCGGGGAGGTGAGAACCGCCCGCCCGCGGGCTGTTCGACAAAATCACATCGCCTCGTCGGAAGTTGGACTTTCCAATATGATCGATCTGAAATTTGACGGCCGCCTGCATTCCGCCGAGATGGACCGGAATGTGCGGGGCATTCGCCACCAAACCCCCGTCGGGGCCGAACAAAGCGCACGAAAAGTCCAACCGTTCTTTGATGTTAGTGGAAATGGCGGAACGCTGCAACACCTAATCGGAACAAAGAACGATTTGGATTAAGAAGCAAAAACAGTTAGGCATTTGGACGACAATTCCTTACGGAGCCCATTTGTTCCGCGATTGACATGAAACGGTGAGAAAAGATGGACAGTCGGATTGGGTTGGGATCCGCTGCGGCGGTGCCGACGGCGTTGGGACGCGCCTCCAAAAGTTGGATCAGCAGATTATCATCAACAGTAATTTCCGCGCGACAGTTTGGTTCGATCAGAATTGTGCTTTTTGTGCAGTCTTTTGTTGTCATTTGTATAAGAAATGGGCACGAACATTTTGAGATCGAAGCCCGCCCTGAGCAAATTCCCCAATTCTTATCGATCACAATGGCGGGGCCGAATATTTGGTGTCCGAAACGCAATTCGAAAAAATCGAAAACGTCGGTGTCCAATTCGCCTTCCTGTCGAAACAGTAAAATAAGGGAAACTTAGCAGCCATAAGCCGTGAAAACTCACTACAAAAATGCATTTGGTGGTTAATTTTGATGGGGTCGGTTCTTCAGTCTTTTGCATCTGATCATTTCTCTCGCGGAACAGAAACCTTCGCCCAACCGCGCGGACTCTGAACTAATGAATTTTGAGCGAGGGAACATGCGGAAATGGTGGAATGACTTATTGGTTAAAAGCTTTCCATCGCTAAATCGCCCTCAATACTTCGATCTCTCCTTCTCTGACCTCCTCTATCAGAATAATGTCTCGTATTCTGATCAGATTACCGTCTCGTCTTCTGATCAGATCAACCCCTACTTCTCTGATCAGCTCACTGTATTCCACTGATCAGATCACCTTCTCCCCTTCTGATCTGATCAGCCACTCTTCCGCTTTTGTCAGATAAATCCCCAAAATCCCCGGCCTCTTTTCTTCTCTGCTGATCACCTAATATCATCCGCGATCACTGCTCTTCCGCGCACTGTGAACCCAAATTCGCGCTGGTATTTCTCCTCGAATGTGTCAATGAAATTCTTCGCACAATTTCCGCCGCTTTGTTCGGCTGGTGAACACATCAGCAGACAATCGGTGCGGTCGTAGCGAAGGTGAAGAATCCGTTTGAAGCGAATGTTCTCGGGGCGGAACCCCTGGGAGAGAAGGTTTTGCCGACAAATGTCCTCCAAATGGACGAAACGGTTGCGAATCTCTCCGAAATTCGCATCTATTATCAAAAGAACCGTTATCCCTTTCAAATGATTTCTATTTTAACCGTCCAAAGTGTTCATAAAGGCTTCCTGCTGCTCGTTGACCACGTCCGCCAGCACCAAACCGTAGGCGGACAGAACGCCGGCGTGGCGATGGACCAAAACTCGGCCAATACCTCAAATGCGACTTTTTTTTCTTTCCTCCGCCGTTTTAAGAATTTTCCGATATTTGCGGGCGGATATAATGACCAATCAAATTTCGCATTAAAATTATATGCTTGGCATTTAAAAAAGCAAAAGTACAAATTGAAATCCAGAAATTATTGGTCGCAAAACCTGGACCGCGAAAATTTGATTTTAATTGTGTGTAAATGCTGCCGAATGCCGTCCCGGCCCCCCCCCAAAAAAATAAATATATAAATAAACATGGCAAATGCTCGACTCGTCCCTTTTCCACAATTGAAAATGCTTTCCCAAGTGTGCTCCCCCCTCACCAAGTGTCCTTGCTATTGCGCATGCGTGCTGTCCTCCCGCACCGCCGAAACAGCTCAACAAATGTTGCGAAGTGTCGAAGCCTTTGGCCTTAACCGAAAATGCCATTCTCTCGAGCCTTTGGCCCGACTTCAGTTAGTCTTCGGATGGGTCTGCTCATCGCCTCATTGGCCACTTGGATAAAGCCAAGCGCCGCTTCGGACACCGAAATGCGCGGCCGTCCCTTTTGTGCCAATTGCGCGTTGATTTGTTCTGTCATTTCGCCAAATGCTTTCACCGATCCCTCCCTTAAATAGCCAAATCAAAATTTAATTAATTTCGATTGTGCCAATTAAAGAAATTGTCAATCGTTCACTTGTCAAGCGGTTGGCACTCGTCATTTCCAAAAATGTGGGGAAAGTATTGTGGCAAAATGCGTCCAAGCACCAAATTAGCATCAGTCACTGTTAAAAAGCCGCCCTTACGATAACACACGGGGCCAGGATGCGACCCTCAAAAGGACGGCCAATGAAAAAAAGGGGGGCGAAGGCCAAACCCGCGGATTCGGGCCCAACCACAAAAAGTCCGTCACGGAAAAACAGTCGCGAACCGCCGCCTGCTGCGACGGTATTACTGAAAAAATTGAAAAGTGAAGCGGAATTCGGCAATGGCACTTCGATGGGCTTACATTTCCAACTGAGGCGCTTGGATGGTAATGCCCGCGGTGACTGAATCGAACGCGTGGGCGAATTGGCCCGCGTAACGGGAAACGTCGGTGGAAGTGCCGCCCATGTCGAAACCGATGACTGGGACCGGCATTTGGGGGTCGAAAGCGGTGAATGAGACGCCCACCACTCCGCCCGCCGGGCCACTTAGAATGGCACGACTGCCAATGAAGCTGAAGCGGATGAGATTCGACCGAGTGTAGGGTGGGGGGAAGGGGCAAGAACCTTTCCACAGGGCAAAGCCCCCCGTCCGATTGCATAAATTCGAGTTGAATGCCTGAAAGTCCCCCGGCAAATCCAGCACGGAAGGCGCTTATGTACTTTTGAATGATCGGTGTCAAATAGGCATCAGCACAAGCTGCAAGTGAACAACATCGGCATTGCCCCCAAAGCAATGAATTAGTGCCAAACTCGTAAAACCGCGTGACACGGCTTTGATCATCGGCACGACTCGGCTGGAGAGCGACACATTGGTAAAGCCCATCTGAAGAGCAATGCGTCCAATGGTCTCCTCATGGTCCGGAAAACTGCAACAAAACCGGTGCCTTCCCATAACGTGTAAAATGGCCAATTCGCCCACATGTAAGAGTGAAGGAGAAGGACGGCCAAAGAGTGAATTCCCCGCGCCAAAATTTGGCCGAGAACGGCACGGATTTGTTCTTGGTCCAACTCTTTCTCGACGATCACCTGCTTATTGTTAGGGTTCAGTTTAGGTTTGCCGTGTCTTTCACTTTCCCTATTCGTCTGTTTTCTTACCATTTGGCCATTCTGCGCGCGCACTTTTCGGCCTTGGATTTCCATTTCGCAGGTGTCGTCCTCCAAAAGGACTCTCTCGTCCACCTCCTCCACTTCTTCGTAAAGTGTTTCGGGGATTCGAATGTCGAATTCGAAAATGTTCGGCCGCGATTGGTTCCCAATGTGAAGCAAATCCTTGAAATGAACTCGGTTTTTAACAGATGTGTAATTACACTAAGAGAATGAAAATTGAGTTCCGTTATTTCAAATTTATAATTTTTTTGGGGGGGGGAGGGAATTGGTGCCATTGTTTGTGCTTCTTTTTGCCTCCAAAACAAACTTTGAACCCCTTGGTGACCAGCAGTGCCATTGGTTCGCCCTTTCGCTCCAAAAGTGCGTTTGTGGCCACCGTCGTGCCCATTCGAATCCACGCAATGTGATCTAACCGATCGGATCAGCGTCCAACCAAAGCATTCGTTCATTAATTTTTCACCGGTTGGGATGGGTTCGCCTCGGGTCAATTCGATGCCAATGAAATCACTCAGAACTCTTCGGATTGCTTCTGTGGGTGCGTCCGAATAATTCTGACGATCAACAGAGAGAAGTTTGAAGGTGCCGGTCCGGCCGTCCGGATATGCCACGAAAACATCGGTGAAAGTGCCGCCCCGGTCAATGCCAAAGCCGAGACGGCCCTTTGGCGGTTGGGCAGCATTTTGGACGGAAACCATCAGAAGGGGTAGCAAACAAAAGCAGCAATTGTGACAGGAAGAATAAAGAAATAAAGAGGGAATAATAAAACAATTAATTAATTATAATAAAAAAGGAATTAATTAACTAATTGACTAATTAATTATTAATCAATTAATTAATTAATAATTAATTGTATAATGTGAATAAAAACGGAAAGAGAAACACTTTGGGAATGGAACGGAGAGTGTGGGTGCAGCAATTGCATCTGTTGGGGTCACTTGGCCCCGGCTCCCCCCCCCCCCACTTTTGTATGGCTCCCGGACAATACGTCAGTGAACAATCCGGCAGTGGACATTCCGTCATTAACTAACCCATAATCAAATTTATTTTCAAACACCCAGATTTATTTAAAATCATGTGAAAATTAATTTAAGTCGCGAAAAAATGTGAATTAATAATTTGTGTTATTTTTTTAAAATTATGAAATAATCATTTTTAAAAGAATTAAATGATAATTTCTCGAGATGGTCAATTAATTAAGCTAAAAGTTAAGAATCTATAAAAATTATATTTATTAAATTTAACATGCATTTTTGCAAAATTTTTGCTCATTGCTCAAAAAAAATTTCCTGATGAATTGTCCACTGACGGATTGACCGTTACTGACGGATTGACCGTTACTGACGGATTGTCCTTCACTGACGGATTGTCCTTCACTGACGGATTGTCCGGACCCCCTTTCGTATTATATTTTATTGAATGTTTGTCTCTTTTTGCTCCTCCCAAATGTTTTGACTCTTCCAATTGCGAATTCGTTTTTGTCCTCACTTTTCCTTTTGCTGCTGCAAAATAACGCCTTTCTTTCTCTGTCCTCCGTCAAATTCCCATTTTATCATTTCCCATATTTTTTTATTTTTTATTATTTTATCATTTCCCTTTTATCACTAATTGCTCATTTTCTGTTTGTTGTCCTTCTGCTGTCTGTCTGTTCCTTCTCCCATATGTCTTTTTCTATTCAACTGAAAAAGGACAGTGCAATTGCGAGTTTTACTGAAATTTACAAAAAAATATTCGTTGTTTTTTTTTGGTTGTTTGGTCGCCACTCGTCCCACCGTATAAAAAATTTATACATACAGTATCTACCAAAATAGTAGAAGATCCAGGAATTCTAACTATAATTTAGATGCTTTAAAAAGCATAACACATTTTAGCAAATTCATTTCCTAAATTATAACAGATACCGTATATGCTCTAATTATAGCCCAGTCTCTATTAATCAAATCCCGCAGTCTCCAATTATCCCCCAGTCTACGAGGTGTTTTGAAAAATAATCCCTATCATAATCCCCCAGTCTCTAATTATCCCCCCTTTTCTGAGGAGGTTGAAAAATAATCCCCCATGGGCTATAATTAGAGCATATACGGTACATACATTTTTAATTTGAGTGAATTTTAAGCCAAACGAAACTTCGCAGTTACAAATTAATCATCCGATAATTCCACTCGGACGGAGTACTTTAACGGCACTTCATTTCTCATAGCATCTTCATTATCTGCTCTCTCTTCTCCTCTCTCTCTCTCTCTCACTCGCTTTCTCCCTCTTCCTTCTTTCTCTTTTCAATCTCTTTCTTTCTCTGCATGTGTTTTCTCTCCTCCTCCCTTTATCTTTCTCCAATACCATTTCCTCCCCCCTTTCCTTATTTATCTCCTTTTTTATCTTTTCCTTATGCACATTCTTCTCTTAAACTCTGCTGATGATGATATATTTTTTTTTCGGCCGGCACATTTGGACACAGTGAACGTCTCGGTGTTGTGCTCGTGCGCAATGGATTCTCGGCGAACCAAAATTAGTTAGATGGCTTTGTTCGAGTGACGAATGAAGGGCTTAATTAATCACTTTTTTTTTGTCAGTTGCTTTAATCCGAAAAATTGGTCATTCTTACTTCTTTAGAGTAGTGATTTTTAATGAATGTCAAAAGAACCAAGGACGTTAGTTGACTGGAATTTAAAAAAAAACGATAACTCAACTGAGAATTTTTAAATTTTTAACACCCTTTCTCTGCTCTTCTCCTTTTCCTCCTCACCGCCTCTCCTTTTCTCCCTCTTTCGACTTTTCTCACCTCTCCTTGTCTCTGTTTCCCTACTTGTTTCTCCATTTTTCCTCCTATTTCTCCCTCCTTTCTTCTCTTTCGTTTTGTCTTCTCTCTTTTCTTTCTCTCCTCCCCTCCCTTCTCTCTTCTCCCTCCTTCGACTTCTAATCCTCTTTTTTCTCTCCTCTCCTTTCCTCTCTTTCTCTAATTGTTTCTCCATCTTTCTCCTTTTTTTCCCGCCTATTTCTCCCTCCTCTACTCCTCTTTGTGCTTTTCTCTTCTCTCTTCCCTCACCCCTTCTCTCTTCTCACCCTTCTTTCTCTCTCTCCCCTTCTTTTTTTCGCTCTCCTCAATTTTTCTTTTTTCCCACCGCCGTTTTGTTTTCGTTTTGTAAAATAAATTAACAAACTAATTAATGAAAATGACTAAGAGTGAAGCGGGACCGGGCCGGAAATTCCCGGTCATCCGAGGTCCCGGTTCCCGGTCCCGGGTTTTGAAAAGCTCAGGTCCCGGTCCCGGTAGGGCAACCGGGAACCGGGGAAAACAATCACTGGTAAGAATGGGGGTCTGATTTGTGAGTGCAAAAATTACTGAGAAAATTGGAGTCAAAGGAAAAAATTAAAAAATAATAATTAATATTCTTTAAAAGTAACACTGCCAGTTGTGCAAATGGCTTACTGGCTAGTCTCCTTGACTTTCTCTTCTTCTTTCCCCTGGTTCAATCCCTCTACAGAAATTAAAATATTTTGAATTTTCTTTTTGTATATTCATGGCTTTCCTATCGACAAAATATGATTTTATTTTTTTTAATTGTATTTTATCATTTTTTAAAGAAAATCCGTACAAATTGAGCCTAGTAATCTCAAAAACCAGCCTTTTTGTTGAAATTTGTTAACAAATCACACTCAAATTTTCAAAATTTCCCCCGGCGGCGCCTATCGGCACCGCCGGACCCCTTTCTTCTCCAAAAGTTTTCTGGAAAAAGCGCGCCGAAAAAATTTATGTGAAACGTAAATCTGAATTTCTATAATATTCGATCATTTAGTCCAAAAATGATTAATTGTTTGAAATGACTGAAGAAAATTTGATGTGAAAATTTTCATTAATTTAATTTAGCTTTAACTTTTGGAGTTTATTCAATAAAAAACAAAGTAAAAATTTAATTTTGTATTATTTTCAATTGAAATAAATTAAAATTAATTTTTTTTTAATTTTTTTGAATTTTTTAAATTTCCCGGTTGGTCACGGTTCCCGGTCCCGAACAAAAATCGAGGTCTCATTTCGGGCGGGGGAGGGGGGGGAGGGAATTCTTCCCCTCACCTGGCTAAGGTTTTATGAATTTTCATAAAATGCGTGAAAAATAGGTGTGACAAAAAAGTTGTGCCTCTATTTTCTAGGCGAACTACCCAAATAGCCTTAAACAACAAATAAAAAATTATAAATCTATTTTAATTCTTAAATAAATCGAAATACGGGTAGCCCTTTAAATAAAAAATAGAAAAATTTGTTTTTTATAAAAATAATCTTACAAGAAATCGTCTCGAAAAAATAATCCAAAAGTCAAATTACGGATCAAAATTACGGAAAAATCCCAAAAATCCGTAACCCGTAATCCGTAACTCCCAAAACCCCGTAATTTCCGTAATCCGCAATTTTCCATTTACCTTTTCACCTCATTCCCTTCCTCTCTATCGAATGCACCATTTCCTCCGTTTATTGATGACATTTCATCCTTTCTCTGATCACTTCTTTTCTTCACTTTATGCATCACCAATTCATTTAATCAATTTAGTGCTTCCTTGTCACTTCCGTCTACCCAATTTATCCTTTTGATTTCACATATATTTTTTATAAAATTTTTACATTATACCCCAATGATGTAAATTTTGAAGGGTTTAAAACTTAATTTTTTGGCAGTTTTTAGTGTCTTTTGATCCATATTTAATCATTTGAAAACTTTTTAATCCATATTTTATGTCCATATTTGGTGTTTTTTTATAATAAATAAAAAAATAAAGCATCAAAATTTTTTTTGATGAATCCGGTTTTTTCAAAAATGAGTAGTACAAAAAAAAGAAGTTAAAACTGCCTTCATAAGTGGTGGAATTAATTCATAAATCATACTAGAAAGATTTATCATCTGTAATTAAATTAAATAAATTAGGAGGGAAATTGCCGGTAATAAATTCCTTACAAACAAAACTAAAAAAATTTCTTAAACAAGGTGATTAAATTTTGCGAGGTGAGCCGAAGTGACAAAAGTATGTATGGGTGTGTTGTTGGTTTTGGAAGGAAGGGCCGTTTAAGTCCCCAAAAAATTAATAATTTTAATATATTTTAATTGATAATTTACTTTTCCACCTGCCTATAAATTAAATATTTTAGATTAATAATTATCAAAAATATTTAGAAGAGTAATCAAACCTAAAAATCATGTTTCACCCATTCATTCTATTGCACTTTTATTTTTTTATTTCATTTTAAAAAACACAAGATAAACCCTTGCTATGATTATGGATACGATTTTTAAGTTTTTACCTATTTTTTCCTGAGCTCCCAGTGACCTGAAAAACACAAAAAACTTTTTTTTTTGGAAAAATTAAAGAATATGTGTACCTCTATGACGAATGATATATCATCATTCGACGCCTCTAGGTCTCTAAGGAACGAATCCAAAAAAATTTTTTGGCGGAAACGCCTTTGGGCCGGGTTATGGGCCCGGGACTGGTGGCCAAATGGCTTTGGGACTGAACTGTTCCAATGCCTTAAAATGCATAAAAATGCAACAAAGTATATAGAAAACGATTCCTCACGGTTTAAATGACGAATTTGAAAGAATACTTCGATAAAAAAGTAATTTATGAAAGTTATGGGTCCTCAAAACCTCAAAAAATGATCGTAAGGGACGGGACTGAATTGTACAAACTAAAAGTGAATTGGTGAGTGTATTTTGGCAAAAACACCGCACACTCGACTACATACATTCACAAGGGGTGTCTCAGCCCAAGGGCCATACGACGGACGATTGGGACAAGGAGGGGGGGGGGGGTGTCTCGGGACCGATTTTTCATACGAAGGTCCAAATTTTTCTCCGGCGACGACCTTTTTTTTTGCTATTCAAAGTACCTTTTTTTGCGGCGCAGTTTTTTCAAAAAACTTTTTGGGAAGGGGTGGGGTGGTCCGGCGGTGCCGATAGGCGCCGCCGGGAAAAATTTTTGAAAATTTGGGTACAATTTGTTAACAGATTTTCACCAAAAACTGCCAAATTTTACGATTTTTTGGCAAGTCTACGACTTTTTTAAAAAAAAAACGTTTTTTCCCTTACGACGAACGAAGGGGGGGGGGGTGTCGAGACACCCCTTGTGAATGTATGCTCGACTACGGCGGCCAGTAGGTGGGGCGAGACTACGGGCTACAGAAGAATTCCCGCGTGATCCGCAGGCGGTTGACAGTCAACCAACCGCCTGTGACGCTCGTCAGACTGCTTTCTCCGCCCTCCGTCTCGCCCCACTTATTCCGTCTTCGCATGCTCGCTAAGGCGGGCGCTCCGCGCCCTCAGAAATGAATTCCTGGCAATTATAAACCAAGAGGAATCGACTGATCAATTTCATTAATTTTACCTTTTTTTGTGGTTAAACTACTTTTCGAGTTTCTAAAATCTATTCTAAGTTTTTATTTTTTAGAACCTAAAAACCTAAAAATTTTTTAAAATCTTTTTAACCTATGGCGTTTTGCCCAAAATTATTAACAAAAAATCAATCTGAAATACACGCCTAATAAATGAAAATTCGTCTCCAAAATAAATAGTTATTTTATAGGCTTTCTGGATCGTAGAATACGATTCGAACATCTATTTCGGCCCATTTCGAGCCCTTGACCCGGATTCGAACAAAAATTCGAAAATTCAATTTTCGAAAAAATTCAAAATATGCAACCAAATGCATGAAATAAAAAAGAGAATTAATTCAGAAGGCAAGATATAGTATTTTGTGCATTTGAACCGGTTTCTTGCATATTTAGAAATTTTTCGAAAATTGAATTTTCGAATTTTTATTCGAATCCGGGTCAGGGGTTCGAAATGGGCCGAAATAGATGTTCGAATCGTATTCTACGACTCAGAAAGTCCATTAAACGGTACTCATTGGGTTTGGGTCCGCTTTTTTGGTCGAAATTTTTCAAAGTGTAGCCAGACAGGCAGACAGTGCACTATTTTCCTTCTTTTCTTCAGCATAGCCACTGGTGAGAAGGAAGAAATAGTGCACTGTCTGACTGTCTGTCTACGTGGGGCTGCGGCGGTGGAAGGGTAGACAGTAGGCAGCCGTGTGCTGGCTGTGCAGCAGCACACTGTGTGGGAAAGGGAAGGAATGAGAAAAAGAAAAGAAGGAAATAGTGCACTGTCTGACTGTCTGGCTACACTTTGAAAAATTTCGACCAAAAAAGCGGACCCAAACCCAATGAGTACCCATTAAACAACTTTATTTCGAAAAAAAAAGTTTTGAAATTTTTCTTTTTCAAAAAGGGGGGGGGGGTACAAAGTACACTATTACCAATTTTGTTACTTTTTAGATAAAATTTTACGATTTTACACCCCTAAATTTGAAACTTTTTGGCACCTATTTTCCCATTTTTAGCAGCTATTTTGGGGTTTTTCAGAACCTAAAAACTAACTATAATTGGCAGTTTTTAGCACCTAAAATCGTATCCCTATTTCGAGTCTCGGGGTCAAGTCTCTGTCTGGGAATAAAAATTTAGCGGAAATTTGTTTAAAAAGACAAACATTTTTTGCTCGTATTTGAATTTATGGTTATTCATATGTTTTAGATATGTGACGATTTAGTCCAAAAGGCATTATTTGTTTTGATTCACATCTCCACTTATTTAAATTGACCCAAATTATGTGGATTTATCTTTTTGCTTAACTTTTAATAGTATTTTCTTCTCTGACAGATTGTAAGTTGTTAAGTTTTCGTCATTGTCTGCTCCTTTTCTCTCATTGTCTTTAGATGGTTCAGCGACAGCCCATTCTTCACCACCCCGTTCACTTTGGGCCCAAACAAGAAATGGCTGAGCCCGTGGAACAGTTCAACAGCACAACACACCATCCATCGGCTCTTCTCCCCATGACGAACCCATCTGTTCATTCGTCCCAAAGTGATCAATTAATCCATCTCCAAATTCGTCAATACAATTACCAAAGCCGTCCTCCCCCGTCGTAGCATCCACCAGCAGCGCCATCTCCGCTGATTGTCTTTCCCAACAACAGCCGATGGATGGTCAACTGATTGCTTCTGATCAGAAATCGCTTTCTTCTGTCTCTGGTGCTTCCTCAAGTGGGACTCAGTTGACTTGTACTGTTTGCGGAGATGTGGCCACCGGTCGACATTATGGCTCTGTAGGCAAACTCTCAATAAACAAGAAATTCTTGTTGGTTAAGGTGGCGTGCAACGGTTGTAAAGGTGGGAAATTACGGCATTTGGTAAAAGCGAAGGACATGACACATAACCAACTTAGGCTTTTTCCGAAGAACCATCCGACGCGGCTACAAATACACGTGTCGTTTCAACTCAAACTGTCAGATTGACAAACGTAGAAATAAAAACCCATCCAGAGTTATTGAATGAAAGGCAATTCACAGATAACCGTGCTGTTTGTCGAGCTTGTCGTTACGCGAGATGTATTCAGTTCGGCATGAAAGTGGACGGTGCGTTCGAGGGAATGTTCTGTCATTTATAACGGGATTGCGTTTGATTTAGCGGTACAGAGTGAGCGCGATTTAATCGGAAAACGCTCGCGTACTTTCCCCACGACTTCTCCTTCAGCAGCCTCTACTGCTGCTACGGATGCACCCACAGAAGAAGAATCGCAGGGGGCGTTGTCTCCAGAGCCTAATAAAAATACAATTGTTCACCAGAAAATGGAGGAGAGGCATAAATGTGAGGGAAAATGAACATAATAGTGACATTTAAAACGGTGTGAAATTAATTGCTATAGGAATGACCATTCGTTTTGTTATTTTGGTGTGCCATATAATGAGTAGTCATTGTTCAGTTGACTCCGAGCCGTCTTCCGCCATCGCTCCCTCAAATTCCCCCTCTTCTGTGCCCCCAAATCCGATGACGTCTTCCGCTCACTTTGTTTCTCACCAGCAACGTTCGCATCAGCAATTCTCTTTTGATGAAAATGATGAGCCCATTCCGCGAAAACGTTCATTTTCGAGTGGTAGCAAAAGGTACAAAAGTGGTGCCTCCGAATGTGTCGGTAAATTACGCTTCGCCTTTTGTAGCCATTTACGAGACGGTTCCTCCAAGGGAGTCGACTTTGTTCCTGTTGCTGGTGAAGTGTCGGCAACGCCTTCTGCGGATGGTCATCCGCATTCTGACGACCCGTGTGACGGGCGGAACGGACGAGCGCTGCTGCGACAGCTTTTATGTTCTGAAGACAAAATTCGCAACATGAGGGAGACCGTCATTGCGCAGACTTGCAATTTGGAGTACATAAACAAGGGCGAACCAAATAAAGTATATTTGACGACCCTTCATTGTTTTGTTAATTTGATATTTAGTCAGAATTTTCAATCGGAAGGAATGGGACACGGAAGGCCAATGAAAATGACATTTTGCAATCGTTGCATTCCCAACTATTGTTAGTCATAGGTGAGTTGGGATGGCGAACTGTTCGACTTATTTTGAAAATAAAACCCCCGAGAAATTACTAAATTTTTTTACAATTAAAAAGAAATTGGGCGGGGGGAAACATACACTTCTACTAACAATAAAGCTGGTAATTAGAGCAAAAAAGGGCTATTTAAATTGGACAAATTAAAAAAATATTTATATGAAAAAATAAATACATATACGAAACACAGAAAAAATACTTGCAAAAATACCGGCCCTATTAATTTAAGTAATTATTAGACTTAACAAATTGTAAATGAATTCGGATAAAACATTTACGTTCCATTTACAGAATGGGCCAAGACATTGAAGCCATTTGCGGATTTGCCCACCGAGGATCAGGTAAAAGCGTAATCGGTCGCCCTTCCCCGGCGGATGGGACTTTTCCAAAAAAAACTCTGTTCAATGTCAGACGGCACTGCTGAAGAACTTTGCCGCTCAACACGTTGTGCTGTGTGTCGCTTATCGGTCCACTTCGGACTTTCTTACTCTGATCAATGATTCGTGTATTCCTCGGTTTGCGAATGGCGACGACAAAGAGTGAGTTGTTTTTGGAATTGTTAACGATCCATTTCCTATATACTCTTAATAAATGCAAAACAAGTGAAGCTTTCAGCCTTTTTTACCGCAAGGATGCCGAAAGAGTCATGGATTTGCTCGTCTCTCCGATGCGCTTTCTCCGCGTGGATGACGTCGAATTCGTGTCGATGAAGGCGTGCATTCTCTTCAACCCGGTCCGTCCCCTTTCTTCGTCTTACACTTGTCCTCTCTTTTCAGGTCGCCCGTGGTCTGTCTCCTCAGAGTGTGATGAGTGTACTCCAAACTCGTCGTCATATTTTCCAAGCTCTCCAAGAATATGTCCAAGCAAAAATGCCGCCCGACGAAAATCGAATTGGCGACCTTACCTTCTTCATCCTCTCCCCTCTACAAGTTCCTTTTCCCATTCGTCCTTCGTATGGAAATTGTTTAGTCTCTTGCCAAAGCGGTGTCCGAAGATGTTTTGGTGAGCAAACTGAGCGGAGTCGCGCGCTTAGACCAATTAATGGAGGAATTGATTCTCGAGGGTAAGTCGCTGGAAGAAGAATTAAGAGCAGTATTTGTGCTGTTTGTGAGGGTGAAATGCTTTTTTTAGACAATGACCCGAAGGAACCCGAACCGCCTTTAGCCGCCTCCTCTTCAAAAAATGCCGATTCCGTGGGAACGTACGATGAACGAAGCCAGCAGAACCACCATCAGCAGAAACAGATTTGTTGGTTTATTTATGTGGTTATTGCTTTGTGACTGTGTCGTGGTTACTCGTCCAGGTCAATCATCGCTCCGAACATCGGTCGATTCCTCGTCGGTAGTCTCCCATTCGCCATGGGTTCCAAACTTTCCCATTGCTGTTGATGAACATCGCTTTCCGATTGTGCTGGATGCCGCACTGCACCACCAACGGAATCACCATTTGCCCTCGTCGACTTCGCCCTCGGCCAATTCCCCGTCCATGGACATCATTCAGCCTGAACTTGGGAGACAATTCCTACTGGGCAAACAAAACGAACCGACTTCTGCTCTCTCGAGCTATTTATTTGTCCCATCTCTCCAAAGGTTGGCGCCAGAAGCGTGTCTCGGATTTAGGTTTTTGATTGGGGTGGGGGCACTGACAATGAACAGAGAATTGAATCCAATGTCTTGACGCCTTCTCCCTCTCGACAGGTCCAGCGGGTCTTCCCACTTCGCCGCCCATGGGCACTTGCGAAATGACTCGGCAGCGGTGCCGCACTGCGCTTCCTCCTCTTCAGTCTCTGCTCACAACCAACTTCCCTCCGCTTCTCAACATACCTCGGCTTCTCTCAGCTTCGACCCCTCTTCTTCTGCTGATCACCAACTTTCATCAGATTCGTATTCCCAACGGAGTCCCGTCCAATTGTGGACTCACAGCCAACAGATTAGCTCAAACACGCCTTACGGCAACACGCCTTCTACGCCAGCACAGGCCATTTACAGCGGCACCAGCCCTTCCCCACCGCAACGTTTTGAATTCAACAGCCGCGGAGGGGCGATAAACTGATCAACCGTACAATTAGACAACAAATCATGTTATTAAAAATGTATAGTTAAATGTTTTAGTAATTTAGTATGAGATTTCTATTTGATTTACTTTTCATTGAATAATCTCTCTCTCTCTCTCTACATATACTCAAAAAGAACCAATGGTCAGTCCTAATACATCCCTAATTGACTTTATTTTTTGTTTTTTTCATCCCTTGTACAGATTATTATTTTTATGGAAAACCCAAGAGATACCAAAAAAATTTTTATATGTTATAAAATTGATGGTGGAGAATTGGAGAATTTTACAAATGGCAAACTTAATCTTTTAGAGAAGTTCTCTCTCGGATGAAAACTCATAAATCTCATTGTCATGTTAAAATATTTGTTGCGTGATGTGATCTAAATTCTGATTTAATTTTTTATTCTCCACCTAAATAGTCTGATTGTGAGACGTTTCGGCATTTTCATACCTTGCCGATGGTAACAATTCGCACTAATCAAATAACTCACTGCCAAGTGAAGGAAGGTGCCGAAAGACCTTGATGACCTTTATATTCGCCTCTTTTCTGATTTTATAATCCATTTGCTCATTATGTATAACAGTCGATAAAATGAAGGATACCTCACAACCAAACTTTGGAATAATGCCGTAATTTGTGGCAAGGTCCCAATGCCTTCTAATTTTAATTAATTGTAAAGAAATGTAACCGAAGTAAAATAAGTTAGACATAACTATTTTATACTGTAGATTGACAATAACTTAATCAACATAATTCTAATTTTTTTTGTTCGTATGGCAGAGCAGCTCAGCGAAACCATAGAGGTTGTCTTTTTTACAGGTTTGCTTTACACGACATGTTTTTTAGGACCTTCAGTTTAGGGCGCTTCGTCGCACGAAAATCTTCGACCCTTTGACCCTTGGGAATTTCAAAGAATCGAAACGATGGATTGCTGTTTCGTCCCGCTATGGCATTTGTGTTCTCGTCGGCCCACAAAACAAAATTTATTCGTGTTTTTGTTCGCATATTCACAAATTGGAGACGCATTCAACCGGAGATTCGGATATTACGGACATTCGCTTCCGTTCTTTGGATTATCATAACCCAAAAGTAATAAAATTGGCGGTAATAGTAAAGATGGTTGCCCCCATTTTTTGGAGAAATTTTTTTTGTTTTAAAAAGTCATCCGATTTCGAACAAAAAGTCGAAAATTTATATTTTTCATTTTTAGTCTAAAAATGTTTTAAGTGATCTTTTTTGAAGCAGAGATGACTTTCATTCGTTTCTTCCGTCCCCCCCCCCCTTTCGAAAAAAGTTTCAAAAATTTTTTTCTTGAATTAAAGTCATTTTAGGGGTTTTCACGGTAGAATCCGATTACAAAAACCATCAAGGCTGTTTTTTTGATGAGTACTAAATATGTTGCCTTTATGTCGCCTAATTATTCTTTTTTTTAGATTTTTCACGTAAAATTTCACGTAACTCACGTAAAACACGTTATGGCTGAAAATAAAGGTCAGATTCGTGATCAGCGCTTAAATTACCCCAGAAAAAATTTATTAAAAAAAAATTTTCAGGGGTGTGGCAAAACCCATAAGTACCAAAATGGATTCGTGATCAGCGGTCTCGAAAACCCTTGGAAACATGTTTTCATGACTTTTGAAAACAAAAAAATTTCTCTAAAAAATGGGGGCGACCATCTTTACTATTACCAAATTGGCCAATCCGTGCAAATCATCCCTGGACTTTGGCATGGATTCTTTTAACTGCTCTATCCATGTTATAAAAGCTTGAAATGAGAAAAAAAAATTGCTGACAAAGGTCAAAAAGGTCGTTCTTGGTCCTCAATTCCCATGGCTTTTCAATCAATGCAAAATCCTTTTTTGTTTGTGTGTTAGAATTTGAGAATAAATGGAATCCAGCTTTATCAGTCCCAAAATTTGAACAGTTAAGGCTCATATAAGTTCCGTCTCTGTCAATTGCGATGGGTCTGTCATTGCCTTTGCCACTAATACGCCGAATGGACCGTTTGTCGACATTTTTGACATTGTTACCTTTACGCCGACTGTTCCCAATCAAAAGGTTAATTGCTCCGATAATCGGACCAAATTCTAATAGCCCTTACAATTTTTTAGTTGTTTCCGATCGCGACCATTCGCTTGTCAAGCGAAAACAGTTCGAAATTTGTTGAAATGCAGTGGAACCCGGTGGAGCCCGAGCTGTTCGTGGCTTTGGCCAGCGACAATACTCTGAACACATTCAAATATTCTTTGCAGGCAAAGCCAATGCTTAATAGGGCATTCGTTCGTTAATTGCTTCGTCTGTCCATTTCAGATGGGCTCTTCCTTTTCTCTGCTTGGTTCGCTGAATGTCTGTGCGACTTGTCTCTGTTGGAGTCCGAAGGGAAAGCAATTGGCCATTGGCGATGCAAGCGGAAGGGTCCACCAACTGAAGCCCGACCTTTCCTCGGTTCGCGTCGTTGACCCACCAGCGCAAATTCCCATTTTCGGTGTTTATTGGTGTTTTCTTTGTCATTGCCAATTAATTCGTTTGCTTTTCATGTGCCTCCTCTAATTTCGCCTGTCTTGCTCTTTGCTGGCTTTCCACCACTGAATGGCTTGTTTCGCATACGCTCGACAATTCTGCCGATTTGGCCCCAAACATTGCCCTTTTGGTAGTCAAAAAGCAGCAACCGCCAAAATGGACTCAATTCGGCGACGTTTTGTCGCTGTCTCGCAAATCTCTCACTTTTTGTCCTTTACTCGAATGGCAAATGGTACAAAATTCAATTTCCTTTTGCGAATTCTATTCGCCTTTTCCTTCTCCTAGGTGTTCGTTCTCTCTGCCGAATCGCCCTCTGTTGTCGTTTTTGGTCTCCGAGGCGACAAATGGCTGAAATTTGAACTCGACACATTCGACATCGAAATGCCACTCACAGCTAACAACAAAGACACTTTTCCGCTGGGAATCGCTTTGGATTTCTCTTCCACGACGCCCATTCCGATCGGAGGTTCCTTCAAAATGCTTCGGATGGATTCCTTTCCCTCTGATTCAGAAGGGAGTGAAAAATCAGTCCGAAATGCTCCTCCGTTCGTCCATTTCCTCAACTCTTCCGGTTCGTTGTTACCTTACGCCGTCCTTTCGCTGAACAATGAAAGGCCTTTGCTCACAAAGTTCGATTCGTTCGTTTTGAATTTTGTCGTTATTTCCATTTCAAGTGTTCACGTTTATTAAGAGCACCTGAACAAATTGAAATGAAAAATGCAAAGTTTGGGAAATCGCCAATTGGTGAGAATTCGGCGGAAAAAACAGCCACAGACCAACAATCAAAAGACGAAACAACACAGGCGAATTCCATGCCCACGAAGAATATCGAAACGATGCAAAGAGAGGAGGAACACATTGTTTGGCTTTCTCCGTTCATTCAATCAAAAGAAAAATGCTTTTAGAGGGGCGTAAATCGAATTGAGGAAAAAACACTCGGAAAGGAAGAAAATGGGGAAAAAGAGAAAATGAAACTGAAAAGCGAAAGGGACAAAATCGCCGCGTTGGAAAGAGCGTTGGAGAAAAGCGTAACCGAATACACGGCCAAGCGGAACGAGCAGACGGAGCGAATTGCGCAGTTGGGCCAATTGCGACGCGAAGCGGAGAAAAGTGCGAGTCCATTGGACACGGGTCAGTCAGTGGCCAAGAAAACACCGAGAAAAGAAACGACCGTTAAAGGGTTTCTCGTTGAACTGCACAACATCAAGACGGAGTTGCTGCACTCCTTCAGACAGAGCCTTTACTCTCTGGACAGACTTTGTGTGGAAACAAATGACAAAATGGAATTTCTGAATGGACTCAAATTGGCGGCTCTGAGGGAAGGAGAGACATCGGCCGAACTGAACAAACCGTCATTTGACATGGTAAGAGCCACCATTGTCAGGCATAGTGTGGACGTGTAACTGTTTAAGGAAAGACGGCTCCATCTGATTGAGAGGGAATACGAAAATATTATGGAAAAAATGAAAAAAGCGCGAAAAATGATGGACAGATTCGAAGGGTGTCGCAAAAAGCAAATCCCGAGGTGAATTTATTAATATAAACCGCGCCAGCAACCAAGGGAGAAGGGATGAATTCCCATCACATCCCAAATGAAAAATAGCTAACTTTTTATAAATTTAAAGTTTCTCCGGCGGCGCCTAAAGGCATCGGACGACTAAATCCCTCAAATTTTCCAAAAATTTTGACCTGAAAATGCACAATTGGCAATTTTGGCGAAAAATACTAAACATGCTATTTTGACACATAGTGCTTATAAGTTCAAAAATTATTTAACAAAAAGTTAAAACTTTTTTGGGTTCAGAAAGCAAAAAAAAAAATTATGCTTAAGGAGGCTTATATAAACTGAAAATATGAAAATTCATAGAACATCGGAAGACACAACAATTGGGCCAATTGAACAACGAAAAATCATCCAAATTAATGAAAACATCGCGAAAATGAGTGCCAAACTGAATTCACGGCTTCACCAAATACGTCGCTCGGTCGGGCGGAAATTCGCCTCGTCGGCGACTGATCCCAAAAAATTGACTCAAATTTCCATCCCTTTGGCCGATTTTTGTGCGTTAGAATTGGAACAATTAAAACTGCCGACCGTGGGAAATGGTCGTCCCCATTTGGTCATTCGCGAGACGAAAAGCAATTTGCAACAATTGCAAAACAACTTGCGAGACTATCTAATGGTGAGCATTTGCAATTAATTAGCTATGCTAATGGCATTTTTAAAGAAAAGACCAAACGAGGTGGAAGTGAAGCGGATTTTTTCTCTCAAAATGCCGGACGAATCGGAGGCTGTCCAAACAGTGCCAATGCAATCGGTCGCTGATCAAAGATTGGCCCAACGGATTTCCGAGGCGGCTTCTCCGCCGAAGCCCCAATTGGTCTCCGTTGGCGTCCAATCCCCCGATTTTGCGGCCCAAAGTCGAGAAAAGACACCGAAAAGTACTCGGGGCTGGCTTTGTGTTAGTGTGACTTTGATTGGGTTAAATCACTTTTCAAAAGGAGCCCCGTTGAAAAAGACATCGACGCCGAAAGCTGTGAAGAATGGGGGGCAATCGCTGCGAAATGCCGTGCCAATCTCATCGACGCCTTTGTCTTTTTCAACTCTGTCTCCAAAGCCAACAGAAGCGGTTTCAAAAGAGACACCAATTGTGGAAAAACCAATGGAAAAAGTGCCCGGCAAAGTGGCAATGCCTTTGGCCACTCCGCCCACCGAAAAAGCGATACCATCGCCACCAGAAACAGTTGCGATACTTTCACAAAGCCAAGCCACCGAAAAGGGATTGACGGGGGGAGAAGAGGGCACGGAAAAGCAAAGGGAAAGCCAACCGACGGGAGAAAGCGCTGAAAAAGCGAATGTGGCGGAGGAGGGAATGGACGACGAAGCGGCTGATGCGGCACGCGAGGCGGTGACCTTCGATTTTATGAAGTACGTTCTGCCCCAAGAACGGTCCGTTTCGAACATTTCCACAGGTCTGGTTTGGGTTCGTCCACGCCGATTGGTGCGAATCGGAATCCGTTCGGGTCAATTGCCTCGGCCCAAGGCAGCGGCACCTCGGGGCGCTCTCTCTTTGGCACCCCTCCGACTTCGTTTGGCACTCCCAACGGTTCGGCGTCGTTTGGCACTCCGTCCTCCAAGCCCACCTTCGGCTCTTTGGCCGTTTCGCCGTCTGCTGGTGGTTCTGCTGCTTTCTTTGCTTGCACTTCTCCTGTTTCCCCTTCAGCTTCCCCTTTCGGCGCTTCTCCCTTTTCCTCTCCCTCTGCTCCCAAATCGTCCTTCGGCGGCGGTTTCGCTGGCGGTGCCGCTGCGCCGAGTGCCTTTGGCGGCGGTGCGTCCTTCGGCAGTGTCTCTCCGTTTTCGTCCCCAAACCCTCCTTCCGGTGGCTTCGGTGCGAGTCCCTTCGGGGGCGGAACGACTTTTGGAGGCAAATCGATGTTCGGGGGAGGGATTGGCGCGGGGGGAGCCGCGCCGGCACCACTCAGTTCGGGATTCTCCGCGTGGGTTCTTTGTTTTGTTTGTTTGGTTGTTCATTGGCACTTTTAGCTTTGCGAATAAATCCGCAGGCTTTGGCCAACTCGCCGGCCAGCAAAGTCCGCCTTCGCTTTTCGGTGGCGGGTAATTAAAACCATCGCTTTTCCGGTCACTAATTGCCATTTGCTTTTGTTTAAGCCCTCCGTCAGCCGACACTTCGTTCAATCAGCCTAAAACGTTCATTTCCTCCTCCCTTTGCCAAATTTCGCCTATTTTCTTTCTTTAGTTCCGCCTTTATGACTTTTCGGAAGTGACGCGACACAAAGAGAATTTTTGCGATTTTTGCAATTGCTTTTAACAAATGATCAGTTATTGTTGTTGTGTTTTCTCGACCTTATAAATAACCGTTGTTCTTCTTTCTTTCCGTCATCGCGTGTTCAAAATGGTCGTCCGATAGACTGTTTTTGCCATGTCGCAAATGAGTGCCCAAATGGGTTTGGTGGTGCGCAGTCGGCACGCCATTTCGGCCATTGTCTGTGCGCTCGACTGTCCCGTTTCGACCGCTCTGTTCTCCTCCCTTTGGATGCCCATAGTTCCAAATTTTTGCGTTTCCGTGCTGCTATTCCTCCACGTTCCTCCTTTATAAAATGCCATTGTTTGGCCAAATGCCTTTTCCTTTCACCGGTTATTCTCTGCTGGTTCCCCGCCGTGCCAACTCCGGCGAGTTGCAGCGCCGGCAGTGGGGCCTTTGTGGTGCTGAACATTGCGCGGTGCGGGGGGTACGCCGTTAGAAATTGTTGGTGGCTGTGCATTTGTGGTGAACCCCCCGCTGTCGGAGAGACTCCGTTCGAAAACGACGGCGTCGAAGGAGTGCCCGGGACAGTGAACTCTTCGTGGGAAGTGACGTCGTTGGACGGAATGTCCCGCACTTCCGCCGTCACTTCAATGCCCGGGGAAAAAAGAACGGACGGAAGAGTCGAATCTCCGCCCATCTCAACCAAAATCGGAAGCGAAGGCGAAGCGGACATTGTTGGAGGAGTTGCTGAGGGGAAGGCAAAGGCCGTCTCGGAATCCGCCAGTGCCCCCCCCCCCGTTCCCTTGGCTTTTCCCCCCTTTCGCTTGGCTTTCTCACTCTCTTCCGTTTCCTTTTCTGTCGTCTTCCCGTCCACCGCACTTCCCCCGCCGGTCGTTTCGTCGGTGGTTTTACGCCACATTCCTTTGGCTCCGTCCCTCCGACTTTTCCGCCTCCCCCATTTTGTGATTGTTCCTCTTCTGATAACACAATTTGTATGGGCACTCGCGTTTGCATCCCTTTTTTGTCTGTTGCCACCAAATTCATACAATATTCGACAGAAAAAGTGTTAAGCAAAGGATGGGTGACGACAATATCACCTAAAATGGGAAGTCAAAGTTAAAGAAAGGGAGAAGGGGGGGGGGGAGGGACCCGTGGAAGGGACGACGCTAAAGGGACACTCCGAGAGGGGCGACAGGAGAGAGTAATTCAGAGGCAAATCCAAAGGGGAGAAGGCGGTGATCCGGGCCAACACTTGCTGAAGCCCGGGCCGGGAAACTGAGGACGGAACGCTGAGACGGAGGCTGTACAGGGCTTGAGCAAAGAAAGGGGCACGGAAATGTTCCGGACGGCCAAACAAAAGCTCATAAAACAATTGGGGGACCGTAGCGGAGGCGTCCAAATCGACGAAATTAATGGTGGTCATCTGAGGGGGGGAAAGATAGGTACAACGCAATAATTTAGGGAAATTCAGCAGGCGGAGGTCAAGTTGGAAATTCAAATTGTAAATTCAAATTTTAAAATTGGGAGTGTCTGCCGACACTTTGAAAATTCCTTTCGCCGCTTACTTTCTCATCGCTTTCTTCTCCCGTCCACACAAATTGCTTGTCAATTTGTCTCCGTTTGTTCTGACTCAATTCGGAGATTCTCAACAGTTTTACTCCGTCGCCAAACGTTTGACTGTTATTAACGCGGAGAGTGGCGAAAACGGAAGCGATGGGAAGCAAAGAAAAAGCAGCGGAGCGATGGGAGGAGGAAGCGGACGGATAAGCGGGCGAAGAGACGCGCGGGGGGACGGAAGCGCCGCCGGGGCCAAGCGGCGACGGAAAGAGTGCCAAGCGGCGCAGGGCGAACAGGCGG
The DNA here is from genome assembly GCA_004148225.2 of Heterodera glycines. Lineage (NCBI taxonomy): Eukaryota > Metazoa > Nematoda > Chromadorea > Rhabditida > Heteroderidae > Heterodera > Heterodera glycines. Next base: position 9,518,583 of record CP049708.1, on the reverse strand, counting down.
CTGAGAAAATGGTGGCCATTCATCACCGATCGGATTTCCTTCTCCTGAAGGGACTTTGTGGGGTGAGGGGAGGGAGAAGGCACCTCGACGAGTTGGAGGGTGGCGAGAGGAGTGAGTTGGGAATTGGACTTGGAGTAAAGGTAAAGCGGAAGAGGCGATGAGTGTTCAGAGACGAGCAGCACGGACAGCGCACGGACCGACTGTTGGACGAGGAAGAAACGCTGCTCAATTTGGGAGGGAGGGAGGAGGGATCCGTTGACGGACACAACGGCGGAAAAGTTGCGGAACAGAGCGATTCTCTGCGGAGGGAGGCAAAACTGAGAGAAACGGACATGGAAAAACAAACGTTGGACTGCTGCCCCGTTACACCAAAACTCAGAGTCATATGAGAGGCATTGCCTGAGGCAATTTTGTGGCCAAAAGAGAGAAAGGACCCCTCCGGCAACGGTTGCCCGTCGTTTCCTTCGACGTGGACGTTGGAAAAACGAAAGTCGACGGGTGTTCCGTTGTCAGCCCATTTAACGTCGGGCCGAAGTTCACGAAGTTCGACCGAATTTAAATCGGAGTAACTTAAAATTGGAACAAAAATCAGAGAGAAAAAGGAAATAAATATAAGCAACCCTGAATTGAAAGCGGAAATGTGCAGAGAATGGGCAGAAGACGAGGAGAGGAAGGAGGGCAGCGAAAAGGCCAAAAGGCGAAGGGAGGGACGAGGCCTAAGGGAAACGGAGGGAACGGACAAACGCTGGGCCATCCGTTGGCCATCCAATTGAAAAGACAAAGTGAGGATGGGCTGCGAAAGAAAGTGCCTTACAAATTAGGTAAATGGTTTTTGGCTGTGTTTTACTTCGAATTGAATGGATTCGGTGAGACGGAACTCTGAGAACGGAAGAACGGTCCATTCGGCGCGGAAGGTGTCACCGGCGCGCAGCTCAGAAGGATTTCCAAAATTGAAAATGGGACCGAGGCGGAATTTGAGCGCGGCAGAGACGGGCGGAAAGCGGAGAGTGATGCCGAGAGAAGAGAGAACGACGGAGGTAAACTTAAGATAGACAGGGGGCGAAAGGGAAAAAGAGTGAGGGAAAAGCGGAGAGTGAGCCGAGAGAAGAGACAGGGAAAGGGAACGATGGGAAAAGCATTCATAGAAACAAAACCTCGTGGACGCGCACAGTGACCAAAACCCTCAAAAGTGGTCGAGACTCGAGCTTGATAGGTTTGCCCCTTCCCACCTGAACTCCTCGTCCTCCCCCACTTCCGCTTGGTCCGTCCTCACGTCGGCCCATCCGATTGTCTCTTCCGTTCGGTAATTTTCCGCCTCGTCGTTCGTTTCAACTTTTACGAAAATTCGGCGTAAAACATCGCTGAACAGAGAGAATGGATTTTCGGCACCAAACTTAAAAAGAAAAGTTTTGTCGGCGTTTGCGTTGGTCAACGGAATGACCTGACGAGCAACGGATTTGACCCGGTCCGCACTTCTGACCAACTCCCTCCACTTGGCCAACTCCTTCGCGCCCTCGCCCTCCTCCAATTCCTCGGCCTCTCTTCCGCTCACCAAATTTACCGCTCGGTTCCATTTAGCCACTAATTGTTCCGTCATTCCGCTTGTTTCTTTGCCTTCAATCATTGGCCCTTGGGACGAATTGTCAGCGATGGAAGCGACGAAATTGTCGAAAAGGACGGGAGAAAAAAGTGGAAGCAAAGAAGAAGAAGGGAAGACCAACTTGAACGGAAGTGAGGGGAAAGAGGAGGACAAAGAGGGAAAAAGGGACAGAGAGAGAGGGAAGGAAACATGGAGTGAGACGGAAGGGGAAGAGAGTTAGAGAGGGACGTAGGGACAAGTAGATAGAGGGAAAGGGGGACTGAGAGAGAGGAGGACAGGCGAGAGGGGAAGAGAAATATGGAGGAGGGAGAGGAGAAGCGGGGGAGGGACGGAAATATAAGAGAGACGGAAGGGGAAGAGAGTTAGAGAGGGACGTAGGAAAAAGGAGATAGAGGGAAAGGGGAACGAGAGAGAAAAGGGAGAGGAAATATGGAGGGAGACGGAGAGGGAGAGAGGGACGTATGGATCGGAGACGAGAGAGAGAGGAGGTTCACCGTCAGGGGGGTGCAGAAGATGAAGAGAAAGGAGAAGCCGAGGAAGCATAGGGCGGGGGAGCAGACTCACTTTCAGCTGGGAAAGAAATTCGCTGAGGAAAGTTGGAAAATTGGCCAGCTGGGATTCGATCAGAGACACAGCGGGGAACAAGGAATAGAGTCCGGCACGGAACGGTTTCAAGTGGCCCATCTGCGGGTCGGTGCCAAGTTAGGTGTGTGACGGTAGGGTGGGGCTGACCTGGTTGAACAGTTGGGCCCCTCTGTGCGGTGCCATTTCGGCCTCCGACGGGTGGAGGGGACAGTCTCTGTCTACCGCTGCGATGCATCTTCAGCAGTGAGTGATCAGAACTAAACGGAGTCCCACAAAAGCCCACTCGATCAGTGCCGCCATTCTCTCCAAGTCGGCCCCTTCTCTGCGGCAATCAATGGACAGCAAAAGAAATTGTGCGACGGTATGCACCGTCAGCAAATCATCCGGCAGTTGGGCCCACCACCGCGCGCATTTGGGGCCCGGGGGATGGAACAAAGACTGACAACGGCGAAGTTTGGACTGGGGACACGAGCGGAAAATGGGCGATCGCAGGGAAACACGGGGCATTTCTGAAAAGAGGGGGACGGGGTGAGAGAGGGAGAGGAGGAGAGAGGAGCTGAGAGAGAAAGAGGAGAGATAGAGTGAGAGAAGGAGAGAGATGGAGAGAGAAAGAGAGAGGGGGGGGGGGAGAGAGAGTGTTGGTGAGTGAGAGATGGCCGGTGATCAGTGTAATGATCTGTTTGTGAATTTGTTTTTGACCTCCTTTCCCTCCTCCGTCTTCTTCCGAATGGCATATCCCTTTATCCGGCCATTCCCTCTTCAATATTCCGTCGTTTTCTTCATTTATCGCAGCGGTGATCAGAAAAAATTGACGGAAAGGAATTGATCCGCCGGAAGGCAAAGAGGCAGAAAAATAAAACGGAACGGAAAGTGCCGCGCAATGGGAGGGAACGGAGGGAAATGAACGGAGACGGAGGCGCAGACGGAAGCCGCAGCCCAAACAGAAAGTGGCATTTGGGAGAGACTGAAGAGGGAGGGATGAAAAGCGGAGAGAAATGACAGACCGAAGAAGGCCAAAGGGACGACGGACTGAGCCAAGCAAAAGAATTCGGGGGGCCATCGGTGTACACAAAGTGCACAAATTGGTGATCATTGGCATCGGACATTTCGGACGGACTCAGTCGGACGCGGGGACGAAAGGCCGTTCCATCCGCCGACTGACAAACGGAGGGATCAGTACCCTCAATCATCACCCTTTCCGGCTATTTCGCTTCCCCTCCCCCGCCCCCTCTCCACTGCTTCGTTCCTTGCCCACTTCTTCCCATTCGGGATTCTCCGCGTGGGTTCTTTGTTTTGTTTGTTTGGTTGTTCATTGGCACTTTTAGCTTTGCGAATAAATCCGCAGGCTTTGGCCAACTCGCCGGCCAGCAAAGTCCGCCTTCGCTTTTCGGTGGCGGGTAATTAAAACCATCGCTTTTCCGGTCACTAATTGCCATTTGCTTTTGTTTAAGCCCTCCGTCAGCCGACACTTCGTTCAATCAGCCTAAAACGTTCATTTCCTCCTCCCTTTGCCAAATTTCGCCTATTTTCTTTCTTTAGTTCCGCCTTTATGACTTTTCGGAAGTGACGCGACACAAAGAGAATTTTTGCGATTTTTGCAATTGCTTTTAACAAATGATCAGTTATTGTTGTTGTGTTTTCTCGACCTTATAAATAACCGTTGTTCTTCTTTCTTTCCGTCATCGCGTGTTCAAAATGGTCGTCCGATAGACTGTTTTTGCCATGTCGCAAATGAGTGCCCAAATGGGTTTGGTGGTGCGCAGTCGGCACGCCATTTCGGCCATTGTCTGTGCGCTCGACTGTCCCTAGGAGTATTGGCATTAGAATAATCCAAAAAAATGGATGAGGAAAAATCAAGAACAACAAAAATACGGGAACACATTGAAAACAAAGAAACCTAAAAAACATACGCGAATGTTGATATTAGTAGGGCGAATTACGTAGGAATGCAATTATTTTATCGTCAGCAAATTTTTGAAAAAATAATAAATTTTTCAACAACAGAATTATTGTTTCTAATAATCAAAAGTCCATGTTTCTTAATTTTAAAGGTGTTTAAGCTATCAGCGCTTGAATTTTGGAGCTAGGCGCAAATGTCCGGGGCGTAAATGTCTGGACACGTGTCTAATCGCCAAGCAATAGCCTAGAAAGAGTTCTGAACATGTAAAGCTTTCGAATAATTTATTAGGAATTTTGAACCCGGTTTAGTCGTCTGTGATGAGCGGAGTGTAGGAGAAAGTGGGATAAGGAATTGGGGAGAACTTTAGAGGAAACGCCTATAGCTCAGCAGTCGGTTAGAGCATTCCATAGTACGGTAAGGCCATGGGTTCGAGCCCCCCCCCGTTCCCTTGGCTTTTCCCCCCTTTCGCTTGGCTTTCTCACTCTCTTCCGTTTCCTTTTCTGTCGTCTTCCCGTCCACCGCACTTCCCCCGCCGGTCGTTTCGTCGGTGGTTTGGCGTTGTGTCTTTTTGAATTCGTGTTTGAATAGTTCCGTGTCCTCTTCAAATACGCCACATTCCTTTGGCTCCGTCCCTCCGACTTTTCCGCCTCCCCCATTTTGTGATTGTTCCTCTTCTGATAACACAATTTGTATGGGCACTCGCGTTTGCATCCCTTTTTTGTCTGTTGCCACCAAATTCATACAATATTCGACAGAAAAAGTGTTAAGCAAAGGATGGGTGACGACAATATCACCTAAAATGGGAAGTCAAAGTTAAAGAAAGGGAGAAGGGGGGGGGGGAGGGACCCGTGGAAGGGACGACGCTAAAGGGACACTCCGAGAGGGGCGACAGGAGAGAGTAATTCAGAGGCAAATCCAAAGGGGAGAAGGCGGTGATCCGGGCCAACACTTGCTGAAGCCCGGGCCGGGAAACTGAGGACGGAACGCTGAGACGGAGGCTGTACAGGGCTTGAGCAAAGAAAGGGGCACGGAAATGTTCCGGACGGCCAAACAAAAGCTCATAAAACAATTGGGGGACCGTAGCGGAGGAAATTAAGAAAATTCGGATGGAAAATTGATTTCTCGGGGGGAAAGATAGGTACAACGCAATAATTTAGGGAAATTCAGCAGGCGGAGGTCAAGTTGGAAATTCAAATTGTAAATTCAAATTTTAAAATTGGGAGTGTCTGCCGACACTTTGAAAATTCCTTTCGCCGCTTACTTTCTCATCGCTTTCTTCTCCCGTCCACACAAATTGCTTGTCAATTTGTCTCCGTTTGTTCTGACTCAATTCGGAGATTCTCAACAGTTTTACTCCGTCGCCAAACGAATTTTTTATTCTTAATTGATTTTTAAATCAATTGCATTTAATTTCGATTGGGTGAGAAAAGAAATTTCATGCGGCAAAGGATGGTGTTTTGCAAGATTAATGTTATAATTGATAAACAAAATTTCGACTCTTCCGGGAATGGTTGCCCAACAAAATTTTTCGGATTCGTATGATTGGTATATTTTTCGTTCCATTTTGGCTTTGGGCCTTATGATTCATAGATATTTACCCAATAATAACCCCGAAACACGTTTTATTTTGGCTCGACGAGTTGGAGGGTGGCGAGAGGAGTGGTCTCCAATTCGTCAAGACGAGAAAAGTAAAGCGGAAGAGGCGATGAGTGTTCAGAGACGAGCAGCACGGACAGCGCACGGACCGACTGTTGGACGAGGAAGAAACGCTGCTCAATTTGGGAGGGAGGGAGGAGGGATCCGTTGACGAGACAATGACCCAATTGATGTGATTGAGATTGGAAGCAAAGTGCAGAAGAGGGGCGCCGTCATTCGGGTTTATGGAAAAACAAACGTTGGACTGCTGCCCCGTTACACCAAAACTCAGAGTCATATGAGAGGCATTGCCTGAGGCAATTTTGTGGCCAAAAGAGAGAAAGGACCCCTCCGGCAACGGTTGCCCGTCGTTTCCTTCGACGTGGACGTTGGAAAAACGAAAGTCGACGGGTGTTGATGAGTTGGCTCCGAAGTTGAACGGAATTGAGGATATTGAAAAGCATTTGCCTGGACTGCTAAGTGCCACTCACGAATGGTTCCGCATTTACAAAATTCCAACGGGAAAACCCGCTAACAAATTCGCCTTCAATGGCCAATTCAAAGACCGGAACTTCGCCCACAAAATAATCGAACAAACGCATCAATTTTGGAAAAAGCTTGTCACTTCCGCTGAAACGGAGGGAACGGACAAACGCTGGGCCATCCGTTGGCCATCCAATTGAAAAGACAAAGTGAGGATGGGCTGCGAAAGAAAGTGCCTTACAAATTAGGTAAATGGTTTTTGGCTGTGTTTTACTTCGAATTGAATGGATTCGGTGAGACGGAACTCTGAGAACGGAAGAACGGTCCATTCGGCGCGGAAGGTGTCACCGGCGCGCAGCTCAGAAGGATTTCCAAAATTGAAAATGGGACCGAGGCGGAATTTGAGCGCGGCAGAGACGGGCGGAAAGCGGAGAGGTGAGCCGAGAGAAGAGAGAACGACGGAGGTAAACTTAAGATAGACAGGGGGCGAAAGGGAAAAAGAGTGAGGGAAAAGCGGAGAGTGAGCCGAGAGAAGAGACAGGGAAAGGGAACGATGGGAAAAGCATTCATAGAAACAAAACCTCGTGGACGCGCACAGTGACCAAAACCCTCAAAAGTGGTCGAGACTCGAGCTTGATAGGTTTGCCCCTTCCCACCTGAACTCCTCGTCCTCCCCCACTTCCGCTTGGTCCGTCCTCACGTCGGCCCATCCGATTGTCTCTTCCGTTCGGTAATTTTCCGCCTCGTCGTTCGTTTCAACTTTTACGAAAATTCGGCGTAAAACATCGCTGAACAGAGAGAATGGATTTTCGGCACCAAACTTAAAAAGAAAAGTTTTGTCGGCGTTTGCGTTGGTCAACGGAATGACCTGACGAGCAACGGATTTGACCCGGTCCGCACTTCTGACCAACTCCCTCCACTTGGCCAACTCCTTCGCGCCCTCGCCCTCCTCCAATTCCTCGGCCTCTCTTCCGCTCACCAAATTTACCGCTCGGTTCCATTTAGCCACTAATTGTTCCGTCATTCCGCTTGTTTCTTTGCCTTCAATCATTGGCCCTTGGGACGAATTGTCAGCGATGGAAGCGACGAAATTGTCGAAAAGGACGGGAGAAAAAAGTGGAAGCAAAGAAGAAGAAGGGAAGACCAACTTGAACGGAAGTGAGGGGAAAGAGGAGGTGCACGCACCAACAGACGGAGTTCTTCGAATGGCACTTCCCCCGCCATCCCTTCCATTTCCAGCACAACTTCTGATGGAATTCCCCGTGTTGTCACTGCGTCCGGAGGTTCTTCCCACACTTTGTCCGTCGAAATTCTTTCCGTCCCACCAATTTCCAGCGCCTTTAATTTACGCTCGAAGAGCAAAGAACGATGCTAAAGTGAAAAAGATAATACTTACAATTAATTGTTGAAAGTGAGGGAAGGAGTGGCTCGGGTGCACTTCATTTCCCCCCCCCAGCTCGGTTACCCCCCGCCCCCGAGAAATTAAAAAAAAAATTTGCAAACTTAGAAATTTTTCAAGAAAAAAATCTTAGAAAGATTTTTCATAGGAAAATTCTAAGAAAAAAATTTTTTTGAGAAATTTTTATGGTGAATTACTGATTTTTCAAAAAAATTTCCAAAAAATCGCTGAAAATTTCTCAAAAATTTTTTTTCTTAGTTTTCCTATGAAAAAACTTTCTAAGATTTTTTTCTTGAAAAATTTCTAAGTTTGCAAAAATTTTTTTTTTTGTGTGTGACGGTAGGGTGGGGCTGACCTGGTTGAACAGTTGGGCCCCTCTGTGCGGTGCCATTTCGGCCTCCGACGGGTGGAGGGGACAGTCTCTGTCTACCGCTGCGATGCATCTTCAGCAGTGAGTGATCAGAACTAAACGGAGTCCCACAAAAGCCCACTCGATCAGTGCCGCCATTCTCTCCAAGTCGGCCCCTTCTCTGCGGCAATCATAGGGATGGATGTCCAATTAAAACATGGAAAATAAGTGAGTGAGTTAACTCATTTAACAGAAAAAAATGTTTGAAATTTGACCTAATCACCTCGCTTCTAATGGACCGTAGCTTTGCTCATGAACCGAGGAAGTTGTTGAATAGAAAGAAGAAGATGAAGTCGGATGAACACCGCGATGAGAATGCTGCGAATGGTCAAAGTCGAGGAACAGACAAGCGGAAGAGGTGGACGGAGAAGCACCGAAGGAGGACAGCCCTTTGCTGGGAGTTTCAGCGACAGAAGCAGAGGAGAGAGCGGAGCAGTCCAAGAAGCCCGAATCATCGGCGCAGCAGTTCCCTTTTGTTGGCTCAGAAGGGGCGCCTCCTTTCCCTCCTCCGTCTTCTTCCGAATGGCATATCCCTTTATCCGGCCATTCCCTCTTCAATATTCCGTCGTTTTCTTCATTTATCGCAGCGGTGATCAGAAAAAATTGACGGAAAGGAATTGATCCGCCGGAAGGCAAAGAGGCAGAAAAATAAAACGGAACGGAAAGTGCCGCGCAATGGGAGGGAACGGAGGGAAATGAACGGAGACGGAGGCGCAGACGGAAGCCGCAGCCCAAACAGAAAGTGGCATTTGGGAGAGACTGAAGACTTTGGCGGACTATCGCCGCAGGGGTCGCCTTGGGCACTGAGTCTTTGTCGGATGAAAAATGCGGACATTGGAGAGACGGAGAGATGGATGTGTTTGGGTTGAGAACAGTTGTGCGCTTTTGGAGTACGCAGAACGGGCGAACGGCGCTGAATTAAAAAAATTTACCGCGATTTGTTAAATAATTGCCAATATATCAATCTAGCGTCCATTGTGAAAATTCCTGAACTGGCACTACCGGAGCTCTCCTCCCCGCCCCCTCTCCACTGCTTCGTTCCTTGCCCACTTCTTCCCATTCCATGGCGAATTTTTGTCCGTCAAATGCCAAATACTGATTTGGCACTCTTCGAAGGTGGACGATCAGCGAATTGCTCATTGGATCGATCTGAAAACGAAAAAACAAAGAAACGAAGACGCATTTTGGAATTGCCTTGACGAGCGAAGAAAAGGGACGGAAATCGCGTGATCGAATTCGAAGCTGAAAAATATCCGAACGGAGGGGACCGAATTGGACGGGCACTAAATGGGGGGGGGGAAGGTCAAAGGTCAAAAAAAGCGAAAACAAAAGGTATGGGGTGAATTCGATGGAATGACCATTGGACAAAAGAACAACCGGAC
>CP049708.1:9483478-9508190 GCA_004148225.2 Heterodera glycines | reverse complement strand
CTCGTTAAAAGTTATTTAAAAATTCTCTCGTGGTGAAAACGATGCAGGGGAAGCAGCCCAATCAATCAGTTTAGCCAAAAAGATTAAATGGTTTGATGATGAATCATTGATCCGTCATTAAGGGTCAGGAAAACTATAATCAGTCAGTTGATCAAATAGCCGTAATCCAATCGATGACTGACGCATTGTTTGATCAATGCAATAAATTGATCAATGATCAAACCCATATCCGTTAACTTTTGATCAGCGTTTAAAGCTTCTTACCATTGTCACCGGGTCCAAGTCAGCGCCGCACCAACTGAGTACACCGACGAGCGCTGAAAAAACGATTTTTGAAATGAATGACAGACAAAAAGCGCAAAATGGCATAAAATGCCGTAAAATAAAAAACATTGACGACTACTGACTGAAGCAAATTGAGGTGATGCACAGCGCAATGGCACCGACGCCAAGTCGACTGTAGATGAACAGGGAACAGACGACCGCCATGCAAACGATGGTGACCGCGATGGAGCCGATCAGATCACTTTTGACGGTCAACAGCATGTTCAGGATGGCACTGCGAGGGGGGGGGGGGGGGAAGGGAGGGATTTTGTAACATCTGATCCGAGCCAATTTTTAAAAAATTCTTTAGAAATTAATGGAGACACCGGTAATGGACAAAAACAAAAATTAATTTAAAATTGCCGAAAAATTTCAGAAATATGGACAAAAAAAATTTCAATTATTGAAAAAATTAAACCATTAATTTTTAGAAACTAAAAAAAAGTAATTTTCAAATAAAATTTGTTTATATTTTAACAAGAAAATTTTCGATAATTTCGAATTCTTTTTCAGAATTTTCCATCTCTAAGAGAGTAACTGAAATTTTTGACCTTTAGTGGGGTGTTTTTTCATATATTTTTTTTTGTGAAAATGTTGAAATATTGATAAAAATAAAGAAATGTTAAAAATACGGAAATAAAAAGATGTTAAAAATATAAAATTTTGTTCAAATTCTAAATATTTCAAAAGAAAGGCATTGAACTGGGGGAAGCGGTCGAGAATGGCGCGCACTTTCTCCTCCACCACCGCCCGGTTCCACCACTCGGTCATGTGCCGGACCACAATGGTGAACTGGAATGCCGTGACGCGCAGCTGCTTGTCACACGAGATTAATTTCGAATGTGTTGGAAAAAATGTGGAGAATGAATTGCTGATTGATAGCAAATTGGCTGTCAATTAAATTTTTTGTCCTTTCTATTCCATTTCAATCATTATTATTTCGATAATTAAAATGATTAATTTCAGTAGTTACTGTAAGAGAGAAATGGTCCAATTGCACATTTTTACAAAGAAAAAATAATAATGCGTGAAATAATTGTGCAATTTGGAAATTCTCTTGATAAATAACTGAAAAATTTTTTCATTACGAACTTAACAGATGATTGAAATGGAATTGAAAGGATAAAAAATGAAATGACCAATTTGCTATCTAATCAGCGATTCTCTCCCCCTGATTTGTGAATAAAATTTGGGTACAAATTTTTGGGCGCTAGGGATTTCAGCCACTAGAGCATTTAAAAGGAGCAGCTAAAACATTTAAAATCAGCCCCGATAAAACACTTAGAACCAGATAGAATTACAATGTTTACCAAATCTTTAGGAAATGCATCAACTTTTCAATATTATTATATACCATTTCTTTTCAATAATCGTTTTTTTCCAAGGTTGCAATTTACTTTTGATTAATTTGTTATGCTTAATTAAACATTAAATTCTTTAAAATCATTTTTTTAGAAGAGAATGATTGGCCAACCGAGCTGGATTTGCGCTACTCCAAAAAAGGAGAGCGACGGATTCCATACCCCGGCGATCAAGGGAAAATTTTTTTCAAACAGCATGGGAATTTAAAAATAACAATTTGAAAATGCTTCATTAAATTTATAGCCCTTTGCGGTGCGTGCTGGGCATTTTCAGTAGCAGCCGTTCACTCGGCAGCGGTATTTGACAGTCGAGTTGGCAAAACAACGAGGCTGGAGTCTTTCTCGCCACAGTTCTTGGTCGACTGCATCCCTTCGCCGCCTTTTCGGGGGTGCAATGGTGTACCCGTGGAAAACGCTATGGCGTAGGACTCATTCAAAAATATAAATATTGGCATGATCTACATTCATTATTCTAATTAAAATAAAAATTTAGAATGGTTGCCAAAGACGGTCTTCCACTCGATAGGTTTTACACCTTTCGAAGTGGCGAGACAGGAAAACCAGGTCACTGTGGAGCATCAAGCCAAGTGGCTCTGACAAAAACAAAGCGGGATGACTTCCTTTACAAGGCAAAGTATGGGGTTCTTCAAAACTACGAACCAATAATGGATTATTTGATTTCTGAACGCCTTCCAATAGCTGCACGTAAGTAGTGTATGGCACCTTAATCCGGTGTAAAATCCACCCCCTGCCCTCCACCCTTCCACATCCTTTCTTTCTGCCTTTTCACATTCCATTTCAATTTCCTCCTCGCACCACTTTTCACCCTTTTCTTCCGCGCAGTTTGTTAGTTGTTGCCCCCCAATTTCAACGCCTAATTGCGCACAAATCGATTGCTGTCCTTCGCAACACCCCCCCCCACCCCGACGAATATCCTTCACAAATACAATAAGTTGCGGAGATGATTCTCCTTTTACATTTTACGTTTTGTAGGACGTTTAATCTATGTATTATAATTTTTTTATTTTAGCATCAGAAATGTTTTAAACTCTCCAATTGTCTTCAACATGTCTGGACAAAGAAACGGAGGAAAGGGACGCGGAAAAGGAGGGGCAAAAGGTTACCGTAAAGTGAGTAAAAAATAATTTGTAAAAAATAATAACTATCGAAATTTAATTAGTTTTTACCAAGCCACTTCATTTAAAGCTATTTATGAGAAAATTATTTTAAATTTGACAAATTTTCTAGGGCAACTAATACTTTTAAATAAAATTTAATTGATTAAATGTGAAGTTTTTGTTAAGTTTTTCCAAATGGGACATTGTTAACTATTCTTATTTTAGACCAATCTTAACAACATCCAAGGCATCACCAAACAGGTCATCCGTCGTTTGGCACGCTGTGGGGGGCTAAAACGCATTCCCGGCCTGAACTACAGAGAAATTCCGGTATCAAAAAATGGACGAAGGGTTTTTCATTTGTTTAACAAAAATGAAAATTTTTGACAGTATCTGGTATTATTATTTTTAACTCAATTTTCCGGTAAAAAAATCATTTTGAGTCAATTTTTTTTGTTGTTTGTGCGTTTCATTGCAATGGGAGCTCAGGAAAAAAATAGGGCAAAAACCTAAAAATATAAGCCCTATTTTCAATACGATTGTTTGAAATTTGCCGAAATTCCCTGAGAAATTCAATGATTTTTTTCAAAAATCATTGTTGGGCTGGGAATTATATGGAAATCCATATTTTTTTCCTGGACAGTGGGATGCCTGAAACGGACGACACCCAACTCGTACTGCTCCAACTCGTACTGCTCCAACTCGTACTGTTTTTCGACAAAAAAAATGCCATAACTTTTGTTAAGGTCGACCAAATTAAAAACATTCTTGGTATCATTCAATAGCCTTTAAAATTCTCTATCTACCTGCAAACAAAATGCAAGAAAATTTTATTGCATTTCAAAAAAGAAAGTTATGACCAAAAATCGTAAAACAAAATTCATCCATAACTTTTTTCAAACACGACAAAACTTTTTGAAACTTAGTGGGTAGATAGAGAATTTGAAGGGCTATTGAATGATACCAAGAATGGGTCGAGTTGAGCATGGTCAAAGGATGGGAAAATGTCCATCCAAACGTCGTTGCAAATCCAACTGAAATTATGGAAAACAGTTTATTGTTAGCTAAATAAATGACGAATTTGTGACTTTTCAAATGCCTTACCGTCGGTTCATTTTTTGGCAATTAGCACAATTGGGCCGAGTCCGAATGATGTCACACAAATAGCAGAAGAATTAATTGCGTTGGATAAAGCCTGGATTTTTAGGGTTTCCTATTTTTTACGGATTGTACTTTGGATGAAAGAAGCACGAAAATCACATTTTATCCAAAAAATTTTTGAATCTGTTCGGCATTAACTGTTGCCAATGGGCCCAAGGGATAACAAAATTCGGGAACAAACTAAGGTCGCATCTCATAGTTGCGGGAATCATCCAGCAGGTTTCAGTACCTTTTCACCGGTCGAAATTTTATTTTTCGGGATTTTCTTTGATGAATTTCAAATTTTACCTCAAAAAGTCAAAAAAGTCACAAAAAGTGCATGTTAAAAGCTTCAAACAAAGTTTAGAACACTTTTTAAGTCATTTTAAAGCCATTTAGACTCAGCAAAACTAAAAAAGTCATTTGACTTAAATTAAGTGAGCAAAATGAAAGAAAATGTGGAGAGGAAAGTGCTTTTATAGTCACGAAAAAATGGAAAATGCAAAAGCGTACAAATGAAGGGAAAGAGTCATTTTGGCGCCAAGCCATATACCTTAAAACGGTGGGGGTCGGTTTAGTCTGGCCATAATGTGTTAACAAAAAAAAATAACAAAACATTGAAAATATTACGGGCGCATCTCATAATTCCGAGAAATACCAAGGAGAAAATTGATGATGTTATAGGGGTTAATATTGATAAGGGCATGGTAATTGTGATCATTTTGGTGAGCCTGGTTATTGTTGATGGCATTGTAGCTCTGCAAGAGTCGAAGAATTCTCGCATCGGCGGCACGATATTTGGGCGCCTTTTGAGGAGGGAGTTCACCAGCGATGCATCGGGCGATGTCTGCATCAATTGATTTTTGCTCACATCGAATATATTTTATTTTTTGCATAAACCTTTGCATTTGTTGTTAGGTCCGAAAAACTCGCAGCGCCAATACTTCCGAAGTCCATCGTCACTGATTTGGTGAAGAACATAAAGTGCACCCTCATGTTCCAGCTTTTGCTTGTTTCGCTTTGTCTTTATTTCCTGATTGCGTTGTTCCATTCGTATTTGTAGCTAAACCTAGTATTTTAAGTTTTTACTTGTAAATAATTGACAGAAAAAAACATTTGTAAGAATTATGGGCGAAAACGACTTGCCAGACTAAAACGACCCTCTGACTAAACCGACCCTCTGACTAAACCGGCCAGACTAAAACGGCCAGACTAAAACGGCCAGACTAAACCGGCCAGACTAAACTGACCCAGTCCGACCTTAAAACGGACCGGGTCAGTTTAGTACGGCCGGTTTAGTACAGCCGTTTTAGTACGGCCGTTTTAGTACGAGGGGTCGGTTTAGTACGAGGGTCAGTTTAGTACGGCAAGCTGTTTTTGTCCAAAATAGATTATACTGATTTTTTCCGAAAAAATGTTTAAAATTAATAACATAACATATTTATCAATGTGTTAACCAAAAAAAAACAAAGCATTGAAAAATTACGGGCGCATTTCATAATTTCAAGAAATACCAACGAGCAAATGGTTGATGTATCGGGATTAACATTGACATTGGCATGGTAATTGTGGTCATTTTGGATAGCCGGGTTATTGTTGATGGCATTGTAGCCCTGCAAAAGTCGAAGAAACTGACCCAGTCCGACCTTAAAACGGACCGGGTCAGTTTAGTACGGCCGGTTTAGTACAGCCGTTTTAGTACGGCCGTTTTAGTACGAGGGGTCGGTTTAGTACGAGGGTCAGTTTAGTACGGCAAGCTGTTTTTGTCCAAAATAGATTATACTGATTTTTTCCGAAAAAATGTTTAAAATTAATAACATAACATATTTATCAATGTGTTAACCAAAAAAAAACAAAGCATTGAAAAATTACGGGCGCATTTCATAATTTCGAGAAATACCAACGAGCAAATGGTTGATGTATCGGGATTAACATTGACATTGGCATGGTAATTGTGGTCATTTTGGATAGCCGGGTTATTGTTGATGGCATTGTAGCCCTGCAAAAGTCGAAGAAACTGACCCAGTCCGACCTTAAAACGGACCGGGTCAGTTTAGTACGGCCGGTTTAGTACAGCCGTTTTAGTACGGCCGTTTTAGTACGAGGGGTCGGTTTAGTACGAGGGTCAGTTTAGTACGGCAAGCTGTTTTTGTCCAAAATAGATTATACTGATTTTTTCCGAAAAAATGTTTAAAATTAATAACATAACATATTTATCAATGTGTTAACCAAAAAAAAACAAAGCATTGAAAAATTACGGGCGCATTTCATAATTTCGAGAATACCAACGAGCAAATGGTTGATGTATCGGGATTAACATTGACATTGGCATGGTAATTGTGGTCATTTTGGATAGCCGGGTTATTGTTGATGGCATTGTAGCCCTGCAAAAGTCGAAGAATTATGGTTTCGGTGCAAAATTCGGCCATTTTTGGACAATTAGTTGAAGCATCCGTGTGTTTCAAACAATCGTATTGAAAATAGGGCTTATATTTTTAGGGTTTTGCCCTATTTTTTTCCTGAGCTCCCAGTGCAATGAAACGCACAAAAAACAAGTTGTTTTTTTTTGTTGTTCATTATTTTGTGCAAATCTAAGTTGTTATGTTTTCGTACATTTTTTGCCATTTTTATGCGTCCGATTTATTTACCGAAATTGAGAGGTTTTTCTTCATAAAATACATTTGATCACTGATGAATTATGATCGTCCGGTCATTTTCAATTAATATTCATTTCTTCTGCGTCTGCTCATTGATTTTGTTCGTTTGTCCGTCACTCATTTGTCAGCAGAAGACGTCCCTTTTGTGATGCTTTGTCCCGTTTGTTCTTCCACTTCTTCCGGTGGCGGAGACAATGGCCTAAATTAAGCGCAAAATTCAAATTCGGATAAAAATCAAATGCTTTTTTTAATTGCTCACCCAATGCAATTAGTATCACCAAAAAGCCAAAAGAACACATTGTTACAATTGTTGCCCCAATTATCATCTTTCTTCTGCTGCTGAACCGCCGCGGACTCCCCAATAATTTTGCATCGTTTCATTATCCAACAGTTGTTCCATTCATTTTTCACTTTGGCCAATGTCAGCTTTTCCTTTGTCCATTCGTTAATCAATTCAAATGGCACTTTCATTGACGGCACATGAACAGAAAAATGAATTTGGTAACTGACGGAAGAAATGGCATTGGCACGGAGAAAATGCTAAACAATTTGGAAAACAAAAATCAGTCATTTGCCAAAAATGTGGAGCCACAGCAGCAGGGATGGCACAGAATTCGGATTTCCGAAATTTTGATAAAATTCGGAAATTTTCAAAAATTTCCGACTTACGACGTTTTTGGGGTCGGAATTCCGATTTCAGAAAATAAAAAACTTGAAGCTCCCCCCCCCCCCGGACCACACCTCCTTGAAATTGTTGATCCAATCGAAGTTCGTTTGTTCTTTAATGTCTTTGCAATGCAATCGCTTGGGTTGTCCATCTTTTCTCGGAATGTGCAACCATTTGGACAATGCTTGGCCAGCAGAAATTGTTTCATTTGGCACATCAAAGCCATCACCAATCGCAGCGGGAAACAAACCACAGGAATCGATTGAAGTCAATTGGTTGAGATCAGTGAGAATTGTCGGCGAAGTGCGACGAAGCAAATTGTCCAAATGATCATCATCGTAAAAGCCCAAGTGGCGAATGTTTTCAGAAAAAATTGGCCAAATTTCACGGGCAAAAACATCCCAAATCCGCTGGCCATCCGTGGTGTATGATGATGGAATCCACAACTGCAAATTGGTGCCTCTTTTCTCAAAAATTTGGTGATTTGAACGAAGAAAAGCGATGACGTAGTGATTAATGTAACTGTGAAAATGGAAGGAATGCTTTTATTGCGATAGCTCTGATTTTGATTTACTAAATCTCAAGGCTCTTAAAACGGATTTTGCTGGGCAACGGACGGTCGTTGGGCAATGGAAATTCCACAAATTTGTGATCGAACCATACAAACAGCTTCGGTTCAGGTCCTTTGTCCTTGCGACGAATTACGATCGTTCTCCAAATTGTCAATTCGCTTTTGCCATCGAAATGTTTGTCCACCAACGCATTGAAACGTGGCGAAAGAAGTGCCAATTTGAGGCCGAGTTGAGGACGGTCAAAAGAGGGGAAAATGTCCATCCAAACGTCGTTGCAAATCCAACTGAAATTATGGAAAACAGTTTAGCTAAATAAATGACGAATTTGTGTGACTTTTCAAAAATGCCTTACCGTCGGTTCATTTTTTGGCAATTAGCACAATTGGGCCGAGTCCGAATGATGTCACACAAATAGCAGAAGAATTAATTGCGTTGGATAAAGCCTGGATTTTTAGGGTTTCCTATTTTTTACGGATTGTACTTTGGATGAAAGAAGCACGAAAATCACATTTTATCCAAAAATTTTTGAATCTGTTCGGCATTAACTGTTGCCAATGGGCCCAAGGGATAACAAAATTCGGGAACAAACTAAGGTCGCATCTCATAGTTGCGGGAATCATCCAGCAGGTTTCAGTACCTTTTCACCGGTCGAAATTTTATTTTTCGGGATTTTCTTTGATGAATTTCAAATTTTACCTCAAAAAGTCAAAAAAGTCACAAAAAGTGCATGTTAAAAGCTTCAAACAAAGTTTAGAACACTTTTTAAGTCATTTTAAAGCCATTTAGACTCAGCAAAACTAAAAAAGTCATTTGACTTAAATTAAGTGAGCAAAATGAAAGAAAATGTGGAGAGGAAAGGGCTTTTATAGTCACGAAAAAATGGAAAATGCAAAAGCGTACAAATGAAGGGAAAGAGTCATTTTGGCGCCAAGCCATATACCTTAAAAGGGTAAATTTTTGATCAAAAATTTTACCTTCCAATGGGCTTACTCTAATTTTCAAAAAAATTCCCAACCCCATAAATTTTTTTTTGGAAAATTGAAGAATACTACAAATTTTGATTTTTAATATAAATTATATATATATATATATATATATTCGATTAGTCTCGATGAGACAAAAATTTTTTTTTCTGTTAAAATTTCAAAAAAGTTTGTGATTATAAACATAGGCAACCTTGACGGTATATTTAAGAAATTAGAACAAAATATTATTTGAAATTTAAATTTACTTATCACACCACTTTTTCCGGCGCGCTTTTTCCAGAAAACTTTTGGGGAAAAAGGTGGTCCGGCGGTGCCGTTAGGCGCCGCCGGTGGAAATTTTGAAAATTTGAGTGAGATTTGTTAACAGATTTTCAACAAATTTTCTTAGACATAAAAAATTTTGATGATCAAAACTTTCTTAGAACCAACAAAATTAAGAAAGTGTGATATCATTCGATAGCTCTATGTGTCCTATATTAACCTGCAAAAATTTCAAAAAATTTCGTTAGGTTTCAAAAAAGTTATGGCCAAAAATGTCTGAAAACCTGGCACCTTGTGTACTGTTTAATCCTGTTGACTTTAACAAAAGTTATGGGCAGTTTTTGGTTGAAAATTTCCATTTGATGGTTTTTTATATAACGCCTAGCACCTATTTCAGGATTTTAGCACCTAAAAATCCCATCCCTATTAATAAACATTTTTGAAAATAAATTTTATTTAATTCGTTCAAACATTGATTAATTGGGAATGATCATGGCATTTTGTTGTGCGTGTGAGTGCGCGAAAAAAAACAATTCAAAAACAAAACAAATTTGTACTGCTAATGCCAAGGACGTAGCGCCAGGGGTGAGAAAAAAAATTTGAAAATAATTTAAAAAAATTTAAATTATTTTTTCTCAATTAAATTTCATTTTTAAATTTTTTCGGGGATTTGTGTTGCTACGCCCTTGCCGCTGCTACACATAAATTACGCTTTTTTTCTTGATGAGGTTATGCGTTTTTCCATTGTTTTCTCCTCTTTTTCTCATTCCTTCTCAAGTCCTAACTCTTTTCAATTCCTTTTTCTCTCTGGCTCTCATTTTAAGTCCATCTTTCGTCTCTCTCTCTCTCGCTTCTTCCTCTCCTTCTTTTCCTCTTCTTCATTTTTCCTCTCATTCTTTTCCTCTTCTTCAATCTCTCTCTTTTTCTCCAATCTCTACCTTCTTCCTCTTTTTCTCTTCCTCCTCCTACTCAATTCCCCGCTCTTCGTCCTTCACTCTCTCTCTTCCTCGCCCAGTCTCTCTTCCTCTTCCTGTTTCCCTCCTCCTCTTTCTCTCCTCCTCTCTTCCATTTCCTTGCTCTTTCGCTTGTTCCGCTTCTCTGCCGGCAGGGCACACAAAAGGACAGGGAGCAGGAAAAGCCCGTGGAGAAGGCCAATTGAAATGACGGCAAAAATTGTTTTGGCAAATGCCACAATTGCATAGGTGGGCACAAATGCCAACGGCAACATGCACAAAGCGGTGGAAATTCCTGGCACAAATTTAAACAAAATTTTTATGAAAATGGGACAATCCCTGAAAAAATAGATATTTCCGTCAAAATTTTCAAACTTTTCTCTGGCACTGTCCCAAAATTCCCTTAAACACTTTTTTTAAATTCATCCCAAAACCCTCAGAATTGACCATTTTAATCGGAACGAAATCTGTTAAAATGTGGGGGTCATATTTCAAAGATTTTCCGACGGTCCCTACACCAGGATGGCATTCCGATGCCCCAAAAATTTTCGGAAATCGGAAATCGAATCGGAAATCGGAATTCCGAGGCCCAAAAATTTTTCGGAAGTCGGAATTCCGACCCCAAAAACATCGGAAATCGGAATTCCGTGCCATCCCTGCCCTACACCCTTTTCAAATTTTTTTTTTTGAAAAAAACGCCCTTGACTCCCTCCCACTCGTGTCAACCAAACAAACACCAACCAACCGGCTTGAAGCATTGGAGGGCACATTTCTGCAAAAGAACAAAGGGTTATAATGATCAGTTCAACAACAAAAAAAACAGGGGGTGGGGTGGGGGGCTTAATTAATTAAAATAAATCATGATAAAATGAAAATTCAATCGCAATTGAAATCCAACATTGCCCCCGAGGGCATGAATATTAGAGCACGGACAGCAGGACCGGACCTTGTCAGCATTTTTCAAGACTCCCGCTGATCCTGATCCGGGTATATTTTTGAAAAATTGACCTGGATCAGGAGTCCTGAAAAAGAGGATTTTTAATCTCGAAATCCACCAATCCGAGTCAAATCTTCTCTAATCCTGAAAGTCCGGATTCTATTGAAAATATTGAGTAAATTTTTGTTTTTAAAATGTTGGACTTAATATTTGAAAAACTAATTTTTCTGCTTTTGGAAATTAAGATGCTGTGTTTCCAAAATGGTTTTAAAGATTTATAAGAAAGAGAACAAACTAAGGGTCTTTTTGGAGTAAATTACTTTCGCCGTGCAAACGGCTCAGTTGTTAATGACTCTGAAGACCCTGTCTGAGCTTGCTTTGGTTCAAAGCCGCACGCACGCGAATATTTTTATAAAAATTGTTTTTTTCATTTTTTAAACTGGCTTTTTTGAAACTGGAAAATAAGATTTTAAAAACCATAAATATTACATGGATATTTATGCGTTTTTTTCCATTCCAATTAGCACGCTTAAAATTTCATATCGTGTCCTATTACCGTATCTCGTATTTCCTAAATAAGGTACTATACTGCCTAGTTACAAAAAAAGTTAAATAATAAATGCAGGGTTTCAAAATGTCTTTTTTCAAAAAAAAAAATATATATATAAACCTTAGGCCTTTTTATTTATTTTCTAAATTTCTTACAGTAATTTTTTTGTAAAAAATCAAAAAAAATTTCCCATATTGAGAGAGCTTTTGTCAAGAAAACAAATCATTTACTTACCATGGAGACTGTGCGCAATTCGGTCAGTGCTTGTGCCCTTCTTGGTGTGATATTGGTGCGCAACATGGGCAGTGTAATCGACGCTAAATCCGGTGGCCAACAGCACGTCCACCTGATGGTGGGGGACATTAAAGGCATTTGAACGAGCACACGAATTCAAGCAATCATAACTGGTCTGATCAGTAATGATCGGAGGAACAAATCGATGGGATCAAAACATGGCCCAATCGAAAACATATTTTTATTTTATTATTTTCAATCAAAATTTTTTTTTATGTCCTCGTTTAAAGTTATTTAAAAATTCTCTCGTGGTGAAAACGATGCAGGGGAAGCAGCCCAATCAATCAGTTTAGCCAAAAAGATTAAATGGTTTGATGATGAATCATTGATCCGTCATTAAGGGTCAGGAAAAGTATGATCAGTCGGTTGATCAAATCAGCCATGATCTAATCGATGACTGACACATGGTTTGATCAATACAATAAATTGATCAATGATCAAACCCATATCCGTTAACTTTTGATCAGCGTTTAAAGCTTCTTACCATTGTCACCGGGTCCAAGTCAGCGCCGCACCAACTGAGTACACCGACGAGCGCTGAAAAAGCGATTTTTGAAATGAATGACAGACAAAAAGCGCAAAATGGCATAAAATGCCGTAAAATAAAAAACATTGACGACTACTGACTGAAGCAAATTGAGGTGATGCACAGCGCAATGGCACCGACGCCAAGTCGACTGTAGATGAACAGGGAACAGACGACCGCCATGCAAACGATGGTGACCGCGATGGAGCCGATCAGATCACTTTTGACGGTCAACAAACATGTTCAGGATGGCACTGCGAGGGGGGGGGGGGAGGGATTTTGTAACATCTGATCCGAGCCAATTTTTTAAAAATTCTTTAGAAATTAATGGAGACACCGGTAATGGACAAAAACAAAAATTAATTTAAAATTTCCGAAAAATTTCAGAAATATGGACAAAAAAAATTTCAATTATTGAAAAAATTAAACCATTAATTTTTAGAAACTAAAAAAAAGTAATTTCAAATAAAATTTGTTTATATTTTAACAAGAAAATTTTCGATAATTTCGAATTCTTTTTCAGAATTTTCCATCTCTAAGAGAGTAACTGAAATTTTTGACCTTTAGTGGGGTGTTTTTTCATATATTTTTTTTTGTGAAAATGTTGAAATATTGATAAAAATAAAGAAATGTTAAAAATACGGAAATAAAAAGATGTTAAAAATATAAAATTTTGTTCAAATTCTAAATATTTCAAAAGAAAGGCATTGAACTGGGGGAAGCGGTCGAGAATGGCGCGCACTTTCTCCTCCACCACCGCCCGGTTCCACCACTCGGTCATGTGCCGGACCACAATGGTGAACTGGAATGCCGTGACGCGCAGCTGCTTGTCACACGAGATTAATTTCGAATGTGTTGGAAAAAATGTGGAGAATGAATTGCTGATTGATAGCAAATTGGCTGTCAATTAAATTTTTTGTCCTTTCTATTCCATTTCAATCATTATTATTTCGATAATTAAAATGATTAATTTCAGTAGTTACTGTAAGAGAGAAATGGTCCAATTGCACATTTTTACAAAGAAAAAATAATAATGCGTGAAATAATTGTGCAATTTGGAAATTCTCTTGATAAATAACTGAAAAATAATTTTTTCATTACGAACTTAACAGATGATTGAAATGGAATTGAAAGGATAAAAAATGAAATGACCAATTTGCTATCTAATCAGCGATTCTCTCCCCCTGATTTGTGAATAAAATTTGGGTACAAATTTTTGGGCGCTAGGGATTTCAGCCACTAGAGCATTTAAAAGGAGCAGCTAAAACATTTAAAATCAGCCCCGATAAAACACTTAGAACCAGATAGAATTACAATGTTTACCAAATCTTTAGGAAATGCATCAACTTTTCAATATTATTATATACCATTTCTTTTCAATAATCGTTTTTTTCCAAGGTTGCAATTTACTTTTGATTAATTTGTTATGCTTAATTAAACATTAAATTCTTTAAAATCATTTTTTTAGAAGAGAATGATTGGCCAACCGAGCTGGATTTGCGCTACTCCAAAAAAGGAGAGCGACGGATTCCATACCCCGGCGATCAAGGGAAAATTTTTTTCAAACAGCATGGGAATTTAAAAATAACAATTTGAAAATGCTTCATTAAATTTATAGCCCTTTGCGGTGCGTGCTGGGCATTTTCAGTAGCAGCCGTTCACTCGGCAGCGGTATTTGACAGTCGAGTTGGCAAAACAACGAGGCTGGAGTCTTTCTCGCCACAGTTCTTGGTCGACTGCATCCCTTCGCCGCCTTTTCGGGGGTGCAATGGTGTACCCGTGGAAAACGCTATGGCGTAGGACTCATTCAAAAATATAAATATTGGCATGATCTACATTCATTATTCTAATTAAAATAAAAATTTAGAATGGTTGCCAAAGACGGTCTTCCACTCGATAGGTTTTACACCTTTCGAAGTGGCGAGACAGGAAAACCAGGTCACTGTGGAGCATCAAGCCAAGTGGCTCTGACAAAAACAAAGCGGGATGACTTCCTTTACAAGGCAAAGTATGGGGTTCTTCAAAACTACGAACCAATAATGGATTATTTGATTTCTGAACGCCTTCCAATAGCTGCACGTAAGTAGTGTATGGCACCTTAATCCGGTGTAAAATCCACCCCCTGCCCTCCACCCTTCCACATCCTTTCTTTCTGCCTTTTCACATTCCATTTCAATTTCCTCCTCGCACCACTTTTCACCCTTTTCTTCCGCGCAGTTTGTTAGTTGTTGCCCCCCAATTTCAACGCCTAATTGCGCACAAATCGATTGCTGTCCTTCGCAACACCCCCCCCCCACCCCGACGAATATCCTTCACAAATACAATAAGTTGCGGAGATGATTCTCCTTTTACATTTTACGTTTTGTAGGACGTTTAATCTATGTATTATAATTTTTTTATTTTAGCATCAGAAATGTTTTAAACTCTCCAATTGTCTTCAACATGTCTGGACAAGGAAACGGAGGAAAGGGACGCGGAAAAGGAGGGGCAAAAGGTTACCGTAAAGTGAGTAAAAAATAATTTGCAAAAAATAATAACTATCGAAATTTAATTAGTTTTTACCAAGCCACTTCATTTAAAGCTATTTATGAGAAAATTATTTTAAATTTGACAAATTTTCTAGGGCAACTAATACTTTTAAATAAAATTTAATTGATTAAATGTGAAGTTTTTGTTAAGTTTTTCCAAATGGGACATTGTTAACTATTCTTATTTTAGACCAATCTTGACAACATCCAAGGCATCACCAAACAGGTCATCCGTCGTTTGGCACGCTGTGGGGGGCTAAAACGCATTCCCGGCCTGAACTACAGAGAAATTCCGGTATCAAAAAATGGACGAAGGGTTTTTCATTTGTTTAACAAAAATGAAAATTTTTGACAGTATCTGGTATTATTATTTTTAACTCAATTTTCCGGTAAAAAAATCATTTTGAGTCAATTTTTTTTGTTGTTTGTGCGTTTCATTGCAATGGGAGCTCAGGAAAAAAATAGGGCAAAAACCTAAAAATATAAGCCCTATTTTCAATACGATTGTTTGAAATTTGCCGAAATTCCCTGAGAAATTCAATGATTTTTTTCAAAAATCATTGTTGGGCTGGGAATTATATGGAAATCCATATTTTTTTCCTGGACAGTGGGATGCCTGAAACGGACGACACCCAACTCGTACTGCTCCAACTCGTACTGCTCCAACTCGTACTGTTTTTCGACAAAAAAAATGCCATAACTTTTGTTAAGGTCGACCAAATTAAAAACATTCTTGGTATCATTCAATAGCCTTTAAAATTCTCTATCTACCTGCAAACAAAATGCAAGAAAATTTTATTGCATTTCAAAAAAGAAAGTTATGACCAAAAATCGTAAAACAAAATTCATCCATAACTTTTTTCAAACACGACAAAACTTTTTGAAACTTAGTGGGTAGATAGAGAATTTGAAGGGCTATTGAATGATACCAAGAATGGGTCGAGTTGAGCATGGTCAAAGGATGGGAAAATGTCCATCCAAACGTCGTTGCAAATCCAACTGAAATTATGGAAAACAGTTTATTGTTAGCTAAATAAATGACGAATTTGTGACTTTTCAAATGCCTTACCGTCGGTTCATTTTTTGGCAATTAGCACAATTGGGCCGAGTCCGAATGATGTCACACAAATAGCAGAAGAATTAATTGCGTTGGATAAAGCCTGGATTTTTAGGGTTTCCTATTTTTTACGGATTGTACTTTGGATGAAAGAAGCACGAAAATCACATTTTATCCAAAAAATTTTTGAATCTGTTCGGCATTAACTGTTGCCAATGGGCCCAAGGGATAACAAAATTCGGGAACAAACTAAGGTCGCATCTCATAGTTGCGGGAATCATCCAGCAGGTTTCAGTACCTTTTCACCGGTCGAAATTTTATTTTTCGGGATTTTCTTTGATGAATTTCAAATTTTACCTCAAAAAGTCAAAAAAGTCACAAAAAGTGCATGTTAAAAGCTTCAAACAAAGTTTAGAACACTTTTTAAGTCATTTTAAAGCCATTTAGACTCAGCAAAACTAAAAAAGTCATTTGACTTAAATTAAGTGAGCAAAATGAAAGAAAATGTGGAGAGGAAAGTGCTTTTATAGTCACGAAAAAATGGAAAATGCAAAAGCGTACAAATGAAGGGAAAGAGTCATTTTGGCGCCAAGCCATATACCTTAAAACGGTGGGGGTCGGTTTAGTCTGGCCATAATGTGTTAACAACAAAAAAATAACAAAACATTGAAAATATTACGGGCGCATCTCATAATTCCGAGAAATACCAAGGAGAAAATTGATGATGTTATAGGGGTTAATATTGATAAGGGCATGGTAATTGTGATCATTTTGGTGAGCCTGGTTATTGTTGATGGCATTGTAGCTCTGCAAGAGTCGAAGAATTCTCGCATCGGCGGCACGATATTTGGGCGCCTTTTGAGGAGGGAGTTCACCAGCGATGCATCGGGCGATGTCTGCATCAATTGATTTTTGCTCACATCGAATATATTTTATTTTTTGCATAAACCTTTGCATTTGTTGTTAGGTCCGAAAAACTCGCAGCGCCAATACTTCCGAAGTCCATCGTCACTGATTTGGTGAAGAACATAAAGTGCACCCTCATGTTCCAGCTTTTGCTTGTTTCGCTTTGTCTTTATTTCCTGATTGCGTTGTTCCATTCGTATTTGTAGCTAAACCTAGTATTTTAAGTTTTTACTTGTAAATAATTGACAGAAAAAAACATTTGTAAGAATTATGGGCGAAAACGACTTGCCAGACTAAAACGACCCTCTGACTAAACCGACCCTCTGACTAAACCGGCCAGACTAAAACGGCCAGACTAAAACGGCCAGACTAAACCGGCCAGACTAAACTGACCCAGTCCGACCTTAAAACGGACCGGGTCAGTTTAGTACGGCCGGTTTAGTACAGCCGTTTTAGTACGGCCGTTTTAGTACGAGGGGTCGGTTTAGTACGAGGGTCAGTTTAGTACGGCAAGCTGTTTTTGTCCAAAATAGATTATACTGATTTTTTCCGAAAAAATGTTTAAAATTAATAACATAACATATTTATCAATGTGTTAACCAAAAAAAAACAAAGCATTGAAAAATTACGGGCGCATTTCATAATTTCAAGAAATACCAACGAGCAAATGGTTGATGTATCGGGATTAACATTGACATTGGCATGGTAATTGTGGTCATTTTGGATAGCCGGGTTATTGTTGATGGCATTGTAGCCCTGCAAAAGTCGAAGAAACTGACCCAGTCCGACCTTAAAACGGACCGGGTCAGTTTAGTACGGCCGGTTTAGTACAGCCGTTTTAGTACGGCCGTTTTAGTACGAGGGGTCGGTTTAGTACGAGGGTCAGTTTAGTACGGCAAGCTGTTTTTGTCCAAAATAGATTATACTGATTTTTTCCGAAAAAATGTTTAAAATTAATAACATAACATATTTATCAATGTGTTAACCAAAAAAAAACAAAGCATTGAAAAATTACGGGCGCATTTCATAATTTCGAGAAATACCAACGAGCAAATGGTTGATGTATCGGGATTAACATTGACATTGGCATGGTAATTGTGGTCATTTTGGATAGCCGGGTTATTGTTGATGGCATTGTAGCCCTGCAAAAGTCGAAGAAACTGACCCAGTCCGACCTTAAAACGGACCGGGTCAGTTTAGTACGGCCGGTTTAGTACAGCCGTTTTAGTACGGCCGTTTTAGTACGAGGGGTCGGTTTAGTACGAGGGTCAGTTTAGTACGGCAAGCTGTTTTTGTCCAAAATAGATTATACTGATTTTTTCCGAAAAAATGTTTAAAAATTAATAACATAACATATTTATCAATGTGTTAACCAAAAAAAAACAAAGCATTGAAAAATTACGGGCGCATTTCATAATTTCGAGAATACCAACGAGCAAATGGTTGATGTATCGGGATTAACATTGACATTGGCATGGTAATTGGGTCATTTTGGATAGCCGGGTTATTGTTGATGGCATTGTAGCCCTGCAAAAGTCGAGAAAGAATTATGGTTTCGGTGCAAAATTCGGCCATTTTTGGACAATTAGTTGAAGCATCCGTGTGTTTCAAACAATCGTATTGAAAATAGGGCTTATATTTTTAGGGTTTTGCCCTATTTTTTTCCTGAGCTCCCAGTGCAATGAAACGCACAAAAAACAAGTTGTTTTTTTTTTGTTGTTCATTATTTTGTGCAAATCTAAGTTGTTATGTTTTCGTACATTTTTGCCATTTTTATGCGTCCGATTTATTTACCGAAATTGAGAGGTTTTTCTTCATAAAATACATTTGATCACTGATGAATTATGATCGTCCGGTCATTTTCAATTAATATTCATTTCTTCTGCGTCTGCTCATTGATTTTGTTCGTTTGTCCGTCACTCATTTGTCAGCAGAAGACGTCCCTTTTGTGATGCTTTGTCCCGTTTGTTCTTCCACTTCTTCCGGTGGCGGAGACAATGGCCTAAATTAAGCGCAAAATTCAAATTCGGATAAAAATCAAATGCTTTTTTAATTGCTCACCCAATGCAATTAGTATCACCAAAAAGCCAAAAGAACACATTGTTACAATTGTTGCCCCAATTATCATCTTTCTTCTGCTGCTGAACCGCCGCGGACTCCCCAATAATTTTGCATCGTTTCATTATCCAACAGTTGTTCCATTCATTTTTCACTTTGGCCAATGTCAGCTTTTCCTTTGTCCATTCGTTAATCAATTCAAATGGCACTTTCATTGACGGCACATGAACAGAAAAATGAATTTGGTAACTGACGGAAGAAATGGCATTGGCACGGAGAAAATGCTAAACAATTTGGAAAACAAAAATCAGTCATTTGCCAAAAATGTGGAGCCACAGCAGCAGGGATGGCACAGAATTCGGATTTCCGAAATTTTGATAAAATTCGGAAATTTTCAAAAATTTCCGACTTACGACGTTTTTGGGGTCGGAATTCCGATTTCAGAAAATAAAAAACTTGAAGCTCCCCCCCCCCCCGGACCACACCTCCTTGAAATTGTTGATCCAATCGAAGTTCGTTTGTTCTTTAATGTCTTTGCAATGCAATCGCTTGGGTTGTCCATCTTTTCTCGGAATGTGCAACCATTTGGACAATGCTTGGCCAGCAGAAATTGTTTCATTTGGCACATCAAAGCCATCACCAATCGCAGCGGGAAACAAACCACAGGAATCGATTGAAGTCAATTGGTTGAGATCAGTGAGAATTGTCGGCGAAGTGCGACGAAGCAAATTGTCCAAATGATCATCATCGTAAAAGCCCAAGTGGCGAATGTTTTCAGAAAAAATTGGCCAAATTTCACGGGCAAAAACATCCCAAATCCGCTGGCCATCCGTGGTGTATGATGATGTAATCCACAACTGCAAATTGGTGCCTCTTTTCTCAAAAATTTGGTGATTTGAACGAAGAAAAGCGATGACGTAGTGATTAATGTAACTGTGAAAATGGAAGGAATGCTTTTATTGCGATAGCTCTGATTTTGATTTACTAAATCTCAAGGCTCTTAAAACGGATTTTGCTGGGCAACGGACGGTCGTTGGGCAATGGAAATTCCACAAATTTGTGATCGAACCATACAAACAGCTTCGGTTCAGGTCCTTTGTCCTTGCGACGAATTACGATCGTTCTCCAAATTGTCAATTCGCTTTTGCCATCGAAATGTTTGTCCACCAACGCATTGAAACGTGGCGAAAGAAGTGCCAATTTGAGGCCGAGTTGAGGACGGTCAAAAGAGGGGAAAATGTCCATCCAAACGTCGTTGCAAATCCAACTGAAATTATGGAAAACAGTTTAGCTAAATAAATGACGAATTTGTGTGACTTTTCAAAAATGCCTTACCGTCGGTTCATTTTTTGGCAATTAGCACAATTGGGCCGAGTCCGAATGATGTCACACAAATAGCAGAAGAATTAATTGCGTTGGATAAAGCCTGGATTTTTAGGGTTTCCTATTTTTTACGGATTGTACTTTGGATGAAAGAAGCACGAAAATCACATTTTATCCAAAAATTTTTGAATCTGTTCGGCATTAACTGTTGCCAATGGGCCCAAGGGATAACAAAATTCGGGAACAAACTAAGGTCGCATCTCATAGTTGCGGGAATCATCCAGCAGGTTTCAGTACCTTTTCACCGGTCGAAATTTTATTTTTCGGGATTTTCTTTGATGAATTTCAAATTTTACCTCAAAAAGTCAAAAAAGTCACAAAAAGTGCATGTTAAAAGCTTCAAACAAAGTTTAGAACACTTTTTAAGTCATTTTAAAGCCATTTAGACTCAGCAAAACTAAAAAAGTCATTTGACTTAAATTAAGTGAGCAAAATGAAAGAAAATGTGGAGAGGAAAGGGCTTTTATAGTCACGAAAAAATGGAAAATGCAAAAGCGTACAAATGAAGGGAAAGAGTCATTTTGGCGCCAAGCCATATACCTTAAAAGGGTAAATTTTTGATCAAAAATTTTACCTTCCAATGGGCTTACTCTAATTTTCAAAAAAATTCCCAACCCCATAAATTTTTTTTTGGAAAATTGAAGAATACTACAAATTTTGATTTTTAATATAAATTATATATATATATATATATATTCGATTAGTCTCGATGAGACAAAAATTTTTTTTTCTGTTAAAATTTCAAAAAAGTTTGTGATTATAAACATAGGCAACCTTGACGGTATATTTAAGAAATTAGAACAAAATATTATTTGAAATTTAAATTTACTTATCACACCACTTTTTCCGGCGCGCTTTTTCCAGAAAACTTTTGGGGAAAAAGGTGGTCCGGCGGTGCCGTTAGGCGCCGCCGGTGGAAATTTTGAAAATTTGAGTGAGATTTGTTAACAGATTTTCAACAAATTTTCTTAGACATAAAAAATTTTGATGATCAAAACTTTCTTAGAACCAACAAAATTAAGAAAGTGTGATATCATTCGATAGCTCTATGTGTCCTATATTAACCTGCAAAATTTCAAAAAATTTCGTTAGGTTTCAAAAAAGTTATGGCCAAAAATGTCTGAAAACCTGGCACCTTGTGTACTGTTTAATCCTGTTGACTTTAACAAAAGTTATGGGCAGTTTTTGGTTGAAAATTTCCATTTGATGGTTTTTTATATAACGCCTAGCACCTATTTCAGGATTTTAGCACCTAAAAATCCCATCCCTATTAATAAACATTTTTGAAAATAAATTTTATTTAATTCGTTCAAACATTGATTAATTGGGAATGATCATGGCATTTTGTTGTGCGTGTGAGTGCGCGAAAAAAAACAATTCAAAAACAAAACAAATTTGTACTGCTAATGCCAAGGACGTAGCGCCAGGGGTGAGAAAAAAATTTGAAAATAATTTAAAAAATTTAAATTATTTTTTCTCAATTAAATTTCATTTTTAAATTTTTTCGGGGATTTGTGTTGCTACGCCCTTGCCGCTGCTACACATAAATTACGCTTTTTTTCTTGATGAGGTTATGCGTTTTTCCATTGTTTTCTCCTCTTTTTCTCATTCCTTCTCAAGTCCTAACTCTTTTCAATTCCTTTTTCTCTCTGGCTCTCATTTTAAGTCCATCTTTCGTCTCTCTCTCTCTCGCTTCTTCCTCTCCTTCTTTTCCTCTTCTTCATTTTTCCTCTCATTCTTTTCCTCTTCTTCAATCTCTCTCTTTTTCTCCAATCTCTACCTTCTTCCTCTTTTTCTCTTCCTCCTCCTACTCAATTCCCCGCTCTTCGTCCTTCACTCTCTCTCTTCCTCGCCCAGTCTCTCTTCCTCTTCCTGTTTCCCTCCTCCTCTTTCTCTCCTCCTCTCTTCCATTTCCTTGCTCTTTCGCTTGTTCCGCTTCTCTGCCGGCAGGGCACACAAAAGGACAGGGAGCAGGAAAAGCCCGTGGAGAAGGCCAATTGAAATGACGGCAAAAATTGTTTTGGCAAATGCCACAATTGCATAGGTGGGCACAAATGCCAACGGCAACATGCACAAAGCGGTGGAAATTCCTGGCACAAATTTAAACAAAATTTTTATGAAAATGGGACAATCCCTGAAAAAATAGATATTTCCGTCAAAATTTTCAAACTTTTCTCTGGCACTGTCCCCAAAATTCCCTTAAACACTTTTTTTAAATTCATCCCAAAACCCTCAGAATTGACCATTTTAATCGGAACGAAATCTGTTAAAATGTGGGGGTCATATTTCAAAGATTTTCCGACGGTCCCTACACCAGGGATGGCATTCCGATGCCCCAAAAATTTTCGGAAATCGGAAATCGAATCGGAAATCGGAATTCCGAGGCCCAAAAATTTTTCGGAAGTCGGAATTCCGACCCCAAAAACATCGGAAATCGGAATTCCGTGCCATCCCTGCCCTACACCCTTTTCAAATTTTTTTTTTTGAAAAAAACGCCCTTGACTCCCTCCCACTCGTGTCAACCAAACAAACACCAACCAACCGGCTTGAAGCATTGGAGGGCACATTTCTGCAAAAGAACAAAGGGTTATAATGATCAGTTCAACAACAAAAAAAACAGGGGTGGGGTGGGGGGCTTAATTAATTAAAATAAATCATGATAAAATGAAAATTCAATCGCAATTGAAATCCAACATTGCCCCCGAGGGCATGAATATTAGAGCACGGACAGCAGGACCGGACCTTGTCAGCATTTTTCAAGACTCCCGCTGATCCTGATCCGGGTATATTTTTGAAAAATTGACCTGGATCAGGAGTCCTGAAAAAGAGGATTTTTAATCTCGAAATCCACCAATCCGAGTCAAATCTTCTCTAATCCTGAAAGTCCGGATTCTATTGAAAATATTGAGTAAATTTTTGTTTTTAAAATGTTGGACTTAATATTTGAAAAACTAATTTTTCTGCTTTTGGAAATTAAGATGCTGTGTTTCCAAAATGGTTTTAAAGATTTATAAGAAAGAGAACAAACTAAGGGTCTTTTTGGAGTAAATTACTTTCGCCGTGCAAACGGCTCAGTTGTTAATGACTCTGAAGACCCTGTCTGAGCTTGCTTTGGTTCAAAGCCGCACGCACGCGAATATTTTTATAAAAATTGTTTTTTTCATTTTTTAAACTGGCTTTTTTGAAACTGGAAAATAAGATTTTAAAAACCATAAATATTACATGGATATTTATGCGTTTTTTTCCATTCCAATTAGCACGCTTAAAATTTCATATCGTGTCCTATTACCGTATCTCGTATTTCCTAAATAAGGACTATACCTGCCTAGTTACAAAAAAAGTTAAATAATAAATGCAGGGTTTCAAAATGTCTTTTTTCAAAAAAAAATATATATATAAACCTCAGGCCTTTTTATTTATTTTCTAAATTTCCTACAGTAATTTTTTGTAAAAAATCAAAAAAAATTTTCCCATATTGAGAACTCTCTCTCTCGAGAGAGAGAGAGAGAGAGCTTTTGTCAAGAAAACAAATCATTTACTTACCATGGAGACTGTGCGCAATTCGGTCAGTGCTTGTGCCCTTCTTGGTGTGATATTGGTGCGCAACATGGGCAGTGTAATCGACGCTAAATCCGGTGGCCAACAGCACGTCCACCTGATGGTGGGGGACATTAAAGGCATTTGAACGAGCACACGAATTCAAGCAATCATAACTGGTCTGATCAGTAATGATCGGAGGAACAAATCGATGGGATCAAAACATGGCCCAATCGAAAACATATTTTTATTTTATTATTTCAATGAAATTTTTTTTTATGTCCTCGTTAAAAGTTATTTAAAAATTCTCTCGTGGTGAAAACGATGCAGGGGAAGCAGCCCAATCAATCAGTTTAGCCAAAAAGATTAAATGGTTTGATGATGAATCATTGATCCGTCATTAAGGGTCAGGAAAACTATAATCAGTCAGTTGATCAAATAGCCGTAATCCAATCGATGACTGACGCATTGTTTGATCAATGCAATAAATTGATCAATGATCAAACCCATATCCGTTAACTTTTGATCAGCGTTTAAAGCTTCTTACCATTGTCACCGGGTCCAAGTCAGCGCCGCACCAACTGAGTACACCGACGAGCGCTGAAAAAGCGATTTTTGAAATGAATGACAGAAAAAAAGCACAAAATGGCATAAAATGCCGTAAAATAAAAAACATTGACGACTACTGACTGAAGCAAATTGAGGTGATGCACAGCGCAATGGCACCGACGCCAAGTCGACTGTAGATGAACAGGGAACAGACGACCGCCATGCAAACGATGGTGACCGCGATGGAGCCGATCAGATCACTTTTGACGGTCAACATGTTCAGGATGGCACTGCGAGGGGGGGGGGGGGGGAAGGGAGGGATTTTGTAACATCTGATCCGTGCCAATT
>CP049708.1:9418935-9482478 GCA_004148225.2 Heterodera glycines | reverse complement strand
CTCCCGCAACCGTTTGCTTTTCCTCACTTCCGCTCTCTTCCCCCTCACTCTTTTTCCTACCGTATTTTTCTGTCGTTCTTTTCCGATATTCTCTGGCCAAAAACATTTCCAATTCCTCGCCCTCTTCTTTGCACAATAAGCTCAGATTGCGCGTCCATCTCCGTCTTTGGGTGATCAGCAACATTTGCGGCCCATCCACGGCTGGGATTGTCTGAAGCTGTTCTTTGCCTTTGCCATTGTCATCGTTTGGCTTGGCATTTTTTTTGTTGAGCTGTGCAAATGTCGGCCAATCATTCACCGGTTGCTCTGTTTCTGTTCCCTCTTTGGCCTTTCTATGGGCAATTTATGCTCCCCCCCCCACTAGTCCTTCTCAATTTGCACCTTTTCCCAAATTCGGCCACCGAATTTTTTCTTTCTTTTATTTGATTGTCGGCATCCGACTTATTTTAGCTTATTTGTTAGTCGTATTTCGACGCATTGATGGGCAGCGGTCGAAATAATGTGATTATGTCATGTAATAAAAGATGGCGTTTCAGTCAAACAAGAAGCAATTTACTAAAAAACAGGCCTCAGACAGCCAAGGGTTTGTCTTCAAAATATGATTCCGATGAAACACGGAAAAAGTCATCACAGGCCCAAATTTTCTTTTTCAAAAGAAGGATATAACAATTTAAACAAGAAAAATCATTGATGGGGTGTGAATTGGTCAGTGTTTTCGTTGGCTGCTGCGTTTTCTCTCGTTCCTCTCTTCTTTCTCTACTTCTCTCTCTCAAATCCCCTCACTCTCCATCGAAACGACAAGGAAGGCAAAGACAAATAACAACCGACTGCCTCGCCCCCAGGCCCTCCCACTAGCAATAAATCACAATGTCTTCAAAGCGTAAAAAAGACAAAAAATTGCTTTGGAATGCTCACTATTTTCTGCGCTGGCAATAAATTACATGGTGACCACTGAATTTTGATCATTACTACTGTAAAATGCACTATTCTTCAGTATTTTTGTGACAATGACCGAAAAGTCACCACAAAAGCAAAAGACTTTTGGCTATTTTTCTAATAATTCATGGGGTAGTCCCAGGATTTGGCTTGGAGGAAGTGCCGCCGCCCAGGGCGACCAGCTTTTTTTTTTTTACTTTTCACATCACTTTTTTTTGCGGCGTTTTTTTCTGAAAAATTTTCGAGGAATGAGAAGCCCGGCGGTGCCTGCGCCAGGGGAAAATGAGAATTTTGGTTTGGTCATATTTTCAAATATAGTAGAGTTGGCAAATCTTTTTTAGTGCTTGCGCTTGTTGTCCGCTGGACGCTGTGTTCCGCTGCTAACCTTACTTTTGGTTCTGATCAAAAAACTAATTACACCAACGTTTCGGATTACTCCTTCACGGTGATCGGGAGGCTCTAAAAATACACTAAAAACCGAGGAAAAAAAATTTAAAAAAAAACATGGGATAGAAAACTTCCTGTGGAAAAACATTAGGTTGTTAGAAAGAGAAAAACAATACTTTAGTTTACTTTTGAAGACATGAAATTAGTTGCTTACTCAGTGAAAAAGCTCATGGATGACTGCATTTTTAAAGCTTTTAAGAAATTTTGTTCTCATCAAAAATGGTCTATGAATTTTCTCTGATTTTCTTTTGCTTTTTTCCCTGTTTTTTGTGTTTTGAGTCTCCCGACGTCGCGAAGGAGTGAACCGATTTAAAGTAGTGACTTTAACTACATATAAATGAGCTATGATTTGTTCTTTTAAATACAATTTGTTTTCCTATTTATTTTTCTTTAATTTTGTGCGATTTCGAATTTTACTGTTTTTAAATGAGCGAATGTGAAAAGGGAAATTCACAGAAACAAAAAATGTATTTCCCTACCATAAATGGAAACATTGACCTCATTCGGTCTACGTCAGTTGGGCCCCCACGTTTGGGCCCCAGCATATTTTTCCACTATAACTTTCGATAACTTTTTTCTTTGTCATCGAAATCTAATAAACTTGGTATCATTCGAAAGCTTAATATATAGAAGCTTTTTCTAAGCTATTGCTTCGCGATTAGACAATTACCAAAAAAGTTATACAAGAAAATTGCAAAAAAGTCAAAATTTTTGAATTTTTTCTTAATAAATTTTTTTCACGCTTGAAAATCTTTTCGCTTTTTGTAAGGCTAGTAGAGCATGTGAAGGGCTTTCGAATAATACCCAGATTATTGGATTTGGATGCCAAAGAAAAAAGCTATAGTGGAAAAACATGCTGGGGCCCAAACGTGAGGGCCCAACTGACGGGTTCCGACCTCATTTGATTAATTCAAACATGAAAATAATTAATTTATTGTTTTTCATAAAATTTAACAAAAATAAGTAAAAGAAAAAAACATCATTTCAATAATACCCAATAAAAAAATAATAATAATAATGATAATAATAATTTGGAGAGAACGAAAGAAGGTTATTTGTAAAAAACACATAAAACTGAACAGTCATAATTGCTCACAGACCTTAAATTTAAAAATAAAATTTGAATATTTGCCAATTTACTTTTGTCCATTTGTCCGTTTTTGTCCATTTGTCCTTCCTCTTTTTCACTGCTGTCAAAATGCCCATTTTGGTCAAAAGGCTGCAAAAACAACTCATATTCCAAGGTAAATTATTTGAAATACAATATTTATTTTGTGTTTAATGTACCATTTCACTTTTGTCCATTTGTCCTTCCTCTTTTTCGCTGGTGTCAAAATGTCCATTTTGCTTCTCAAAATGCCAATGTTCAGCATTTCCGATTTCCTCCTTTTTTTTACCGTATTCGCTTGCATTGTACCCCCCTTTTGCTGTGATTTGTCTTTCTGTTCACAATCCTCCGTATATTTGATCACTCCAAACAGTGCAAATGCACATGGAATTGCAATTGCGACGGCGAAAAGTGTCCAAAACAGAGAATTGCTGGGGGAGGGAATCTCAGGGAGGGGGCGGTACGGTATGAGGGGTACGTTACCCCCCCCCCCCCCCCCCCCAAAAAATGGGTAAAATTTATTTAGGAAAATGAAATAAAAAGTTCAATTGGCCAAAAGAGCTGTGCCCATCTCCAAAGGAATGCCTTCGCCTTTTTTACCTCGTCTCTTCTTCTTTCCCTGTGTCAGTCTTTTGCTGATTGGCATTGATTTTTACGATGGCATTTTCCGTTTCTTTTCTTTTTCCATTTGGCTCAAATTGTCGTTCATCAACGGAATATCCGCGCAATCGCAACAGTTGCACGATGGAACCATTGCCGAGCAAATGACCTTTTGTGGTAAGGAAGGACCGATTAATGAGTGAGAGTAATAAAGCTATCTGAGAGAGGAGAGAGAGAGAAAGGAAAGGGAGAGAGTGTAAAGAGGGTGAGGCGAGAGAGGAAGAGTGGGAGGGAGAGAGAGAGGAGAGTGGGGGGGGGAGAGAGAGAGAGAGAGAGAAACGATCGGTCCTGCCAATTTACTTATTCCAAAAGCGAAGAAAGTGCGCTTCTGTGAATTCTGTTCAATCAACTGAACGATTCTCGCAATCCATCGTTCGTTTCTGCGGCTAAATATGTCCGAAATGAGTCGTTTGTTCAGCTGTAAGTGACGGAAATACGGACTGAATAAGTCGTCCGCCCCTTTGGTCGCTCACTTCGCTTAATTTCTCCGTTTTTGCCTTCGCTCCCGGGGAAAGGAATGCTCGGCCGATTAAGTCGTCCTCCGCTTCGAACTTTCCGCAATTGTACAGTCCGATGCTCGTCCTCGTTGAACTTTTCTTCAGCAATTCGTCGTCCGCTTTCTCCGTCATTTGCAATTCGTCGATGAGATGGCTTATGCCAAATTCCAACTGAATGTTCGTCCTGAATGGCCTTTTTGGGCGGTGTCGCCACCTGCTGACGGCCAAGTGAGGGCAAATAATCGCAAAGTTCGGGCACGTGCTCCACAAATGCCAATTGCTTCGCGCCCTTTTCCGCTTCTTCCCTTAGTTCCGAGTCCATTTCAATTTCACTTCCATTCGCTACTGAAGACAATTCGCGATTGGACAGCACATGAAGCATGGAAGGCAGAAGCCATTCGGCCGGCATTTCCGCCCATTCCATGCCGAAAATGGGCGGTCGTTGGTTGTTGTGACGGAAAACTGCAAAATAAAAGCGGACTCATAGAGGAACCAACTGATAAGTGATCAGACTCAAACGCACATTCGCCCAAACGTTCCCTGAGAGAAACGCTCAGAGTGTCCGCCGCTTCGCTTTTTTTCTTCCGTCGGATGCATTTCGCCAAACTTTCAATTCCCTCGTCGTCCGATTCAAACACTACGATATCGGAGGCCGAAAATTGTCGCTTCACTTCTTGGAAAACTGTTTCACAGAATAGGGAAAAGGGAGGGCGATGGAAAGGCTTTTGTTGGCATTTTCAACCGACCGAAAGGCCAAACGAAAAAGGCAGGCACTCGGAGATAGCCTAAAGGAGAGGGGTGAGGTACATGAAAAGGAAGGCATGCGAAAGGGAAAAGCCAACCGAACAAATGGACGGTGCCATTGACCGATGGGTGGCGAACTGTCCAAAGGTACGAATGACGCCCCTTAATTAATTGGCGATAAAATGTCGAATTTACGATCAATTGACCAAATTTACAGTTGAAACGTGTTTTGTTTTATACACTTTCTCATTAGCTCTTTCCCCTTTTGTCGGTGCCTTTCGCTTCATTAATTTTCCATAATTACTTTTTCATTAGCGAATTCCGTCATTTTCGTTGAATCATTGCCTTGGAAAGGTAAAGGACGGGCAGAAGAAAAGAAGAAGCAAATGAATGTGGAAAGGAAGAAGAAAAGACGGCACAAAGGTGACATTTGGAGAAAAATGCCAAAAGAGACGGAGGCAATTAGTGAAAATGGCAAACGGACAAAATGGTGCGCAATCGGAAACTGTAAAGGGATAAACGAGACAATCTTCGGATAGAAAAATGAAAAATCAAATTGAAAACCCTTTTCATCGCGGGGGAAAAATAAACGGCAAATGAAAGGGAAAACGCAAAAACAGAAGGGCCGACCAACGAACTGATTACGGACGATGAGAAAGATGGCACAAAACAAAAAGGGAAAGTGAAGGAACGATAGGAAAAAAGAATTGGAGAAAGGGACGGAGAGAGAGAGAGGGGGGAGGGAGAAAGAGAGGAAGAATAATCAAAGGGAAAAAAGTATAAAACAGCAAATGACTAATGTAAGGGCAAAGGGTTGGTTGGACTGTGGAATGTTCAGCAGAGATGCGGCCCATCCCCCCCCCCTCGGGCGATCTCTCTACCCAACCCCCGGGCAGAAAATACCCTTTACCCAGCACAACAATAAATATGTAAATACCACTAGCCTTAGTACTGTTTATTCCAATCAATCCCTTGCTTTTCATTGAATTGACAAACGGATTTGTCCGTCGTCCCCCCCCAAGGGACCTTTGCATAGGTCACAATGCTCAAGGGACAAAATTGGATTAGCAGATGAGATAAAGTGGCCAGCAGAATTATCAAAATCAGATCATTAAAGATGGATGGGAGTAGTTTTTATATTTGATTGAGGGGAATAGATTTATATAAAAGTACAAAAAATTATGGCATTTTGGGGGACGACGTTTGTTAACGCTAAGCAAATACAAATTTGTTAAACTATAATTTTAGATTTCATTATTAATTTTACAATGGTTAACGTCCGTGGCTTACTACCGGAGTGAAATAAGCGTGTAATTTGAAAATTGAATTCTTTAGACAATAAAAATTTCGGATGGTTTAAATCATGAATTTAACAAAAAAAATATTCATATAGTGCAAAATTGTTCCAAAATATATCGTGCCATGAGATGGTTTCCATTCAAATCGTATATGAGTGAAAGGTTATAAGCTGCTTGTCTTCGCAGGTCATATCTTGAAAACAAAAACAAAAATGCCAATCAATTCCAACCAAAATGTTAGGGGAGAGGGAGAAGAGCAGCTTTCCCCCCCCGGGTCAGTTCCCCTTACTCCACTAGAAAAAAAGAAACCAAAAGGAATTTTTCAAGTAAAAAAATCTTAGAAATTTTTTTATAAGAAAGTTTCAAGAAAAATTTTCTTTGAAAGATTTTCCAGATTTTTTATTTTTTATTTTATGGTGAATTAGTCTTTTTCTAAAAAAATTTCAGGAAATTTAGATGAATTGCTAATTGTAAGTTTTTCCAAAAATTTCTAAGGTTAGAATTTTTTTCATATTGTCAATTTTGTTAAGCAGTATTGGAATGATGTTTTTATGTTAGTGATTTTTTCGGGTTTTATCGAAGTAAATAAAGTTTTAGCAATTTTGTGGACAATTGTGCCCATTTATGCCCACCTGGTCGATCGTTCCGCTCGCAGTGTCCCCGTGGCCGGGTCTTCGCTCCACACCAAAGGGGCTGGGCATTCGTAAAGGACACGTTCATAACATTTGAGAGCATTCGCGAAAAGACCCATCTGATGGAACATCCGGCCCATATTGTATTGAATCTCTTGAGTTGGCACGGACGAACGAAAGTCGGCGTATTTCTTCATAAAGGTCAATGCCTGAAGAGAAAATTATTTGCCGACGGAGACGGTGACCAAACCCTCAGGGCGACCATGTGACGGGAAGAAATGTCCTTTTTGCAGGAAATGTGAGTGAATGTGAGGGCGATGAGAAAAGCGACAAGCGGATTGCTTTTATCACGCAAATACACAGTAAAAAACTCGCCTGCTTTTTGAGGGTTTTAATTTTGGTTAACTTTTTTTGCGTGTAATTTCTTGCCGAGGGCGTGTCGATAAGCGCCGGTGACCAAAGAATTGTTGCCAGAAATTATGTGCAGAATTTGTGAGGCCGACTGTTTTGCCAATTGTCGCATAATAAAACGATGGTAATTGACACCTAAAATAAACGAAAAATGATGGGAATGGAGAAATGTGACTTTGGTGCTGGCAAAAAATGTAATTCATTGCCGAATAAATACGCCCTAATTGCCATGACTCATCGGTTCTTTTGCCCTTTTCTTTATTTGCAGGTGCTAATTTAGGCTGTAAAATACAAATTTATTGGCAGTCAAAGGTTTCTGAAATACCAAAATGTAAGTCATATGAAATCGAAGAAATTCGAAAGCGAGTTGATGGTAATTGGCCTTCAGACTGGCGAAAAACAGCAAATTGTTGAAAGTATGTGAACTTAATGGAAAATATAAAATGAAAAAAAGAATAACAAATACCCCAACCTAAAGTTTTTGGTTTTGGGGTGCAGAAAAGCGTAGCTAACGACGTGAAGCATTTCTTCAAATTCTCCAGCAGAATAAAGTGCTTCAGACAATTTGAAAGCAAAATCATGGAACTGAAAAAGGGAAGAGAGAGCATGGAAGGAGATAAACTGTCAATTTTGTGGTTTTGGCATTTCTGCACGCGTTATGCTTTATTTATGCATTATTGCTCACTTCATTGGGGCTAAGGTCAGACAATTGTCGATGAGCCGAATGCGCAATTTGTCCAAGGCGTTTAACCATCCTCTCCAGAGAACTGCCCTTGACAGCTTCCAAAGCATATTTCTTTAACGAAGAATGAATAATGTTGTCTAAAAAATTGATTTCATATGGTTTTTGATTTAAAAAAATCCAGAGGGAAGAGCTTAAACTGTACGTATACTTGTAGTACTCCCATAAACATGTTCCCATACTTTTAATTGAAGGACCAACAAAACACACTCACCGCTTTTCCTACGAGGAACAGAACATGCGTCGTCGGAACGATAGATTTGATAAAAATGAGGTATCAACAACAGACGCAAGCAGCTGATGTACTGGTCGGCCTTCCGTTGCTCCAAAAGCACCTCCGCTTGACGACAAAGAAGCCGTTCATCCTAAAATAAAAAAGCATTCAGTGCATTATTTTCAATGGGATAAAAAGAAAGGATGTACAGTCGGAGAAGGTCACTTCCCGTGCTTCATTAAAAGAAAATTTAATTTTTCTGGAATTTTAATATTTTTAGGTTAAATTAGACCAACTAGCAAAAAAAGTTTCATGGCTAGACTACGCCTTGTATATTGGGAGGGGTGGGAAAGAATGGGCACGGCTTTACAGGGATGTGGGAGCAAGAATCATAGTTGAGGTCTTTGAGGGTTTCGAGTGCAAGTTCGGACTGGTCCAATTGCTGAAGAATTGTTGAGAGGTTAATCCGTGCGTCGATGTGCCCCGGTTGGAAAGAGATGGCAGTCTCATACGCCGTTCGTGCAAGCCCAAGTTGACCAAGAGCCTGCACAAATTATGTTGGAATGACGGGCAATTGTGAAGATTATTGGTCCCGAAATTTTTTAATTAATTTTTTTTTCTGAAATTTTTCTAAACACTTTTCTAGGGGTGTTTTGAGGCGCTGAGTACGAATCCGGACTTTATTTTGACCAATTCCGAATCCCTAACCCGAACTCGAACATTTTTCGAGAATTAAATTTTAAATTTTTTTTTAAATTTCTCAAAACATTGTTTTTAGCGTTTTCGGGGTTGCTGATCACGAATCTGCCATTCATTTTGACTAATTTCGAATGCCGGATCCGAACTCGAACAAAAAATATGAAATTCAAAATTATCAAAATTCATTTTTATGTTCGTATCTTTACAGAATGACCATTTTTTGGTTTTGGAACGGGTTTTGTCTAAAGTTAACAACCCCGAAAACGCTAAAAACAATGTTTTAAGAGAAATTTAAAAAAAAATTTAAAATTTAATTCTCGAAAAATGTTCGAGTTCGGGTTAGGGATTCGGAATTGGTCAAAATAAAGTCCGGATTCGTACTCAGCGCCTCAAAACACCCCTAGAAAAGTGTTTAGAAAAATTTCAGAAAAAAAAATTAATTAAAAAATTTCGGGACCAATAATCTTCACAATTGCCGAATGACGTACCCCTCTGCCAATAAATTACCTGATGTAAGCAGCCGATTAGAAACCGAAAATTAAAAAAAATAATTAAATTGGGAAAAGCACAAAAACCAACCAAAAATCGGTGCTTTCATTGAACTCGGGCCTTTCCTTTCTCAATTTCTGCATATATTCAACGGCCAATACAAGTTGATGAGTTGAATGAAGGGACCGAGCAATGTCCAAAAAGGCATTTTCTTCGTCGGAAGAGCCGAGTGGTCTCTCCAAGAGGCAGTCAATAAGTTGGGGGACGAGGTCGAGGCGTCCAAGATGAACCCAGCAAATGATCAGATAGGAGAGCAAAAGCGAATTCATTTTTGCATTGATCACCCAATGAGAACCGGACGGAGGTGGAAATGGGCTCAATTTATAATCGGTATTTGTAAAATGCACCTGGAACAAATAATAATTTGGTGGAATTCGGCACATGAACACATAATTCCCATTTCCTCACAGTCATTGCGTTGTCGCCTTTCTCATCGACTGCCTTGACCAATTCGTTATGCATCGCAAGAATTGACTTTGCTGAGTCCTCAAAACGACCTTTGCTTATCCACATACCAAGTAAAGCCAAATGCTCGAAATCAATGGACCGTCCGAATTGTCGGCTCCGTAAAATGAACGTTTCCAATGCTTCGGTCGCCCGTTCTTCGTCTTTCAGCGTGCAATAATAATCGGCTGCCTTATTGGGACTGATTCATAATGTAGGTGGTGGGAGAAGTGGGAGCAGTATCCATTTTAAAAGTTGGCGTTGTATCCTTCCCAACCGGTAAAAAATCCCAAAATAAATACCGTTTTTATCAATTTATCGATCCATGCGAAGTTGATTTTGGAAGTTTGACAATTGATCGATTGGGCAGCTTGGAGTCGTGTCTTCATTGCAAGATCCGTTTCACCGGATGCATCAAGAATTTGGATGCGTTTTTCGTAGTAAAGCCAATTCTCGGGGTCACATCGAATCGCTAAATTAAAAAGAAAGTGACGAAGACGTCATAGAACAACCTTTGGCCAAACATGCGACAGCCAATTCCAACCGGTTAAACGACTTAGCAGTCCCGGCTATTTCATCCCATTCTTCGGCTGTTGTCTTAGAGTTTAAAAGAGCAGCCAACATTTTGAATTCAAAGCTCTTCTCTTTTTGGCCCAATTCCGAGTACAAATCCGAAAGTTCTTTGTATGTCTGCACATGGTAAGGGGCCAGCTTGACTACCTTAAATTTCGAAATGAGTCGAAATGAACGGGATAAATGACTTCGAAAAGAAAAGTCATGGCCTCCTTTGTCCGCCCACGGGCATGTTCTAAGTTTGCATGGCCCAGAAGATTGTCCAATGTCCTTGAATCCGAAAACAAATGGATGAATGATGCCGACGATATACAAATACTAACGGATTCGCTGACTTCCGTCCAGGCCCTCTCCTGCCGACTTTTTGCTCCGAAGGCCCCGCTTGTTGGTCATCCAAGTCAAGAATAAGGCGTTTATCACTTTCTGCAGTTTTGTCACCTATTACTTCATCA
Organism: Heterodera glycines; assembly: GCA_004148225.2. NCBI lineage: Eukaryota > Metazoa > Nematoda > Chromadorea > Rhabditida > Heteroderidae > Heterodera > Heterodera glycines. The sequence continues at coordinate 9,472,072 of CP049708.1, read as the reverse complement.
CTCTCCTAATTTGGGATTATGTGAATATTTTCTTTAATTAACTACAAGCCAACCTTGTCCAAAGCAGTGAATTCTCCCGATTCCACATCAATGTTTATCCTATCACGAACCAAGTCCAAAGCGATGTCTTCTTCATCCATTATATGCGCGGATAAGAAAACTGAAGAAAATCAGCTAGATGAATAGGCCATTATGTCACGTTCATAAGATTTTGATAAAAATGGATAAAACGACGGTAGTTGCTAAGATGTTATTTTTGAATTTGTTAAAAACCTAAGAGAGGAATGGCCCTTTTGATAGCAAAAAATTTTTTCTATGATATTTGCCAAGTCATAAAACTTGTTCCAAGGAGTTTTCGGGATCGCTGATCAACGAATATGGAAACGGCCATATGGAATGACCGATATTTAAATGGTCACACCATCCCAAAAAACGAGATGTGTACCAATAAATAGAGAGTGCAGAGAAAAAAAGGCGAAACATCTCTTTTTTGGGGGGTAAACCCAACTCATCCAAACCCAACTCATCCAAACCCAACTCATCCATACCCAACTCATCCATATACCCAACTCATCCATACCCAACTCATCCATAGCACGATACGAGTCGTCGCCGTGGCATTTAATGCCACGACTAAGACCGTACAACCAAAAAATGCCACGACCGAGACCGCATAATCAAAAATGTCCACGGTCAAGACCGGCATAATCAAAAATGTCCACGGTCAAGACCACATAAGCAGAAAATGCCATGCCACGACGATGACTCGCAGCGTTATGGATGAGTTGGGTCTATGGATGAGTTGGGTATGGATGAGTTGGGTATGGATGAGTTGGGTTTGGATGAGTTGGGGGTGACTCAGTTCGATCCGGGGGGGGGGGGCAACTCGACTATTACTCAAATATTTCCGATCTCGTATATCAATTGATTTATTTGTTAAGTAACGCCGATAAATTTATCATAGTTTTTTGAGCAATTTAAAAATTATAGAAAATCACAGAAAACCGTTTAAAACAAACTACCTAGTCGGTTGTCAGAGTAAGTGGATTTGTTTTTCCCTTTTGACGACTTTTTTATTATCTGCGGTCTGATGTCTAATTCAATTGCGGAACTCGGTTGGAGGACCTTCAATTTCTATCGTTTGGTTCCTTTTCCTGACAAACTTCTTTCTGCTGCTGCTGGTGGCAATGCTTCAGTTCTGCAGGTAAATTTCTTATTTTAAATATATTTTCCAACAAATTTTATCAAATTAAGGGAATTGAAATATCAGAATGGACAACGGGCGAAGACTTTGTTCTTTTTGGAGAACAAAGGGGAGCAATCTTTTGCATGACAAAAGACTTGGAAATCCGTTTCTTCAAAGCATTCCAACAACAACTCATTCATTTTGCATATTCACAGGTGCAATTTTCAATAAAACCTATAGTAACAAAGAATTAAATACCAATCGATTCGTCTCAAGGAGTTAAACACAAATAAATAGGTCACCAGTTGCGGAAATGGGTTTAAACTGGTTTCTGAACTGGTTTAAAACCCGAAATTGCACCAAGCATTTCGACTGATTTTGTATCATTCAAAAGGAAATCAGATGATGAAGTCGAACTGACTCCGTCTGACAATGAGAGGTTTTTGAGCCGGTTCTAAACCCGAAGAAAATTGGTGCAGCTAACGAACTTCGCATGCTTCTTTTGCATTTTTCTGCTTTTGCTTCTACGATTTTTCATGACAGACATATCATAAAAAATAAAATGGAGCCAAGCGGGCGCGAATCCCGTCTCATATGACCCCCAGAGGATTAATAATTAAATTTCAAAAAATCGTAAAAAACTCAAAAATTGACTTTTCCAGACATTCAATAGCTCCTCAACAACATCTGCGTGTGAGTTTTTTACGCCCGACTAATTTCTTAAAATGGAAAAAATCAAGTACTTGATTAAAAATCAGATAAAATCAATAATTTTGTAAAATCCGAGCTCAGATTCCTGATCAGTGCATCTTAAATTTTAAACAAAACTTTACCATTGCTGAACTTTTGAATGATACCAAATTTTCGGGGTTTGATTTTACTGATGCACAATTGTCTTCATTTTCGGGTTTTAATCAAGTTCAAAAGATTAAACACAATTCCGCAACTAGAGACCTATTTTTAATTTTCAGTTTTTTTAGAAACTTGAACTATTTAAATAATAGTTCTGATGAGGAGAGTTTTAGTATATCATTTATGCCATTTTTTGTGATGGATTGCTATACTTCCGCCAAATCCAATTTATATAAACATTCTTCTTCTTCAAGGGTTTATTGATTGCCATTGGTGTCGATGAAGTGATTGCCCCGTCTTCCTCAGCTTCAAATTTACCTTCCCAAGATACGACTCTTCTAAAAGTTTGGAGCTTAAACCAATGGAATGACGCCATTTCTCCGCCATGCAAATTTTCTGCTCAATTGAATTTTGGCAGGAAAATAGACGCTTCGCTGGCCAACTTTGTTGCCATCAGCGAAAAGCTTAATGTGATTGTTATTGGTAGGCAATCAATTCGCTTATTGATAAATGATTATTTGTTTAGGACTTTCAAACTCATCACTTTTTTACCATTTATTGTTGGCTGACCCAAGACAAGATCGCTTTATTTCTCCAAAATGGGTCCAACTTCGTGAAAGCACAAACCCAGCCAAAGATGGCCAATTGGCGGGTGTTGTAATTGGCGAAGTCCGCAATTTTACACTTGTCTCGTGTATTACGGACAAAACAGTGCATTCATACATTTTGAATTCCGAAGGAAATCTTCTGAAGACGGTGCCAAACTTTGATAAATGACAAAATGCACTTTTTGGCACAGATAGTGCACGATGTGAAGGGTTGTGAACGGAAATGTTGGCATTATTCGAAGACGACCAATCAGCTCATTGTCGCGAGTCGGGAGGTGGGCAAATGGCACAAACGAAGGTCATTGGTTGGTAATTTGCGAGTTGCTAAGATGGTCTACTTCTATGACATTAATGACTGCTTGGAAATGGGTGGCGAAAACGGACGATGTCACGCCCTGGGGAGAGGAAGTGACAAAGTGCAACTGCTGGAGAAAGATGGGCAAATCGCACTGGTCACTGAGCAGGAAACGCAAATTCAGTGAGTTTTGTCAAAATAAATGCATTTAATTGAGAAACAACGCGACCAACGAGCTGGAAAAATCTTTGGGTTATACCATGAAAAAATTTCATATAGGGCTACTCTTTTTTTTCTTTGCCTTATTACACTTTTATCTGATGGCACAATTTGTTGTCTTTTAAATGATTTTATTTTAAAATTTCTTAAAAGTTTTAATTGTTTGCTTTCCATTTTCACTATTCCCATGCCATTCATTTTTCATAGATCAGACAACAACAAAATGAATGTTCTCTATCTGTTTGACATCGAATCGCGTTACATTTCATTTTTCTGCTCAATGCCTTCGCCCTGTCATATTTTTACATTGGGCGGTGAAATTTATCTGCGCAATTCCGAGGGAGTGCTTAGCAAATTGGTAGAAGAGAGTGTGGAGACCAAATTGGACATTCTGTTGAAGAAGAATCTGTTCGATTTGGCCATTAGGTTTGGTCGAGTTTTGCGTTTCCAATTGCTTTTTTTCATTTTTTAAGCATTGCGCGGCGTGGCAAATCCGAGGAACTGCTCAAAAGCATTTTCATGAAATACGGTGACTATTTGTATAAGGTAAAGAGAGTTATTTTTACTCTCATTTTTGTGTTTATTTTCAGAAGGGGGACTTTGACAATTCGATTAAGCAATACACAAACACTTTCGGATTTGTCGAGCCGTCGAATGTCATCAAAAAGGTTTTGTTTATTTTTACCAAATTGTTCATGTCAATTGCTTTCTGTTGACAGTTTCTTGGCGGCGCTCGAATTTCACAACTTTGTCAATATTTGGAAGGTTTTTTTTAATGAGAATTGCCAAATTTAAGTCCCACTTGCTTTAGCGTTGCATGCCAATAATTTGGCCACTGGTCACCACACGACTCTATTAATTAGTGCTTATGTTAAGCTTCACAATGTTAGGAAGTTGGAAGAATGGTTAAAGGACGGAGCTGCACAATTCGGACCCGATTTTGATGTCGATTCCGCGATAAAGGCACCTAAATCGAAGCGATAAAAGGCCAAAGAGTACATTTTTAAGCTGTTACGATCCGCTGAACTTTTTCACTTGGCCTCAAAATTAGCAGCAAAATCCGATCGACCATTCACATTTTTGGACATTCTTTGTCAGGACACTCGCGAATGGGGAAAAGCCGTCAAATTTATAAGTGAAAGGCCGCTGTCAGTTTCATGCGAATTACTGGAAACTTATGGCCCGATTTTGCTTGAACATGTCGAGGAACAAACCCTCGCGCTTATCGGACGATTGATTTGGTCGGAAGGTGAGAAGGTGTTGAATCCAGTTCTTTATGGATTAAATTTGTTAGCAAATCGGAGGGTTGGTGGGTTTTAATGGGTACCTTTTTGTGTTCACAATCAACCTTTTTTCAGTGCAATTTTTCAAATTCAACGTACCGCAGAAAAATATTATTTTTAACAGATTTTGCCCAAAAAGGCGATTTATGTTTTCTAGAAAATTTTGCTCTGAATAGGAACGCAAGCAAATTTTAATAGCATTTTTTACGCGTTAAGGAGTGAACCTTAAAAATCTGACGAAAATATTGACAAATAAACCGAAAAGAATGGAGGAACTGTTCAGCGAGCTTAATTTGGCTGGCGAACTGAAAGACCCGCAAGTGAGGAGTCTTTTGCTTGAGCAACGCCTGAAAACTCTCCAAGAGAGTGCCACGGTTAGTGCATTTGGACGCCATACTCCCAAATGGTCATTTTCATTCAGAACCCTTCGAAGGCACAGTTCGCGGAATTGGTCTCTCTGGTTGATTCGGCCTCTCCCCACCACTCCCTTCTCTTAGCTTATCAGTACAATTGTTCGCCGTTGGTCATTCACATTTTGAGACTTTTGAACAGGTTTAAATCGACTTTTTGCTTGGCATTGAGGCCTATGCACAAATCGTTGTCAGTTATTTTAGGTCCAAAATATAAAAATGGCCACTTTAGATTTTGAGCAGCAAATCACATTTTATATACTGACTGACAAGGGAACCACCCGAATTGTAAGTCAAAAATGCATATTTATTATATACCATTGGATAGAACCTTGCCCCATACTTTGATTTTTTTCACACACCGCTAAAATTAAAAATTCAAAAACAAGTCAACTCTGTCAGTCCAATGGAAATAATACAAATGCATTTTTCGGCTTACCGTTCGGGTGGTTCCCTTGCAAGTTTCAAGTTATTCCAAGTTAAGCAGTTTGGGTGTAATTAGTATTCTAATTTCCTTGACCAGCCCATTTAAAAAGATTTTGGGCATGGGAGTAATGTCTGGGCGCAAATGTTTATTTGTTGTTTTCACACAAAGGATCGAAGAACTCTTCCGTTATTTGCTCACTGAGGGCGACGTGGTGGCAGCGATCGAATTGTGTGAAGGCAAATCACTCGAGGACATGTGGGTCGAACTGATCAGTTTCGGAACGAAGAGCAAAAGCGCCACAAAAAAAGAGGATTTGATCGCGCTTCTACGAAAGTTGCAGAGATTTGCTTCTTTTATTAATTTTTACAATTTCAGAATTTCGGAATCCGACTCTTTAAACCCTTTAATCGTTTTGGAAATTTTGTCTCGGGACGAGTCGCTCCAAGTGGGCGATATTCGCGAGTTTATCATCGGATGGTTGGAACGACAGAACGAGTCACTCAAGGACAATGAACACAGAATCGCGGAGCAAGAGCGTCAATTGCAAAAAATGAGCAAAGAAATTGCGGACCTCGAGAATAAGTTGCTTTTCGGGGGAAAAGGCGGAAGGGAAAGAAAGGGTTGTCAATTTTCCATGACAATTCGTCATCGGCGGTGCTGAGGCTCCGCCGGTAATTTATTTTTCTAAAATCTTTCCTTGTGAAGAAGGAGGGCTTTGGAGGGAATACCAGCACAATTTCTCGTAATACTACCGATGGCAGAACCCCTTATTGAAAAAAATATTTAACTTTTTAAAAGTCACTGAAAGTAAGTTTCTAAGGGGTTTCGGGATCGCTGAACACGAATCTGACACTCATTTTGACCAATTTCGAAACCCGGACCCGAATTCGAACAAAGCTGAAAATCTAAATTTTCAAAATTCTCAATTTTCGTTAGAATCTGCATAGAATGACCCATTTTTATTGTTAGTATAGTTTTTGACTTAAGTTATCATATTTTAATCATTTAGGAACAAAATTGCGAATTTTGAAAATTTTAGATTTTCGACTTTTTTCGAAGGTTTCGAAATTGGGCAAAATGAGTGTCAGATTTGTGTTCAGCGACCCCGAAACCCCTTAGAAACTTACTTTCAGTGACTTTAAAAAAGTTAATTTTAAAAAAAAAGGGGGGGTCCTACCATCGGTAGTATTACCCGATTTCTGGAAGGTTTAACTGTTGTCCCTTTGCAGTGTCCAAGTGTACCAAGTGGCGAAGTGCACGGTCGGTTCTCCAAGTGACCCATCAACGGTAACTTTTCTTCTGCCTCTTCAGGTGTGTAACAACCATCTCCAAGTGCCCGCCATTCATTTCCTCTGCCGACATTCCTACCATGCAAATTGTTTCGAGTCGTACAGCGGAAACAGACCAGACGAATGCCCCGCCTGTGCAATGAACGAAAGAAAGGGAGGACAGAGCGAAGGCAGCGGAAGTGAACAGAGCCAAACCCAACCGATGAATTATCAGCAGTTCCGAAAAACGGTTTTACGCCCAGGGTGGGAAGGGAGTTGAATTGACATGCACTTTAGTTGGCGGGAAGTACGGATATTATGGCATTTATTTCTGATTGTCTGACGAATGGACAATTTGGTGTCAGCCAGAAAGGCCCGGAAAGACCACGAGAAGGAACGCCTTTTAATCCGTTCAACGAAGATGAAACGAGTTAAATTGATATACCTATATACACAACCCTTGACAAAATTTTAAACCCTCAAATGTAACGCCTTATTCTCAAAATGTGTATATGCACTGTTTATAACATTAAACATCAATTGCGTGTTTTCTTCGTCGTTTTGTGTTCCTTCTCCTCGAAAAAACGAGCCATTGGGTCGGCTGAATGAATGCGCGTCAAATTATACGCCTCGCGGTCGATTTCTGTTAGGTTCTGTTCGGGGTCGTCCAGCTCCGAATGGAACTTCCTCTTCCTGTCCCCCTATAGAATTTACTATAGTTTTTATATTGTTGGCATTAAAACTGACCTTTTCCAACAGTTCACGTCCCTCCGTTTTTTGTTTGACTTGTCTTTTGATCGCTTCTTTCAATTCCTTGGAGTATTTTTTCCTTTCCCCGCCGGTGTTGACATAATCATCTGTAACACTGCGTCGTTGTTCCCATTTGGCTCCTCCCCCCCCCTCCTCTCACCCTCTCCTGTCGGGGACCCCTCAGTGCTCTCTTCGTCCGACGATGTCCCTCGACCTCCCCTCGCCTCTTCTCCCTTACGCTCACTATTTCTCTTTCTTTCTTTCTCTCCCTCGCGTAGTCTTAGTTTTTCTTTGTGTCTTCGTCTCTTTTCACTGCGTTTCACTCTCTTTTTGTCGTCACGAATCCCTAACATCAAAACAATTATCAAACACTAATTTCCTTCCAAAGCAAATGTCTTACTCTTTTGCTTTTCCTTTTCCATTTGTTCTTCGTATAACCGCTCTTTCTCCTCTTCGTCGGAGTCTTTCTCATCCGCCGAACATTCCTCCGATTTTGGTCCCTCTCTTTCCGAGGCTTCGCTTCCCTTTTCCTCATTTTCTTCCGCTTCCTCGGTGTGTATTTCATCCTCATTTTTCGTACTTTCTTCGCCTTTTTCCGTTCTTAGGTGTTCTTCAGATGGTTTTAATTCTAAGACGGCGGCCTTTTGTGTGACTTTGTCTGAATTTATTGTCCATAAAACAAAATGCCAAATTCGCTTTAATCACTGCCGAAACATCACTCGCCTTTCTCCGTTTGCTCCATCTTTGTTCCCCATTCATTTCTCTCCGCGATAATTCCGCTTTCCCCGATGCAATACGAATTTTTCAAAAATTGGTGGCAGCACGCGTACCCCCACCGCCCCTCGCGCCAGTAAGAGCCCCAAACAGTCAAATGATTGTTTATATAACTAAATTGGAAGCATGCAAATTGAACAACACAGTCAATTCCCCCCCCCCCATTACTTGTCCTCTTCATATCGGCTTTTCATCGTCGGTCTGTCGTCCCCTCTCACCACTTTTCCTTTTCGGTTGTACTCCACATATTTTTCGGTCTGTGCCAATAACAATTCCCGTGGCAAAATGTCCAAATGTTCCTAAAATTTCAATTTCTCTTCAATTCGTTTATCCAATTCCCCCTCCCCGTCTCTTCAGCTTCCCTCCATTTCGACTCACTTCTCCGCCGTATTTCTCCAACAATTCATTTTTCACTGATTCCTTTCTCGCACCCTTTTGCTTCTCAAATTCGCGTTTCAATGCCTCCAACCGCGTCGGTTCCGCCAAAGAGTGTACGTCGATGCCTTTGCACCTCGCCTGCCATGCGAACACTTGCGCGTCATTGGCATCCGCCACTTCGCCAGTGAAACGAACGAAATTTTCTCCAGAAAATTTGGCCGCTTCCTCCTCTTTCCCAGGAACATTCTGAAAAAGAAAAATTGAGGCGATTAATCAATAATTTTTTAAATGTACCCATCTAAAAGGAATTCGCGGGAAGGACATTTTTTTTTCATAATTTGGTACTTTTCTAGTTCACAGTATACTTTCAACATACATCTTTAACAAAAATTTTTTTGTTTTATTCAGCGTCAGGTTTTTGCAGAAAAGTAAACAATTCATGAATATTAAAGTTTATAAAATTCCATACTTGAAAAATCATTATAAGATGAGTACATTTATATGCATTTAAAAATGTATGTTAAAAGTACCTGTAAACTAGAAAAGTACCCACAATTTTACTTTCAAAAACATCGCAATTAAATGACAAAATTGTTGTGCTACTCCCTTTTAACGAATGGTTATTTTTTGCAAGCAGTTCCTTCCACACTTTTCCCTTCAATCTTCGCTTACCTTATAAGGGTTTTCTCGCATTGATCTGCTCTTAGGGTCGTAATATGCTCCATTCGGGTCCAAACTGTACAAATATTTGGCGGTGTCCTCCCGAATGCGCAGGTTTCGCACTGTTATTCGCGTCCGCGAGTCCATGTCAACGGACTGTCCGGGGGCCGACGCGTCTTCCGCGTAAATGTCCTCGTCCTCCTCCGCCTTTTTGTCCTCCTCACCGGCCTCTTTGAGCTGAGTTTTGAATATTGCCATTGCATTACGCCTCCTGGCTTTACCTGTTCCGCTCTGATCAATTTCCGCGTTTCCTCCATTTTTTCGAACTCAGCTGCCACCAATGAATAATCCTCCGCGTTGTACCCGTTCCATCGGTCCCTTTTCGCGTCGTATCCCATTTCGAGGGATGGCTGAATTGGGGTCATTTTGCTAACATTTTAACAAAGTGGTCACCCACCAGAACATGGTCATCCGGAGCAATGTTTGAGTTCGTAAATTTAGCACCGACTAATCGAGGCTTCTCAAAGCAATTTTTTCTGTTATGTCCCAAAGCACCGCAATTTTGACAAGCCCCGTCACGGTATTTGAATGCCACGCGTTCGGTAGTGCCCTGACAATAAGCCAATGAGTCACAACAATGTCCCTTTGTTTTGTAACCAAAATGAACCTTAGGGTACCATTCAGCAACCGATGACATCTGTTTTTGGCGTTCAGGATGTGGCCGCTGGTGCTAAAATGGATTCGTTGTCGCATTGTTTGTTATTCGTCCACTTACCTTGAGCGTGGGTCCTGAAGATGGCACATACCAGGGCGTTTTCTCGATGAACTCGGGAATGTGCGGATTTATGTCTCTCCCCGTCTCCACGTCGACCATCGCCGGCGCCGTGCCGGCTTTTCGCTGCTCCTCCAAGTCCTTTTGTCGTCTGTACTCATCCTTGGACTTTCTTTTCCCACTTTCTATCCCATCTTCCTCTCCTAAACCACCGCCGTGCTGTTGACGAATCAGAGAAGAAACGGGCAAATTGGACATAAAAATTGAAATAGTATAACAGATCTTTAAAAGGAATTCATAAAATTTGCTATTCTTTAATGAAAAAGGATAAATTCAGCTTTTCATTGTACTTTTGTTTTCAATTTTCTTAATTAAAATTGATGGGAAGATGACGAAAGAATTAAAATAAATTTTTTGGCGTTTTGTTTTTTTAAAAATAGGCTTTTCCGACACGAGGACACGACAATTTGTTAGGATCGTACTGTACCGCAGATGCTTTTGTTAACAACAACAACATTTGTTCATTTGATTTTTATTTGTCTATAAATCTATCACCAAAATAAGAGATTTCTTAATTGCTAGGTTTAGTTGGTACCCCCGCTTTCTCTCCCCCCCCATTCCCTTCTCTGATCCTTCGCTTTCTCCCCTTCCCCCCGCCCACCGCCGCCTTCCGTCGAATCACTTCCCATCACTCGCTTCTTTCCAGTTTCTCTTTTTTACTAATCAATCTTCGAATATTGGAATGGACGGAAGAAGCTTGTTCCCAACTGCGCGGGATGATCGGATCGGTTGTTGGCGAGTGAATATTCCCGTGGAATAGCGAAAGGCGGGGGGGGGGGCGTCGTCGAAGTTTCTTTCGCCGTTTGCTGAACCTGCTGAAACCACAGGCCCCCTCCCTTCGATGAGCTTCTCGCGTCCCATTTGACCTCCAATCGTTTGCTTCTCCTCTGATGGATTTGCTCTGTGTTCGCCGTTGGACTTCCCTTTTCCTTCACCAAAATGTTACGGATTGATGGCAGCTCCAATTGCTTTTAATGTCAATTATCATCCAACTTTGGTGCATCGCTTTTATCGCTTCCGTTGTAATTTATAAGCCCGCCAACGGACTTTCCGAGCAATACAGAAGAGGTTTTGTTTATCTAAGCTTAGCCCCCGGACATTTGCCCTCTTCAGAATTGTATTATTTGGACTTTTACCTCGGGATTAGGCCGGCCAATGAGCAGAGCGACTTGGAAGTCGAAGGTAACCGCACAAATTCAATCAGTTCAAATACTTGGTCCCGAAGAGCGATCCATCGACAAATACATCGAAAGTGCCGCTCAGCTGAATTGCGACTTTCGTTCGAATTGTCTGTGGGCAAATGCCCTTTCTGATGGCCTTTTGGACACCAGTGAATTTTATCTGCTCACAAAGGGTGACCGGAAAGCCTTCCCCATTCAGGTAAAACGCTGCTTTAGTTTTGCTTTACCGAACTTGGCTTTTCAGGTGGGCCCCGGCAATGCGCACCCTCCCACAGGTGGGCAAAGGACGAAGAAATTCATTGGCCAGGACAATCACTCATTCAGGCACACACTTTGCTTTTGCGGGTAATTTGACCAAAGAACCGCAAAGCGCCGTTCTGATCAGCGCACCAATCGCTTCACAAAGTTCCACGGGCATTCTGTCCTTTGAGTAAATTGGGGAAAGGCCAAAGGCATTTCTTTGTCTTTGACATTCTTTGGCAGGTATTGGCTGTACAACAGTGCCCGTCTCGAAGTCCTTCTGCTCAAAGTGAATCCCGTGTGAGTGCGCCGTCGGTTTGCTTCTCCCTTCACCCCTTTTCATTAGTCGTGGTCATTTGACGGTCATCCAACGCCCCATAACGGACTGTCACTTTTTGAAGACAAATGGCCTTTGTAAGTTTTCGTCCGTCCTTTTATTTAATTTCGTTTTGCGCCAAAGGTCGCGTGGAGGTAAAGGGAATTTGGCACGGAAAGACAGCGAATGCTTTGCTAATTGGTGACAGATTCGCAAACAGTCGGAGCCTTTTCGTCTGGCAATTCGCGTCTTTAAATTGCTCGACCCCGCGGTGGGCTCTTTTGGGATGCTTACCAAAGTGCGGTACGAAGCCGAGCTCAGCACTTTCCATGTTAAGTGGCCAATGAAAATCCGTCGCCCTTTTTCCTTTTCTTTTCCCTTTCCTTTTGCTTTCCCCCCCCCCCCCCAAAAAAACTTTCATTTTTCAGATGGCCCCCCAATCTTTGGCGGACTGCCCACCGCCCGTTGGCTCCGTCAACGGCGTCCGATCTTTTCCGCCTCCAATTTAAATTGTGGCCGCGAGGATGGACAAAACGAGAACTTCGAGGAGTGTTTGTGGGCCGACTTCGCCAAAACGCCGGGGACCAACACGGCCCACTGGGCCATTGGAGAGCACACGCAACACTGGGAACAGATCATGCGCACGACGCCCTCCTCACGGCCCAAAGGCCAATTCTACTTCCAATACGTGGACCCCGTGGCCGAATTTCCTCTGCCGCAGCTCCGTTCCGTGCTCATCCCCTGCACCCAAACGCCCTCCTCTCTTTCTTTCAAGTCTTTCCCTCCTATTTCTTTTTGAATTGCCTTTTTTATCTCGCGACAGATTTTGGTTGAGTTTGGGCCTCCAGGCGCAGATTTGCACTTTGGGCTCGGACAATGTCGCGCTGTCGTGCGTTTATCTAAACGATGCCGACGGTGCGGTGTCCTTCCGTTCCTTTGCTTTTCTCAGTCCTTCGCTCCGTTTAGCCCCCGGCCCTTTGACCATCGATGTCGACACCGCCGACCACCAACCCTTCAGGGTAACTAATCCCTTTTGACCGCTTCCTTTCCCTTTTCTGTTCCTCTGAAGTTCGCGTTTAATGTGCTTCGCATTGACCGTGGCGCTAATGGTGGGGCGGCGGTGGTCGCATTGGACGACATTCGCTATTCGGGTGCGATTTGATTTTGAGGGCTAATCAACACACATTGACACATTCTCCCATAAATCAGAGTCATCCCAAAAGAGGGGTCTCAGTGGAGACTGACAATGAGACCCCAAAAGCCTGAGAAATTTTCTGACTCAAAGCAGAGATTTTTTGAGTTTTTTAAACAAACATTTTAATTAACCAATTACCCTTTGACTAGTTTACTGGCGGAGGAAAATGAATGAGAACAGACAACAAAACGAAATGAAATGACAGTAACCACGACCTTTCGGTACTTATGCACTTTACAGACCATAAAAAATAATATTATTTATTAAATCATATAAAAAATTTCTAGGAGGTTTTCGGGGTCGCTGATCACGAATCTGACATCCATTTCGAATAAATTCGAACCCTGAACCCGTACTCGAGTTATGTTCGCACCATAAAATGATTTTTGAAAATCTGAATTTTTGTTCGAATACGGGTCCTCCAATTGCGTCTGCCGCCCTCCGCTGCGTTCGTCGACACTGCGCAGGCTTTTTCCGACTCTCTGTAAGCCCCTCGCTGAGTTTTCCTCCGATCGCTTTCCCTCTCAGAGAGTGCTCTTTTGAGAGGGGCGATCAGTGCCCCCATTGGATGCACAGTGTGAGCGACTTGGAAAGTGGTGAAAGTGAGGAGGAAGCGGAGGAACTGCCGGACAGGTCCCTTCCCCCTCCCCTCCCCCCAATTCATTTGGCCCATCAGTCAGAGGTTTTGGCTTGGCTCCGTCCCCCGCCGTCCTCCGTTCCCCGTTGACCCCTCCTTCCGCGGTGCCCAAGTCGCCGTTGCTCTGCTCAATCGCAATGCTCCCGAGGAACAATTCGCCATTTTGACTTCTCGACCAATTCCGTGCGCCGAAAAAGGCCGTCTTACGGTGTTTTCCCTCGTCCATTTTTACCTTTACTTTTCTCCAAAGATCGCTTATTTCGCTTCACCTGGTGCTCAGCTGAGTGTCTGTGCAAATGAGCAGTGCGTTTCACCCAAACGGAAGAGAGAGGCCGACTCAATGTGAGGGGAAAAGACGCCGCGGGGGCGGGGGGGGGAGGCCAGGGAGAAGAGGGGAGGGAAAGCCAAGGGGAAGGGGATTTACAAGGGGATGGGGGGGGGGGGGATTTACGATGGCACTTGGACACTCATCAATTTAAAAATTTAAAAAACTTATCCTAAATAAAGAAGGAATCCCTCTGATTTTTGAAGGTCCGTCGCGCTTAACTCCGCCCATTCCTTTCGCATTCGAATTGTCGCCGAACGCAACAATTCTATGCCAATCAGCCAAAATGATCTCCACGAGCCTTTCATTCTGATCAAAAGCATCGGTAAACAAGCAGTCAAAAGGCTCCATCCTCCGTTTTCTCTCCCCGTCCGCTCTCTCCATCCCCGGTTCTATCTTTCTCTCGCTCTCCCCATTCTCTTTATTCCCCGTTTCTCTCTCCTTTCTCTCCATCCTTCGTTCTCTCTCTCTCCGTCCGCTCTCTCCATCCCCGGTTCTCTCTTTCTCTCGCTCTCCCATTCTTTTTATTCCCCGTTTCTCTCTCCCTCTCCCCACTCTCTCTATTCCCAGTTCTCTCTCTCTCTCCCTCCTCTTTCTCTCCATCCTTCGTTCTCTCTCCCTCCGTCCACGCTCTCCATCCTCGTTTCTCTCTCTCCCTCCCCATTCTCTTTATCCCCCTTCTCTCTCTATTCTCCCAATTTTCTCTCTCTCCCTCCCCACTCTCTCTATTCCCAATTTTCTCTCTCTCCATCCCCACTCTCTCTATTCCCAGTTCTCTCTCTCTCCCTCCCCACTCTCTCTATTCCCTGTTCTCTCTCTTTCTCTCCCTTCTCTCTCTATTCTCCCAGTTTTCTCTCTCTCTCTGTTCTCTCACATTCACTCTCTTTTCCACTCTCTTCTCAGCTGCTCGCTCTGGCTTCTGCTCTTTGTCATCCGCAGCTGAATTGGCCTGTCAGGCGTTGAACTGCGCTTTCGGTTCCGAGGGATTGTGCAAATTCAAAACCCTTTTTCTCGCTGCCGGCGATGTTCCGTTTGTGGTGCCTCCGTCCGGCGAAGGTTTTTCGGGCCTTAGATTTGGTGGGCAATTAATTAGTTGCTAATTATGTCAAGGGATTGTTGCGCGTTTCTCCCGCGGAATGCGTCGTGCGATTCTCAAATCGCGTCACTTTCGCCTTCCCTCCAACGAACAATTGGAAATGCATCTTGAAGCGAGTCTGTCCACCTTCGGCTCTCGTCTTTACATTTGCCCTGACGAGCAGCAAAAGACCGTCGCGAGGCTATCAATGGAAAAAACGGGGCCAAATGGAGTGGAGACGGACCCCCTGAGGGAATTTGGATACTGCGAATTGCTAATGGGACCAAAAGTGAGAGACAAACAAACGGCACACACAAAACGACGAACTCCTTGATAAGGTGGAAGAACGGAGGATGGAGCGGATGGTCGTCCAATTGGACCCCGAATTGAGACACTTTTCATTGGTGGCAGTACACGACAAAAGCGAGCAGTTCGGAGACGCGGAAGTGCATTTGAACAGAGTGGAAATCAGAGACACGGGAGACCGTCCGATTTGCTAACTGACAAAGAAATGAGAGAGAGGGAGAAATAGTTGTGTGAGAGTGGAAGGAGAGAGAGAAAACAATTATATTTCTATTTGTAAAATACACCGGAACAAAACAAAAACAATAGATATTTTTGGTAAAAATAGAATGACCAAATCATTTTTGATGCAAATCATAAAAACGCCAAAATCTTTCGAACTCTGTCGGCATTCTTTCCATTTCGGGCATTTTTAAGTGTTTGAGAGAGCGTTTGACTCCGAGGTTTTCGCACATTAATTGCTAAAACTCACATTTAAGAGGTTTTTTGGCAAATAACTCACCAAAAGGTACTCCGACATTACATCCAATCTTTCCAGCATTTCGAGGGCGCGTTTCTCACTTCTGAGAATTCGTTGTGAGAAGACCATGCCATAAGAGGGGTCGGAAGGACTTAGTGAAAACATTGCACCTGAAAAAAGGACAAATGTCCACGACCTTTGTTCCCCCAGCAAAATTATAATTTTTAATTTAAGTTTTTTTCAAAAAGATACTCCAAGCCATAAATCCGGTAATGGGGGTAAATCTTCGGACACTTTTCCAGTTGTTATCCCGCCGCTAATAACCAAAGGGAGTTTGGCCCTTTAGGGTTTCAAAATTTCAAATCTCTAACCCGGATTAGAAACAAAAGTCGAAAATGAAAATTTTTACATAAAATTCAATTATTTTCAGTGAATATCAACTGGGAAAGTGTTAATCCTGGGATCGTTATTTGATTTAATTGGATGCACAAGAATATTGCAAATTTTTTCTATCCCAAGTTAACGGTCACTATAGAATTTAATTTGATACTAAATTTTCTTAGATGTCTCCATTTTCTGATCCTTTTTCATCCGGACTCATAGATTTTCATGCATTTTTTAAATTCGCAAAATAATACAAAATATGCGTTTGTTTCCCTTCTTATCGGATTTTGGCGTTGGATGACTCACTGATATTCGGCGGTTTGAGAGTGAATTCCAATTCCAAATAGCCCAATTTTGCGGGATCAGCCAACGTTGTTTTTCCGATTTTGTCAATTGGGACATAATGAAAAGAGAAGGGGACGCTGCGATTGTCAATGATTTGGCGAAGTCCGTCCGGAACTTCCGTCCTCACGCGGTGGTCTCTGAATTTGTCGTTGGATATCACAAAGCCTCCGTTGCATTTTGCCACTTCGAGCAGAAAAAAATCGTCGTGAGAGCCATCGTCGATAACCGTAAGATAATCGAGTTTTTGCAGTTCCTTTTGAATTTTTGGATGCAAATGATAACATTTCCTTTCTGACTTCCATAATGAATTTGTTGTGCACCCTTTTGTTGTCATTTGTATAAGAAATGGGCACGAACATTTTGAGATCGAAGCCCGCCCTGAGCAAATTCCGTGCCATCACAATAAGACCCGTGGCATCGCATCGCCTAAAACCCTGCGAATTTTCTCAAATGCCCCCCCCTTTCGTATATTCACTCGTTCAAAGCCTTTCCCGCGCTTGTGTGAAAGGCACAGCCGTACAAAACATTGCACACGTCGATGATAGCCATTCGTCTGATGGCCGCTTTGGGAATTGCATGGGACAGAGGAAAATGAGAAGTATCATCTAAAAAACAAAACTATTCAAAAAGTTTAAAAGAAATGATCATTGATTTTACGCGCCAATCAAACCACTATTTAAAAAATGCAATTTGAACGAATAAATTACCAATGTACGAATCGTCTGAGGACAAAGCAAGCAAATCTTCGCATTTTTCTTTATCCATTGTTCTAAGCAACCCAAAAGCGAGAAAATAAATTAATAAGGGCACAAATTTAAAAATACAGACGGACGGCGACAATTTGGGGGATTGTTTTGGTTTGGGCGCGAAAGCATTCAATTTCAAAAATAAGAAAATTTTGTCGACAACAAAAAAAAAGTTATAAACAAAAATTTATGACTTTTTTGGGTTTCAAGCCTTGGTCTTTTTGGGATTTGCTTAATTGCTTAACATTAGCCTATAGAAATTTTATCAGAAATTTGGATATTTTTATTTTCTTACAATTGAGTACATAATGGTAATTTAAAAAACAAAAAAAAACTTGAAAAATGTTCATAAGGCCAAAAGAAAATGAGTTTTGCACGCTAATTCAAGAAAAACACACTGTTCACAATCAGTGCCTTTTTTTCTTTTGGGTTTTAATTTTCGCTGTCGTTAACTGTGAAAAGTGCCAAGTCAGCAGCCGCGCTGCTTCCCTTCTGTCTCTTTGCGGCGGATGTCCTTCAACGTGCCAAGTGCTTCTTCCGCACTGATCCTTTTTTCCGCTATTCTTTCCCAACATTTCCGCATTAATTCCGCCATTTCCGCACTGCACCGTTCCGGCACATTCGGCACCGCTCCGTTTTTTAGGGCACTCCATACATTTTCATTTGAAAAAAACGTTCCGAAGGGCGTTTCCCCGTAGGAAAAAAGCTCGAAGAGGAGCACGCCGAATGACCTTCAGAGAGCATTTTGAGTGAACATAATTCCATCCCTTGGTATTTTGGCATGCCAAATGTCCGATTGGTGCGTGTATTTGCCATTGCTCAGACATTCCGGCGCAGTCCACCGAATTGGCACCGTCGATTTGCTGCTTATTTTGTAGTAATCCATCGACGAGTATAAGTTGCGGGACATTCCGAAATCGGAGATTTTAACACGAATCGGAGGACGCAAAGTGGCATTTCTGCAGCGGTGGTCGGAGTCGCCGGAGACGAGGCAATTGCGAGCGGCGAGGTCGCGGTGGACGACTTGCCGTAGGACGAGGTAGCAAAGGCCCTCCGCGACCTGAACCATCGCGTTTATCAGTGCCATTCGGATGTTCTGCCTGAATGGCGATGTCGACGAGTTCAAAATAATTCAAAGCGGGCGGAAATTTGGCGTATTCGCCGTGGGAAGGTGTCCTTTCGAGAATGAAACTTCTGACGAGGAACAATGCTTTTTCATTCGAAACAACGAATTCGTTAAAACCACCGCAAGTCGCCGCTGTTCATCAGCTCGAGAACCAATGCGATTTCTCCTTTCCAATAGGAAATTCCGAACATTCGCAACACATTGGGGTGGTCAAGTCGGGAGAGTAAAGCCTGAAAAGACGGCATTTAACGCGAATTCGGATGGAAACGCACCGCTTCCTTCTCCATGGCGCCGAAATTGACGTTGGTCAGAAATTTAATCGCCACCTGTTGGAATGGCATTGAGTTGGGGGCACAATTCCCACCTTCCGTGCGTCGCGCTGCTCAATTCCCTCCGAATGTTCCGCTAATTCCGTCCTTTTGCTCGTCCCCAATTCCCCGTCCGCTTTTTCCTCACTTTCCGTCCAAATCGCTTCGTAAACAGCGCCAAAAGCGCCCTAAGGAAAAAACCGAAAAATAATAATGACAATTTATTATCGCTTTGTGTTTTTACATTGCCTATGCACTGATTGAGCTGCAACTTTCGTGAGTCGATCACTCGCAAATTGTGTCGCTGCTGAGGGAGGGACGGACAGTGCGACAGAGTGTACAAAGGGACGCTCCTTCAGAAAATCAAATGGTTGCGACCAAAACCCATTTTGAGCATGGGCCGGAATGGTCCCCGGGGTACGTGGGGTACACCCCCCCCCCATGGTACCCGGTCTGTCCCTGGTCTGTGCCATTTTGAGGGTCCGCTTCGCCAATGCCCCTCCCTCATGGTACCCCGGTTCGTTTCGCCAATTCCCCCCTTCCCCGCCCCGTTTTGCATTTGCCCGTCACTTACGTCTCTGCCGTGCTTTGGGAATGGCCCCTCGTCCTCCACCCTCTCCTCCCCTTCATTTTCTTCTCTTTTACCACTGTTCGTGTTAATGCACCGATTGCCAAAAGTAACAAAATGAGAAACAAAATGATGACAATCCACAGAATGAATGGGTTTAATTTTGCGCCCGAATTCTGTGAAATGAAAAGCGGCGACGGCGTTTGAATTGGCACCGCTCTTACGCTTCCGATGGCGCCGGTGCCGTTCGATTTCGGGTGTTTGGTCGGTTGGAGTTGGATCACGACAGACTCGGCGCATTCGCTGAGTGGTGTCCCTTCGCTGTCCTTTGGCTTTTCATTTTCTGTCGTCACCTCTCGGCACACCTCAAATTCAAAGGCACCGCCGACTTGTGAGTGACGGCAATCAGTGCACTCGTGAATGCCAATGGAGAAATAGCGAAGGAAAAAGTGGGAATGGGCCAATTCAGAACGGACCAGCAGAGAGCCGTTGAAGAAAGTGTGCCTTGTGATCAAAGGCCTTCAGAATGTGCCGCAAAAGAAACTCACATTTCGTTCTCTTTGGCACTGAATTCGTGCCATTCTGTCGAATTGTGTTGAAGGAAACGAATTTCAAGCCGAAGGCTTTCGAGGGGATATCCGTGCACCAGCAGACTTTGCTCAACCGTTCTTTCGCCATAAACTGCGACATTAACGCTTATTGAGAGAGGAGTCCAAAAACGAAGCTTTAAGTCCAAAGTGATGGGAGGAAATGGAAAAAAGAACCCACTTCGGTAACATCAAAGCGTGGCGAATTGCAATGCCAACATCGGCACGCGACGAGCCCAAGGTGATGTCTGTTCAGAGAGCCTACCACCAAATCTACGTCGCCCCCGTTTATCGGCTTTTCCTCCCATCGCCTCTCATTTTCGAAATTGGAAAATGGCCACACAAATATTTTATGATCATTGGCTAATGTTGAATTCGACTCGAATCGGTCTTTGGCTAATACATTTTGAGTTTGAAAATGGCAGCGAAGTCGAAGAGAAGCGCCAAGGCGGGAGCGGACAACTTTTTCCGCAAATTGCACACTTTCGTTGGGACAATGGGCAAAAGAGCAATTCGTAGGGAGCGGAGCAGTGAAAGCGATGTGTTCGGGAAGTTGGGGAAAGATGGGACTAAAAAGCAGCCAAAGTCAACACCATTGGTACAAAAAGGCATTAAATTGACACCCTATAGGGGAGGGGGAGAGATCAACTCATTACCGACTAATTGGGAGGGGGGTCGACCCATTACCGCTAATTCGAAAGGTAACAAATGAATGGTCCGGGAAGACGTCGATCAAAGCGACTCGCTCCCAAGAAAAAAACCAACTTGGGCCAGAACATTTTCTGCTGCTCCATCATCCATTTGTTGTGGCACTCTTCACACCCACCAACGGCACTGAAACGGCCAATTTTCAGCAAATGCAAATGCGTTGATTCGATTCTTTGCCAATCGAAGCGGGCGAGTTCACTGAGCCCAAAATCCAATTCTTCCAATTGAGAAAGATGCGAGAAACGGGCAGAAGAGGGGCCGCAATTGACGAGGGAAAGGTTTCTGAGGGTTGGCAGCGGAGTTGGGACAAACACGGCACTTTGGCACTGACTTAAGCCAACGAAAAGTGTCCCCTTCTGTCAGTCTGTCCAACACTTTCAGCTGCGCTTCGTCTTTTCCTTCACAGTCCAACCGAAGTGATGAGACATTGTGATATTGTCCATCTTCGGAACGGAGAAAAGCCTTCAGAGAAGGACAGTCCAAAAAGACATTGGGAAAAATGGCGGGAGGGAAACGAGCGGAGCAAAGTTCGGAGGAGGAGGAAACATTTGAAGGACGGGGGGAAGCGGGAGGGATGGCGAGCAGTAGCAGGACGAACACGCGGCTGGGGAGACGGCACGGCACTAAATGGAACACTTCTTTAGGCGTACTATTTCTTTATGTCTGTTACATAATTCATTCGGATACTCACAATTTTGTTCTTTATTCAATTTTATTTTTTTATTTTATTGTCTCTTAATTTGTAATTGCATATTTTTTGAATGGGAGGCCAAATTGAATCGGTGTTAAATGTGAAATCGTTTTGTGGATTATGCTAATATAAGCAACAAATTGAGTATTTGCCCATTGTCTCCCCCAAATTAACCATTCGTTTCGTCGTCACTCATTGCGGCACTTTCGTCGATTGCATTTATTGAGCAATTTAAGGCAATGGACCAAAGCCTTTAAAGTGAAACTCACACCAAAAATGGTAAGAAAAAACTCAATGAAAGAATAAAACCGAAGGAACGAAAGGAGGGAAAAAAGGAAAGGAAAAAGAAGGGAAAAAGGAAGGGAAAGATGGAAATGCAAATGATAAAAGAGCAGCAGAAAAGAGAGGGAAATGAGGAGAAATAACTATTATAAAAGGGAAGGGAAGGGAGGCTAATTGAAGAAGGAAAAGCGAAGGGAAGGCGACGGACGGCCGACAGATGGCACCCACCGGCGACGGCACTCGAAGTGTGACGGAGTGGCGCACGTTGCCCGGGGGATTTGTTGATGAGTAATTGACACGGCAGAAGACGCAATGAAAGCGCAATGGCAAATGCGACAGTGAGCGGCGAGTGACTTGGCTATACATTTATAGAGAAGTGCACCCCAAAACGGAAGTTCAAACCGACAAAAAGAAATTAGATCCATGATGGACTGTCGCAATTCGAGCGCATTCGGACGTACCTTAAAATGGACCAACTTTTGTATAATAAATTGTCCAACATTACGTTTTTCGCGGTGAATACGCACTTTTGCTCTTCCAAATTCCAAACTTTGAGTGGGTTTTCTCTTCCTGTCCTAATATCGGCTTTTATTTTCGGCCGGCACATTTGGACACAGTGAACGTCTCGGTGTTGTGCTCGTGCGCAATGGATTCTCGGCGAACCAAAATTAGTTAGATGGCTTTGTTCGAGTGACGAATGAAGGGCTTAATTAATCACTTTTTTTTTGTCAGTTGCTTTAATCCGAAAAATTGGTCATTCTTACTTCTTTAGAGTAGTGATTTTTAATGAATGTCAAAAGAACCAAGGACGTTAGTTGACTGGAATTTAAAAAAAAACGATAACTCAACTGAGAATTTTTAAATTTTTATTCTACAGTCATGGTCAATTATTGTCCCATCCTTCCTTCAAAGATGATTATTAAATTAAAAGCATTTTCTATATTTTCTATGAGCTTTCAAATGACACCATTTATTAGGCAAGTTAAGATTTGGTGCCAGACTTTGATTTTATACTCCATTTTCGAGAGGGCATAAACTGGCAGGAAAATAGCAAAATGCAAATTTGAGTATTTCGGAGAGAGGAAATGTTGAGATGAACATTTGCTTGTTGAAATTGGGGCCCAGGTACAAAAGCGTATTGAAATAAATGAAGTGAAAAAGCGGACAAAATGGAAAAAAAGAAGGCGATCGGAGAGCAGATGCCCCGCGGCGGGGCAACAAAGGAAAACATTAAAGGATCATTCCCACTCCATCAGTCGGATTCCGTCTCCTGTCTGAAATTGCCACTGATTGACTCTCTCCACAGTCCAAATCCGTTGTTGTCGTCCCATTTCCAACGCAGTGCATGGCTAACTCGTCTCGTCCGCGCATTACTTTTGCCAACGCCGTTCCGTGGTCGAGCAAGCGGATTACGGTGGTAGGTTACAGTACCCAAAAGGCCATTAGCGCCGGTCCATCCGTGCTTTGTCCATTGTCATCAGGGCTGCACGCAACTGGATTTGCAATTACGGAAATCCGTAATCCGTAATTACGGCGATTTTCTCAGTTACGGAAATCCGTAATCCGTAATTACGGGGGTCCAAAAACCCCGTAATTTCCCGTAATCCGCAATCCGTAATCCGTAATTTTTAAAAATCAATTTTTGTCAGAATTTTAGAAAAAAAATTTTTAAATAGTGATTAATAAAAATCAAAAAACTGATTTTCTTGATGGAGTTTCTTCATTTTTTATTTAAATTTTACAAATAATTTATAATTTTGTGTCTGATCAAATCATTCTTTTTGAATTTATGGGTTGATTTTTGAAAATTTTTAAAAGTCTGATCATTATAATCGGATTTATGTATATGTATATAATTATTTCAACATTTTAATAGCCAGAAAAAAATTACGGGTGGGGGGAATCCGAAGAATTTTTTTGGTTAAAATTTATTTAGTGTTATTTAAAAAAGTTCAGCGCCGGACAGCAAAAACAGGAATTGTAACCATTTTTAGCCAAAAAAGACTAATTTTTGCCATTTTGTAGTCAAAATTAAAAAAAATAAGGTAAAATCGAGTAAATCGTGGTCCGGCGGTGCCGATAGGTGCCGCCGGGCAAATTTTTTTTTTAATTTTAATGATTTTATTAAGAAAAATCGACAAAAAAATTAAAAGTCCCAATTTTTCCTGTAAAAATTTTTAATTTTTCATTTCGGTGACGTTTGGGGGGGGAGGGAATTCTTCCCCTCACCTGGCTAAGGTTTTATGAATTTTCATAAAATGCGTGAAAAATAGGTGTGACAAAAAAGTTGTGCCTCTATTTTCTAGGCGAACTACCCGTAGCTATTTTACTACAACAAATAAAAAATTATAAATCTATTTTAATTCTTAAATAAATCGAAATACGGGTAGCCCTTTAAATAAAAAATAGAAAAATTTGTTTTTTATAAAAATAATCTTACAAGAAATCGTCTCGAAAAAATAATCCAAAAGTCAAATTACGGATCAAAATTACGGAAAAATCCCAAAAATCCGTAACCCGTAATCCGTAACTCCCAAAACCCCGTAATTTCCGTAATCCGCAATCCGTAATCCGTAATTGCGTGCAGCCCTGATTGTCATCATTTGGTGTTGCGAAAACGGCACTATTTGTACGGAGAATTCTGAGCTGTATAAACTCATATTGTTTTACTATTACCTAAATTGTTTTATTGATTAATTATTCTAATTGTATCTTAATTTTTTAATCCTACTTTGCTGGGGTTTATTTTTGTTTTGTATTTGCTATTTTTATTGAACGATGGAAGAAGGACAAATGGAAACCGGAGAAAATGCTGCAGTTAAACTCGTGGATCAAAAGAAGTCGGCTAAAAAGAAAGTGCGTATAAAACGAAGAATTTAATCGCTATCTGTTATCACTTAACAGGTTTATGTGCCGGGAATTAGCCGAATTTTGAAGGCGAGCGAAGAATTGGTATACGATGAGAAGGCGTATTTGTTGTTTCACACATTCGAAACGAGTGAGTGGTCACTTTTGGGGTGTGCCCTAAGCCTAGTATTTGTGCAATTCGTTCATTTTCGTATTTATTTTAGACTATCCGTGTTTAAGTTTTGATGTTTTGCCCGACTCTTTGGGCGACAATCGCTCCGATTTTCCAATGACCGCTTGGCTTGCTGCTGGTACTCAGGTTCATTTTGTGAAATGTTTAATTCCAAAAATCTTTTTTAGGCTGACCGAGCAAAGGACAACGAATTGCTGGTGCTTAGACTGTCGAATTTGCACGCAAATGAAAAGACATTGGAAAATGCAAAGAAAATGGCCCAAGGAAAGGGCGACGAGTCGGAGAGCAGCAGCAGCGAAGACGACGAGGAGGAGGAGGAGACGGAGGGCGGCGCAAAGAGTGCGCGGATGCACGCGGCAGTGATCCCTCACCACGGGGGCATCAATCGGATGAAGGCGAGCGGAGGGACTGACAGAACGGGCGAAAAAGACGGCGGGGGGGGGGATAAAATGGCACATTTTTGCCACTAACCTTAGAAAATAAATTCTAATGGAGTCGAAGGTGATACCGAAAAAGTTTGTAGATTTTTTGCGGGAGAATATCTCCTTCCTTCTTTGCATGGCATCTGTAAAGGAGTCCAATTTTTGCAATTTATCCGGTCGTGAGTTACAATAAATTGGTCACAGTCAAAACTCAATCCGGTAATCTCCGACTTTTTTTTTGTCAGTGCCAAACAATTGGGGCTAGCAATGTGTGCGCCGTGTGGAATGACCAGCAGAAAGTGCAGTTGTGGAACTTGGACCCGGCCATTGAAACAGTGAAATCCATTGGTACGGAAAGTCCGTCGAAAGTGCAAAAAATGGAGAAAGACGCGGTCAAACAAAATTTGTTGTTTACCTTTGCCGGACACTCCGCCGAGGGATTTGCACTCGCATGGTCTCCGATTCGTCTCGGCACACTTGCTTCAGGGGACCTCCACAACAGAGTGAGTGATCGGTTGGCTTTTCAGAAATTATGGCAAACATTTCGAGAATTTCATTTCGCCGGCAAAACACAAAAAGAAAACTGAATAATGTTGTTTGCAGATATTTCTTTGGAGAATGTCGGAGGGCGGCCAATGGTTGGTCGACCAACGTCCTTTGGCAGAACACCAAAGTTCTGTCGAAGATTTGGGTAATTCGCCATCGGTGGCCAAGCAAAAGAATTCGTTTATTCCTCTCTTTCTGCTAATTTAGCTTGGTCTCCAACTGAAGAAGCACTTTTAATGTCCTGTTCGGCGGACCACACATTGTCAGAAAAAAGTGAATGAATTGTAAGCGAAAGTCTTTTAGGCGCCTTTGGGATGTCCGAGCCTCCCACAAAGATTCGTGCGTTTGTACGGTCAAAGAAGCGCACAATGGCGATGTGAATGTGATCAGCTGGAACAGCGGCGGCGAGCCTTTGATCGTTTCGGGGGGAGATGACGCCAAACTCAACATTTGGTCTTTGAAGACAATTCAAGTGCGTAGAAAGGGGGGGGGGCAAAGTTAAGGCATACGAACGGAAAATACGACATTTATTGTTTAAGAATGTATTTGCAAACTGATCAAAAAGTGAAGAGGATGCAAAAACATCCATATTTGCCCGAAACCTCATGATTTTTTTAATTTCAAGTACAACCAACCAGTGGCACAATTTCAACACCACCAAAAGCCGATCAGGTTGAAAAATTGATTTTGTTATTACAATTTCATTCATTGTCAGTTCGGTTGAATGGAACCCGCACGATGGGACAGTGTTCATGGCATCTGGGGAAGATGACCAAATAACACTATGGGATTTAGCACTTGAAGATGACGAATTGCATGGGGAAGTCGAGGGGGGAGAGGAGAAGACGGCCCCAAATGTCCCTTCTCAACTGCTATTTATTCACATGGGTCAGAAAGGTAAGTCAACAGCCAAACGCATAACCGAATTATCATTTTAAATGGCAATTTTCGCCATTTAATAGTACTGGTTTTATATCGAATTTTGTTCAGAAGTGAAGGAAGTTCATTGGCACAAACAGTGCCCTGGGTTGGCATTTTCCACTGCGTTGGACGGCTTCCACGTTTTCAAAACAATCAACGTTTGACTGCTTATTACTCTTTTGCATGTTCTTGTTACATTTTATTGAGCACAAAATCATATTTATTGTTAATAAACTTGGCAATAAATCACGTTTTGTGCCCGACTTTGCTTTGTTCGTTTTTCATCCAGGGAATTATCACATTAACATAATATATTTAAAATTGGCATTACGGATTAAAAATTCAGTCCTGCGAATTTTCTGTTTCCGTCTGTTCAATTTGTACAACTTTTTGCAATGCGTCCAGCCATCTGTAAAAGCGAATTTTATCATTAGAGCTGGGGTTTTTATGTTTTTAATTTTTTTGTGCGATTAGTTATGGCGAGAGAAGCCCAAAAATAGCATTTTCACCGAATACAATACATATTTTAGCAGACAATTTTTTGGGTTTAGCACTTTTTAGCACATAAAAATCACAGCTTTATCGTATGAAATTTTTTTTTAAATTAATTGACATACTTTTTGGCAGACTCCGAATGCTGCACGAGAAAAACAATTTGGTCTTCCTTCCGTTCCGTTTGGAATTGGTTTCGATGTGTCAGTTCGATTTGCGTTTTGCCGTCATCTTCGTTTTCGCTGTGTCTAACTGAATATCCGAAGATAATAAATTGTTCCATCGGTTGGTCGTCCTTAATAAAAAGGTTTTGTTCTATCCATAATAAACTGAGCATACAAATTGGGCTTTGTAAAATTGGAGCGACGATTCGGCAGAAAGAGTTGCCCACCGAGGCACAGTGCCCTTCTGATGGATCCTAAAGAGCACCTTTCAGCAGGGGAAGCAATCAAAAAGGCCACCTCAGAAAGACTCGTCCTGAAACGACTTTTCCGTCCTCCGATTTGATGCTTTTGTTCATTGGACCATTGGCCGGGGCAACGAATAATTTTGAGTGATTGGATGAATCAATTGGCGATTGGGACGAACTTGGCATTTTTCGTGGAAGGAAGCCACGTTCAACTTAAGGAAAAAAGATCGGTTAAGAAGGACAGGTCGGCTCTCACATGCAGTTCGAATGTCGAAGAAACATTTTGGGCACACTTTGGAACGTTTGAACATTCCCTGTGCGTTTGCAACGGGTGCCATTCCCTCACAATTCGAGCAAATTATGCAACCACACTGACGACAATGGTGCCTGCGCCGAAACAAAGCGAAGGATGTGCCGCATCTGTTCATGCATTTGCTGGTTTTGTTGTCTGGGATCCAAAGGGCCGTGTTGGGCGAGAAAAGGTGCTGGTTGGGGGACGCATCTGCAGCAAAGGGAACAAAGACACTCAAATAATTCACTTTATGAGTTCGATATTTAGTGACATTACAAAAATCCCACCCATTTGCCCCTTTTCTTCGTTAGCATTGGCTTCGTCTTTCTCTTCCGCCGGTGTCTCTGCTCCGTCCGATTGTTCTTCTCCTGCGTTTGGACATTTCTCTCGTGGCTTTTGCTTTTCGTCAGAGCATTCCGGCAGATTATGAGTGGTATAAAAGCGAAAAGATTCGTTGTCGTTGCTCGATGTAACCAACTCTTGCGAAAGCCAAGTCTGACCAATCTGTTAGTTGTAAGACTACGTTTTGCCATTGTCCATCCGGTCTATGCCATTCCCTTCCCAATTCCTTCCCCCCCCCCCCCCCCCTCTTACCACCCCTCGACCGGCCAACTTTTGGTTTGTTTCCCTCGTCGCTTTCCGTTGAATTGCCTCCTCCGATGCGTCTCCAATTCGCTTCATCCAATGGTCCCTTTCCCACTTCGATTTTGCGATGAATGTGCTCGATTTGTAAGGCGTTAGCACAATGAATTCGCATTCGGATTCGTCATTCTCTAAAATGGCGCCCATTGTTAATTTTTCGTGCGTTTGGTGTCTTTTACCTGGCAAATTTAGCTTTACTTTTTCAATTGGGATTATGTATTTCGCGTCCAATGAATCCAATGGGGCCAAAGTAACGCAGCGACAGATGAGCAAAGTATCCGAGAAGAGGACCAAATGGCGCGATTGGAGCTCCTTCCTCGTCTGTCTCTTCAATTCGCCGGTGTGCAGCAAACGCCGCCCCGGGGCAAACACATCGAAAATGCCCCGGAGCTTTGCACGAAGTTCCAAAAGCTTTTTCTCCTCGTCCTCAACTGTTAGCGAATCGTTCAAATCATTTGTAACCGCGACGAGTTTTTTCAATGCTTCTGACAGTAAAGAATGCTTTTTTAGACAACCAATTCGGCTTATTAGGAAATTATTGGGTATCGTGCAATAATTTCCTATATAAATATAATTTTCAATTTAAGTTAAAAGTAAAATTAAAAAACAGTTATGAATTCGGTACACTTTTGGTGCAGAATACCGAGCTGAACCAATGAAGCTGTTTTTAATTCAAATAGTTAAATCGAAGATTTGACAAAGCCATTGATTTTGAAATCACATGTCAAATTCTGATGGCAGATTCGGAAATAGCACCTCCCATTTGCATAAAGTTTGATTTGTGTTTCATTAAGTATAGTAATTTAGTAAATCTTTTCTTTTAAATTCCGTATGTTTTACGGGTTTTTTCAAGTCAAACAATTCATAAAATTTTTAAAGAAATTAATTTTTCCATAAAAATTGATCAAAATTTAAGCTTTAGAACTACCAAGTAAATTACGAGAATTTAGGTTATACCAGCTTGTTTATGACACGACTAATACCTTCGGCATTTTTCGCTTCCGCCAAATTATCAGGCAAATATTTCCGATAACGTTCCATCAGAAGTTTGTACTGGACAACGTTTTGATGAACAGCATCCAATTGCAAAACGATGGAAATGCCCTTCAAGTCGTTCATAGAAGCGCAATTGCTTCTTCCGCCGGAGAAACTGTGACGAGTTGAGGTTTCTTTAGACAGTGCCTAAAGAGATATTTTGAAGCGTTTTCATTTTTTATGATAAATTTTTTATTACTCAAAAAGGTGAAAAGTGTGTGCGCCCAAAATTTCGCCGGGACCATAGGTGAACAAGGGGTGGCGCCGACGCACCCCCCCCCCCTCTCGTCGTAAGGGGGCGGCTGTAAAGGAGGGGGGGTCGTAGGGTGGGTCGTAACGAAGGGGGGAAAAGTTAAAATTTGAACAATTTCCGTAGCGAAACCCTTTTGATGCTGATCGAAAAGGTCTCTTACACCACATTGGTCAGATCCCTTTTTATGGCGATTTGTAAACCCAAAATAAATTGAGTCGGGAAAATTTTCAAAAAAATACAAGGGGATAATTTTTTGAAACTTCAAGTTGGCAATTTAAGAGAGCACAAAATTTACTACTGAATTGTGAAGGGTGTGTCTACGACTTTTATCCGCAGAGTTAGAGAGGGGATCAAATTGATTTAGGGTGCAAGAGATTTTTGATCAGCATCTAAAGGTGGGTAAAAAGAATTTTTGTTTGGGTATTTGCGCTGGGTTTAGGATTTGAATATTTAGAATTTGACTGAATTTTCACTTGGGATTGTTGAGAATGACACGATTTTCCATGGCAAAGTGTCCAACCAACGGCCTGGCTCGTCGATTGGCCATTCTTTTGCTGGGAATATGGCAACACCTAACAGAAAACTAAGCGGGGGCATTCTTCCTAAATTTGTTTGCCTTTCCATTCACTCCACGGTGTTTTTCTTACTGAAACACTTCGGCCAAGTCGGGCTTCCGAGAATCCCTAACAAATAAGTTTGAAATGCATTTAATGTAATTTATATTTTAATTATATTTACTAACCATTTAAGAATTTTGTCATAAAAATTATGCAAAAACGTAAGATGAACATTTAAAATAGTCTGAAAGTGATCCGCGATTCGTCTGATGACGTGTTTGGAATGGAGCAATTTTTTGTTCATTCTTTTTTCACAGTCATTCAAATGCCTAAATGAAATAGGTATTTGAGAAGGTATTTATAAAAGAAAATGACAAATAAAACAACAAATTGCGACAGTTAAAAACGGCAAAATCACCTCGGATAATTGAGCCCAATCAGTTGCAATTTCATAACATAAGCGCGTTGTTTCTGATAAATTTCTAATGCGACTTCGTGCAATTTCCGCAGCCGCAAATTCTGATAAACCAATAATAATAATTGCCATAAATGACTCTGTCTGTTGTTTGTCTTCGATTCGCCCATTTTGCCCACCTCTTTTTCGTCCGTTTCGCTGTATTGGGGAATTGGGCCAAAATGTTCCACAAAAAGGCATTGCTCCTCCTCCGTCTCAGCGCATCCATTCTTTGAGCTGATCAAACTGCTCGTTTTCGTCGGTTGGACAGTCCCATTTTCAGAAGAATGTCCGGGCTGACAATGAGTGGCCGGGGGCGGGTCGCTGGCGCAGCCTTTGCGGGAACATTTTCTGTCGGATGGCAAAGGACGATATTTGCCAAACTCCGAAGGAATTCTGAACAATTTAGTGAAATTCGAATTAAAAAGAAAGCAAAAGGACCCCGAAGCGATGAAAGACTTCTTGAAAATGGCCTTGCCACGCATTTCCTCCAAAATGTCCGCGTGAACATCCAATTCATTGCCAACAACCGCACTTTGTTTCCTGCGCTTGTTCGGCACTTTTTGGCTTTCCGTTTCATTTCATCTTACCTTTCGCCCGTTTTTTCTCCCGCTCTTTCCTCATTTTCTATGCTTTTTTCACCATTTTCGCTATGTTCCGATGAGTCAGTTTCAACTTCTTCCGCAATTTCCACTTCTCTCTGCTTACTTTTGCATGTGTTCGAGATCGATGCGCTCGGTTCAAAAGGTCGATGGCTGAAAAATTATGTGATATTTTTTATTTTTACATTTTTCTAACAAGTCCAAAATTTAGCTTAAACTTTATTCTTGTCAGTATTACCCAATTCTGTTCAGCTTCTCCACCATACTCTTCACTCCCTTTGGGCTTTCCCCATTGTTTTTTTCCGCTGCTTTTAGCGTCGATTCTTCCAAATTATCTGACAATGAGCTGAATGATGGAACAAAATCCTTAATGAAAATAATTATATATTTTGTTTCTCCTACTCTTTGAGGTTCACCTCACAAAAGAATGGTTTTGGATATTTAACTGGGGGTGAAAGATTTTTTGCAATTTGACTGGCGGAAGACGGAGACGACAGAACTTCTTTCGTGTCAACAGAATCCAAATTGGTCTTTTCTTGGTGCTGCTCAAACACTTCTTAAGAATAAGCATTCGTTTCAAAAACTGACTTTCAACTAACTTCGGCGTATCGCCACCACATTCGCCGTTTGTTCCGTTGTCTCTGTATCAACTTCATTGAGTTGTAATGTTTTCTGTCCGTTCAGCCCAATTACTTCCAATTTTTCTTCTTGCTTTTTCTCCTCGTTATTGTTATCAATTGTTGTCTCATTGATTTCAACTTCATGGATGGATGCTGCTGAACAATTAAATTTGGCACGTACTTGGTCGAATTTTAAAAATTTTTGCGTTAATGAAGGACTAACTGGCATTAGCATGTGGAATTACAAGTGAATTTTTGTAGTTCAAATTACAGGATGTACATAATTAGAATGTAAATAAATTTTTATAAAGGCTAAAAGAAGTAACTAATAAAAATTAGTAATTACTTGGCATTGACCATGTAAGAAACAAGTTATACCCTAACACTATGGGTCAAGCGCAGTGTTAGACAAAAATACTCATAACGCCAAATAGCGTAATTTAATACTATCTCGTCATTTCTCTTTTTCTTTGTAATTTCTCTCTCTTTGGCGTACTATCTCTTCATTTTAATTATGTAAAAAACAACATTTTGTAAAGTGGATTTCCGATCACTTCCCCGTTTGGTCTCTGGTCTCTTCTCCGCTAAATCCTTTTCCGAGATTTCCCGAGCATTTTATCATTTCATTTCATCATTTCTCCATCCTTCCCCATTTCGATCCGTCATTTGTATTTTCCATTCATTTTCACATTTCACAAGCTAAGGTTTAATTACCCAAGTTTGAGATGGAACAATAAAGTATTTCTGGATAATATTTGGACTACAGCGATCCTGGGAAGGGCCCCCCACGTTTCACTATTTACTTCTCTCTAAGAAACTTTTTTCCCGTTAACAGATTTTCTTTAAATTTTGCATATCGATAGAGAAAAAAATTACGAACAAAATATAAGGGTTTTTAGAAACATAAAAAGGGTTATTGCTAAGAATTTGCTTAGAAAAAGATTCTTCTTTTCAAAAAATTTTTTAGATATCAAATTTGTTCAGTTTAGTTTGGAATGAAGCGAGTTATGACTGATCAAAATAAAAAAACACAAAAAAGGCATTTAGCAGTGTAGTTTTAAAAATAGCGCGCAAAAATTTACGCCAATTATTTGGCGTTATGAGCAATTTTGTCTAACACTGGGCTTGACCCATAGTGCCCTAACAAATAAAAAAAACGACAAATGAGGATGGTCATTAATTGGGCAGCTAAAAGTCGAAAACTCAAATAAAAAGTCGGAATTTAACACTAATTCGCATTTAGAGTTTAAAGGTCAAACCATTAGATGCGTTTAAATTTCTTTTTAAGTT
Organism: Heterodera glycines; assembly: GCA_004148225.2. Classification (NCBI taxonomy): domain Eukaryota; kingdom Metazoa; phylum Nematoda; class Chromadorea; order Rhabditida; family Heteroderidae; genus Heterodera; species Heterodera glycines. The sequence goes on along the minus strand of CP049708.1, from coordinate 9,439,078 downwards.
GTTTCAAAACAAGAAAGTGAGAAGGAAAGCAGTTCGTAAATTTTTCATACTTAAAGTAAACCGTACCTTCTAGGACTTTTAGATTTATAAAATGCTTTATAACGGCAAATTTTTAAATAAGAAAAATTATACAATTACCTTTGAATTAGCAGGAAGTTTTGTGGTAAGTTGAAAATAATCAGTCCTTGGAGCATCCATCCTTAAAATAGTTTCTAGCCGAAGTCTTTAGGAGAATCATCGTGGCACTGTTTATTCCGTGTCTTTCAATCCTTTTACTCACTCGGAAGCGCCCATTTATTTTGCCACTGTAGGGAAAAATAGGGTGAGCAAATTGGAATGGGAAGTAATTGGTTATGCAAATTCATACGTAATGAGTGTTGTTTTATTCAGGTGTCTGTGTACCTTTGTCCACCCGAAAAGGGCTTTCAATTGGTGCGGCAATTCGAAGACCAAGACGCGGTCGGTTGGACTTTCTTTTGTTTTGGAGTTTTGCTTTGTTTCACACATTTTCTCAGAAGGACGAGTTTTATTACACGGTCACTTGGGCTTATAACCTTGAAAAAGCACAACATGTGTTGGTCGTCGGCGGATTTCGCGGAATCATCCGTGTGATTAGCCCACTCAATGGGCGACTTCATTGCGTAATTCAAAATTTGTTGCATATTTACTAATTATGTTTGTGTCGGCTGTTAATTAGGCATTAATCGGTCACGGCGACTCCATCAACGAATTGTGCACTTCGCCCGTCTCTCCGATGATTGTCGCTTCAGCGAGTAAGGATCTGACAGTGCGAATTTGGTTCGTTTGGTTACGAGTGGTGAGCAGTAAATTGATTTGAGGAACGTCACTTACTCGCAATGTTTGGCCATCCTCGGGGGGACCAACGGACACCGTGACCAAGTGATTTCTCTGGTAGTCGTCCATCAATTTTTCCTAATGACTTATTTTGTTGCAATTCACAAGGATTTCGATTCGTCCGGCGCTTTTTTGGCCACTGCGAGTATGGACCACGCGGTTAAACTATGGCACATTGGCAAAGGCACCGAAGTGCACGAAAACATCACCGCTTCGCTGAGGGGCCAATTGAATTCTGTCCAAAGTGTCGAAATGCATTTTCCGATATGCCATTCAAAGTGGGCACTAAACAAAACGGCGGATGGAAATGATAACGGAACGCATTTAGGGACCAGCACACGGCATGAGTTCCAAACTTACAATAAGAAATAGTTGAAAATATCAGCCCAAATAAAAATCACAGTCATCCGTCTTAAAATGGCCATCACTTTTCAGAATTACGTCGACTGCGTTCGAATATTTCACAATTTCATTTTCTCCAAAGTCAGTTACCGCTAATTTTTTATTATGCTGGCGCTGTTCACAAGGAAATATTTCGAATTGTGAATGTTTCGTTGGAATTATACTTACAAGGGAACATTCCGAGCTGTAACTAGGAAAATGCATATAAATGACATATCATTGGATAGAGCAGGGTCGACTTCTAGTGTGAATTTTTAATTTTAGCGGTGCATTTTGCTTTCTTCAAGAGTTACAGGGCCTCAAAAGTCGAAATTTTGTGCTTGAGGGCTCATTTTCAAGCTTTTTCACTTTTTATCGATTTTTATCCACTTCATAATGACAGAGTGCATTTGTTTTAAACAAAGGAATAATTTTAATGCATTTTTCATATTTAAAAAATGTATTTTTTAAATCTTTAATTTGTTAAAAGTTTAATAAAATTTATTTATTTTTATGTTGGATTCGAACCCGGACCCCCAAAATTAGGAATTTAACCAACTGAGCCACCAATTTTAAGTGAAAACTCAGCCAAAATTTCGACTTTTGAGGCCCTGTAACTCTTGAACTAGGCGGAATGCACCGCTAAAATTAAAAATTCACACTAGAAGTCGACCCTGCTCTATCCAATGGTATATCATTTATATGCATTTTCCTAGTTACAGCTCGGAAGGATCCGAAATGGTTAATTGGATAATCACAGTTCGATTTGTTCCCTTGTCAGTTCGAAGTGGCATTTGCGCCTATGCTTAAAATCGGTTTCAATCTCATTTAATTGCATCTTGATGCATTATAAATTAAATCAATTTCCGAAACCGTTTCTATCATAGGCGTAAATATCTGCACACGGTTCAGTTTTAGTCCTGTGAAAATTGCATTACCATGTGGAAGTTCGGCAAGTTCTCCGAGGGCATTTCGGGGAAGGGCACTCTCGGCTGTGCCGAAACATACGCTGCGCACACCGCCGTAATGGTTCGTAGCAAAAATTCCGGAATATGGCCCATTAAAAAATTAGGGATAAAATCGAATTATTGGAGGAACGAGTTCGTCCCCTCTCCTCCCATCATTCCCCCTCAAAAAAAGTTTTTTCATTTTATTTCAGTTTGCATTTTTTTAACTTTCGCCATTTTCTCCGTCCCATTTTAGGAGATGCCGCGCACGGAAATGTGGTTCATCAAAATGGCCGTGGATCCGTCCCGCAGAGTGAGTTTAGGAGAACGTTGAATTTATGCAAAAACACGAGTTCGCTAGCTGACTTGTTGGGCCCGCAGTTGCATTATTATTTATTGTTCCCCCACCCATCTTTTAAATATTTCCCTCATATGCCATTGTAATTGTTTGACCAGAATTGGCGTCCATTTCGACCAATCCCTCACAAATTAATATTTTCTTCCGTCAGTTTCTCGTCTGCGGCAGCGAGGAGGGCGAATTGCGCATTTGGCGATTGGACACAGAGAAACTACCGAACCGAAAGAGGTGAAACGGACGGAGAGGAAGAAACACTTGGGGCGTCTTTTGACTTTAGTGATTTTTGTTTGGTCGCGCCGACCAAAGAATTGAGGAAATGCATTCCGTTTTCTGAGCTGTTGCTGAATGGGCAAAGTGTGCGTGTTGAGAACGGACTGCCATTCCGAGTGCCCCGCTTTGCTCTTCTGGCTCAAATCCGACTCATTCGTATGGGCTCGGGCGAAACAGCAGCTCAATGAGAAAGAGCACTTGCCCATTTGGTCGAACAAAAAGCAGGACGGACCTTCCAAAGAAAGATGGTGTTTGGCGTTGGGTGCCAGAACTCGCCAATGTCCGGCGGTTTCTTCGCCCAATATTTTGTCAGCGAGTGCTCCGCGTCGCATTTCTCTCCATTGGGTTTTCTTTAGATTATTAGGTGGACCGAATTGTAAAAGGGTGGAGCAGAGAAAAAGCCTCGGTTTTCCGCTCGGGCCTTGGCCATTTTTTGCTCTCTTTGGCGGTCCATTCCGCGTGCCCTCACATTTCTTGGCAGAATTCCCTCGTGCGAGTTCCCTTCCAATGGATTGGATTCATTTGGTGGTCTGCAGGGGACGAGGGATGGCCATGGAATGGCCAATGGGTGGTCCCTTTGGCAATTCACAGCCAAAAGCCTCGCTTACCCCTGAAAACTCCGTTTCCCAAAAAAATGCCTTTTTCGTTTCATTTGGCGACGGATTATCGCATTTGCTAATCTAATTGAGTGGTGCCAGCGGGGATTCGTCTCCGATAACTTTGGCATTTCCACCCTCCCCTTTGGCCCCAATGCTTCAACCCTTTCCCTCCCCCATTTATTTGCAATTCTTCCCAATTCATTCCCTCCCATTTTTGCCTGGGAAGGGACTGTCCGTTCCCCTGGAAACAGTCCATCATCCGGCGGGATGCGTTGATAGAATGACAACCACGACCAATCACCGAGATGAAGGGGTAATGGGCGGATGATGGACTGATGGAGGGAGGGGAGACGACCACACATCGGCGGGGCATTGACCGCCCCCCCCCGTCAGTCTCTCAATTTCAAATCCAGCAATTTGGACTCGGCAACCGCTCCCCTCCCCACCCCTCCATAAAGTGCTCATTACCTTTGTCCCCGGATATTTCCCATCCTCCGCCACTGTCGGCTCCGTTACTCGCCTCTCCATTCACACAAACACTCACTTTAGCCAATCATTCCATGGTGAAGAAAAGCAATTAAATTAATAAAACTGAGCTAATGACACAAAAACACTAATTTGTGTAATTTGCCATTCATTATGCTAATGACCTTTTATTTTCGCTGAAAAATGAAAGTCAAATGGTTGAAAAGAAAAGGGAAACGGAGCAATTGGCCGTCCTTTGGCCGTCGCCCCCTTCGGCCGCTTCTCTTTTTCTTGCGCAATGCAAACAAAAGATGGACATGGAAAAGGGGAGAAGCCGAAATTTTATCCCTTCTAACAAATTTGCAAAGGAGTGGCTTTTCCCACTCGGCCACAAATGTCCACGAATCGCCTCCCCTTCCCCCCAACCCTTTCTCCCTCTGCTGGCTCTCCCAATGTCAGTTACTCCCTCCCCTCCCTCAATGTTTTGCTTCGGTGCCATCCCCGCGCACCTGCCCATGGCAATTGCCATCGATGCACAAACAAATGCCAAAATAATGCAGACCATTTGAGTATATATTCAGTTTGCGCATGATGTATTCCCACTCTGTCAATGTCATTAATCAATTTTAGGAGCATCGCTTTCCCTCCCCCCCCCCTCCCCTCCTCCAACGCATTGGACATCCGCCAAACGAATGGTCCAATTGGCATTTCAATAGCCTCAGCCTCCCCCGCCCACCTCTTCATATTGTTAGTTCCTCTTTTCCCATACGTTCATTTCCTTCCCGAATGTCTTCTTTAGCCAAAAAAAGTAATTGAGAAAAGAGGCAAACTTTCCAATGGAACATGAAAATGGGGACAGAGACGGACAATCAATGCTATGCCATTCCATCACTTTCATTCCTTCCCATTCCATGCCAATGGTCCCATTCGCCCCCTTTTCCGCTCCCGCGCTTTGGGAGAATTTCTCCCACGGGACTCATCCCACAGATGGAAGGGACGAGTAAATACTTTAGAAATTGTCTATGGCTTTTCTTCACTATCCGCCGCCCATCTGCTCATTCAACAAATTTAACGCAATTTCCCAATTTCGCTCGTCTCATCGCTTCTCTTTCTGTCTGTCTTTCCAATGAAAAAAGCCAAAAATTTATTATGATGTTTTTTGTTCCTTCAGTTAAACAATATGTTCGACATTATTTTTGCCAAATTTGAAGGGATTTCATTGGCAATTGTCCTTTCTCATCCATGCCGTGCCCCCTCTCCTCCCCACCCTCCTTTCCTTATCCCTCTGCTTTTACTTAACCCTCTGCTCCCCCCTCTTCTTTTCCCTCTCTTCCGCCTCCTCTTTCCTTATCCCTCTCCCCCCCTCCCCTTTCTCGCTCCGTTATTTGGCATTCATTCCGTTTTCTCCCTTCGATGGAAAACATTCAAAGCGATGAAAAGAGAAGCAAGCCTTGCTTGTCTGTACATAATGTGCCAATGAATGTCACAGCCAATGCCGTGGATTTTTGCCCGCCTTTCGTCGCCAATTCTCTCTCTTTCTGTGCTTAGGTTTGCCCTCTCTTTGCTGCTCCAATGACTTTCTTTGTCTGATCGACTTCAAAACGCCTTCGCCTCCCTTCGGTTCTTCGCCATGTCCGATTTCTGCGCTTCTTCTCAGCCTTTGATTTGGCGAGCTTCGGTTTCCAAAATGTTCTCCATTCTCTCGGCTTCGCCTTCGTTGTCCAGGAGAATATTTCTGACTTTTTCCCCCTTTTCTTTTTTTGTCGTTTTGTCCATTTTCTGTTTTCAATTGCCCTTTGCCACCGCTGTTCGTAATAAAGAAATCGACGATGAGTATCAACGACTGATTCCCCTACGGAATATTCCCCAGGGGTGCGACCACGCCAAAGGCGTACTTCCGGGGACGGGGGACCCGGCAAAAGGTTCAACCCGAGAAACACGTTTGGTTGGCTTTGACATTTCTCGATTTATAGAATACGGTTTTGTTGGCGGTGGGCTTGAGAAATGCCAAGTTTGGCTTGAGGGCGACGAGCAAAGTGCCAGTGAAGAGGAAAGCCATTACGAGCGATACAAATGCAAACACCTCAAGGGTTGGTCGGGAGATGGTCTGATTATAATACCCAAAGGCTTTTTGAAGTACATGGACATTTCAACGAGGAAAAGGGCAAATGCGAGTGTAAAGAGCATTGGAAGGGGCCGATTTGCAACGGTGGGCAGACAAAGGCGCGCAGAGATCAGCGATTGTCCTTTCAGATTACATCGGCTGTCCAGCCAACCATTCCTTTTATATGGGCGTGTGAGTCCCTCCCCCCCCCCCCCCCGTGCCAAACAATTGCCCCTTTCCCATCAGTTGCACCCCCAACAATTGCCAACACGAGGGAGAATTGGCACTCGGCTCCAAACATATCGAATGCATTTGCAAGGCGCCATGGGACGGTCGCTTCTGCGAACGATTGGCATGTTGGAGAATGGCAGAGAGAGGCGAGTGATTAAATCCATTGAAACAAAACAAAACAAACATTCTCTCCCCCGTTCCTCTCTTTTGCCTAATTTTGGACTCATTCGCAGAGAATGAAAGACGGTGGCGCAATTCGGGGGAGCACTGTCGCTGTGCTGACAATTACGAGGGCACCAACTGCGAGACGGTGGTGTCCTGCCAAAATGGAGAATTGGTGGGGGGAAGGTCAGAGGAAGGGACAGATCAGGGTCAGACCGATCGAAAGGAACGCTCTTTCAGATGCCAATGTGCGGAGGGATGGAAAGGCGAAGTGTGCGACCGGAAATGCATTCCGAACCAAACGTAAGGGGCGAACATTTTTGAATTGATAACGAATCATTCGATTAAAAGACAAAGAAATTATAGTAATACTCTTCTCACTTCCCTCTTCAGCTGTTCTTCGCCTCCATTATTAACTTCAAAATTGGGCATCACTTTTTCGATGTTTGTTTTTGTATTAGCGGCAATATTTTTTGACAGACAAAGATGGGCCCTAATCAGCTAATGGTTTCTTAGATGGCATTATTTCTCTTTCATTCGATTATTTGTCTTTTAAAATAAATGAATTACCACCAGTATACTTTATTAAAATAAAAGAGCTGATTAGCCTGAAAACGGATCATAAGAATAGAGCCAAACACATGAAAGCACTTTTGCAAGATTAATTAAGCGCAAAACGATAGAAAAAGTAAAAGAAAAATTCTACGGCGGTTTTTGAGCGGGTTCAAACCGGGGAAAATTGATAAACAAATCAAATAATTTCTTTAAGGGTCGTTTATTTTAAATTTGGAATAAAATATCCGTCGCCATTCAAATCAAAACTTTTACTAACTAAACAATTAGCCATACATTTATTTAAAAGCAATTAACAAGTATTTCTAATTTAAAAAAATTATGTTTAAATTTTAGACACGGAATATGCACTGTCGGTGTCTATATTTATACGATTCTTTAAATCCCTCCAAAACTTTCATTCAGCCGTTATTTCAATTGCATTAACTGCTTGAAGCCGCCTTCCCTGTCCAAAGAAACGATTTTTATTCAGTAGGACAACCGCGTGTCGTGACTTCTACGGGCTGACAGAAAAAATTTCGGGAGGGGCAACCAAAGCTTTTTTCGAGGGGAGGGGGGCTTTAGCCCAAGGGCGTATCTAGGGGGAGGAGAATTCCCCCCCCCCCGCGAAATGAAAATTACAAAAAATTTTTTGAATCCCCCCCCCCAAACGGAAATTTTAAAATTGTATGGGTACATTTTTGAATTTTATAGTCTATTTTCTTAACAAAGTGCACTCTAATTTTCAAAATTTTCCCAGCGGCGCCTATGTTTTTAGCTTGGTTTGAAGCTTCTAGGATGGATTTCTATATCCATTTTTTCCATATTTTTCCATATTTCGCGATTTATGTCCATATTTCCATATTTTCCCATATTTTCGCATTTTTGTCCATATTTTGGAATTTTTTCCAAAAAACCTCTATTTGAACGGCCCCCATCAGTTAAATTGGCCTTTTTGACCTCAAAGACCGGAAAAATTTCCGAAAAAGACATTTTTTAGCAAAATTTTATCGAAAAAATTGATTAAAGTGTCTCACCGGCGGTGCCGATAGACGCCCGGGAAAACTTTTTGAATTTTGTATTAATTTCGCCAAGGAAATTGTTGCAAATTTTAAATTCCCCCTGCCCCCTTTCGTTACGACCCCCTCCCTTTTTTACAGCCGCCCCCCTTACGACGAACGAGGGGGGTGGGGGTGTGTCGAGCCACACCTTGCACATTTATGATGTCCAAAACCAGTCCCAATTAATGTTTCAACCCAATAGCATTGTTCAAATTTTTCATTCTCGGCTTTAATGGTTTTTATGCCATATATGGGACTGAAAAATTATTTTTTAAAAACAATTTGGCTTACAATTAGGCAAAAAAGTTCGGGCCACAAAAGCCATGGGTACTTATTTAGTTTAGGGGGTACTTAGAACATACATTTTTAACAAAAAAAATTTCTTCAAATTCACCGTCAGGATTTTGCAGAAGAATAAATAAGTCATGAATATTAGTTAAAATTTCCATGATTGAATTTATAGGCAATTTAAAAATGTGTGTTAAAAGTCCCCCTAAACCAAATAAGTACCAAGCCATGTAACCGACCACCAAAGCATCTCCTCCCCGCCCCACCTGAGCACTTTGGCCGCCGTCTGCAGCGTCACTCGGTTCTCTTCGGGGATACCTCCGACCCTTCGTTCGATCACTTCCGCAAAAACACTCGCAAAATTATGGTAACCCAACGCGGTTGCATAAGTCGCAATTCTTCTCAATTCCTGGGATTTTGCGAATGCCATTGAAATAAACTGTTGGAATTACCTGCCTGAACTGTTCCGATCTGTCGGTCCTTTTAAGTAATCGTTGCAATCTCTGCACATCCGACTGAATGCCGTGTTGATCCGTCCAATAAATTCTAGTCGACGCACTTTGCTTATAACTGACTTCGGGAAATTCAACTGAAACAAAATGATATCCATTCAAACCTATAAAATCAACACTTTACGATTGGGGGGGGGGAGAAAGTAATAGGTTCAAAAATACATCGGTTTATTTTCCCAGAAATGTCGCTGTTAACTTCCCCTTTTGCCTGGGTTTCATATTTTTCACCCACCTTTGGCCGGGCTCTGTTGTTGTTGGCTGACTGTTTGCCATTTTATCGTCGCACTTGGCAACAATTGGAGGCAAAGCATCCACCGTTTGGAGGGGTCGTCCCTGCAAAGTGCCAATAAATGCATGTTTCATTTGCATTTGATCAAAACCTGTATGGTTTAAGCACAAATTCTTCATCCGTTTGCTCATCCCTCAGAATGGCAATTTGATTTTCTGAGCCGAGAACCTCGGCAAACAAATGGAAACTGTCCGAATTTTCAGAGAATGAGACGCCCTCTGAAGGGAAAAAAAATTGTAAAAGTAAACAACCAACGGACCATCAGAGGGTTTTATGATGTGACAAAGGGAGGAAGAGGGAATGCTGATGAGACAGTCACTTTTGGAGAAGCCCAAAAGTTGGAACGAATGATTTGCGGGGCGGGGGAAGGCGCTTATCCTTTTGATGACTTGTCCTTCAAACGAATAAATGCCATTTTTGTGGAGATTTGGAGTCAGATGGACCTAACAAACAAAGATGAGATAAAACGTGTAATAAATTCATTTTTTACATTTATTTTAAGAGAGGGGGCGACAAAAATGGTCGCCGAGTGGTCAAGTCGCGGCAGCCCAGCCAATTTTTTGGCGAGAGGAAGAGCGTCTTCATCTCGGCAGAGAACCAATGGCGAAATTTTGGCACTTTGCTCTTGGAAATTGGAAGAGTGAGAAATAGCAGAAAATTCGGACAAAAGAGAGGAAGAGGCACAGTTCGAAGTGTCAGAAAGGGCTACGAAATGAACGGGACAAGGGAGAACGAAGGAAGCAGGAATCTGAAGATTTATTTGCTCATCATTTTAATTTACATGAAACTCACCCATTTGTAATGGGTAACATCCAACACCAAAATAAACTCGCAATTGGTCAAAGAGTTTTGGTGCTCCAACAACAAATCTCTTAGGCACAGAAAGTCGAGATTACCTCCGCCATTATTGGCAAAGTCCCTAAAAATGAACGAATAAAGCAATTCGAATTGATACCAACTAATTCGGATAATAAGACAATTCATACGCACAGTGAAAAACTATCCTTAACGTCAGAATCCGATTTTGCGGATTTCTTTACGATTTTTGGGAATTTGCCGAATGAAATCTGAAAATTAAATTTTAAAAAATATTAAAAATGAAAAAAGTCAAAAACTCTTACCAAATCAATCTCAATGTCACTTTCAGCTAATTCATTAACAAATAAGCTAACAAAATTCAAAGCTCGGTAAAATTTAACTTTTGTAGGAGTATTGGCATTAGAATAATCCAAAAAAATGGATGAGGAAAAATCAAGAACAACAAAAATACGGGAACACATTGAAAACAAAGAAACCTAAAAAACATACGCGAATGTTGATATTAGTAGGGCGAATTACGTAGGAATGCAATTATTTTATCGTCAGCAAATTTTTGAAAAAATAATAAATTTTTCAACAACAGAATTATTGTTTCTAATAATCAAAAGTCCATGTTTCTTAATTTTAAAGGTGTTTAAGCTATCAGCGCTTGAATTTTGGAGCTAGGCGCAAATGTCCGGGGCGTAAATGTCTGGACACGTGTCTAATCGCCAAGCAATAGCCTAGAAAGAGTTCTGAACATGTAAAGCTTTCGAATAATTTATTAGGAATTTTGAACCCGGTTTAGTCGTCTGTGATGAGCGGAGTGTAGGAGAAAGTGGGATAAGGAATTGGGGAGAACTTTAGAGGAAACGCCTATAGCTCAGCAGTCGGTTAGAGCATTCCATAGTACGGTAAGGCCATGGGTTCGAGTCTCATTGGGCGAGTTTTTTCTTATGTTCTACATGGCGCTCCTGGGTGGGTCCCCTCCATACTGCCGGGACCAAGGAGAATTTGTCCATCATTTAAAAATTCATTTTTATATTTTTATATTTTTTGATTTGAAATCATAAATGCCTATTTTTGCTTTTAAGCTCATTAGCATTAGCAATTCCTTCTCCGTTTGTTTCCGTTTCACCACTGTTCGTTCACTTTCTTCCGTTCCTTAGCAACCTTTCTCCCTTTCCTTTAATCCTAATTCACTTTCTTTCTCCCATTTTCACAATCTGATGCTCCTCTCCACTAGACACATTTATCCTGCATTCAGTCGATTAATCTTTCTTTCTTCATATTGGTTGGTAGCTATTGCATCCGTCGCACTTTATTATTTTTTGGGTTTTCATTTGTTAATGTAACTTAAGCAAAACCATCGGAACATCGCCAATTTGCATTTTCAATAAAAATCTGTCGTCGACAATGAGTGCTTATCAAACAATTGAAAAGGGTTCTCTTCATACCCTTAACTATCGCGTATTTTTTAGTAAGTCACATATATATGTAAAGTGGTGGATACTTTTGCACGGGATTATTTCAAATAACAAAATGCTCTTTTAACCTTCCTGGTTGAGTGTAAACTGCGCAAAGTGTAAAAATTAAGAAAATTCGGATGGAAAATTGATTTCTCCTTGGCATGACATTCCTCTCTATGCGTCCGAGTCAAACAAATTGTTCAACATGGTTGTCGAGATTCCGCGGTGGACTAACGCTAAAATGGAGGTAACGCAACTCCAACATAATACTTGTTGAGACAAGCACGGTTTTTGACAATAATACCTAATTTTTTTACATTTCTATCAGTTAAAAATCGCATTTTGCGGGTTGTAAAACAATTTTAATAGGGAAAATTGAAAAGAAAGAAAAAACAAATAAATTTTTTATTCTTAATTGATTTTTAAATCAATTGCATTTAATTTCGATTGGGTGAGAAAAGAAATTTCATGCGGCAAAGGATGGTGTTTTGCAAGATTAATGTTATAATTGATAAACAAAATTTCGACTCTTCCGGGAATGGTTGCCCAACAAAATTTTTCGGATTCGTATGATTGGTATATTTTTCGTTCCATTTTGGCTTTGGGCCTTATGATTCATAGATATTTACCCAATAATAACCCCGAAACACGTTTTATTTTGGAGTCCTTTTAGATTGCCACTAAGGAAGTGATGTCTCCAATTCGTCAAGACGAGAAAAAGGGTCTTCCCCGCTTCGTCAACAATATTTTCCCGCACCGCGGATACATTTGGAATTACGGAGCGCTTCCTCAAACGTGGGAAGACCCAGGACATAAGGACGAGAACACTGGCGAAAACGGAGACAATGACCCAATTGATGTGATTGAGATTGGAAGCAAAGTGCAGAAGAGGGGCGCCGTCATTCGGGTTTTTCATCTATTTTGACAAAGAAAGAATTGGACATTCAGGTCAAAGTTTTGGGAGTTTTGGCACTTTTGGACGAAGGCGAAACGGATTGGAAGGTGAAAAATGCGAATTTGCAAACAACAGAGACACCTCACAATCAGAGCATTCACTTAAGTTGGTAGCAATCGACGAAAATGATGAGTTGGCTCCGAAGTTGAACGGAATTGAGGATATTGAAAAGCATTTGCCTGGACTGCTAAGTGCCACTCACGAATGGTTCCGCATTTACAAAATTCCAACGGGAAAACCCGCTAACAAATTCGCCTTCAATGGCCAATTCAAAGACCGGAACTTCGCCCACAAAATAATCGAACAAACGCATCAATTTTGGAAAAAGCTTGTCACTTCCGCTAGTCCGCATCCATTGAACACGTAAAACATTTCTTTAAATCAGCCATTTTGACGAGAAAACGAATTCAGTGAGTGTCACAAGGAAGAGGCTGTTTTCAAAGCGAACCTTTCGGATTGGGAAAGCTTTATATCGAAACAGCCAGAGTTTGGTCATGCCCAGCAGGTGCCGGAACATGTCGACAAATGGCACTTTATTAGTAGCGAACAGAATCAATGACGGAGCAATTGAAAAGTGATTGACATTCGTATTGTTGGGTAGGTTTTTAATGTTATTGTTAATTTTTCGTTTGAACTGCTTTCAATGTAAGTCGGTTTATTTATCATTCCGTTATAATGCACAATAAATGCTTGAATTGACAGAGAGACATCAAACTGGTAATGGATAGGCTTTCTTGTAAATACACGTTTTGAATCCAATTGGGAATAAGTAAACACACTGACTAAGATTTCAAAGTTGCGAAGTGATAAATGAGTGTTGTTTTCAAGAGACGTGGATTTGTAAAGTAAAGTTTAATTTCCATTCTCCCCCCTGTTTTTCGATAATAAATATTATTCTGGATGAAAATCAAGAACGTCGAACGTTGTGGGGTTTTTTCGGAGGGGGGGGGTGGAGATAAACTGAACCCTCATAAGTTATTGCCATATCTGGTCAATTGTGCAAGTTTTTTAATAACAATTTAAAAATGAAGGTTTTTAAAATGAATAATTGCACAATTGCCAGCATTGGCCCTTTTGGGAAGCAATTCCGGATACTCCAAGTGAGCGAGGGTAAACATTCCCTGTTTGGGTCTAATCACATGGCATTCACTTCAGTCCCGTCGCAGTTGTCCCCTTGTAACACAGTCATCCGAGGACTCAGCTGGCGGAGTGTTTGCCCTCCGCGAGCAATGGAAATGAATAAATGAGTAAGCCGAACTGGTGAGTTCGAGTTGGTCGGATGAAAGGCCAAACAGCAACTGAGAAGAGTGGTGGTCCAAGTGGGGCAGCTAATGTGAGGGGAGGGGGGGGAGGGACGGATTAATCGCGGAATGCACGCACCAACAGACGGAGTTCTTCGAATGGCACTTCCCCCGCCATCCCTTCCATTTCCAGCACAACTTCTGATGGAATTCCCCGTGTTGTCACTGCGTCCGGAGGTTCTTCCCACACTTTGTCCGTCGAAATTCTTTCCGTCCCACCAATTTCCAGCGCCTTTAATTTACGCTCGAAGAGCAAAGAACGATGCTAAAGTGAAAAAGATAATACTTACAATTAATTGTTGAAAGTGAGGGAAGGAGTGGCTCGGGTGCACTTCATTTCCCCCCCCCCAGCTCGGTTACCCCCCGCCCCCGAGAAATTAAAAAAAAAATTTGCAAACTTAGAAATTTTTCAAGAAAAAAATCTTAGAAAGATTTTTCATAGGAAAATTCTAAGAAAAAAATTTTTTTGAGAAATTTTTATGGTGAATTACTGATTTTTCAAAAAAATTTCCAAAAAATCGCTGAAAATTTCTCAAAAATTTTTTTTCTTAGTTGTATCCAGACGAGGGACACAAACTTTGGAACTAATTGCATTTGTCGTGTGCCCAAGTCGAAACTCGAGGCGGTGGGTAAAACATTAGTCGGCATTTTCCTTTTCTGGCGACACCTTTCATTACCACCAGCCCCACCAAAATTTATTTTCTTTAAAAAGTACTGCAAAAAGTTATCCCCCGATGTTTTTCCGTCTGACGAGGGCCAACGCGAAATATCATTCAAGATTCCATCTAATATGCTAAAGAAAAATTAAAATAAAAGTGATTTAAAGAAAGAGAGTATAGGGATGGATGTCCAATTAAAACATGGAAAATAAGTGAGTGAGTTAACTCATTTAACAGAAAAAAATGTTTGAAATTTGACCTAATCACCTCGCTTCTAATGGACCGTAGCTTTGCTCATGAACCGAGGAAGTTGTTGAATAGAAAGAAGAAGATGAAGTCGGATGAACACCGCGATGAGAATGCTGCGAATGGTCAAAGTCGAGGAACAGACAAGCGGAAGAGGTGGACGGAGAAGCACCGAAGGAGGACAGCCCTTTGCTGGGAGTTTCAGCGACAGAAGCAGAGGAGAGAGCGGAGCAGTCCAAGAAGCCCGAATCATCGGCGCAGCAGTTCCCTTTTGTTGGCTCAGAAGGGGCGCGAGTTTGTGCGTTCCGTTTCGGCACTACAAAAGCGTTTTCGTCTGTTGCCGCGGAGGAAGACGGCACTTTATTTTTCCTTTCGCCGCTTTTAAAATTCGTTTCGTTCAGTTGCAACCGCGTCATTTCTTTGGGCTGTTCCCCACTGAAGCGAATTCCTACAGAAAATGACAAGCAAATGAAAAACCAATACATAGAGACACTCATCACTGACCGAAGTGATTCTGCTGAACATTCAATGGCCGAAGTACGGAGAGCGAAGCGGCGGAAGCGCACTTTGGCGGACTATCGCCGCAGGGGTCGCCTTGGGCACTGAGTCTTTGTCGGATGAAAAATGCGGACATTGGAGAGACGGAGAGATGGATGTGTTTGGGTTGAGAACAGTTGTGCGCTTTTGGAGTACGCAGAACGGGCGAACGGCGCTGAATTAAAAAAATTTACCGCGATTTGTTAAATAATTGCCAATATATCAATCTAGCGTCCATTGTGAAAATTCCTGAACTGGCACTACCGGAGCTCTCCTGCCCTATTTTGACCAAAAAAGTGATTTAATGCCAAAAAACCGGTTTTTGAACCGGTTTAAAACTCAAAAAATTGAGTGAAAAAGGGGGCCCCTGACCCTTTAAAACGGTCAAATTCGGACAAATTTGGTATCATTCAAAAGCTCTTGATCAGCTAAGTCTAAAAAACAAGGTATAATTCGAACCGATGCCATCTAGGCACTGGGACAACTGATTCCCAGTGAAAATGGACACTTCAGTACCAAAAAATAAAAAGTTTTCTTATTATATAATGCACGAAATCGTTTAGCCTTGAATATCGAGTATTGCGCTAAAAAAAAATATTTGAACAAATATTGAAAATTCAATTATCAAAACATGGATTGTAAAAAGGTTTAAAAAAAAGAAGAGTTGATATAATAAGTAAATATTAATCAAAAAACACACCTCCTATTTTGGGATTTGTAAAATAGAAAAAACACTCTTAAAAATCAAATATTTTTTTGAATTCAACCCTCCCCCGAAGCCAAGGTTCTCGTTACGCCCGTTTCTTTCGCTGGCACTGACCATTCGTCCCATCAGAGGTGGCGAAGAGAAATGCGTTTCCGCTGCTTTGCCGTTGTTTGGAGAATAATCACTGCTAATCGTCGTCAATTTTTTTGAGTCGGTTTTTCGTTTATTTGGAGAGAAAGTCGAAAAATAGCGGCGGGAAATGATGGCGGGGAGTGGTCGATGGATATTTGTGACGGACGAAAAATGACGGACAGAAGCGGAGATTTTGTTGAGATCCAATCTGATAGCAACTGAACGACAAGTTTTGCGCATTCGGCGACGGTCCGGGGTTTCCAAAACATTCACCTGAAAAGAACGGTTTTGAGACGACCAAAAGCGACTAAAAATTAGGATGAATGTTTTTGAATTTACCGAGCAATCAAAATTCCGGCATTTGTTTTGTTTGATGACGAAATTAAAGATTGTTTTTTAAAAGTACATGGATAATTTTGACCACGAAATAAGCTACTTATATTATTTTCAAAGTGTCAGAAAGAGTGGGATAAAATGGGAAGTTTTCGTGATTAAAACATCTTAATTGAGCTAAGATCTCTTCGAATGGGTCTGCGCCACGGGTTTGCGTATGGGCAACAGAAACGGGATTCGTTCGAATAGATCTTAGCTCAAATTGTGGCATTTATGCCCCAGAAATAATTTTGGCGCGTAGTTTTAGCAATTCTACGCGCGATCTGTTGATTTTAAAAAAAATCAAATTTTGGCCATATAACGGAAAAGTACCAACGGACAAGTATCTTAGCCACAATTTTACTGTACTTCAAAAAACAAAATTTGTTTCAAGGTGAATCGTTTATCATAAGCTGTATTTAATTTTATTGCCTTATTCTCAATTTAAACTGTCATAGCATAAAGAAAGAATTTTGAAAATTTTTCTTTTTGAACAAATTCCATGAAAAATCTTAATTTTATGCGACGGCGCCTATTGCACCAGCGCTCCCTGAAAATGCGACACCAAACTTAGATTTTTAAAATATATTTCTTATATTTGAAAATGAGCAGCATTACTAAAAATAATTGTTATGTGTGGTAAGTGTTTTTTGTAAGGTATTAAAGGGAAAATGGGCGCAGGTCGAGTCCGTTCCACGACAGGATTTTTTTTTTTTTGAACTTTTTCGAATTCGAAAGCACTTGATAAAGAAAAACTTTCTAAGCAAATGTAAATCTTCAAAGACTCACAACTCTTTTCTGGCACTTCAAAATGCTGAACATTTGCTTAGAAAAAGTTTCTCTTCATCATGAGCTTTTGAATGATACGAAGATTAATAATTTTATTGCGAAAATTTTCAAAATAGTTATTATTTTTTGGACAAAATAAATAAAATAAATGCTGTCGTGGAACGGACTCGAATCTGCGCCCATTTTCCCTTTAATACCTTACAAAAAACACTTACCACACATAAAAAATAATGCTCATTTTCCGGACACTAAATTTAAAAAATATAAGAAATATATTTTTAAAAATCTGTTTGATGTCGTATTTTCTCAGTGTCACTTTTTCTTGAAATGAAAAACTTTCTTTCGGTGTCGCATTTTTCGGCTCCCATTGCACCGGGCCCCTTCACCAAAAATCTTTGGTAAAAAGCCCACCGAAATAAATTTCGGTACTTTTCTGTTTTGAGACCCCCCTGAAAGTTTCAAATTTAACGTCATTTTCAGGGTAATTTGTGGCGCTGATCACGAATATGACCTTGGTTTTTCAAGACTCCGAAACTCGGACCCGAATTCGAACAAAAAGTCGAAAGTTTAATTTCTGAATTTCGCATTTTCGCCTGAAAACGACTGAAATACAGGGAAATAAACTGAAATCAATCACGCATCAAAAAAAGACCATTTTTCCATCTTTAGACTAAAAATGCGAAATTCAAAAACTTGTACTTTCGACTTTTTGATTTTTTTCGGTTTAAAAGTTCTAAAACCAAGTACCCGGGGGTTTTCGAGGTCGCTGGTCATGAATATGGGTACTTATGTCCGTGTTAAGACATTTGCGGTCCGGACATTTGCGGCCCGGACATTTGCGGTCCAGACATTTGCGGCCTGCTGAAAATCGGACATTAGCGGCCCGACAAATGCGGTCGGACATTTGCGCCTCGGACATATGCGGCCCATTTCTTAAGGGCCATTTTCGGACATTTGCGGCCAACGGAACGCCAAATTATCACTTTTTTAATTCCAAAAACGATATTTGCGGCTCAACTTTTTCGACTCCAACCAAAATAGTGCTAATTTATCGAAAATCGTTTTTCCTCTTGAATTTTCGATGAACTTTATTCAATCTAGTAATTTTTTTTCAAAAATTGAGGTTGTCAAAACCCCACCAGAGATTGAAAGTTGCTAGTCAGTCTACCAACTCTGGTATCGGCAGTTGAACGGTAGAGATCTGAGATTTCTACTTCTTTCTCCATAATTTGGGTCTTGTTTCGCTGGTATTCTTTTCCTCCTCTTCGTTGCTTCAAGTTGGGTGGGGTTAAAAATTATTTTTTTCTAGAAGACTTGAATCGGAAGCTTATTAGATAGCATAAAATCGGTTAAATTGGATGGAAAATAATTTCTCAGGTTTATATTTTGGTTGGAGTCGAAAAAGTTGAGCCGCAAATATCGTTTTTGGAATTAAAAAAGTGATAATTTGGCGTTCCGTTGGCCGCAAATGTCCGATTTCCAGCAGGCCGCAAATGTCGGGCCGCAAATGTCCGAAAATGGCCCTTAAGAAATGGGCCGCATATGTCCGAGGCGCAAATGTCCGACCGCATTTGTCGGGCCGCAAATGTCCGATTTTCAGCAGGCCGCAAATGTCTGGACCGCAAATGTCCGGGCCGCAAATGTCCGGACCGCAAATGTCCTACAACCCTTATGTCGTTTACAGACCATAACAAAATAGTTTTATAAATCAGACATATAAACATTTCTAGGGAGTTTTCGGGGTTGCTGATCACGAATCTGACATTAATTCGACTAATTTCGAGTCCCGGACACGAACTCGAACAAGAGTCGAAAATTAATTGTTCACTAAAATTCATATGTTAGAATCCGAACAGAATTCAGGTCCGGGCTTCGGAATTGGTCGAAATGGGTATCAGATTCGTGATCAGCGACCCCGAAAATCCCCTAGAAATTTTTATATGTATGATTTATAATATTTTTTTGTGGTCTGTAAACGGCGTAAGTACCCGAATATGACAATTATTTGGGCCTATTCCGAACACCGAAACCAAATTCGAACAAAAAGTTGAAAATTCGAATTTTTGAAAATTTGCTTTTATGTTAGAATCTGAATAAAAAGGATCATTTTTTGGTGTTTCAATGATTTGTGACTTCTTTCAGCTCTTTTTAATCAATTTTATGGCAACAGTGATTAAAAAAATTCGAATTTTTGTTCAAGTTCGGGGCCGGGATCCCGAATTGTGTCGAAATAAATGCCATATTCGTGAACAGCGACCTCGAAAACCAACGGGTATTCATCATTATGTGTAACAAAAAAAAATAGACAAAATATGAGGTTATTCAGTCCTTCACTGGTGGTTATCGTACGAAATCCGAAGACTCACCACGGATGGCCATCCACGAGTGTCCGCTTCGGTCTCATCGGATGAGGAAGAGGAACAGCAAGGAAAAGCAGAAGAGGAGGAGGAGGAAATCATCGGAGGAGAACGAATGCCAAATCGTAGAGCACAGCAAACCAACAACCTTTGATAAAATAGGGAGATTTTATTAAAGATGGCATAGAAAAGTGAAGAAAAATCAAAATCAGAGAGAAGGGCAAAAAATTGAATAAAAAGTGAAATTGATGGAAATAAAATTAAATAATAAAACAAAGAAAGAAAAGCAAACAAAAATTAAGCACAAAGAAAATATTCAAAATGCGAAATCCCACAGAGATTCGTCCCCATTTTGGGCATTTATTTGCGTCCGCTGTTGGGCAGACAATGCGAAACGACAAAGTTTTGCCCGAGGCAAAATCCGCAATTCCGTCGCCAATCGGTATTCTTTGTCCTTACTCAATCCTCTGGAAGAAAACGTTACGTCCTTTTGTCGACGGCGGCGGAAATCGATAGAGGCGACACGCCCTCCCCACGACTCGACCCGGCCCTGTCACCCGCTCCCCACCCCTCCTTTTGCAATTTACCCGTTCCATTTATTCCTTTTCTTCCATCTGCCCACCACTCTCCGGTTCATCCAGCGATGCCCACAGCCTCTTCCAGTTCTTCCTCTTTTACTCAACACGCTAAAAGAAAGTGAAGCAAAGAGGAGAGTGGGTGGACGGAGAAGAGGATTGAGTGGAGAAGA
>CP049708.1:9354239-9418835 GCA_004148225.2 Heterodera glycines | reverse complement strand
TAGAGGAGGATGGATTTTTATTCACGGGAAAAGATCATAAGAAAAATGCCCAAGTGGACATTGGTCGTCAAACATACATATCCATCATCCATCCCATCAATTTAGCAACTACTCATCAGTGGATAAAGGGTAGCAGCATCTAATGAAATAATCTGCAGAAAATGAACGATCGATGAGTGAAATGAAGGGGAATGGGGGGGGGGGATGCCGGAGAAACCTATCGGAAAATGGACAACAAATATGTACCTAATCTTTAATTTGAATTTCTGTTACATAAATATCTATCATATGGCCCGGAGCCGAAAATGGGCAAAGTATATATCAATTCAGGTCCGGGGTTCGAAATTAGTCGAAATAGATGCCGGATTCGTGATCAGCGACCCCCCGAAAACCTTAGGAAGCTTGCTTTCATGTCTTTTGAAAACAAAAATTTTTTTTCAAAAAAGGGGGGTACCATCGACAGTATTACCCGAATCTGACATTAATTTTGAACTATGTCGAGCCCCGAACCCGAATTCGAGCAAAAAGTCAAAAATTATTCAATTTTTATTTTTGGTCTAAAAGTGGCTTACATATCGAGAAACAAACTAAAACTGGTCAATTCATTAAAAAAAAATAGTTCAACTATTTCTAGACCAAAAATAAAAAATTCGCAAATTTGAATTTTCGACTTTTTGCTCGAATTCGGGTTCGGGGTTCGACATAGGTCAAAATTAACGTCAGATTCGGATTCTCCGACCCTTAAAACCCCTAATATAATCTTTTCTCGAAAAATTTCAAAAATTTTGTTTTTAGAAAAGGGGGGGGGGCTAACCATCCGTACCATTAACAAAAAGTTATGTAAATCACTAAAAATCGCGACCCTAGTTATAATTGCCCCTATTTTGCATTTTGGTAATTATTAGTGTGCTCATTTTGCAGCATATGCTGTTTTTTTTTTTGCTAACATGGGGCATGATAATAAGCATGAAAAACGCATTTCTAACTTGGTTTGAGACTTCTAAGTCCACTTTTTTCATGTTGATTTCTCGATTTTTTGAACTGATTTGGCATTTTGGTGCTTTTTTTGTGCTGTTTCGTCATTTTGAGGGGTTGGGGGTCAATTCCCTACCGCCAATTCCCTACCGCCAATTCCCTACCGGCCAATTCCCTACCGCCAATTCCCTACTAAGGCATTTGGGCCATCTCCGTACCAAAAAATTTTTCGAAAATTTTCGGAAAAATTTCAAAAACAGAAAGGGGATTTTCAACATTTTGATGTTTCTCGTGAATTATAAGACAATAAATTTTTGTTTAATGTTGCAGAGAAGAAAATGAAAATACTTCTAACAAAAAAAGAACCGTACAAAGCTTCAAAACAATGACCATTCATACTTTTTCACAAATCGAAGTAAAAATTTTAAAATAGTGAATCCGAAGTCCCTAAAGCTCCGGGATTTTGAGCCCGGTTTCGGGTTCCCCGGGAGTTGCGGAAATGGGTTTAGAACCTATTTTTAGGAGGGTTCAAAACTCGAAAAATTGAGAGATTTGACACTTCTAACTTTTTTAAAACGATCGAATCTTGATAAATTTGGTATCATCCGAAAGCTCTTGACGAGCTATCTAAAAAGCAGTGAATAAATTTTCTTGTGTGTTTTACTCTCAATGTTTATCAATATTCAACACTTTTGGTATGGAAATGGCCCAAATGCCTTAGTAGGGAATTGGCGGTAAGGAATTGGCGGTAGGGAATTGGCGGTAGGGAATCGGCCGGTAGGGAATTGGCCGGTAGGGAATTGGCGGTAGGGAATTGGCTGGTAGGGAATTGGCGGTAGGGAATTGGCGGTAGGGAATTGGCGGTAGGGAATTGGCTCGATCCCCATTTTGAGGAATTTTCTAAAATATTTTCGCAATTTTCAAAAAATTTTTAACAAAAATGCAATAAAAACGTAAAATACACCCCCTAAGAATCGAACAGAAAATTTTCAGAAAAATACACACCTAACAAAGGAGGGGTCGGCAAGTGACCGTGGGATTTCCAAATGAAATTTGGTGGGTGGGTAAATCACCCCTAGTTTCTATTGTGAAATTTTAACCATTTTTGCCAAATGAGCATGAGTGCCGAGATATGACGTGCCAAAGTTTTTACGCTTTTTTAATTAGAAAAGATATAATTCTTTTTGGCCAAGAAAGAAGCCATTGGTGTAGAGGTAGTAGGTTAGTCAAATCTTTTTTATGTCACAGGTTCGAATCCCATGCATGTATATATTATTTTATAATTTTTATTTTTAATTTTCATGCAAAGTTAACTATCTAAAAATTTTTAGTAAAAACATATTTTTTATTTTAAATTTTTTTCCATTAGAAATCAAAAAATTACTACATTAAACATAAAGGTGCAATAAATATCCTGTCGTATTTTTTAAATATTTTATTATCTTATGTACATATCAAAATGAAAGTAAAATTAAAAATATTTTTTATTATCATATGTACCAAAATAAAAAGTAAAATTAAAAATAAAGTCTTTTTATAAAACTAATCTTTTGAGAATTGACTTTTCATAAAAAGCAAAAATAAAAATTAAAAAAAAAAATTGCATATAGCGGATTCGAACCTTGTGCGACTGTTACTAACGCATTACCTCTACACCATTTGACAATGCGAATGGTTGCAAATAATTATTTAATTTGTTTGTTCATTAAAAAAGTTTGGCACGTCATATCTCGGCACTCATGCTCATTTGGCAAAAATAGTCAAAATTTCACAATAGAACCTGGGCGTCATCTATCCACCCACCAAATTTCATTTGGAAATTCCACGGTCACTTGCCGACCCCTCCTTTGTAAGAACAGGGAGCAAACAAACGTTTTTTTGACGACTTTTTTCAATTTTTGTTGCCTTTAATCTCTTAATTTTTATGCTTTTTTCCAATTTTTTTGTGCTGATTTGGCCTTTTTTGTGCTTTTTTCATGCTTATTTTGTAAAAATTTGGTGCTGTTTACAGTGCTTAATCGGTGATTTTTTGTGCTGAAAACTGAGCACTCTAGTAATTATTAAAAACAAAAAAAATGGTTTTTACCACTAATTGGGGTTCGTAATGGGTCGAAATGAATGTTGGATTCACAGCGACCCCAAAACTGGGTGTCAGTTCATGATCATCAGTTCATGATCAGTGATCACAAAACATGCATTTGTTTGTATATTAATTCCAGCACTACTTACATATGTCTTTCTTAATTTAGATCTTGAAAAAACCAAGCAAAAATGCCAAGGTCCAATTATGAAAATGATCAAGAACTTGTAGATTATGAGGAAGATGACGGGCAATATGCACTTGATGATGATGATGGACAGGTGAATAAATGCCGGGCCCAATGTTGGCAGACCTTTTGGGAGTTCCCAAAGACAGACGATGCAAACCTTGACACAGACAGTTAAAAACAGTAAACAAGATTTGATTGAATCTGAATTTTCATTTGTCAATAGACTTTCGCAATCATGAAGAATAAGGGTTCCATATTTTCCTTTATTAATTTTGGATAAAAACTCGAGTCCGGCTTTTTGAGGCGGTGTTCAAGAATCCGAGAGCAGATTTATCGTATGACATATTGTCCTTTTTTAGCATTACGAAGAATATATCGACGTTGGATCTGAAACTGCCGTTCCTGCCTATTATCAAAATGTATTTCCCTGTTTTTAACAATATTTTTATTTATATTATTGTTAAGGATTCGAAATCTCGTGCAATTAATGCATCGAATGCAAAAGTTATGACAGGTGGGGGTATTTTGAAATTATTTGAAAAGAGGCTTTGTCTATTGCAGTTAATGACAACATTAACATTCCATATTTTAAACTATCCATTAAACATCCTTAGTTTCATTCAACAGCTTAAGTGTCACCATTATTTTATGAAATTTCAAAAAATAATTGGTTTCAGAAAACCCAAAATTTTAAAAAGTCGCTTTTTCAGACTTACCATAAATCTTTGAATCTTGTGATTTTTTTCAACCTTCGAAGACTAAGATTATAATTAGAGCCATCGAATAATATCAAGAAAGTTCATAGAGCCAAGAGGCCCAACTTAATATTTATTATCTGAAGCTCATACTTTCATTCCCTTTAGTCAGGCCGCTTCCTTTTGGCGGTGCGAATGTCCCTGGGGCAATTCCTCGTTCGTTTTCCCATCGCAATTCGTTACCGATTGGCGTGCCCCATTATTCCTCCGGCGGATTGCGCCAACCGCCCGTTCCCCCCGCTTTTTTTGGTTCCTTCCGACAAAGGGAATCGGCGAACTTTCGTTCGACTTATGGTCCAACGGATTACCCAATCATTGGCGGGAGTTTGTCTCTCCCTTCCTTTTTGAACAAACCGCCCAAATCTTTAAAAAGGTAAGTAATCAAAGGCATTTCTGCTCCGTTCATCCTAAATAAATTTGGTTTGCGTCATTTTCAGTCGAAAGATTGCCAATAAAAGAAAGCCATGCAATTGCACAAAATCAATGTGTCTGAAATTGTACTGCGATTGCTTTTCCAATGGCGAGTTCTGTTTGGACTGCAACTGTAAGGACTGTCACAACAATTTGGAGCACGACGCGGAACGCAGCCGAGCGATCAAACAATCGCTGGAGAGAAATCCGAGCGCATTCAAACCGAAAATCGGTCACCCATCGAACAGCTCATAGTTAGCAATTACGGATTTTCTACGCTTTAAGGAGTTGCTGCAAAAAATATCGGAAAAGCAATTGACATGGAGCGTTTGCATCAGCGCGGGTGCCATTGCAAACGGTCGAATTGTCTGAAGAATTACTGCGAGTGTTATGAGGTGGGAGGAGCAGCGAAATTGTCATAAAAATAGAAAAACATGGACAAACAATGGTTTAACGCCCTGTAAGCCAAAACATAGACTTTCTTAATTATTTCGCCTATTTTCTATGCCGACAATTGGTTGGCATTCTGTGCCTAATTTGGCTTTTCTTTTAGGCAAAAGTTCCGTGCACCGACCGTTGCAAGTGCCAATCGTGTCGGAACACTGAACATGACCGGCATAATAAGTTCAAGGACAAGTTCACTACCACCGCGGGTGGCCTCGCCCAACTCGCGGCAGCAGCGGCCGCCGAGTCGCACGCGCGCGCGGGCACGCCATTGAGCGAGGACGACACCAGCGACATTTGTGTAGGCGAAGACGAAACGACGAGACAGGCAAACCCAAAAACGTGCGAATCGAATGTTTGGCATTGTCCATTTTGAGATTTGTGATTCAGTCAGCCGTGGTTTTATATGACAGAGGACGTAATCGAAGCGACGACAATGTGTTTGGTATCACAAGCACAGGAACTTGTAAATGGAAAACAAAAGATGTCAACGCCAACAGGCACTTTATTTTCAGGAGCAAAGTCTTTCGGAGGAGGCGTTGGAAAAAAGCGTTTTGCGGGAGTTTGGCCGTTGTCTCGAGCAAATCATCGAAAGTGCCAATTCGTGCCTACCTCAGAAAAGTAATGGCGCTCCGCAACATTTTCACCTTACACCCATTGAAAAAGCTATTTGAGGGCAATTAACAGACTGACTTTTTTGTGCGACGCCCTCTTAATTTGATTGTCACTTCTCATTTTTGGTCTCCCTCAACCCAACATTCGTTTTTCTGCTATTCAATTTATTTTTTAATGATATAAAAGAGAGTCAGTCAGCCATTTGCCAATCACTCCCAATATTTTCGGGTCAGAGGCCTTTTTTTTTTGCTTTTTCCAACTCATCGCGGAAAACGAGGATACAAATCCCTTAATTATCGTCTCCGTTTTGCTTTTTATCAGCACACATGATTTTCTCTGTATTTGTTGTCCGAGGAAATCGTCGGTCTTCGAAATTTGCCAATGTTCGGATGGGGGGGGAAGGGATTATGTGCCTTTTTCTTTCGCCATTTGTCCGAGTCCGCCGCTGCTTATTCCCTCCTTCATCACATCAGTGGCTCATTAGTGGATAATGAATGGGGCGGGGGGTGTGGTGCGATGCCATCGGGTTTAATGCCGGCGAGGGAGGGGCCCCTCTTCGGCGGTTAGAAATTAGCCACCACTTCTTTTCCTTTGCCCCCCCCCACCCCTTTTGCATTGCCTTTGGCTATGTCTTCGTTACGCCATCACTTTTTCCCCAATTCGAGTCGTCCGGCCACTTCCTTCTCTTCCTCTTCCCCTGCTCTCTTCCACAGTGCTTCTTCCTCCTCATCCTCCTCCCATTCCTTCTTCTCTTCCCCCAATTTGTCCCCCCATTCTTTCCTCCCCCCTCCAAATGGAAATGGCGATTTGCTGTGGCTCAGTCTTTTGCTCGTTATTGTGGCCGTGGTGATGCTCATCGTTGGAATTGGTGAGCAGAAAAAAACGAAGGCGGGGGAGGGGAGAGAAAGCGACGGAAGTGTCGCTTTATTAACAAGCGAAGTTAGGAAGAAAGAGAAAGGGAACCGATCGAATCGCCCGTCGGAAAGAGAAGTCGCAAATGAAAGAGGGGATGGAAATGTCGGTTTATTACCTATTTATCATTTCATTGATAAATGATGGTTTTGGCACTTTTCACGAAAATTAAATGTTGATTCAACTTACAGTATTATTTTTGAACTGTTAATTGTAAGCATTATACTTTTTAGTAGAGTAGAGCGGGACCGGGAATTTTGAGCAAAACCGGGACCTGAGAAGCCGGGACCTCGATTTTTGTCCGGGACCAAGATAATGGTACGGACGGAAGAGCTAATGATGGAGGTACAGAAAAGAGAAATGAAAAAGAAAAAAAAGAAATTGCAAACGCAAAAAAGGCAGCTGCTCACGCACTTTTCAGTTTGGAGTGCCTTTTTCTGCCACAGTAATTTGCCTTTGGACGACGAAATGCGAAGGAAAAGGGCACAATTTTGCGGAGGGGACAAAGGGAGGCGGCGGAGGGCGACGCTTTGCTGGGGGAAAATGGGCGGAAGGGAAACGGTGGCCGAACACGCAGCCGACGCGCGGGAAAAGGCAAGCGAACGCACACGGCACCACCAAAATGCAATAATTGAAGGCGAGTGGCGCCGCCCGCCCGGCCTTTGAGTCGCCCGCCGCCGCCCGCCCATCGGCGGACTCGCCGTCCCTCCAATCACTGGCCCACAATCGCTGTCGGCCCCTCCCTCAACAGACGCCGCATTTGGTGGTCTTGGAAAGGCCCCCGACGCCTCGTCCGGAGAGCTTCCGACGAAATTCCGCACAAGCAGCGTACAGACTTTGGCTACAGAACAAATTCGAAAAACAATTCGCCCACGAGCTAATGCAAAGCCAAGACGGACAGGTGAAAAAAGGGGCAATTAGTGACAATTAGCAGCGGAAATGCCCAATCATTGGTAGTATTTTCACATATTTGTAAGCATGTCCATCTTTTGTTGGAGGAACCCGAGGAATTGCTACAAATCGGCAGCAACAACCAAAGGAATGTTCTTGCGGGAGATTCGCTATGACAGCGAAGGGACAACAAACAGTGGAAATGGAAACGAATACAAAACCAAAGTGCCATGCTTCGCATTTACTACCTCATCAACAGTTCAAAAATATGGTACAAAAACCAAAAAAGGAAAATCCAACCGAAAATGAACTCCCCAAATGTTTATCGAATGTAACAACAACTTTCATAGAGCAGCAAACCAAATAAATTGTCAGAGAAATTGTATCATAAGCACAAATGCTCATCCATTCAATGTTTCTTCGTTCTTTGGAAAATAAGTATGAATGCCAGCCAACCGCCCATTCGATACCGACGAATTTCTCAAAATTAGGAAGGAGGCGGCGGAGGCGCTGGCGCAGAAAGAATCGAATCGAATTCCTCTTTGACCTTAACAATTTTGTTGAATATAACGTTAAACCCTCCCAATTAGCGTACTTCGTGTTTTGGGGCGGGTGGTGGCGGCGGAGGGGGAGGCGGGAACATCGCCAGTCCGCCGGCCGATGTGCCGGGCGTCGAAGCTGCTTCCATGTTGGCATGTCCGAATCCGCCACCAGGGGGTGGAGGCACTGGCGATGGAAATCCACTCTGACCCGCCTGCCAAGCGGCCCAGGCAGCCGCGGCTGCGGCCGGGTCTTGGCCAGGAAGTCCAGAAAAGCCATAGAAGCCAGCACCATCTATTAATGTTTTTGTATATGTATCCTAGAAATTTGTACGGTAATACAACAAAAGAAAGGCCAAAAAGAAATTGTTAGGCGCCACCAATCGATTAATAGAAAACCATTTTGTCTAAAATCGCCTTTCCATTTAACGCCTTTATATTGATTTTAGCTACAAGTAAAAACACTTCACTATCAACTTTAGAGAAGAGCGGAACTGATAGCTGTGAGAAAAAGCACAAAAAACAAAGTCAGTCACTCACCCCACCCGGGGTAACCGCCACCCGAGACGGACTGTTGTTGAGGCGTATTTTGTTGCTTCGCCAAATTAACGCGCACAATAGGAGTGGGCGCGGGCAGCGCGAAACGCGGGCGTAATCCACTGCCGGGGAACCCGGGGATCGGCTTCCCACCGACTAACGGCGGGGCAGTGCCGGCTTCCAAAGAAATGGGAGGTTTTTCGCCAAGTTCAGCCATCAAAGCAGAATACTGAAATCGGTATAGGTAAGGCTAAATTAAGAAAACTACAGAAAAAGCTGACATACCTCAGCATCCATCACCGCCCCATCGAAGCCGGGCCTCGGATTTTTGCAGTCCCTGGCAATGTGCCCGGCCCCGCCACACGCCGTACAAATAACGTTGGCAGTCACATTCGGCGCTTCCATGCATTCCCACGTCTTATGCTGGTCAGAGCCGCAATTGGTACAACGTGCCCCACTGAGAACGTCCTCCGGACGAAGTGTTCCGTTGAGCAGTGCCAACTCACGCAGTTGTAACTTTCTCAATTCATTTTGCCCGTCCGGAATCATCAAAGCGGCATTTATTATCTCACGTATCTTAAAAAGAAAATATCCAAAAATTCCAATTCGCCCACCTTGTCACATCCCCGTTTAATCGCCTCTCTGTCAGTCGATGTCACATAAGCATGGAGCGGCTCATTTTCGCCAGGCAAAGGACCCGTTCTGTTGGCGAGCTTTCCCTCCTTTATGGACCCTTTGCCACGAATGATTATTTTTGCTCCTGTCTTAAGAAGAAAGAATCAATGTATTTAACAACAACAACAACAAAAAAAAACCTCGGCTTCTAAGGCCTTAAGAGTGTTGCCGCGAGGACCGATCAAAAGACCGACGAAGTTTATTTCGGGGTGTTCCTCTTGGGGAATCCAAACTTTGTCGTGCAATTTAATATTTGGCGGACTAATTAAAGATATTTTGGAAAAATAAACATATAAAAGTTGCTTTACCGGTAATCAGCCGGTGGTTTGTAATTTGGATTCAGACGCAATAATGCTTGGATCTTCTCATGTCGTCTTTGCTCAATCTCCTGCCGTTTTCTGACTTCGCGCGTGTTCAGTCGCTTCCCGGTCGCGTCATAAACGGGTTCCGGAGAAGGACTCCTAAAAGTCCAATTCTTACTTCAGAAATCTATTTGACTGATTGCGATTTCGAATTTGCCTAGCCTTATTTTGACTCAATGTTAATGGCCCAATGGTTTCAAAATTTACATTAAAATTGTTGGAGGATGTCTGAATCCACCACATCACCCCGCTACCGCACTAAATGCTAAAACGTATAGTGAATTTTTAAATTAATTTTTGATGACAAATTGGCACAGCTAAACAAGAGGATTATATTAAAGGTGTAGCATCGACCCACGAGTACCGATTCTGAAAAAGCAATTCCTTTCCATTAAGAATTGATTCTAAAACGTTTTAAGCTGTTTATGACAAAAACCGTTTGCCTTTTTACATACAATTATTATTAAAGCAACATATTTTTGAGTAATCGACCTTTCAGCCGGGTCAACGTTTTGTCCAAAATCGCTTTGACGCAATCTACGAGTGGTTTCCTCGATTTCCATTTGCACTAAATTAGAAGTAAAAATACGTTAAAAGGTCAATTAGGTAATAGGAAGGTGAATTAAGTTTTTTTATGTAGTGCTTACGCAAATAAACTTGACGCTGATTCTCATCAATATCCGAAGGCAAAATTGTCGGCATTCCGGGCACAAAAGATTTAGTTGTGCTCCAACGAGACTTACGGCGCAGTTCGCGCTGCCGTTGTTCTTCGGTTAATTGATCATTTTGCTCCGATGGTTCTCTTTTAACTGTTTCATGTTTATCAACCGTGGTAAAATAACCAAAATATACAAATTCACCGATTTCTTTGGCCAGAACTGTTTCTGCTAATGGTGTTGCCTTTTGAGTCGCTTGTGGAACTCGGTTAAGCAAATCTATAGAAGAAACCACGGCAGCACCAGCGCCAGAAATGAGTCCACCTTTTCCCAATTTTTGGGCTACCATCGCAGCAGCGGCCAAAGCTGCCGAAAGCGCGTCATTCTTCTTCTCGGGGTCTTGCTGCAGCTCTTGCTCTTCCTGGCTTTGTGGCGGGGGCTAAAAGCAATAAGAAGCAAATAGAAGATTGACTGGTAGTCATGAAACGAATTTGGAGTTGTTTTTGATCGTTACATCATGATTAGAAACCTCCTAAAGCGGTCGGGACCCAAGAATATGCAAAATTTCGACTCTTTGATATTCGCTTGCTTTCTCTTCTGCCGAAAGTGTTTATTTGCGACTTTTTGCCAATGAATTATTTTACCTAATTGTAAATCACATTTCATATTACCAAAATGATTTGCCGCGAATTCTGTTGCGGTGATTCCATTTGTCCAAACTGCGCATAGTTTTGCTGTTCAGCTCCTCCATAGTCAGTCTCCTGTTTGAATTGCAATTGCATAAGCGGAATGGGTTTCTGCTGCAGTTGCTGCATCTCCTGCTGGTGTCGCTGCTGCACTTGGTGGAGATAATCCGACGGAGGAGGGAAAGCCGAGATTTTCTGCTGCTGGTAAGGCTCCTCACGGTCATCTTTGCGACAAAACTTCCCTTTAAACTTCGGCTGTTTGTCCCTTACCTTTCACTCGCTTTGCTTCACGTGACTTGTCCCTTTTCCTGTGTTTGCTTTCTCGTGATCGGGAACGTTTCTTGTGTTTTTTCTTCTCAGGTGAACGCGACAAACGCTTTCTGTGTTTTTTGGAAGGCGATTTCGAATGAGAGCGATTTCGATGTTTGGCCGACGAAGCCATTTTCGCAGCATCTGTGATAAGAAGAATAACATATGAGAGTGTCATTTCAAACCATTTTCGAATCGCTCGTCTGAAATAACTGGTTGCGAGGCCTCTGCGCCATTTTCGCCATCAACCGCTGAACCCCATTTGCGAACAAATGGCATCGGCTCGAGGTTTCCACCAGTAGACTTCATTTTGGTTAGTCTCTAACAGAAATTACCATATAAATTAAAATAGCCAAATCTATTAACAATAAGGAGGAAATATGGGGCGAACAACCCTTCAGAGGACATAAATTGGGCAAGCTCAATTAGCAACGAATTTTATTCAGAAATAAAGAAAAAAAATTGTTGGAGATTCAGCTAATTACTGGCCATATAGTTTCAACCACTCATCATCAGCCCAAATCGGTCTTTGACTTCGTTCATTCACTTTTGGAGGACGTGCAAAATTTACTCTGATAGTTTTTCCATAAATTTCAGTGTCATTCATATTGTCAATTGCTGCAGCAGCATCCCTCGGAAGTTCAAATTCAACAAATCTTAAAACCAAAGACTTCAACTGAAAAAGAAGAAAACTTACCCAAAACCTCTATGTTTGCCCGTTTCATTGTCCAAAGGAATGCTAACGCCAACTAATAAGATTTAAATATGTATTGATGAAAATTATCTAACCGATGTCTCCAAAAGGTATAAACGCAAGTGTGAGAATTTTTTCATTGACCTCTCCTCCGAAACCTCCAACATAAACTGTACGTTGCCGACTGTGCGGGAAATTTGTTGTGTACGACATAAAATTATGTAATTCTTAAACAGATTATTTAACAAGAGACCGTCCGGTTCAAAATCACTACGGAAACCTACCTAGGTATATGTCATTTAATTAAGTCAAACTCTATAATATTAGCATCAGTTGAATAAAGAACAGCGGTCAGAGTCGTTTTCGTACGGCCTTTTCCGTATGGAATTTGTTCGGACCGGGACAAATGGCGATATGGATCAAGGTCACAGATTAGGACGACCTGCTCATTGTCAGTTACCGTGTACAAAAATAGCATTCAACGTGACATGCTAATTAAAAATGGCAAATACCGGTCAGTCTCCAAACTCAAAATTATTTAATGCGGACTAAATCGATGAAAATAGAATTTGGGGCGCGCTTGCCCTTTTTTAGGCTGAAAAAGTGCCGGGACTGAAGTGTCCAAATCCAGCCGTTACGCCAGGGTTCGGATCGAAAATTTTTCAAAATAAGAACATCAAGGCCAAAAAATAAGATTTTTGGGTCTAAAATAAGGACATTTTGCAAAATTTCTTCAAATCAGTTATTTTTACAATTTATTCGATCAAAAATGTATCAAATAGTATATTTTTGTCTCCTCTCTCCCTTCGCTCTCTTTCCTTCCTTTTCTCTATTTCTATCTCTCTCCCCCATCCTCTCTGCTCTATCTCCCCCATCCTCTTAGCTCTCTCTCACCTCTCTCTCTCTCTTTTTCTCTCTCATATCTTTCTCTCTCTGCTCTCTCTCCCATCCTCTCTGCTCTCTCTCCCCCATCTCTTACCTCTCTCTCTTTCTCTCTCCCACTCTCTCTCACTGCTTTCTCCCTTCTCTCTTTTTCTCTCTGATCTCTCTCTCTCTTCTCTCTCTCTGCGCTCTTTCTCATCCTCTCACCTCTCTCTCTCTTTCTCTCTATCCCTTCGCTCTCTCTGCTCTCTTTCCCATCCTCTCACGCATTTAAAGTAAGTATTCTCTGCTGTTAGTGAGAGATTGCACTGTTCGGTCGGACTTCTCTCTCTCTCTCTTCTCTCTCTCTGCGCTCTTTCTCATCCTCTCACCTCTCTCTCTCTTTCTCTCTATCCCTTCGCTCTCTCTGCTCTCTTTCCCATCCTCTCACCTCTCTCTCTCTTCGCTCTCTCTCACTGCTTTCTCCCTTCTCCCTTCTCACTTTTTTCTTTATTCTCTCTCTCTCTTTTTCTCTTTCTGATATCTTTCTCTCTCCCACCCTCTCTGCTCTCTCTCTCATCTCTTACCTCTCTCTCTGCTCTCTCTCTCCCAGCCTCTCACCTCTCTCTCTCTATCTTTTGCTCTCTCTCTCTCACTGCTTTCTCCCATCTCTGTTTTTTCTCTCTTCTCTCTCTCTTTCGCTCTCCCTCTTTTCTCTTTCCCATCCTCTCTGTTCTCTCTCTATCATCTATCAATTTTCCCCCTCTTTTTCTATCGTTACCATTTCTCACTTCTCGATTGCTCTCTTTTTAATTGTATTTTTGCTTTTTTCCTTTATCTTTTCTTTCTCTCTTCTCTTCCTCTCTGTCTTCCCAACCACTCCTATACACCCATCACACACACAAAAACGCACGCATTCAATCATGTGTGAAAACCGCACGCGTTACCCACTCTACCCCTCCCATCCGCGCCGACAGAGAAACATACACTGCATTCTCTTCTCTACCCAGCCTTTCTCTATTAGTCCCCAATTATATTTTTCAATTTTATGTTTCTTTTTCTCTATGAAAACAAAACACCACTTTAGGCGCAAATTCAAAAGGGCAAAAGTGGGCGGAGCTTCGCCTCACTTAATATATAGTAAGGGATAGCCCGAAATAAGGACAAATCTTACAAATAAGGACATTTTTATTTTGTAAGATTTGGACCCTCCAAATAAGGAAAAATCTTATAAATAAGGACAGATCCGAACCCTGCGTTACGAATACGTCCACTAAAACAGTTCACCTAAATTAATTTTAACAACCAATCCGTTTGCACGACCTAACCCAAGACCAAATGGCTATTCTTTAAGTCAAATTCGTGTTTAACGACCCCGAAAATTTATGGTCAAAAAATATTGCTTTTGAAAAAACAAATTTTTTGTTAAAAGAACCGTACGGAGGAACTACAGGACATTTGACTTCGCTATAATGGATTTAGTGCTTATTGTGCAGCAATATATTAATGAAATGGTGCGATTAGCAGGACCAGGGATGAAAGCCATTCTAATGGACAAAGAAACGGTTTGTGAGATTCTTCATAAACTACCTAAATTTGTTTAACAATTCTTTACACCTTAAAGACGAGCTGTGTTTCTTGTGCCTATGCCCAAAGTGAAATGATGCAAAAGGAAATTTACCTGTTCGAGCGATTAGATTCCGTTGTCATTCGCGAGCCTATCAAATTTTTGTAAGTTTATTTTCGTTCATCTAATATTTGTCATTTAGAAAGTGTGTTGTTTTTGTCCGTCCCACACAAGAAAATGTGCAATTATTGTCGGAGGAACTTCAATCTCCGAAATATTCGCAGTATTATATTTGTAAGTGATTTTTTTATTGGTACAGTTAATCCCCCCCCCCCCCTCCATTGTTTCCCTCTCCCCACATCGTTTCTTCTCCGAGAAAAATTTAAATGATTTTCTTAAGGGGGAATAATTACCTGTTCCATCTCTGAAACATGTTTTATTTTAATTAAAGATTTTTCAAATCGGATTCCAAAAGCGGACGTTAAAATATTAGCGGAGTCAGACGAACAAGAGACTGTGAGAGAGTTGCGTGAATTTTTTGTCGACTTCGTTCCGTTGGCCCCACATTTGGTATCTCTAAACATTTCTACGGCATACGAAACCCAACAATTCGGCATTTCCGCTTCGACTTTTCGACGGTGTTTGCAAGCATTGGTTGCATTGGCACTTTCGTTGAATAAAAAGCCAACGATAAGGTGATGAAACGGAAAGACAATTGCCATGGATTGTCTATCAGATATCAAAAGACATCGCGCGATGCGAAGCGATTGGCCGAAGAATTGGCAAGGATTGCTGCGCAGGAGGACGCACTATTCGAATGTTGTAAAACCGACAGTGTGTTGGTCATACTCGACAGGAGTGAGGTTATGCTAATTTTTGAGACAAGGGTTCGTTTTTGTCATTTTTCCCGTTTTACAGGACCCTGTCTCACCACTGCTTAACCAATGGACCTACGAGGCGATGGTTCACGAACTGATCGGGCTGAATAACCACCGTGTGACCTTAGAAAACACGGGCAACGATGGGCTGAAAAATATTGTTTTGAATGCTCAATACGACGAATTCTATTCAAAAGTCAAAGAAAGGAAGCGTGCCATAAATCAAAACAAATTTACAGAATATGTATTTGAATTTTGGCGATATCGGACAAAACATCAAAGGACTGATGAATGAATATCAACGGAAGGCTAAAACACACCAACAGTTGGAATCAATCGCGGATATGAAAAAGTTTGTGGAACAGTACCCTCAATTCAAGAAGATATCGGGTAAGCAAACCTGACCGACTGGTTCTCTATGGAGAGTGCTCCAAAACTTCAGGAACGGTAGCTAAACACGTTCAGTTGGTGGGTGAACTTAGCCGAATGGTCACCGATGGAAATTTGTTGGAAATATCGGAGTTAGAGCAAAACATTGCGGTCGCAAATGGGGATTATTCGGCTTGTCTGGATTCCCTTCGAAGACTTATCCAGCATCCCAAAACAACTGATTTGGTGCAATATTTTTAAGTTTTAAATAGTGGATTTTGTCACAGAATGCCCTCCGATTAGCGATGCTTTTTTCTCTCCGTTTCGAAGGGAACAGCGGCGCTTTGAGCTTCGTTCATGAGCTGTTGAGAAAGCGAGGGATGGCCAACAAACAGCTGCAATTGATCTCAACACTGCTCGAATTCGCGGGACAGCGAAGACGGCAAAACGATTTATTCGGGGATAGATCCGCAATGGAAATGACCAAACGATTCATAAAAGGTCGAGGACTTATTCTATTATTATCTGAAAAGTTGTTGGTGCTTTTAAAATACCCTTAAGGTTGATTTATAGTATCGTCGTCTCCCTCATCTTTTTTTTAAATAGCTTTTAGTCGCACGTCCTTTAGCCGTTTACAAAATTTAGGACTGAAAGGCGTTGAAAATATCTACACACAGCACGAGCCTTTCATTCTCCAACTCATTGATTTGGCGTCGCGTGGCAAACTCCCAGAAAGTGTTTATCCGTCTACGGATTTGGCAAATCTGAAGTGAGTAAATATTTGTCCCCTTATTTCCTCCTCTTCCTTCAGTTCCCGCTTTGAAAATGTTATTTTGTTTGTCATTGGTGGGACAACTTTCGAAGAGAGTGCTGCGGTGGCAAATTTAAACGCCAAGCGGTCGAACTCGCCCTCCTCCCAACCTTCGCTTTACCAGGGGTCGTTACCCCCTCGTGTTATACTTTGTTCCACTTTTGTTCACAACACGAAAAGTTTTGTTTCACAACTTGCCCATTATTCATTCGCAACAACAAATCCAATTGGAAGCACTTTCAGCACGGGCGACTTTTCTGCGATAATTTAATCTTTTGGGTGTATGAAATCGCTGTTTTGTTTGAACTGCTATGATCGCTACCGATCTCATTGTAAGAATCGAAACTTTCATTTATTATAATAAATGCTGTTTATGAGTTTGACTGGCCGGGTATTACCGGGTACAGATAAGTCGGGCTCGGGCTAAATTATCCCGTATATTTAGAAATACTGTCAATGCAATGCAATTAATTAAATGTTAAAATTGATTGGACGACAAAAGTCGATTGGACGCATATAACTAGATTAGAGTCCAAAATATCACAAACAAGTGGTTTAACACTTTTAATAAAAGAAATATTTCACAAGAAAGCAAAGCAATTTATGAACGGCCATCTAGGATGTGAGGGTATATTTGCTTTCGAGTTCCATCAGTCTTGTCGAGTAGTTTCTTCCAAGTCTCTGAACCGCTGAATGGCCGCTTGTCTATTCCGCACTTTCCATGGTAAATTCGTGTCCATCTTTGAGCCGGATGCACCAAGGCCAGCTCCTTGCACATGTTGTTCAGCTCTGATTGGGTCTCTGATGCCTGTTATTAAATAAAAATCGAGGGGATATCCAAATATTTGAAACCCTGAGCATTTCGGCCGAGTCCCTGGCCTTCTGTCCATCCCATGGATTTAAGCATTTTGTTGCCGATGTTCGTTGCATCAAGGGGGACAGAAGCCTTCACTAGGGCTGTCAATTCGATGCTTGAAGATGCATCTGATTCATTCGTCGTCCCACTGCTTATTCCTTAAATACCTATGATAATTAGTAATTTAAGTCAACTAAACCGGGATCATAGCCGTGCTGTTCCCGACGTTCCTTGGCTCTATCCCTGTAATGCATTGTTGACGTGTCACTCTGTGCCGCTTTTGAAATGCCCGCGTTCCGCAGCTCTCGTATTTTTTCAACGACCTTACTCTGAACTGCCATGTTTTAATTTGTCAGTTGTTTCTTGTTACCTTATGCAAGTTGCTAAGTTGAATGTGTTTGTCCAATGTTTCGCTATTAGCAAATTGACGACGGCAAAGGAGGCATGAGAATTTGTTCCGGTCAACAAATTTTTCTTGGTCAAAAGAAGTCAAATCAGTGTCGGTGTGCTGTTTCTGCTGCTGTCCTCCGGCGCCATCACCAATTGGTGTTGGCTGCTGTTGTTGGTCTGTAAATAGGGACTGCGTCAGCAAGAGGCAATTTCCGCATTGGCCCGTGAGGAGAGAGGGATTGGCAGAGAGTCGGACGCAAAAGAACAACAATCGATTCGTCCCGAGTCCATCGCCATCCAATTTCTACCATCGACAGCGGCCAGTCCGCCGCTGAGCTCGGCGCGTGCAATTCGAACTCGCGCTTGGCGATTTGTAAGCCCGCGCATTCTGCCGGGTAAAACGGCGTCGGGAGGAGGCGCTGCTTCAACCTCATCGTCATCGTCCCAAAGTCTCTGAAAACGGATGTGAATAACGTTTTGCAATCAGTCCAAATTTAACCTTAGCCGCCTCTGACTTTTCATTCACATTTCGTTCGTCTGCAGAGTTGACGCAGAGATTTCTCCGGGCTACCGTCAACAGCGAATCCTGACTTTCACACGATTCTGCAGCGACTTCGTTTGAGTTAAGTTTAAATGACATTTTTATCTTTTCTTGACGACGGGCCCATTTCATCATCTCTTTTTGAATCTCTTGGGGCGTTTTTGGCTGAAAAACTGTTTATTATCCACCAATGCAATTAACTTGAAAGTTGCCTTTTCTTCTTCCAGTGGTCTCTTCTTTTTCTTCTTCTTCTCGGTTTCAGCTCTCTCAGCTTGTTTTTGAAGTTCAATGGCTTCCTCAGTGTTTGATAAAGCCTTTGCATCGAGTTTTAACTGTTGCTAAAAAAATCCATAAGACGAATTAAACAGAAAGGAACCTCTTTATCAAAATCGTCAACGGAGCTCGGAGGAGCGCTAATAACAGCCGACTGAACGCAATGTTTTGGTGTTATCCAGGGTTGGCCCTCCCCCTCCGCCCCACTTGGCTTATTTGCTGCGCCTGACGTTCTTCTTCCTGCAGTTTCCGTTTCAATTCCAAATCACCTCCTTCGCAAGTGATATATGTGCTGAATTTCGACGACCAAAACATCCACTAATTTTAATTCACTGAGTTTTTAAAAGCGAACGAAAAGTAACACAAACATTGGAGGTGTTGGAACTATAATAATATCCTGTTTTTTGGTCGTAATAAAATCCTCTAAAAAGAAAAGTCATTAATGAACAACCCTCAGAATGTGTTACGTGTTAACATCCCATAAATATCCAGAAGAAGGCTCATATTGGAACAGATTGGTATCAGGCGTTGCTATAAATAAAATATTTAACTGATGACGAAGAAAATTTCACCCACTATAGGTAGGCAAATAGCCAAAAGGCGTAGAAATGCTCTGTCGAGCTGGCCCTTCCATATGAGCAATTGGAGGGACAGCACCCGGCACGGCCTTTCCCATTTGTGCCAATCGAATAGCATTCTGAGCCAATTGAGCCGCAGAATTTGTTGGGTCTAATTTTTAGAAATGCAAAAAACGGGAGCAAAGCGAATGGTCACCTTCTTGAATGTTTGCGCTGCTAATTCCGCTTTGTGTTTTAAGCAAATTGACATTCTCCATGATCAAAATTTGATTGAGAGACTGACGCGAATAAGTAATTATTACTTAACAAAAAGTGAAATTACAAAATCATTAATGAAGAAACACCTGCACAATTGTCAACGTACGGTACAACTTTGTTGAAAGTTTGTAACAAATAACTTGCTTCCTCAGCAGATTTCATTTGAACAAAAGCGTAGAGACGAGAGGAAGCCAATTGAATGCGTTGAATTGTCAGCCCCGAAAACTGAGATAGCGAAGTGCGAATGCTTTCCTCGGTAACCGAAGAGGGGAGCTCGCGGATAAGCAGCGCTAAACATGGAATGCAAATCTAGTAATAACCCGAACCGAAATTATTTACTGTCACAAGGCGATACTCCCACCATCCCATATCCTCTCGCATCAAGCGCTTCTGAGTCCTTTCTAGATGTACCGCATTTAAAACAATTTGTGCGCCGGTTGAAGTTGTTGATAGTGCACTTGGAACATGTCCAATCCGATGTTAGGGGATTATAAATCGGCCTTTCTCGGTTCAACTCTTCACGTGAATACTCCAAGCGTACTTGAAAACCATCGTCCATTTTGAGAAAGCCCTTAACATGAAATGAATTTTTTTTTGTGACCATTTGTAACTTGGTTATGACGTATCCAATCCTCCGCTGTTTCAACATCCGAAAATTCAACAAAACCAAAAATTCGAACGGAGCCGCTGTCGGTGTTACGCCTAACAACTCTAATATCGATGGGATGAAATCCCTGCTTTGCCAGCAAAATGTTCAACTTAATATTTTAGAATTAAAAAAACAATTAGAAAGATTCAAACCGCATCTTTGTCAGCATAATTTGGCAACGAGGTCAAGATAACTTTATTTGAAGGCTTAGTTTCGTTAGGAGAACGTCGGCGTGAAAACTATTTGGTTGGAATTTTTAAGGTTAATGCATTTTTGTTCTTAATTTACCGGAGTTCGGCTTCGTTCCCTTTTTCTAGGAGGTGGTGACTGTCGGCTGTGTCTGCATCGCCGTTTATTCCTTTCTCCACTCCTGCTTCTAAACCTCCAATCACGGTCGTGCGGAGAACTGCTAGAACGAGAAGGTGAGCTTGCTCTGGATCTCGATCTTGATTTCCTTGACCATGAGTCACTAGACCTTGAACTACTGCTGTCCCTCTGTTGACGACTCATATCTTGAATATTTAAAACGAAGAATCATGTGTTTTAGTTAACAAACAAATGTTTTTTTAATCAAGACAAAACGGAGGTTCCGGAAAATCGAATTTGGTTATATTTTATGAAACAACAAGGGCAATTGGTAATCTTTGAGGACTTTTGAATCAATTTCTGTAGACGTACATAGAAATTGGAAGTGAGGTTAGCTTTTTATAAAGGAACAAAGCGCCAAAAAAAGAAAAGATTAATTATTTTTAAATTTTCAGTTCAAAAAAGCCGTAAAAAAATTCTAAAAACTAAACTTCAATGATTCGGAATTATGATAATTATTTATAATTTAGAGATATTCTCATTTAAAATGATCAAAAATTTTCTCCAAAGGATGCTAAGCCCAATATTAAGGTCAGAAACTGTCATCAAATTAAATCAAAAAAGTGCACTCAAACGAATTGACGCAATAGAAAAAGGGAAAATAAAGGCATTGGCTCCCAAACACACAACGACAGCGAAGCTTCAGCGAGACATTGACAAGGACAACAAAATCAAAGAAGTTTAACAGAATGTTTTTATCTACTGATCTAAATTCATGCTTTAGGTGCTAAACTCAAAAGAAAATTCGTTTATTGACAGAATTAACAAAATCACTATTAATTCTTCCGATCCTCCGATAACAGCAAATAGGTAAGCATAAAATTGGGTGCATATTAATGACAACTAAGAGTTAAGCCAGTTTTCAACCTTTTTTCGAATTGTACTTAATTTGATTCAATCCAATCTTTAATTGGAATTTTTGTTAAAATTAATAATTTACATAAACTTTTTCTTGCTACACCACCGGACACATATTCCCTTATTGTTAGAATATACAAAATTCAAAAATGTTAAATATTATGAACTGGTAAAATCCAACAAATGTATAAACCTTTCCTAATTGTAAGCATTAAATTTTTAGACAAGGTATCAGAAAGGAGCAATATGGTCAGCAGAATTTCAGTGAACACGAATACGGATTTTTTGAACTTCCTTTGGAAAAGATGAAGAACAATAAAGTGATGTTCAGAGAGGCGATTGAGGTGTTTCCTTTCATTTACCATTTTCTTCCTTTTTCACTGATATTGCAAAATCAGGTTTTTGGTTCATAGCCAAAAATTAATTCTTATTAATGCTTTTAAAATTGGTTTGAATTCGTTAAGGCATTGCTTTACAATTGGTGTTATTTTGTGGCCTTGCCTTATTTTACTACATTTTCATTGTCTTTTTAGATTCTTCGTGCACGAATGGAGCTCCTCTCAAACAAAAGTCCTCACGACCAGTCGTTTTTCGAGCAGCAAAGTGATTATATTCAAAATCATCCGGTGTTTCATTCTTCTCCGTATTCATTTAACTTTCTTTTTAGGCCGTAAAACGTGTTGACAAAGACAAATTGGAGCGGGTTTGGCAATACTTCAGACCATTTGCCATTATCAGAGATCAGATGGTAATTTGCAGAAACTGATTCCCAATTGATAATTCTTTTAGCTGTTGTCAAAAACGGATTTGCAAGAGATCGACCGATACATCGAAGGGGCCGACATGACTATGACGCCTTACCGATTGGAATTGCGTAAACAGATTAGGCAGTTGGAATCTTCAAGCGTTGCGCCCGCTCGGCCTGGAGATGTACGTTTAATTAGGGTGCACCCCTCGCAATCGAATTTCGCCGGGACATAATTTCACCAGAATTTTTTTTTGAAGTCATAAATTTTCTTAAAAAATTTCTAAATTTAATTTTTTTCTAAATTATTTGCGGCGAAATTTTGTCCCGTCCCTGCTTAATTAATATTATTACAAAGCATTAGCCTTACTCACCAACCTTTAAGACGAAACAGCAGCAAGAAGAATTTGAGAAGATATTGAGGGATAGACATGAGAAGGAAATGCAACGATTGCAGAAACGAATGGAGGAACTTAAGGAGGTCAAAAGGGTGGGGGAATATTACGGAAAGAGACATTTTCAGTTGGAAGAAGAGACACGAAAGCGAACGAAGGCATAGACAACGCAACAGGAATCATTCACCCATCGCTTGTTTTGTTTGCAATTGTTAGGTTAAAGCAGTTTTGATTCAAACTTAAACCATGTTCGTTTAAACATCACAACATTATTTGTCTGTTTTGTTTAATATCTGTTGGAAGTTGTCTTCCATTTGTATTAACAAATGTCTGTCCGTCGGGTCATTTGTGCGATTTCGGGTGGAGTTGACAGGTCAGTTTTTGTGGCATTTGTCAATTTGGAATTTGTTCTAATGATTTCCCTTTTTGCTTTGGTGCTGTGAGTGCGCTTTTGCTCAAACGCCGCGGATTTGATGTCGTCGGCGTGCATATGGTTTAAAACCTTATCCGTAAAGTGGAAACTTGCCAATTTCTAGACGAATTGGGACCCTCAGGACGAAGCGAGTGACTCATCGTCCTGCCCACAGGTAAATTGAATTTTCGGGTTGGGCCAATCATCCTGAACAATCAGTCCGGACTAATTTCCATTACCCATTCAAATGATCTCGTACACTGTCATAAATCGCTTTTTTCCTATTTTTCAGAGCGAGGACCTTACGGATTCTGAAAAGTTGTGCGCTTTTTTGGGAATCAAATTGCATATTGTCAATTTTGTTAAGCAGTATTGGAATGATGTTTTTATGTTAGTGATTTTTTCGGGTTTTATCGAAGTAAATAAAGTTTTAGCAATTTTGTGGACAATTGCTCTTTCGGTCGGACCATTGTGCCCGATGTTGGCTGTAACAAGAAAATCAAATTCAACCTTTTGCGAAAGGTTGCCTTCGAAGAGCTTGGAGCGGATGCTCTTGCTACCGGACACTTTGCCAGAACTTCCCAAGGGGGTGCGTTTGACATGAGCCTGTGACAAAAGAAAAAAAGAAAACTCCAATAGGAGAATTCAAGGATTTTTTTTTCAATTCGCCTTTTGGAGTATTTCGGTTACAAATTTCAAAAAACAAAGTAATTTCCATTTGGTATTGGATGGAGACACCGTCAGAAAAATATTTGCTAATTTTAACACAAATTGTTAAACGGAAACTGATATAGTTGTCAAACAAATGCTTTTGCTTCTAACAGCTAAAATTTTGCAAGGCCCACCCTAGCGGGGGGTTTTTGAGCAGTTTCTGCGCTGAATTCCGCAATATTTTTCACCGATATTTTTAATTTCTATTTATTAATTTTATATGGGCTTCTAAACAGATTTTTTGGAGAATCATTTGGCTGTGCCTAATAAAAGTGAGTTGTTTTGTTTTTTAGTCCCACTCATTCTCTCCCCCCCCCTTCTTTTTTTAGTCAAATTATTGCGTGCGAAAGATGCGTTGAAAGACCAAACGTATTTCCTTTCCTCCCTCTGCCATTCCCAATTGGACCGAGTTATGTTTCCGGTTGGTTCGCTTTACAAAAGCGAAGTGCGAGCCTTGGCACTCTCTGCAGGATTGGATTTTTTTGCCAATAAAAAAGAGGCTTGTTTGGTGTTTATGTGTTCTAATGCAACACGAATTTAGAGTACCGGCATTTGCTTTATTGGCAGAAAACGGAAATTCAGCCAATTCATCGGCCAAGTGCTTCTTTGCGTTGTTTCGTTTGATTGTTATCAGTCTCTTTCCGTTAAAGTACATAGACGACAACGGTGGCCCTCTCGCGGACATTGAAACGGGCGAAATCTTTTCTGACATTCAGCACAAAGGGATTCACAATTTTACGATTGGAAAACGCCTTCGGAGGGACAACTGCAGTGGGTCCATGAACGCA
Organism: Heterodera glycines; assembly: GCA_004148225.2. Taxonomy (NCBI): domain Eukaryota; kingdom Metazoa; phylum Nematoda; class Chromadorea; order Rhabditida; family Heteroderidae; genus Heterodera; species Heterodera glycines. Next base: position 9,394,798 of record CP049708.1, on the reverse strand, counting down.
TTGTTGCCGCATGGGGACGCACTTTATGTTGCGGACATTGACCCTTTAAGTCGGACGGTATTTTTGGTGAGTTTTTCGAAGCCAACTGAAAGCCTTTGATTCACTTTGTGTAATTTAGTGCTCGGGGAATACCCATCCCAAACTTTTTGCTAAAAGAGTGTGTGAGTGATTGGATTGTGCTTTTCTCATTTTTGCCGGAACACTTCCTCCCCCCCCCCCTTCAGTAGTTTCGTCTCCGTCTTGGTTAAGTGATGACCCTCCAGCGGAACACCTCGTTCGGAATGCTCTTTCATGCGTTTTCCAACGCATAATATCACCAATTCCATGCACTTTACAAACTCACGGAAATGATGACCGTTTTTTCGAAGTTCGATTCGGCTCGCCGTTTCGGGCGACTGCCACGGGACAGGCATTTGTTCGTTTTATTCACTTTGACAACCCTTTGTTTATTCAGTTATGCGTTTTTTACGACAACATTGAGTGCCTGGGCTCTGCTCAAATCGAAAGTGTTCTTGAGACGTTGTGAATAAATTTTAATGCGAAATTGCAAATAAATTATTTTAAATGCATTTTTTTACGAATGTCGCATTTCCATAGTTTATCTGTCCAAAATACAAACAAAACATTTAAAGTTCAATCAGAAAAAGAATTCAATGAAATGAGTGAGCAGAATTCGGCTGAGCAATTAATCCGTTTGCTGGAAGCGACGCTTCTCCCCGATTCGGTGAAGGGGGCGCAGGATGAGCTTCTTAAGTTGACCGCCTTCCCCGGTGCTTTTGTTTGACGCATTTTTTTTTATCGTTGCGCCGTTTAGGCTTTGCCCGGACGATGCTTCGTATCATTTGTGACTCCAATTTACCTGCTCACATTCGCAACGCGGCGTCCATTTCGTTGAAGAATTTCGTGCGTATCAATTGGTTTGGCGAGGGCGAAGCTCCGTTGGCCGACGACGAACGAGAACAAATCCGAAGTGCCCTCCTGGAGACAATATTTCAGGTGGGCGGTTGGGCCATTTTTCATCAAAATTGGGTCTCTCACTTTCAGTTGCCTTCGTATGTTCGCCCACAAATGATTGAAATTGTTTGCCAAATCAGCAAAGTTGACTTCCCAGATCGATGGCCACAAGTTATCCAGCTTATCGCGCATCATCTTCAAGCAGCTACCGATTTTGACCAGTTGTCCGTGTCCTTGGCCACTTTGGAACAACTGATCAATCGGTACCGACACGAAATGCGATCGAATAAACTGTGGACTGAAATTATTCTTGTCGTGAATACTGTAAGTCGTCATGTTTGTCATCGCTTGACTTTGCTCTCTAAGGTGGCTGAACCGTTGACGCAGCTTTACGCGCGTATGCTCCAGTTTCTGCCCGACCCGGCCAACCAAAACACGCAACTTGGACCTTCTGATCGGCTGTCTTGGCTGCAAATTGTGTTGGAACTCACACGCATTTATCACTCACTGATTTCGCAAGATCTGCCCGAGTATTTCGAAGTAAGTTCGCCTGAGTATTACTCCGTATTTATAGCATTTTAAGGACAATCTTACACCTTGGATGGAGGGCTTTTTGCAATTGTTGGAGTTAAAACTGCCCGAGCTTGAGGCGAAGTCGGTCGACTTGGAACCTAATGAGCATGACAAACTTCGCTGTGAAATTTGCGAGATCGCCACTCTTTTCTCGCAGCGTTTTGAAGAGTGCTTTATTCCCTATACCGAGCGATTCATTGCCTCGGTTTGGAATCTCCTTGTCATGACGGACAGCCGAATTCGGTAGTGCAGCAAATTACTTCGTTTTCTGTCGTATAAAATTGGGAAAATTAAGAATTAAAAAATTGCCCCCTCCCCATTTTCGTAAATCTCTCCATTTTATACTTCGATTTATTCTGTCCCTTTTTCAAAGTTTCGATTCGTTGGTCAGTGCTGCGCTCAGTTTTCTCGCCGCCATTTGTCAGCGTCCTCATTATGCGTCGCATTTCCGAAGTGAAGGCGTTTTGAAGGCAATTTGCGAAAATGTCGTCGTGAAAAATTTGATGTTGCGTTCTGAAGATGTGGAAATTTACGAGAACGAACCGTTCGAGTTTCTCAAGCGGGACATTGAAGGTGGTTACGAATTCGTTTTACTTTATTCGGTTCGTCTCATTAAGGCTCCGACCTCGAAACGCGCCGTCGTGGCGCCGCCGATTTTGTGCGGGCCCTTTGCAAGCAGTTCGAGTCGGAAGTGTGTGCTCTCCTTTCCTCGGCAATTCAGAGCTTTCTTTCGGAATACCACAAAAATCCCGCCCTGAATTTCGCCAAAAAGGACGTCGTCTATTACTTGGTCAGTGCTCTCGCTTCGAAGAGCACAACCGCCCGACACGGAACCACCGACGCCAGCCAACTGGTGAGACCTGTAAAAAGAATGCTCCTACTGCTTTTCAGATAAATGTCGCCGATTTCTACCAAGAACACGTCCGTTCGGATTTACTCTTCGGTCCCGTCAATGATTTGCCCATTTTGAGAGGCGACGCATTGAAATTTTTGGTGCTTTTCCGTAAACAATTGAAGCCCGAACAGCTGATTGAGTGTCTCCGCGGCCAAAATGGTTTATTGGAGTGCTCAATCATCCGCTTTTTGTCCTCTGCCCATGTTCTGATTCACCATTACGTTGCTTACGCTGTGGAACGCTTATTCTTGATGAAAAATCCAACTAATCCTCAGGTAATCGTCGTCTCATTTTGGGTACCAATTTTGATTTCTGTTCAGGAAACTCTTTTCAATGCATCCAATGTGCCAATTGACCTTTTAATCGATGCTCTTTTTGATTGTTTTCAAGTCCCCCAGGCGTATGAAACGCATTATGTGATGAAGGCGCTGATGCGGACATTTTCATTAATTGACGTACCCAATTATCAATTAATTAATCGCAATATTTATTTTATTTCGATTTCTATTTCTTAGGATCGCATGGCAGCAAATTCCCATCACTATGTGAACAAACTTTTCCAGATGATCACAGAAGCAGTCCGCGTGCCGAAAAATCCTCTTTTTGTGCATTATATTTTTGAGTCGCTTTGCGTTTTGATCAGAAGGGTTCGTTTGAGTATTCCCCATCTATTTTTGTTTTATTCTCCTCCTTTAGGCTTATTCCAAAGTTTCTGGTGGTTTGGATCAGCATGTTATTCCGATCATCGAACTGATTTTGGGAAACGACCTTTCTGATTTTGTCCCCTATGTTTTGCAGATTATCGGTTGAGTTGCATGGCAATTTCTCTGATTTCTTCGTTTTTAGCTTTGATGTTGGACCAAAGTCAAGCGGAGAAGCAACGCGGCATCGAAATGTCTCAAGAGGCTTACGTCCGCTTCTTCCCCACTTTGTTACGGCCCGACTATTGGTTGCGTTCTGCCAATGTTCCCGCTTTGGTCCTCGTCTTCGAGTCGTTTATTCGCTGCGTTCCCCAATTGGTCTTCAGTGCACAATATTCTGATCAAATCCTCGGAATTTTTCAACGTCTGATTGGGTCCAAAGCCTACGACCAGCATGGGTTCCGTTTGGCCAACACTTTCATCTCTCATTTGGATTTAAATGTTCATTTGTGGCCTTTTTGGTTTGACTTTACATCGCTTTAAAGGCTTACGAACGCCCACTGAACAGCAATGTTGTTTTGCTAACGATGCTCAACAGAATGCAGCAAAATAAAACTTCCAAATTTTCACGACAATTCACAATTTTTGTGTTTCGCTATGCGGCGATCAAAGGCGGCGCGACTTTAGCCAATGTGAGAAGAGAGAGGGGAGAACCAATCGAATTCACTTCATTTCCCTTCCGCCCCCCGGGGGTCATTTCCCCGAGAAATTTTTAAAAAATGTTCACAATGTAAGATATAAAAATATTTGACTTCGAAATATTAAGTCACTGGAGGCGATCCAATCCGGGATTTACGGGATGATGTTGGACAAAATTCTGCTTAACGAAATGCAAGCGATGCCCCAAACGACGACTTACGAAGAGAAACGAATCGTCACAATTGGGGCGGCAAAACTCATAACGGAAACGACCGCTTTTCTCGGGTTGTCTCTTTTTCGTTGTTGCGATTTGACTTTTAACTTGCAATTTAGCCCCCGTTACGCTCAAATCATTGAATTGGCAGTGAATATTTTGGAAGCATTCGAACACAAAACTTCCGCCGTGGTGGACACTGCCGTTCAGGAAAAAGAGGAAACCGCCGAAGTGAGCGAACTTGAATACAGCGACCCGTACTGCAAACTGTCCTATGCTCAACACCCCGAACCATTTGCGCCCGAAATCGGAAACATAAAAAGTGGGTGCCAATTGGACTATTAATTTCGCATTTTTCGTTTTTAGTGCACTTTGCCCAAGCCGTTCTTTTCACTGTCCGTGAAACTAACCCTGAAAATTTCGATTGTCTGAATGCGAGGGTTCAGAATTGTCTAAGGGCTTATTCTTCAACAATCTGAACAACGTTATTTTTAATATTTCCATATCTTGAGTTCAATCTATTTATTCATCTTCATATTTTTTGTCGTTCGTTAACATCTCTCGTTAAACTTTGGCATAAATTTAGTTCAATTCGTACGAATTGGTTAAATCCATCTCTTCCCTTTCGCTTTCATACGATTTGAGGTCATCAAATTAATGGTGCGAAGGCTAAGAAACGAAAAGGAATGATTTGTGGGGTGACCCGTTTCTTTGAGGGGCGTTGGGTTTCGCGTATCCCTCCGTCTCCTCGGCGGTCAACGGATGTTCGAAGGCGGCGCCGGGGGATGCTCCGCCCCTTTCGTCTTCCATTGCTTACTCCCGCACTTCGTTCATCCGAGAAGCTCCTTCGCTGAGTTGTCGCCTTTCGAGGATCGATTGATGTTGTTGAATAATGAATTTGTCGCGCCATTCGTCGAGTGGTCACACGGACCGTTTGAAGCGTAAGGTTCAAATTGTTGGCGTCGGCCGAAGAATTACTCTCACGTTGGCCATAAGTCAGAGTGTAAGGCCATCCGTCGCTTATTTCGTGTGCCCATCGATCTGAGAAGGTGCATTCGTTCTGTTCCGATCTCCGTCTTCGCAAATGCTTTCGTCCGCTTCTGCTCTGAGCCGTCGTCTGTCACTAAATGCAAAATCCGCCCATTTGGGGCTGGGCGACCGCCTCGGCAATCTGACGGCCGAAGCATTCCGTGCTTATGGCGCATTCGTTGGCCGAAACCCCGGCAAAGTTTTGGTAGGCAAAAGGGGGGCAAATGAAAAAGCGAAGGCATTGACCGATCAATGAATGGCTTTTGCGTTGCGATTGATCTCCGATCGGTCCGTTTGAGGTGTTTATGGCCATTTTCACGTTGGCCACTCTTCCCGGACTGTTCTTCCTCAAAATCAATTTGGACCTTTACAAAGTTTGCCCTTTCCTTTCCTTTTTCCCTTTGCTTCCCCCTTTTTCAGCTTTTCGTCCCTTTGGATGCGCCCGTTCGGTTCGAATTTGAAAGCCAAAAATTGTACAACCAAATCCCCCCTGGCAAATTGGACTTTCCCCTCGGGCCGCCCCCTTCGCTGATCGCCACCGACCCTCCGCCCGCTTCTTCTCAAATGAATGAAGCGCCCCCCGCCGAATCGGCCGCCAACGAACTTAAAGACATTCCGAAGAAGAGGAACTCGCGAAACCCAACCAAAAAAGTGCACGAAGGTAAAAAAGAACAGTGGAAAGAGAAAGTCGAAATTTGAAGGGAAACTGTTAGGCCTCGGGTGGGCATTGAACCCACGCCCCGCCCCCATTCCGTGGAAAGTTCGACCATTGAACGACCGCGGCAAATGTTTACTTGCTTTTTAATGAACCTTTCCAATCCCACTCTTCTTCTTCTTCTTTTCCTCTCTCTCTACAGACCCCTCCGTCCCCCAACACAATGATATTTTGCGATTTTACGTTGTCCATCGTGATTATGAGGTAAAAAGAGAAATTGTGAAAATGCAATTTCGAATTTCTAAGAATTTGCTGCACAGCGACACTCTTGGCAAATTGTTTATGTACACCAACGAAATGATGAAAGTGGCGATGGAATATGACGGGGAAACGGTCAGAGGAAAAGCCATTCCAAAGAGCAAAAACAAAACAGAAATGACCAATCAATTGCTTTTCAGTGGGTTTTTGAGGACTTTTGCAAGCGGGGGCCAGCACAGGAGCAGTGCAGCAATGAGTGAGTAGGGGAGAGGGGGAAAAGGGAAATGAGGGAGAAGGGGAGACGGAGAAAGCGTAAGACAGAGAGAGAGAGAGAGACATGCGTTAAGTGCCGGGCCATCCCAACTTTGATAATTTTGCAGACTGAACATTTGGCTAAAACACGCGGAGAATCTTTTCCGGAGCAATGGCACCCGTCACAACCCAAACTTGCAACTTTCTTACCCCGTCATGTATTTGTTCAACCGACCAAAAGTGAAACAGCTTTTGCCTTCTCATTTCAGTCGCTTTCTTAGGACATTGGCAACATAATTTATGGAGTCAATGTGACGGGTCAAAAGCACGAAATTGTGGGGGCGCGAGTTTTGACGATTCATTGGGTGAGGGGGGGGCATTTGGTCATGACCAAATGAATTGCAATTTAATTTATCGCTAATTGACAGTTCGTCGCCTTTCCGCTGGCAGGCAACAATTTGGCCGCCTTTTTAAAGTACCGCGAAGGACTCAACCGATTTTGGGATGAGAAAACGGCCGAGTCGCAGATCAATTTCATTCCTCATAAGTCGGTGAAAGTGAACGGAATTGGCATGCTTTTCCTGTCAAAACGGCATTTGTTCAGTGACAAGGCAATGGACGACGAACTTCGGTTGATTATCGAAACGGCCGTTCCCTTCGCCGTGCCCGCCACCCTCCAACTGATGCTGTCCTGTCAATCTTTTTGCTTCTCCCCCCCCCCTCACTTCCCTTTTTGTTCAGCTTCGTCTATCTCACCAATTTGGCCAGCGACGTGCGCAAGTGATTTCATCCCGATTTTATAAAACGATAATTAGTCCATATCAAAAGGTCAAAGCCAATTGAGGCCTTTTTTGGTGTGATCAGCGTTTGTCTGAGTTTGGTCGCTACTTTCGGGTGAGTTTGACTTCCTCGCCATATTTCTCTGAATTTGATTGGGTGATTTCTCCACCCGATCACTTTCCCCTTTCTTCTGATCATTCCGATCACTTTCTTTCATCTGTTCGTCCCCATCCTTTGGTCACTTTTCTACTCTTTCCAAGGATCACTTTCTTTGCTGGCCTTCATTTCAACCCCGTGTGCAGCACAATGCTTTTCTTAATTCTCGCCGTCGGTGTTGACGATGCCTTTTTGCTGTTAGGCGCTTGGCGAATGACCGATCCGCGCTGGACAATCGAAAGGCGAATGGGCGTGACAATGAGTGACGCAGGGGCATCGATTACGGTGGGCAATCGGAGAATGGCATGGTCATTTAGCACGTGACTTTGGTTTTTGGTCAAATGCCGTCGCTTTCGTTCCTTTTAGGTCACTTCGCTGACAAACTTTGGCTGTTTCGGTTTGTTTCCCTCCCATTCTTACTCTTTTGTCCTCCTTTATCCAATGCTATATTCCCTCCCCCTCACTTTATCCCTCGGTTATCCTTTACTTTATCCCTCGGTTATCCCCCCTCATTTTATCCCTCAGTTATCCCCCCCCATCTTAGCCCTCGGTTATTTCCTCTCCCCAACGCCCGCAGTGGGTGATTTTTGTGTGCTTACCGCCGTCGGCGTTGCGATGGATTATTTTTACCAAGTAAGCCGGTCATTCTGCTTAATGGCCCAATGCTTCACTATGCTAAGGTAACTTTCTTCGCCGCTGTGATGGTTTACGGAGGGATGCGCGAGGAAAGCGGCGGAATGATTTCCTATTTCAAGTTTGTGCCGGAGGAAAGAGTGAATGATCGGCACAGTGCCGTCATCTGTTGTCCTATTTGACAGATGCAAAACGGCGTCAAACAATGACATTTTGAAAAGCACCGAAAAGACACCGGGGGAAAAACGGCTAACGGACGAATTAAATGAACGTAAATTAGGGGGACGGAATGCAATCATCAATTTACGCTTCAGCAACGATCATGCACCGCTTTTTCAAGCAGTACTTCGGCCCGTTTATCCTTCGCCGGGAAGTGAAGGGACTCAGTTGGCTGGGCTTTCTCCTCTACATTTGCGTGTCCTTTTACGGCTGTGCCAATATGCGAGTGGACATTTCGCCAAAAGTGTCCCCGCCTTTTTAAAACGTTTCTATTTTAAAATTTAGAAATACATTCGCGACAATTCGCCTATCCAAACATTCGTTTATTTGGCAGACAAATATATTTGGGCGGACAATGTGATGCCTTCCGTACACATTATGAACCCACCGGACTTTCGAAATGCCACAGATAATTAATTTTTAAAAAACATTTGAATTGTACGCTACGGTAAGAATTGGCTTAGGCCTACGGTAGGCATTGCTTTTGGACTTTTTTCTTTAAAAGACGAAATTATTTCTGGAAGAATTTGGGTGTACAAATGATAAACCAATGCTGATTGACAATATTCACCTTGGCCTAATGCTGCCCTAATTTTGCACAGAGGGCCCGTTTTAACGAGATGGTCTTCCGTTTGGAGAACACTCGGCAAGTCCACGCGGGGAAGCGAAGGGACTCACTCGTCCATCGTTTGTCCGTCCGTTTAGGTACAGTATCGGCCGAGTGTCCACCAACCTTTGGGTAACCAAAAGCCAAATGGCCAACCAATTTGGCGTTCCGTCCGTCCCTTTAGCTTTGGGAGTACCAATCGTTCCTCAACGATTTTCCCGAGGTCGACTACGAAAGGGACTTTTACAAGCGCTTTTATCTGAGGAACTTCTTCAGCCAGTTCGACTATCAGCAGTTCAGAGGCAACTTCTGAATGGGGATGGGTTGCTGAGAAGTGTTTCTCTTAGGAATGGTCAAAATCCGAGATGAAGTCGCGGATGGGTCGCCTTGCGTGAGGGCGTTCACCTTCCAAACGAGTTTCTACGGGCTCGACTCGTGGGACAAAAGTGGGCCTCTGCTGGGCCAATGCCACAAAGTCGGCATTCTGTTCAGGACAGATTGAACTGTTCCATTGGCGTGCCATTCTCGCCCAATTCCCCGAGTTCGACCCCTTTTTGGCCGGCATTTTCTCCCCTTTTCTCATCGACCAGCGCCGTACCATCGCCCCTTCTTCAATGCAATCCGTTGGTTCCGCAGTCGCCGTCATGACGCTCATTTCGCTGTTTTTTCTGCCGGACAAAGTAAGTTACTCCCCAACATTCCATTTTGTCCCCCTCCCCCTTACAACCCCAAATGTCGCGTATCCCTTTCCTCTTTTCCTCCCCTCTTTCCCTTCCCTCCTCTATTTCCCTCCCTTCTCTTTACCTTCCCCTCTTTCCCTCTCTTCTCTTTCCCTTCCCCTCTTTCAAAATAATTTTCTCAAAACAGTTAAAGAAATTCCGGGACCAATAATCTTTACCATTGCCTTTTTTCAGATCTATTCATTTTTTGTTTACTTTTTATTTATCTCCAAATCTATATAAAATATTGTTTTCTGCTTTATTTTTATTTTTATAATTTAGTCAAGAAAAGTAAACTTACGCACGTCATCAACCCACGGTAATATTTCATTTTTCTGCTGGGGACTCGAATTTAATTGTTGAATTTTAACTTTGTTTAGTAAAATTTTTATTCACGAATATTTGATGAGCAAATTGCACGTTTCCGATGTGAAGAGACTTCCAGCGGAAATAAGTCAAAAGGTGTGCACTCATTTTATACTTTGAATTTTTATTAATCTGCTCTTTTAATTTCAGTATCAAATGGTGCAAAAAGAGCTCATTGGGAAATTCGCATCGGGAGACTATGCCAAGAAACCAATAAGTTTCCGTGAGTCAGTTTCATGTTTAGGGGAGAGGAAAGAATTAGTAATAAACAGTCCAAGATGAAAACCAATGAAAGTTCATGGGAATCGGGAGACGAACTCCACCCCCATCCTATGGATGAATAGTTTTAAATAACTAATATTTTCAAATGGGTACCGTAACAATTGTTTAGTCGGATAACCATTACTCTTTGCAAAAGGAATCGACGAAATTACGCTTGCGGGGGCGGCAGCACAGAAGGCTTTCAATCGTGGTCCAACAGTCGCTGAGTACTTTTTGAAGAAAAATGGTATTACACTTAAACATCCGCAATTGCCTTGTTTGGTGCAAAGCGGCGGTGGAAACCATAAAAGCTTTTATCCCATGGAACTGTTGTTCTTTGCCCAATAATTTGAAGATGTCCATTTCTTTTTCATTTTTTATTTGTTTATTTTTCTATAAGTAAAAATTTCGATTGTTCGATTATGCTAATTAATTTGTTTTATTACAATATTCAATTACCTTTTTACTTGACTTTTCATTTCAATTGTCCTATGTTAATTTGTTACTTGCTGTTAGCTATTACAACAATTTCAAATCGTCCAGCAACCACGAACGTCTTTTCTTTTCAGAATATGCCGATCTTCGGCGATCCTTCCTCCCCTTATGACGAAGCCGTAGAGAAAGCGACTGCGGAGACGATGACAAATGAGAACTGGACATTGATGTTGTGAGTTTTCCAAAGTGGCGCATCTGTTGGTTGAGTACCGTTCGTTTTCCATTGTCAGTGACATTTGCGACCGCGTAGCCTCCGAAGGTCCCCGCGCCTGCAAGCAGTGTTTGTTGTCGGTGCGCAAGCGTCTCAACCACCGCGACCCCCACGTCGTTCTGCTGGCCTTGTCTCTGTTGGACTGTCTTTGGAACAATTGCGGAACGCACTTTCGACGCGAAGTGTCCTCTAAAGACTTTGTCGGGGAGCTCAATTACAAATGCACAAATGTAGGGAAGGAACAGAGAGGGACAAAGGCCAAAGGGACTAAAAAAGTCCATAAAGTATTGTTCTTTTTTCTGTCCGTATTTTTGGTTTCGTTTTTTGCACGTTTTTTGTCTCCGCCTTTTTCAGAGTAATCGCGTTGTTGCGGAAAGGGCCCGTTCGCTGGTGAAGAAATGGGCGGAGAACGAATGCTCAAAGGACAGTTCTCTTTCGCTGGTTGAAAGTCTTTACAGAGATCTTCGAGACCAAGGTCAAGAATTAGTCATAAAAAGCACAAGGAAAGTCACAGCCTTTTGTTTTAGGAGAGAAAGGGTAAGCAAAAGGCAACAATTTTATGACAAAATTTCCATTATGTTTTATACCCAAGTAAAAGTGGCCAAATCTCCGAACCGCAAATGTCTGGGCACCGTAAAACCTCCTTGGTCCGTCTTTTTTTTTTTGTTAGTGTCCTAAAATTTCTATAAAATTGGCTGATTTGGGGTTCTGACCTCGACTCCGTCTCCATGGGTTGCATTATCATGGCAATTGGCCTTGCCGTGGACTTCTCAATTCACATTTGTTACCGTTACCATCGATGCTCCGAGGAAGTCGCTTCAATGACAGCGGAACAAAAAGTGATCGAAACGCTGTCCATCGTCGGGTGAAAATGATCGAAGGGTTGACTTTGCCGTCTTACTCCTCCTCCTCCTCCTTTAGCTTTCCGGTGCTTCAGGCGGGCGGCTCGACTCTGTGGGCAATGGTACTGATTGTCAGGAATGGGTGATCAGTAGAATATTGATGCCATTCGGGAGTTTAACACGGCACCCGCCGCAACAATTCTGACTCATCCCTTTGCTGTTGCCTTTCGGCATTTATCTTTTCTCCCCCTTTAGACAACTCTTCCTTTGGTTCAGGCCTATCTCGTCCGCGTTTTCTTCCAGGTCGTCTCCCTCCCAATCTTTCCTTTCCCTCCCCCAAATGAAATCTTTTGATGGTTTTTCTAATTTTAAAATGAATTTTTCGATTTTCTTCATTGGGTTGTCCCCCCCCCCCTCCTCCCTTGGCCTTCCATTACTTCCAATTTCCCTTAGTCAGACAGTTGTTTTGGTCTGCGTCTTCGGCCTTTTGCACGCACTTCTCTGGTTGCCCCAATTCATTTCCGCTTTGGATCCCTGCGAAAGAATTCCGCGTCGAATTCGGCACCCCCACGGGCACTAATCAAAACAGAAGCTCCGCCCCCTCTTTCTTTGCCTTTTTTGTGTTTATTTTTTGCTATAAAATGAATGTGCCGTTGCCAATTGATCCGTCGGATGCTTTTCCCCTTTTTCTATTTTTTAAAATGCATCGGTCCTTTTCAGCAACAGTTAATTACGACATTTTGACGAATGGCCAACATCGGACTTAAATGGGCTTTAATTGCCGGGTGTTCTTCACCAATTGAGGGAAGGAATGTGAGAGAATGGGGAAGGATGCCGAGGACGGCGACGGAGTTGGCCCCTGGGGAAAAAGGGGTGGCACAACGCTTTTTGGATTTTCTTTCTCCGTCCATTCCAACCCAAATTTCATAAGCTGTTTTCGGCATTTTTTATTCATCTAAATGTAATTAAGGAAGTGCCTTTGCAGGCTTAAGGGAGGGGTGAGGGGCGGGGGTCGGATGATCTCTTTCCCCTGGGGGGTTAGATGGTCCCTCCTTTTGCTTCGGTCCCTTCTCCTTTGCCCCCTCCCTTCCCATTTAATTTGGATGATTATTTCTTGGGCATCCGTTTTGCCAAATCCTCTTTTGTAAATCTCACATACCCAAACAATTTCATGTACTGTAAAATGAAAAAAAAGAGCGAGAGTACTAACAACGAAAGTCACCAGCAGTAAATTTCTCATCCCCCCCCCCTCCGCCCCTCTCCCGTGCCAACATCCTTCCCACATGGAATGGCATTCCGGTCCGCAAAAAGTTCGGGAATCGGAATTCCGACCCCCGATAAAATTTTTATTCTTAAAATAACATTAATCCAAAAAAAAGTGTGAGGGGGAGAAGAGGGGGGTTCACGCGCTCTAATTTTCAAAAAAAATCGGAAAATTTTGGCCAGCGGTGCCAAAAAGCGCCGCCGGCAGAATTTGAAAATTTTCGCTATATTTTTTAAACAAATTTTGCACCATAAATGGCAAACTTTATTGAACTTTGGGGTCTCTGCTGTATTTTCTGACGAATTTCAAAATAGCTTCCGACCCCATAAAATGCCGTAATTCTTCGCCTTTTCTTCACATAATTCGTTACCCTCCCCCTCCCCCCCCCTCCACATTACTAATACAATTCTTTCTATAATTTGTCCATCCCATCATCCTTTGGATGTTCGCCCAACTCGTCACATCTTCCGCAACACCTTTCATTTTCGCTTTCACTTTCCCCGGCCCATTCATTTAGCGCGCGTGGAAGGGAAAAGAGAAAAGCATTCGCCGATCAGCTGATCAACTTGTGATGCTCTTTGGCGCGGGTGGGAGAAAAGAGTCGGGGAAGAGGTGACCGGTGATGTCGTCTCGGGTTTCATCGACGAAAGTGGGGGAGGGAGTGCAGGACGATGTTCCCACTATGGTTAGGATTGGAGGGGAGTAATGTTGGCTGAACTGCTCCGTCAGCAAGGCAAACATACGAAATTGGAAGGTCTAACAGCAGGCGAAGGGACGGAAATGAAAGGATGAATCTGAGCGTGAGAAAAGAGACCGACCAAATCATTCTCAATTTCAATGGAGAACACAAAAAGACGGAAAAGGAGAGATGTGCTAATGCGCAAAACCGTAACGGAAAGGTGGGGGGGGGGAACACCCTAGGGGGAGGAGGAGGAGGGCACCCACCCCCGCCCAATGCGTCGGATTGCCCTCCCACTGCTGGTCCCATTACCGTTGACCCTCCCCCCTCCCTCATCCACATTCGGTTCATTCATTCATCTTTAATTAGGGTAATATTCTGGAAATATTGCGTGCCTTCTAACCTCCCTACAAATCCATCATTTGTTGGATTAGGCGAGAGATAGGGGGACGAAGAGAGAGAGGGAGAGATAAAGAGAGACAGTGAGAGAGAGTGAGAGAGAGGGGGCGGATGAAAGGATGGATGGCCAATTTAATCTCCAGTCCTTCAATCTTCTCTCCTATTAAAAAGCATTGGAGGAAAAGGCGGACGCGTGGGGTGGGGGGGGGGGCACCGACGAGAGCAGCGATTGCGCAATGCCAACATTCACTTTGCACCTCCACTCAATTTCCCCCTCCTCTCCGCCCCTTTTCGCCCATCTCTCCCCATTCATTTTTCATTTTCCTCCCCCCTTTTAATCACTGTTCATTTGCCAATTCAATTCATTTGTTCTTCACAATGAATGCCAATCTTTTCCTTTTCTTCTATCTGTTGGCATTTGCTTTTGCTGCTGATCAATCGACAGAAAGTATGCCAAATTCGCACTTTCCTTCCTTATTTCTCTTCTCTGTGTTCCCCTTTCATTTTCACCCATTGAAGGCACAACTCCCGCCGAATCTCCGACCACTTCTTCGCCTTCGCCTCCCCCCGCCGTTGGGCACAGCGAAGAGAAAGGCGAACGACAACAGAAAAGCGGCGAAGGGAGTGCTGTGTCAGCAGCTGAACCAGGGCCATCCGAGCAGAAAGTGGGCGGGGAGAGAGGGGGAAGGATTGGCACGGAATGAATGTTCAGGTGAATTCACTGTCGGCCGAAAAAAGTAAACCCGAAGAGAATGGAAATGCCGGCGCAAAAGTAAGGGTCTTCCGCCGATCATTTTGGAAAACGGTCAACTGTCGTCCCATTGATGCGATTCGGCCGTCGACCAGCGGAAAGGGCGGCCCCCTGATGCTGACCAAATTCACCATTTTGCGCACTGATTTCGCCGTCCTTTCAGTCCGACTCTTCCAAAACGGCTTCATCCGCCACCCCATCTGTCAGCGGTGGCGCCGCCTCGGGCAGTGCCGAAGGCAAGCGAAGCCGACCAAAGCGACCAGTGTTTTTGGTTTTGCTCCCTTTCAGTGGGTCATTCCGCCGACCAACAACAATCGGCCAACGGTGTGCCCAAAGCGGTCGCTTTTCCTTTGTCGGCACTTTCCTTTTTGGTGTTCACAGTCTGCGCTTTTGTGCTTTGATTGCACTGACTGTACAAAGAGCGGCCGATTCAATCGGCCAATTCGTCGTCCCTTTGCTTTTCCCTTTCATCTTTTCCTTTCTCTTTCTTTTGTAAATCCCGGTCGCTTTTCAATAGAAAAGTGACATTTGTCGAGCAACAAAAAAGAAAACGAAAAATGAAAGAATTCAATTAAAAAAAAACGAAATTTTGTCAAATATTTTTGCTCGATAACAAATGCCATTTTCATTATCCAATTGTGTCCCATTTCCCAGTGAATTTCTCTAATTCCGCTAAATTTGTTACTGTACGGCCCAAAGTTGGCATTCAAATTCAATTTCCAAAGCGATGGTTTCTTATCAAACGAGTAGTTTTATTGGAAAATTTCGAACTGAGAGTGTTTTGCCGTCATTTGAGCCTTGCGTGGCACAGACCAAACTCTCTCTTCCCCCCTGTGCACTTTCTCCTTTCATCGGATGCTTCTTTCTCTCTTTTCCTTTTATTTTCCCTTTCATCCATTTATTGATTTGTTCGATAAAAATGGATAAAAATTCAACAAAATGCCAAATTATTTCTGATCACTGATTTCCTACGACAATGTGCTCTTCGAATTTGTCCAGAAGTCTTTTGGTGTCTTTGATCTGCTGCAGCAGCTTCTCAATGCTCCGCAAAGACTCGTCAAGCTCCTCAGTCTTCGCTAACATCTTCCATTTATGATTGAATGGGATTCCTTTGCGTCTCAACCTTACCGTACCCTCCCCATCCCTTCCTACCGTATACATCGATCGAATGGACGCGTCGACCGAATCGCAAGTCGAATTGACCACAGAGCCAAAAACATTTGCAGACTCACAAGTCTAAAGGCATTCCCTGTGGTTAAGCAGAGAAAAGGCATTTGGCAGAAAACGGACCAAATCACTCATTCCACGGAGAGAGCCTAAAAAGAGCATACTGTAAGAATGCCACACCCCCGACGGACCCCGCAAGTCGCGCAATGCCATGTCAATGCCACAGGCAATGGAACGCGCATTGGTTTCCAAATCGAGCAAAAATTGGACGGAGGGGTCGGGGACGAGAGAAGTCGAAGAAAAACGCATAGGGGGAAGAGCAGCAGTGGAGGGATCCATCGGAAGAAAGAATTGGAAGGAGAGGGAACGAACGGCGGAGGAAAATGAATGAGAACAGACAACAAAACGAAATGAAATGACAGTAACCACGACCTTTCGGTACTTATGCACTTTACAGACCATAAAAAATAATATTATTTATTAAATCATATAAAAAATTTCTAGGAGGTTTTCGGGGTCGCTGATCACGAATCTGACATCCATTTCGAATAAATTCGAACCCTGAACCCGTACTCGAGTTATGTTCGCACCATAAAATGATTTTTGAAAATCTGAATTTTTGTTCGAATACGGGTCAGGGTACGAATTTAGTCGAAATGGATGTCAGATTCGCGATCAGCGACCCAGAAAACCCCCTAGAAATTTTTTATATGATTTAATAAATAATTTTATTTTTTATGGTCGGTAAAGTGCTTAAACCTTTCTTTGATCGTAAAGGGGCAAATTGTGCCAAAGCCATCGAAATTCATATCTTTGCAAAATAAACATTTATGACATATGTAAAATTATAATAGTCAGAAAAACTGCGTTTTCTTTGCCTTTTTGTCCGCCCCTTTCTGCCGCTCTTTGCCTTTGTTCCGTTCTTTGAGTTGGCGCTCTCTTCCGCCAGTGTACGCGGAAGAATCATTCGTTTTTTTGGTCGTTTCCTTTGTTTTTGCCGAAGTGTTGGCTTCTTGTCGCGGAGTTTGCTTCTCCCGACTTCCCATTTTGCCTCCTTTGGCCGTGTTTTGTGCTCCTTCCGTCAAATGTTTGCGCGTCCCCTTCGCTTCCGTTGCCTCTTTTTCATCGGCCGCCGTTCTATAAACATAAATTTTATTTATGTTTCTGTTTTGCAAATCAAAAGAGGCGTACGTTGCGCCGCCGTCGACTTGGGAATAGAGAAGGGCGTGTTCGAAAGTGTCGTCGTATTCGTCTGTAAATGTCATTTTGGAAATGCGATCGTGCGGGAGTGTCTTGCCTTCGTATGGGTCCATCGCAGCGGACAACCCGGGCCGGTTGAATCGGCCCGATTGGCCCACTTCCTCCGCCATTCTTTCGTCCTTTCGCGTTTCGTCCGCCTCTCCGTCACTGTCCGGCTGTTCGTCGTCTCTCTCTTCCATTTGTTTAACAAATCGCAAATTCACTGCTCTCAATTTGCTCGCCTCTTCCTCCGTCTGTCTTTGCTCCCTAAAACCCGCAAAATCTGTCGATTTTTCCGCTGGTCCCCAAAAAACCTTTACCGGAATTGCTGTCTGACCAGCACTTTTCCACCCACTTCGACTTCATCGTCGGCTTTTTCCAATAAAAACATTGTTTCCCTCAGCTTTTCCAAATTAAAACCGCCGCAATTTGTGCCAATTTCGAAGGGAGCGGGGGGAGAAGAAGGGACAATTGCTGGACCATTCGCATTATCAGCTGAATAAAAACACAATGTTAATTTTTTAACCCATTTATTGTTCTTTTAGTTGTCTTTTTCGTGACCCCCTCTCCCCCCCCCCCAATTCCGCCGGAACTGCTCCAATGAAATTAATTGTATAGTAGTTTTAATGATTTTTAGAGAACCAACCAACCAAAAACACATCCATCGTCTGCCATTGGAAGCTGTTTTTTCTCAAAAAACGGAACGTCATCAAAAGAGTCGGTGATTCTAAGTATAATCTTCAAGTCAAGTGGAAGTTTATCGCGTTCACAAAGATTCGCAAGCGTTTGTTCCAAATCGTAGCCAAAGTGTCGCAGACAAAGCTAAAAGGACGAAATGCAACGGAACAACGAAAGACAATTCGCAATACGTGCAACTGCTGCTTGGATAGGTCGGGCATAATATCGGCTAATTCTTGCAATTGGTCTGCTATTACGCGCTCCTTCGGGTGACCAATAAACTGAAAAATATCCGAAAATTTTAGTTAATTGCAAATGAATTATAAAGAAAAAAAGAATAAGTGGGCAAAACTTTGCCTCAAACATTCGCTGTTTGGCCAATGTGTCCCTTATGCAATGCCTTTTCACTTCGTACGCCGTCTCCAATGCTCTTTTCATTGACATACGTTGAAAGTCTGTACAAATACGACCAGCAACAAATTTGTCGAATTCGTCTTCTAATTTAATTCGGTCATCCAAACGGACAATAAATCTTACAGAAATTTATATGGTTTTCTTCTTTTTTTAACAGTTTGCTTACTCGCTTCTGTCAACGTTGTCTTGAACAAATTTGAATTTAAACTCCAAAGAAGCGAAAGATTGGTAAAAGCAGACAACAAATTCCACCGCCGTTTGAATAATTTTGGAACGCCTGGCGGACAATTTACTAAAATAGGAAATTAAAGAGAATAAAGGCTACAACGTTACTTTGTGCACAATTGTGCACTTTTTTGAATGGACGCACAGATTTTGCAAAGGTTGGAACTGCTCAGTAATTTCCAAATGACTGTGATTAAATAAGGGACACATCTGACGATGGAACAAAGAGTTGCTTGGTCGTCCGAATTCAATGTACGGCTTTTGTTCAAGTCAAAACACATGGAGGTGAAAAGGTTCGTCAGCTCAACCAAAAACAAGTCCAAAATTTCAGCAAAAAGGCCGCTGATTTTGGGTGTTTCAATTAGTGATTTTTCCAATTTTGATGATTGCGAGCTGGCCTTTTCTAACAACTGAAAAAGCAAGTATTATCGGAGAATTTTATTTGACATCCCTCATGATAAATTCGAACCCTGATTAGAACAAAAATTAATAGATCCCTCCCTAATGTTAAATCCATTGGCTTACTGAAAAACAGGTGCTTTTTACTTTTTGGTACATACATCCAATTATACCTGAAGAACATCCTCGAGGTTCATTTCGGAATGTGTCATTTTTCATCTAGAACGCACACTTATTTCGGCGTAAAAATCAAGTAAATAATATTTTAACTTGGTTTGGACCTTCTAGGATGTATTTCGGAAAAAAAATTTTCAGCTTACAAATTCTTTTTTAATAAATTATTTTTATAGGCGAGAAAAATACTTAACTTACAATTAGGTAAATAAACATTTTTCGAGAATTTGAAATATATTTGAAGAACTTTTCTTTCCATAGTTTGGCATGGCGTTTTATTTTTATTTTTATATAAAAAATGAGACACACTTCCCTTTTTTTTTTATATCTCTAAAATATTTATCCCTTCGTTTTCTATTTATAGAAAACTTTTTCGATGCATAATTTCCTTTTTTAAATCTGGTGTCATTGTATCGAATTTTAAAAAATGCTCTATTAAAAATCATTATTGAACGTGTCCAAAAGGGGAAGGGACGAAAATTTTTGTCCAGTACCGTCCTCGCCTTTTCTTCGTTTATAGGTTCTAGCTTACTCCTATTCTTGGTCACTTCAGTCCCGGGTCTATAGCTCGCCGGCCCCTTTAAATTGTATATATCACTCCGCATCGAGACGTCATATATCAATATAAGAATAAGAATTGGCCACATCTTTATTTATCCTCTAAACTATTAAACAATAAGCAAATTGAGTGTGAATATTGGATACTTTCAATTCATTTTCAAGTATTTAAAAACAAGTCTGCAAGTCCTTTGAATATAAAAATGAGTTTTAAAGGAATTCTATTTGTTTTTTATTCAATTTCGACCTGAATGTCAGCTGCGGTTTCTTCTTCGCGTCCGATGGAAGATTGGAAATCTGAGTTAGCTATGCCAGACAAGGACCTTCGATACAAAACATCTGTTAGTCATTAAATTAGGAATAAAATAGTTTTCTTTTGTTTAGGATGTGACTGCGACTAAGGGCGTTGAATTTGAGGAATTTGGGCTCACTCGCGACCTTCTTAAAGGCATTTTTGAGAAGGGTTGGGAGCATCCAAGTCCGGTTCAGGAAGCGTCGATTGGAATTGCACTTACAGGTTCACTAATAAACCATTTATTTTCTTTATTTTCATCATTAGGCCAAGACATTCTCGCTCGCGCCAAAAATGGAACTGGCAAAACTGGCGCATATTGCATTCCCTGCATTGAGAAAATTGACCCATCAAAAGAATACATCCAAGCAATGATAATCGTTCCAACTCGGGAGCTTGCCTTACAAACATCTCAGATTTGCGTAGAACTCAGCAAACACTTGAAGATTAAGGTAATCTTTTTTCTTCATTTTTCTATATCATTTATTTTTTAAGATTATGGTGACGACTGGCGGAACAGATCTTCGTGACGATATTTTGCGTCTCAATGGTATTGTACATCTTGTTGTGGCAACTCCTGGCCGAATTTTGGATCTTATGGAGAAGGGAGTTGCGAATGTTGCGTATTGCAAGACGATCGTTCTCGATGAAGTCAATGCTCGGAATGTTTCTGAGTGTATTTACACCTTTTTTAGGCGGACAAACTCCTTTCCCAGGACTTCCAAGGTGTGCTTGACCGTCTTGTTCAGTTTCTACCCAAAGACCGTCAAATTATGCTGTACTCCGCAACATTTCCGCGCACTGTCGCGACTTTTATGGAAAAGCACATGAGCAAGCCGTATGAAATCAATCTGATGGAGGAACTGACGCTGCTTGGCATTACACAGTTTTATGCTTATGTCCAAGAAAAACAGAAAGTGCACTGTCTGAACACGCTTTTCCGCAAGGTGAATAAAACACCAATTGGCAAAGTTTTATTCATTTTCCAGCTCCAAATAAACCAATCCATCATCTTTTGTAATTCGACACAACGGGTGGAGTTACTTGCCAAGAAAATCACAGAATTGGGCTACTCCTGTTACTACATTCATTCCAAAATGGCTCAACACCACAGGAACAGAGTGTTCCATGAATTTCGTCAGGGTCATTGTAGGAACTTGGTCTGTTCCGATCTGCTTACTCGTGGTATTGACATCCAAGCCGTCAACGTGGTCATTAACTTTGACTTCCCGCGCAATTCCGAGACATATTTGCACAGAATTGGACGGTAAACCATTATTGTTGCATCTGATGACTATTATTTTGTTCTTAGTTCTGGCCGTTTTGGCCACCTTGGTATTGCTATCAATCTGATCACCTTTGAAGACCGTTACAACCTGCGACGCATCGAAAAGGAGCTCAAGACACACATTGACCCAATTCCAAAGGAAGTCGATCCGAAACTCTATGTTGCTGAATTTCAAATGTTTGTTCTCTTTCCTTTTGTTCAATGAGCTTCCGTTTGAGGGATCACACCAAATTCGACTGTGGGAATGTCGTCGATGGTGCGGTGCTGAACAACGGAGTCGACCAACAACAGCAGCCTCGGGCTTCGTCGTAGTTGCGGTGGGAGCACGGAGCGAAAACTCCCACAGAATTTATCAGCTCGTCCATCCACAGTAAATTGACCCTAATAAAAATGCTGCGCTGCTCTCCGATCTCTCATTTGTTGTTAATTTTCGGATTTTGTTATTTAAATTCTCTCATCCGCACACGTCCGTCACACCATTCAAATTTATCGTCCATTCATTGTGCGAATTTGGTATTTCTCTGCGAACACATTGTGTGGATTTCTATCTTTGTGACCTTTTAATAAATGTGAGAGGGTTTTGTCTTTGTTCGTTCTCATCATTCACCTCTTTCTCTCCCTCACCTAACCAATAATCCTCCAATTTACTGCTTGTCTATTAACTTTGTTACGGGTAAATTCCAACTATGCCTCTTCATTCATTAGCAAAGTCCACCGTTGTCATCGAACTTCTGATCATTAGCAAACTGTTCGTGGCAATGTTTCGCTCACTGATCGATGTTTACGTTGGCATTGCTTCCCCCTCCCCCGTCCTTCCCTCCGTTCAGTGTCTTATAAAAGCCCGCTCATTCATTTGTCGGCCCATTCCTTTGTTTGTTGTTGTTTTTTGTAAGTGGTGAGTGCAGTATCTTTAGTTGATGAGTAGTGCATTCCCCCCCCCCCTCCTCATTCTTTGCTCTTCAGCAATTGGCTATTTTTAAATGTTTTGGAATGTGAACCATTGTCAGTCAATAACTGTGGAGTTATTTGCCCCATAATAACTTAAAACATGCATTTTTATTCCAATTTCATTAAGGGGCAATTGAGTGGGCTTATCCCATAGGCTCTAACACTCATCCATTCATTGTCCTAAACTGTTAAATTAGTGCTGTTTCGGCATTTGTTTAACTGTCCAATTAATCAATCCTTCCCCATTTTCGCAGCTGTGCCCCTTTCTTTGCCTGCCCATTCGTTTTGTCAATTGTCATTTCATTTCTTTCTCATTTAAAAATTGTCCGACTCATCAGTCGGACAATTGTCGGGAGCAGTCGACAACAATTCCGTACTTTCCAATAAATCTCGCCATTTGGAAATGCCCGAAAGTGAAAACATCGAATGAGCGAGTGCGATGGTCTGAACGGACTCTCCCGCCGAAAAAAAACACCGAAACGCGGGCATTTCCAATCAAAACACTAAAAAGGGCTTCTTCAGAGAGACATCGAATAACAACCGTAAAAGGCCAACAACTGATGAAATCAGCAAATGCGGCGGACTTTGGAGAATTCAACGTCTTCTTTGTTGAGAAAATCAAATTAATTTGTTTATTATCTCAACCAATCAAATCCTCTGCAGAAAATGATCGTTCAGCACAGGCTCGTAACCAGAAAAAAATTCGGGAGGGGCAACCGAATAGCTTTTTTTTGGCTCTTCGGGCCAAAATTTTTTTTTCCTCCAGTGTTATTTAAAATTTTTCAGCGCCGTAGAGCAAAAAACAGGAATATGTAGCCGACTTTCTCCAAAAAGGCCTAATTTTAATTCATTTTGTTAAGAAAATTGGTTAGAAAATTTTTTAATTTTCATTTCGGGGGGGGGGGGTGGACAACTCCCCCCCCCCCTGGTCTGGTTACAGGCCTGGTTCAGAATTCTCTGAATTGGCAAATCACCAGTCATGCATTGTTTGTGATATGAGCACCAAAGTCAGCGTTCCCATTTTTCAAAATGGGGAAAAGCATTATGATTAGGAAATTCATTCCAACGCTGGTTAAGTTTCGTTTCCATGATCTAACACCCAAAAAGATTCGTGAGTAATGGGAACTCTGAAGGTGTTAATTTACTCATTTACAATCAATCGGAATTTGTAATTATATGTAATTAGTTAATTAGTAAGGGGTAAAAATCAACTCGTACTTCCTTTGATTCTATATTTCAGTTTAGAACAATGAAACCTTTTTAAAAGGTAGTACGAGTAACGTAGGACCAGAACTTCCATCGAAATGGTCTAAAATAAGAGGGGGCCATAAACAGGGCGAGGATTTTTAGGGCCCTAGTCATAAATAACATTTGAAAAAGGTTTTTAAAGCTCGTTCTGTTTTTAACAGGGGTTCCAGAGGAATTCCCCGGTCAAACCGGGAGAGCGGAGATGACTAAAGGTGGAGGTCATTTCTCAAGTGCAAAAGATTTTAGAGAAAAGCTATGTTATATGTACTAGTTTTTCTCCGAAATCTTTAAAAATCGGCGCCTTAGTGAAAAACGACCTAACACTGACAATGAATCATTGAATATTCCAATCATTATGGTTAATTTTTTCTTTGGAATGTTTTTAATAAAGAGAAAAGAAAGTCACCAGAAAATGTGTCAGTGAAATCAAATTTATATTAACTGTTGTAATTGAAAAAGGTAAAAAAACATTCGGCATGAATATTTTGAAAGTTAAAATTATTTTGTAAATATTTGATTTATGAAAGCCAAAAAATATTTTTCAATTATATTAAACGAAACATTCACAGCCAAAATGATGTTTTTCGTGTATTTCTCACCAAAATAAAGCTGCAGGAAAATATTTAATAAATAAAAATCCGCGCCTTTTCGACAAAGGTTCAGAAAATCCACGAACACCTGACAACCTTCTTAGTGAGTAAGAAAAAGCTCATTGTCAGATTCTTCGAAAATTCATTGATTTTTTGCAATGAATAATAACAAATAAAAAATCGAAGCCAAATTTAAAAATTTCCGTTTTCCATTCATTATCTTTGCGTTTTCTCTCCGTTTCTCAATTTTTTCTCCGACTTCGTGACGAGTGAATTGTCCGTACAAATGAGACAACAATTCAGCTGGACTTTGCAATAAATCTGTTGAAGAAACAACGGGGATAGCCTTGTTGATTTGCCATTCTTACCTTTCGAAGTATTTTGTGTGTGATTAAATCGTGAACAATTGCAAAGCGATCGATGCCGCAGGACAGAATTTGGGGGTTGGAGGGACTCGCGTCGATGTGGCGGACGGCGCCCGCAAATCCTTTGAATTTGCACAACAGACGAGCTAAAACAGCCAGAAAAAGCATTGCAAGCACAGCTAATTGTGAAGGCGGTCTCACATTTAATGGACGAACGCAAGTCGAAAAGTCCGACTTCTCCCCGACTGTTGCCGGCAATGACTTGCCAATCTCTGCAGCACGTGGACAATGCGAGAATGGGCTCATCGAGCCATTTCTCTTCAAAAAGGGGTCGCCGCTGCGCTCGCAAATCGTAAAGCCTTAACTAAAAGCGATTTCTGAAAAACTTCAAAAAATAATAGTTAGCAATAATTTAAGGAATCCGTATTGGAAAACCTTGTGTCCCCCGAGAAAGTTATTGTTGAAAACACAAAAAGCGAAATCCTAGAAAATTAAGTTTTTTGGAGGGATGAGAAAACAAATCGCTGCTCCCGACCCCTTTTTGATGACGACCTCGCATTCAACTAAAACCAAAAATTTGGTGTGGAATATAAAATTTGAATTTATTTTTGGTTCGAAAGTCGTAACTACGAAGACTCAAAGGTCATAAAATTAACTGATTGTGAGTTTGGCTCTCATTTGTCTAAAAGCGACCTGACTTTTGCCAGTGCTCGTCACAATAAATTGGCCCGTTTCTCCCAAGAAGCGACAACACGTCACCCAAATTGGCACACGCAATTCGAGCGCATTCGGACGTACCTTAAAATGGACCAACTTTTGTATAATAAATTGTCCAACATTACGTTTTTCGCGGTGAATACGCACTTTTGCTCTTCCAAATTCCAAACTTTGAGTGGGTTTTCTCTTCCGCCCGTTGCGAACACTCCGGTCCTTTCTCCGGGCTCTGTTCGCATCGTCAACAAATTTTCTCCCGCCGTCCAATTTTCGGTCGTTTGCCGTTCTCCAGAAGCGCTCCAAACAGCCAAAGTGCCACATTCTTCAGCAGTCAGAATCCGATCACTTAATTACCACAAGTTTTAAATGCTGTCCGAAATTGAAACCCGTCGATGCGATGAATTCCTTTGAGTTCGGAAGGCTGTGGTAAAGCAAAAAGCGCATTGAATTGGTCAGTCAAAGAATTGAAATGGTCGACGCGGCCATTCTCGCGCCCGACCAAAACTTCCATCTGAAAACCTAACAACTCACTTCTGACCGACACCGAACCAAAGGTGTATCCAGGGAGAGGAGGGAGACTAGGCTAAGGGGGGGGGGGGCTAAAACCCTCCAATGAATGTCAGATTCGTGTGATCAGCGAGCCCCAGAGGTGCACCTCACCTGATCCGCCCCGCTGAAACTCATTGCGGTCACCGCGGAAGGCAACGCTTTGGTCGGCTGATTTTGCTCATCGGAGACGGAACAAATGGAAAAATCGGCAGACGAAGAAAGTTGCGCAGTTCGATAATTGAGAA
The DNA here is from genome assembly GCA_004148225.2 of Heterodera glycines. Lineage (NCBI taxonomy): Eukaryota > Metazoa > Nematoda > Chromadorea > Rhabditida > Heteroderidae > Heterodera > Heterodera glycines. Next base: position 9,369,153 of record CP049708.1, on the reverse strand, counting down.
ATGAAGAATTGGAAAAGCAAAGACCTTTAAAAATAAAAGACAAATTGGTGATAGTTAAGATGGTAATAACCCGTTTTTGAGAAAAAAATGATTTTATTGGCATTTTTAAAAGTATGTAAAAAAGTGCACATAATATGAAATTGAATGCAATTATAACCAGAGCAATTGCACCACCGACCTTTCAAAACGCCCGAAGTCGTTCCAGTAAAAGCGTCCATTCCTTCCAAAACGACAACACTTAAAGGGAAAATAAGAAAAGCGTAGCGGATGTTCGCATGGAAAGACCAAAAGGTAAATTACCCGTCAAAATTGACGAGTTCGTTCTCTTCCAATGAATTTGTACTTTCTTCAAAACGGATTTTCCTGTCGTGCAAAGAATCGGAACCAACCGCCGCTTCTAATCGAAAAGATGTGTTCTGATTTATGGGCCTTTTAAAGATGAGGTGTTCCTTGAGGAGATCGTCGATGTTTCGGCGTCTTTTAAAATGCAAAGGCATAAAAACTAAGGCATTGTTTTATGACTTAGAAGGAAAAATCGAAATTTAGGACAAGTAAATTTTAACTTTGAGATGAAATTATATGAAAAAATAATAATTTTATTTTCAAAAGGAGAAATTAGTCAGGTTTTTCGCATTTTCAAATTTTTCAAACAAATTGACGACGACAGATCAGCAGAGTCTTCCGAATCTAAAATAAGTGATCGACGTTAAAAAGAAAAGAAAAGGCCGGGATTCGCCAATAACGAGCGGACCAGGAAAAAACGTCGCCGCAAAATTTTTTTTTTCTAATTTTAGAAAATCTAGAAAAATTGTCAAAAAATTAGTTAGCTAGCTTAATACGAAAAAAATTCAAGAAAAATTCAAAAAAAAATTTTTATCAAGAAAATCCAAGGAGATTTAAAATTTTCAAGTTTTGTGGTTTTTTCCGGAAATTCAGCAAATTTAGTTTTTATTAGATTTTCAAAAAGCTAAAATACTTTTAAGTTTTCTTGAAATTTTGAAATTTTTTTTTTTGCGGCGACGTTACGGCGGTGACGTTTTGGGGTGTACCCAATAACGAGACTCTCTTTTTAACGTAATTTTTCAAAAGCCGATACTTTACTTTTCTGTTCTTTCAAAACTTTTATTTTTAAAATGTCAATGAAAAGAGCGCAGGTAGCTATTTTTTCTTGCATCATTATTTTGGTGTTTGTAATTGTGAGCCAAAATTTCTGAAAATGGATCAACATTTCGTCTATTGCAGTCCTCTCGCCTTTTGATGACATTTTAAAATGTGAAGTGTAGGAAAATAACAGGAAAATACCAAAAGGATCCTTGGGGATTACCTTTGATTTCGCGATAAAAAATTGCCATGTCGCGCTCCTTCATAGATTTATTCATCACTTTTTTGCCAAATCCTCCCATTCGGTAAGCCAACATCCGCTGAAGCTGTTTTCTTGTGGAAGGGAACCTGCTCAAAAAAGTGAAAAATGGCAACAGAAAACAGACAGAAACGACCTGTCGGAATATTTTCGAAACCAAATGCTCAGGTCCAAGTAAATTTGGAGAATTTGATTCATTTTGCGAATGGCTTCACTTGAAACTTCAGACAACATGGCAATTGACATGAGATTAAAGGTGAGCTGAATGGCATTTACCGGAAATAATTAAAGCATTTTTCAAACGAAAACCAAATGACGGAGTTCGATGTATCCCATCGACGAATCGGCCGACCGTCCGCAAAGAAAAAGCAATTTGTCGAGCTGAGAAAATCTTTTGAGCAGAAGTGCTCCCAAATAACAAACGCCTGTAAATTTTGCTCAAATAAAATGAAATTTCTCGAAAAACAAAACCTTTTTTTGTTGGTTCGTAAACATATCCGCTCTGTTTTAATTTCTAAAAATAGTTGAAAACACAAACATTTTCTTATCAAAAAACTATCATGTTTCAATTGAATATTTTCCAAAAGCATATTGCTGGTCAAAAATAAGCATTTAAAAAAATTCAATTACCTAAAAAAGGATTTTGCCTGATTAATGGATTTAGTGGAAAATGCCAAATGTGGGTTTTTAGTCTTAATTTTAATTTAAAACTAAGGATATCGAAATTTCCGTATTTTTCATCAAATTCCGGCAATCGGAATTCCGACGGTCCGAAAAATTTCTGAAGGAATTCCGAGTGCAAAAATGTCGGAATAGACGAGCTAAAAGGGTCGACATCACCAGAAAAATTCAAGGCCGGCAATACTTGTGTGAATTTGTAAAAATGTCCAATCATTTGCTGTCCGTTGAGTTTTTTCAGCATTCGATAAACTCTAAGCGCCATTTTCCAGAATTTCTGGTGCCTATTCGAAGATCCGAATTTGTAGGCAATTGCTTCGTAAAGTCGGCAGCTCATTTGTCCAATGCTTCCTAATTGACATTTTTGCATTTCATTCAGTGCACCTTTAAATTGCATGTTCATTTTCTTCAAGTGTTTGTTGCTTTCCTTCATTGGTTTCGATTTAAACATTTTTCCGTTACCAAAACATAGGCACCGGTCAACAAACCCTAAAAATTTATCTATTTTTGGGTTACTAATTAAAATATTGTTGGGTCCGAAAATTTGTTTATTCAATCTTTATCTATTCCCTTCGGAAGGAAGTCGAATGTTACCATTTTCATGTCGCGAGCTAGGTCGAACTTAAAAGTCTCAATCGTAGTAATATTTATATTTTATTTAAATTTATTCGCAGAAATAAATTAGAAATTAGGTAGCTCAAAATTATTCAAATTAATAAGTCTCGGTATTGGGCGAGAGTTCTAAGTGCCCTCTTCTATTATGTTTATTAAAAATATAATAAATCTACCAAATATTGAAACGAAAAATTTCGGAATTCGAAAGACTAATTTTGTCCGTAATTTAAATTCATGTCTATTTTTTAAATTAAAGAAAAATAGTAGATGGCACGCAAAGCTATCATTGTTCCAATACTAAAATTGAGGTAATTATATGGTTCGTACGCAACAAATTTAAAAATTTTTTGATAATTCGAATCTGAGCTCAGCTTTTGTAAAATCACTGATTTTGTCTTTGATTTTTCATCAAATATCAACTCAGATTTTGGAAAGCCATCATTTATTAAATGGGTTTTCATCAATTATCTCAAAAAAATAAACTGCAGCCAAGCGGGCTCGGACCCCAGACCCCCGTCTCACATGACCCATAAGGGCCAGTTATTAAATTTCAAAAAATCGTAAAAAATGAAAAACTTAACTTCTCCAAATATTCAATAGCTCATTCGAAAGCTCGGTACTTATACAGTTTGACCCACATAAAAAAATTTTTTTGTTTCTAATGATAAAAACGTGTTTCTAGGGGTTTTCGGGGCTGCTGATCACGAATATGAACTCTATTGGACGAATTTCCGAACCCCTAACCCGAAATTCGAACTTTTTTTCGAAAAAATTTTTTTTTTTAATCCGTTTAAAATGTGTCAAAATGCGTGCTCCATGATTCTCCGGTGAGCTGCTCGTTCAATCCCAAGTGGCAGCTTTGTATCCATGCGAAAACTGATTGTCGCGCCAATTTTACACTTCATATTTTGGCATTTTGTTGAATTTTAGAAATTTGTTAAATTTTATTTATTTTTTGAGTATGTGTTGAACGAGCAGCTCACCGGAGAATCATGGAGCACGCATTTTGACACATTTTAAACGGATTAAAAAAAAAAATGTTTTCGAAAAAAAGTTCGAATTTCGGGTTAGGGGTTCGGAAATTCGTCCAATAGAGTTCATATTCGTGATCAGCAGCCCCGAAAACCCCTAGAAACACGTTTTTATCATTAGAAACAAAAAATTTTTTTTATGTGGGTCAAACTGTATAAGTACCGAAAGCTCTTTTTGAGCTCTACTAGTACTTGATGAAAAATCAAAGACAAAATCAGTGATTTTACAAAATCTGGGTAATACTGGAGAATCTGGGCTCCACCAAATAATTTTTTTTTTTTGTTATAAAAAGACTAACCCCTGGTTTTCGGGTCTTCTGATCACGAATATGATATCAGACTTGCAAAAAGCATTGATTCTATCATCGATTTTGAAAATCATAGATTTTCGAAATTTTGTCAATATGGTCAAATGTTCCTAAAAATTGATTATTGGCAGGGTAGTAAGTGTTTTGTTTATCTGGGTGTGATTGTTCTATGATCATCTCATTGGCTAATAAAAAGTGCTGCTCATATATGGTTACTTCATTCGAAAAAGGGTGCAACATTTGACCATACTGACAAAATTTCAAAAATCTATGATTTTCAAATCAATGATTTTTGCAATGTGATCAGAAGCCCTGAAAACCCCGGATTGGTCTTTTCATAACAGAAAATTTTTTTTTTTTTTGGTGGAGCCCAGATTCTCCAGTATTACCAAAATCGGAGCTCATATTCGTAATCAGCAGGTTTTTTTCACCCCAGAGAAAACAAAAATAAATTTTTAAATTAATTTTTCGTCGGGACCGCAATTCTACACCTTTGCCGTTATATTAGGGTTCGAGCCCCGCCCCCGTCCCCGGGGGCGGGACAGGTTTTTGGGGCTCACCCCCGTCCCCGCCCCCGTGACTCTGACCCCCGCATCCCCCACGACCTTCACCCCCGCGGGGGCGCGGGGGTGAAAAACACACCCCTAAGAATGGCATATTCGTGGAATTAAAGGCAAAAATTTATATAATTTTGAATTTTTTAACCATCTTTTACAAATTTTTATGAAATAAAGTAAATTTGCTTGTATTTTTTAAAATATTGTGGTTTAGTGGTTAGTGCTTCAACATTAACAATACTTTTTGTTATGAGTCCGACACCGATTGACGTTTTCTTTTGATTTTATTTTTTTTTCAAAAAAAACGGTTTTTCTATGTTGTTATTTCTAAGAAATGTTCTGGTTTTGGGGTAGTACCTTATTTTCATCTAAAGAAGGGAAATTTCTAAAAAATTTGGCTATTTTCTAACAAAATTCATATAGTCTTAAAAATTTTCCGCTTGCGGCGCCAATCGGCACCACCGGACCTCTCCCCTCGCACATTCACCAAGTTTTTTGGAAATGTGCCGCAAAAAATGTTAAAAATCTGATGTAGTGATCCCGAATGCACTGAAATCTATGAAAAATATAATAATAGAATACATTTTTGATCGAATAAAATGTAAAAATATTTGAAGCAATTTTGCAAAATGTTCTTATTTTTGATGGTCTTTATTCTTATTTTGAAATAGAAACCCTGGATTTAGACAAAAACACCCATAAAAATTTACTATTCTGGCATAATTTATAATCCTTAAATTTGGTCATTTTTAGACAATATTTGTGCAATTATACCAAAAAAAGAATTGAATCGAGGCGATACATCGAATAAAGGAATGTGGAGACAAACACATCATTGAAAAAAAAAATTTTTTTTTTGTGAGATTTTTTGGAGCTAATCCCAGTCCTACTCATTTGCAACTGCAATCAGTGAATAAAAATTATTTTTGCTCAATTTTTGGCTGAAAATTATGTCACTATTCGTCAATATTTTGGCATTTTTACTCACTATTTTAGTTAACTATTTCGAGATTTTTCGTCACTAAAAGTTGCGGCCCTACATATAAGTACCAAAATTGATTTAGTTTGAGCAACAATAAGTTACAATTTTAGTATTCTGCAAATAAATTTAAAATAATAAATTTAAATATTATTAGCATTGAGACTTTAAGTTCGCCTCATTGACTTCTTTAGGTTCGGCTCAGCACGGTTAGACCTACACTTTAGTATCGTATGTAATTTTGTTGTGCGTTGTACCATTCGACTTCTCTCGGTGAAGACTGGTGATATCAAATCAGTGGTTTCAGTATTTTGATTTTTACCCTTTATCCTTTTCATGAATGAAAAATAAATAAAAATATGAATGTAAAAATGGGAATATTTCACTCACTTTCGTCCATTATTATGCGGAAAAACAATTAAGTATACAAACACAAATATTTAAATAAATAATTATTTTAGCTTAAATAAAAATAAATAGATGAATACCTAAACCCCAAAATCCGTGGTGAGTCGTTCCACAAAAAAGCTCAGTGTGGGCGATCCACAAAAAACTCAGTGATTGATTGGTCATTTTCCGGAAGCCTATCGCACCACTTTCGGGCACCAAAAGTGCCTGATCCGGAACTCGGAGATTAAGAACAATTTTTTGTTCAGTTTTTCAAGGGCTATCTCCCAGGCCGGGTCCGGTCTTGATCCATTCACTTGGAACCCGTCATGGGTCGGGCACATCTGCCGGAGGACCCTCAGCCTCGCCCCGACCCTGTCGATGGCCAACCCAAGCTAAGCTTGCCGGTACCATCGGCTTTTTTGTACAGCTCGATGAGCTTTAAATTTATTTATTTAATTTTATCGATCACTGAGCTTTTTGTGGAACGCCCACACTGAGCTTTTTTGTGGAACGACCTAGCACCCCAAAATCAGTATTGAGATAGGTATATAATTTTCAAAATATAAAATAAAAAATTTAAATTTTATGGCAAAACGCCAAAATAATCGAAAATAGTTTTTTTAAAATCTTTTTAGGTTTTATGTAGGTGCTAAAATAACATGCAACTTTAAATTTCCAATTTAGAACAGAGTATTTTTTGTGTTTTATGAATTAAAGAAGCGCTGTTTAGTAAATGGATGCTTCCTTTGACCAATTCGGTGGTGGAGGATGGGGTGACCAAGGCGAACAAGAATTTGCAGCTTCACAATTCCAAAAAAATATTTATGACAAAGTTCCTGTCCCCGTTGCAATCGATGTCCTTATTTCCATGACTGGTGATGAAGAAAAATATGTTCTTGGAAATTTTTCTTTTAACACGGTAATTTGTTGTTGTTTTTTGTTGTTGTAAATTCATCATTCTTTTCAGGTTCAATTGATGGGAAAAGTTGCCAATGTGTCGGAAGTTGACCAATGTACGACTTACGAGTTATGCGATGCCATGGCCACGGATATTCGTGTGGCAAAGAGATTTACTGTCATTCGTTATATTACGGCTGACTTGGTTCTTTTTCCATTTCTACTTATTTGACTAATATTTACTCTTCCATAAAAGCAACCCGTTAAAGACGAGGTTTTCACAATTGGCCAATTGGTCCAAGTAATTGGAAAGCTGCGGCTGTATAACAACCGGCTGAGTGCCGTCTGCTTCAATATCCGTGAAGGTTTTGGTGTAAACATTTCGCAAAAAATATACTTAAAATTCAGTTGAAATTGATGAGATTGCTATTCACAAATTGGAATGCAAACTTGCCAAAATCTACTTTGAGAAGGTTTTGTCCTCTCCTATTTTACCACTTCCAATTATTTAGGATTTGAATATTTAGAATTTGACTGAATTTTCACTTGGGATTGTTGAGAATGACACGATTTTCCATGGCAAAGTGTCCAACCAACGGCCTGGCTCGTCGATTGGCCATTCTTTTGCTGGGAATATGGCAACACCTAACAGAAAACTAAGCGGGACAACCACTCAAATGACTGCGAATAGGCCGCAAATGTACCAACAGAAGCAACAGTTGAACTTTCCAACGCATTGGACGCATCAGCAGCAGAAAGTAATTGGCCAAATTGGAAAAATAAATTAATTGCTTATCGCTTAAGATTTACGAGTTCATTAAGCACAATGCAATTGGCGAAGGTTTGTTTAATAAACTCATGCTTGTGTCCCTCCCTTATTTTTTTCGTTACCATTTGCTAAAATCTCAGTTCTCTTTATTTTTTTATTGCCGATTCAAACTTGAGGGGGAAAGGTCACAAATGGAAACTGATAATATGTTCTTGCTTCGTTGGTAATTCGTTCTTTCTAAAGCGGGTGTTCACAAGGACGTGATAAGAAATGCGCTGGGTCTTAATGCGAGTTGCAACACGGACTTGGCAATTCTGAGCAACGAGGGATCGATTTACGCAACAATTGGTAATTGAGCAATGTGCTAAAAGCTTTCAAATTCGTTACGTTTAGATGATGACCATTTTGGGACCATTGTGTGACGTTTCAGCCATTCATTTTTCGTTGACTTATGACAATTTTGGTCGATCTCAACTTTTCCATTTAATGCTTAAACTTGCTTATTATCTTTGAAACCCTCATCAGTTGATTAATCTCTATTCTTAATTTCATCCTAATTGATTCACTTTTCTTGCTGTTATGGTTCGAATGACTCCCGATGAGTGCCGTTCAATTGCGAGCGAAGGCGAACGATCCCTTAGAGAAGGCGACGCTGTTAACGGTATGTGTGCAGGCTTTTATTTGCAAAAATGAAAAACATGCATATATTTGCTCCGAATGGCGAATTTTGAAATTCGGTAGTGCCGGTGGGTCAATGGCAAAAAAACAAAAATTCGGAAAATTAGATTTAGAAGTTTAATAGAATAAGTGAACATTTACTGTTCATGAAATGGTGTATCATGGGTAAAACAGGTTGATTTTTATTCCCATTATGAAAACCCAGGGAGTAACAGAGCAAGAGATTTTTTGTTATACTGGCCTGCGTCCATCGATGATGACAAATGGTCATGCTAATCATGAAAGGGCCTTTTCGGAATGGCCCATTAACCATGTTGGAAATGAACCGCTCTGAGATGGATAGACGGAATAACCAACAGGAAGGGTGTGGCGACTTTTGGGCTGAGGGAGATAAAGCAACCCTCCCAAAAAATTTAAAGAAAAATTACCAATTGCACAAAAGATTTAAGGGGGGCGCAATCCAACGCCACTGACTGGTCATGTATTTAATTAAATAGCAATTCAGTCATTTTAAGGCATAAAAATACTCGAGAAGGCTCTTCAATGTAACACGTTTGATTTGTCTCTCCAATGTTCACTCCATTCTCAATTGGTGGGTGATGCGTTACTTAAATTCCTTTCGATTACGGCTTTTGCATTATATTCTCCGTTATTTGTTTGCAGGGTAATGCGTATTATGCCCGTGGTGACTACAGGAAGGCGAGGTTCCCTTCAACCGTTCGGTCTTTTTACTCCCCGACCCATTAAAGAGACCATCACATGGCTGACCTTTGCGCTTCTAGGTTAACTCTTTGGTTTTATTGTGTAGGAAATAATCAACATTCGACAGATTGCAAAAGGACGAATTGCAACAAGCGAAGACATTGTCCAATTTGTCCGCAACTTACATTCTGTAATGGAGATTATTTTTGTTTGTAATTATTTGTGTGAACTATTAGTAAATAAGGGCTAGCGGATGTGAGACCTTTTGCATTTTTCGTCAATCTGTTAAAATCCATTTAAATTTTCTCCAACCAAGCCTATTTGCACCTCCGGCCATTTCCCTATTCCTGGTATATTCTTTTTTCAAAATGAGACTTTTGATAATTTTTCATCTTCGAGTCCTGAATTTAAACGTAAAAAGGTGGATGCTATTTGTCTCTTAAGATTATCCGATTTTGACAATGCAATTGACTGTGCAAATAACGTGATTAATTTTGCCAAAAAAATTGGCGACAAGGTAGTTGTATAGTGTTGCAGCAAAACATTCTTCTGCTTTGTTTAGTCGCTCGAAAGCCGTGGGCTTTACAGCCTCGGGGTAAATTTGATTCTGAATAATGTTTAACTCATTATTGTTGTTTTTTAGCTTGCCTATTTGCATTGTGCGACTCAGCGAGTCTCTGGAGCCTACGAAGATGACCAATCGACAAAGCATTTGGAGCAATCTGTGGAGTGTTTTGAGTGAATATTTTACATAATAAATTAATGTACTTTCCTGTTATGTGACTACAGCCAAAATTTAAAAAAATCATCAAAAGGGCGTGCAAAATTCAGTAAGGCGCGCGTATAATTACTTAGGGAAAGTGTGTAGCGAGGGGGGGGGGCTTTCCGAAATCGAAAAATGAAAAAAAATTGTAACGAAAATTGGAAAAAATTTCTAAAAATATATAATTTTCTTAAGAAATTTCATCAAAAGTCAGTCAATTTTTGGAAAAATCTGTTAGAAAATCGACCAAAAATCAATAAAATTTTCAGGTGGCTAACCCTGCTCTTCAAAAAAAATTTGTGAAATTGTGGTGAAAAAGAAAGGTTAGTTGCACGCCGTTTTGGTGATTCAATAAATTGTTCACTTGTAGTCACATAACAGGAAAGTACCTAAATTAGGTAATACTGGAGAATTGGTGTCCCGGCGAAAGATTAATTGAAAATTTTTCTTTTCTAAAAGTCGTTAAACATATTTGTGGGGGTTTTCTGGTCGCTGATCACGAATCTGACATTAATTTTACCAGTTTCGAATCCCAGACCCGAACTCGAACAAAAGTCGAAATTCAAATTCTCACACATAAAAATCAATTTTGAATTTTCGACTTTTTGTCCGAGTTCGATTCTGGGATTCGAAATTGGTCAAAATTAATGTCAGATTCGTGATCAGCAATAGAAAAGCCCAGAATGCATGTTTTCATGTTTTTATTAGATGTAAATTTATTTAAAAAATCAAATATGTGATGAAAAATCATAGACAAAATCAATGATTTTTCGAATTCTGAGCCCAGATCCGTAATCAGCTTATTTTTTCACACTAGAAAAGTCGAAAAGAAAATTTTTAAATTTATTTTTCGCCGGGACACCAATTTTCCAGTATTACCCTAAATTAAATTGCTTATTGCTTTTTCATGATGCATTTGGCCATTGCACGAGAGCGCCAGGATCGCGTGATGTGCGGGTTGGGTCTTGGGAATATTGGAAATGCCTATTTTTACTTGGGAGAATATGAACTTTCGATTGGACACCACGAAAAGGTGAGACAACAGTTTTACCCTTATCAAAATATTTCCATTAACAAATAAGCGAATTGAACTTGCAAAGAAACTTGGGGACCAGGCATCGGTTCGCCGTTCTTACAGCAACATTGGCAATGCCTATGCATTGATGGGGGATTACGAAAACGCAGAAAACTCCTACAGGTCTTCATGACTGTGGGTGAAGCAAAATTGTAATTTGCAGGCTTGCCTTAGCATTGGCTCGTGAGATGAATATCCCGGAATTGGTCGACCAATTGGACGCGGATTTGGAGAACCTCAGCCATATCATGGCGAAGAACAAAAGTGAATTTCATTATTATCATTTGGAATTGTTTTGTAAATGTTAGGAATGGGCGACCCTTCCGCAAAACAATCTGCCGATATAACGTTCACAAGCGGCGGAATTAATTCGTCGTTTGGAACGGAATCAATAAATTTTTGTTTGTCCGATGTCACAAATGCCGATGAGAATTCCGACCGTGACGAAATGTTTGAACAAATTGCACGACTAAACAGCAAACGAATCGGCGACCAACTTGCGGATTTTAAACCAGCATTGCGCGATGCGAATCCGCAGCACATCATTTTGGGTAAAATATATGCTAAACAAAAATAATAGCAAATTATTCCAGGCATCAGCAGCGCTTCTAACAGCCGTCGCTTTTCTCTTCCGAGAAGGGGAATCGGAAAAATGATGAAGTCATTGAGTCTTAAGAAAATAGGAGTTGGGGCAACACCGAAGCGTGGAAGGGAGCAAAAGGACGAAGCAACTAGTTCGACAGACAACAGACCGAGGAGCACTTCATCTTTGAAAGTTGGGTTTGGAAAAAACGCTGAAGTCAAACTGGAGTTTTGACCGATCATTGCACAAACAGTCGATAATTTATTGTTCATTTATCTTTAAGTTGGACTTTTTATATTTCAAAAATCCGAGAACATAAATTTTGGTGAACAATAATGGCTGCTGTGTCGTCTTCATATTCAATAAGCACTAGCCTTGTGCTTGGGTACAAACAGAAACCCGTCAGGCACTTTCCCCAGCAGCATTTCACTGATACGAACCCAGTCCGAACTGGCAGGGCTTAAAAAATGGTGGGACTGGTTCCATTCCTTTTGCTCTGTACCTCGAAAGAAGCGTTTCGAGCTCATCTCTTCCGCGGTACAACGGCGGACGATGGTTTATCTGTTGTGGCAGCACTTCCAACAATCCGACGGGGATGTAACGGTGTTGGAAAGAAAGCCATTCGAGGAGGTACCGTCGAGTATTTTCCACTCCAATTAAATCGCTTCCCCAATTTTCGAGGCCGTAATTGACGAATCTGAACATGCAAAGGGGAAAATGCACTTTCTGTATGTAACCGACTTTTTGATTAGTTCAAGTCGTTCTGAAGAAGTGATGTCCCAGCGTCGGTGTTCTTCAATCTCCGTGAAAATCCACGGCTTTATAAGAGCGCCTCGTCCTATCATAATGCCATCGATCGGATATTTCTCGATCCGCTTACAAACAGATGGACAAGATCATTTCATCAAAACTTTGCCTTATAATTAGTGTGTCACCTGATAATACTCTTCGTAATCCATTACATCGCCACACACAAAAAATGGGAAGCGTCCGTTGATTCGCTGCTCACACTCCAAGACGTAATCCCACTCGGCCGCCTTTGTGTAGCGCTGTTCCCTGTGATAGTGACGGCATCAATTCGTCCGTTTGAAGGTTCGGCTGACCGTGACCGAGGGTGGAGGGTCAGCAGCTGAGGGGGACTCCGTTCGGCAATTGTCCCCATGGTGTAATGCGCAGTCCGTTCTCCTTCCTTCACTCCGTAACGCATTTTGACGGACACAGGCACTCCCGTGGCACTCTTTTGCATGCACTGCAAAACGGAAACCAATTTGTTGGATTTATTCGCCAACGAACAGCCTGCACCCTTTTCATTGACACTGTCCAGCGGACAACCCTAAAAAATAAGGAAAATTGACAAAACGAATAATGACCGACCAAATTTAAATCGATGAAATCAACATTGAAATTGTCGGTGATCAGTTGGACTGCTTTACCAAGTGAATCGGGGTAGCCTCCTTAAAATATATTGCAAAGGTTTCTCTCTCCCTAACTTTTACCTGCCAATTGAACGCCAAAGATTTTTTCCGACGGATGTCTTTTCATCAGAGAAAGTTCTGAAGGAAGACCCTGTAAAAGGAATAGGACAAATAATGACCACAGCCCAAGGGCAAAGCACCTGCAACAAATGCGTGGCAATTGCCATTTCACCACAAGTGACTTCCGCGCCCAATTCAACGCACAAACGGCGGAAGGGCAAATTGCCCACCGTCGTCAGAGGGGCCAAGTATTTTTTGCCGCGGAGAGTGCGCATGTCCCACTTCGGTGCTTCGCGTTCCATACAACCCGATGGTGATTCATGCAGAGCACGTTCAGAACTGACAGAAAAAGAGAGAAATTAAACAAGGAAAAAAGGGGGAGAACCGAGAAAAGTCGTAAGTGCGTTTTCTGAGCTGTTGCTGAATGGGCAAAGTGTGCGTGTTGAGAACGGACTGCCATTCCGAGTGCCCCGCTTTGCTCTTCTGGCTCAAATCCGACTCATTCGTATGGGCTCGGGCGAAACAGCAGCTCAATGAGAAAGAGCACTTGCCCATTTGGTCGAACAAAAAGCAGGACGGACCTTCCAAAGAAAGATGGTGTTTGGCGTTGGGTGCCAGAACTCGCCAATGTCCGGCGGTTTCTTCGCCCAATATTTTGTCAGCGAGTGCTCCGCGTCGCATTTCTCTCCATATTTGCACTTCCTTCCTTCGCTCTCAAAAAGAACAGATGGACAAATTCTTACGATTTTTTGACGGTTTTCCGCTCGGGCCTTGGCCATTTTTTGCTCTCTTTGGCGGTCCATTCCGCGTGCCCTCACATTTCTTGGCAGAATTCCCTCGTGCGAGTTCCCTTCCAATGGATTGGATTCATTTGGTGGTTTGTTGCCTCCTTCTTGCTGTTGCGTTTCACTTCGTAATACGACGTACTCCGACTTGATATGTGCACACCCAGCAAAATGAGCATCTACCATCGCTAAGTGAGTCTTTTATAGTGCAACAATTACAATACAAATTGAAATATGTAAATTGACAATAAACAAAAAGAGACTAGAAAACTATTCAAGAAGAAGTAAAAACAAAAATAAACAACAACATTCATCAAATAAAAATCAACGAGTTTTAATTAAAAAGAAAAAAACGAAGCGCAATTACATGAGGGCCAAGTTTTTTACGGAAGACTGAGCCATCACGACTAAAAATGTCAGTGCCTTAGTCAGCGATTCAGTTTGTTTCTGCTTGGCACTCTCAGATCTTCTCGCTTCTCCTCGCTTTTCTATTTTCTGTTCTGACTGTTCGATTCTCATTGTTGTGTCTTGAACACATTGGAGAGAACCGGAGAAAACGAATTCCTGTGCCATTCCACCACCGTGCCGAATGTCTTCCCGTAAAACGTCGATAAAAGTGGCAGCAGCTACCAACTTCAAATATTTTAAATCGTGTTTTTGCAGTTCTTACAATTATTATTGGTTTAAAATGACGCATTATTCCATGGCAAAAAGAAATGATACCTTTAGTGGTAAAGGAGCGAACAAAATGTCAAAGGAAATCGTCCGCACAATTTCATGGCTGATTTGTGTGAACAGCTGCGCCCAAATTTCTTCAAGTTGCCCCTTTTCTGTAAACATTTCCGCCAAAGGGTCGCTGCTTCCGTCGTGCCTTTCGTCGTTTTGTTCCATTCTTCCACCAAAAAGTTCGCTTTTAGTTTTTGAAAGAAGGAAATCACATAGATTTTTGAACTCCGTTGTTGTGTCTTTTGATACAGGCGTCGTAACTTTTTCTGTTTCACTTTTTGGCGGTGCGCTACAAACGTCTAAAACACGTAGACAACTTGAATAAAGCTCCATTTTGAAAGCGATTGATTTGCTGTAGCCTGAATTTACAATTATTGAATCATGAATGTTTGGTTTTACCAGGAAGAACAATGATTTGAAGTAGGAGATGGAGAATGGGCAGTAGAGAACGCCGAATGGGCGAAAGATTTGGCTGGACCTCGCGGATTCTATGGAAAATGCCACAAATTGCCCGCACAGTTCGCGAAATGCACAACGCAACAG
>CP049708.1:9302768-9349248 GCA_004148225.2 Heterodera glycines | reverse complement strand
CCCCCCCCCCCCCCGCCACTCGCCGATGATTTCAAAGTGCCGAGATGGACACACACATTCCCCTGCAGCCATTCCTCCACGTACTGCTGGAATTTCGGCTCACTGACTTCACGTGCCAATTCCCGGGCAGCCAATTGACACTCCTCGCAGATCAAATCCTTACGTTGGAACTGAAACATCGAATGTTTTCCTTCCCCTTTCTCTCCCTCCCTATCTCTCTCTTTCTCTCCTCTCTCTTTCTCAACTACCTCCATCTCTCTCTCTCACTCTCTCTCTCTCCCTCTCTTTTCTCCCTCTCTCTCCTTCTTCTCTTTTTCTCTGCCACCCACCGAAGCATTTACACGTGCAAAGTGTAAGCCGAGCACGTGGAACTGTTGGAGCCGTCCGTTGTTGCAAATCCGCAATTCTTTGCACACGTGGTGGGCATCCCTCTGAAGGAAGCAAAGGCAAAAAATGACAAAACGAACGGACGGCAGAGAAACCAAAAAGGGCAACAGACGGCCGAGGAAAAGGTCCAATTTGCTGACGAACAGACGACACTCCTCCACGTAGGAGGTCTCCTGACACAGTGCCGACAGAAGGATCTTCAACTCGGCAACTTTTTCCGGGTCGGTGGCGACATTGACAACGCGTTTGATGATCTGAGAAGGGCATGGAAAGGCAATGTCCGCTTTTGGCCTTCCCCCACCAATTGGCACTCGTCGCACGCGTCTTCCCAATGGACAGTCTTTGGCGTTTTGTTCAGATTTGAGAACGCAAAAGCAGTGGCGGACAGCAGAACGAGAAACACAAAAGGGCAAAAGAGCTTCATTTGCAGAATTATTAGCTAAATACGATGGACCGACCGATTGGCAAAGAATGAAATGAGAAAACAAAAACAGTGGGAAATGGAAAAATGAGAAAGGACGGAGGAAAAGAGAACGGAGAGAGGAGAAAGGAGCATCCAGAAGAAGGAGGAGGAGGAGGGCATCGATTTGCGATGAGAAGTGATGATGAAAAGTGATGACCCTTTCTCTCTCTTTCTGTTCGATTCGCCCTATGGCAATGATGGCCAAAGGGAGGGGGGGGGAGATAAACGACACGAAGCGGAGAAAGAGCACGACGAAAGATAAAGCGAATCGATGGACCAAAAAACGGAGGGGGGGGGGAAAGGGGCGACAAGCAAAGCGATTTTTAATTTATCATGTGATGATATGATACTCTATGAACTTATGCAAAAAAAAATATGGACACATGAAGAAAAATTGGATGACACTGATAAAATGATAACTTTTCAATGAGTTAAACGAATTGATTAGAATTCGGACATTAAGCCATTCTCCGCTGGCCAACCCATCCAAAAGCACCACTTTTTGTCAAATGGTGCCAAAGAAAAAGCATTCCGTTTATTTATCGCATGTTTTGAAATGGACCATTTGCTTGCTGATCAGTCAATCCGATCACTCTTTGATCGTTTCTTCCTTCCTCCCTTCTTCAGAATCTGAACATCGCGTGCCCTCCGCCGGCCGCGGGCCCTTCGGCGTTTCCGTTGGCATTGCCCTGGGGGGCGAACCCGGCCTCGCGTTTGCCGTAGTACGGGTAGTAGTAGCCCCACTTAAGGGAAAAGACATGTCACGCACAGTGTTCTTCAAACAGAGCTTTTATTTTACCTGTGCCGTGGCTTGTTCGACGAGTAAAGCGACCGTAAGAAGGACGAAGAGGAGAACAAAACTAGACGGGGTATGGTACTTACAAAGCAGAAGAGATACGGTAGGGGATCGAAGTGGAAGAGATACAGTATGAGACAGAAGCAGAGGATATGAGATCCGGTAGAAATAGAAGCAGAAAAGATACGGTAGGAGTGAGAAGCAAAAGGGATATGGTAAGAGATAGAAGTAGAGGATATGAGATACGGTAGAAGATAAAAGCGTAAAAGATACGGTAGGAGTGAGAAGCAAAAGGGATATGGTAGGAGATAGAAGTAGAAGATATGAGATACGGTAGAAGACAAAAGCGGAAGAGAGAAAATGCGGTAAACACAATATGAAAACAGCTGTTGGATGCACAAATGACCAAAAAGCTCACATTTTTGCGGAGGTTGCCATTTTTGACGAGAATGAACTGAGAAGTGAGTGAATGAGTGGCGGGAGAAAAGGCGAATGAATGAGTGGTGGTGAGAAGGCCCATTGGCAGTCCTTTTATATTCGCCGTTTTTGGCGCAATGTTTGCCATTCGAAGGCCGCGCGACTTTCTCCGAATTTCGCTTCTTTTCAGTGATCCGTCCGCCGTTCTTTTGACACCGCCGATTCTTTTGTCAATTTGTGGTAAATAAAACGAAAACTAAAAGCACAACAAAAGAAAGTGAAACGATAAACATTTATTTTTTGTTGATAAAAACGGAGAAATTTGTGAAAATCGAAAAGAGAAAATAAATTGAGGAAAACAGTCAAAGAATGCCAACTCACAACAATCAACGGGAAAAGTGATTTGTTTACGTTAGAAATTTAAATGCACATTCTGTGACAATTGAAAGTTGAAAGTTTAAAATAAATTGTTAAATTGGGATTAATAAAATGCAACTTTTGGAATGACCGACACAAAAATCACGGGCAATTTGTCAAATTGGGCAATTGTCTTAGCGGACAAATGCCCCCACCCCCGTCGAATTTCGTGTTCGGTTTTGTTTCTGTCTTTGCTTTGTCCGAAAAATGTTAAACCCTTCCCAAATTTGCGAATGTTTGCCATGGTCTGTCACTTCTCTTCGGTTGCTTTTCGCTGCTTTCTTTCCCTTCGCTTTCGCTTCTCTCTTTTCTCTGCCGGTGTTTCCCCTGGGACTGATTTTCGCTTTCTTCGCTTTCCCCCCCCCCCTCCCCCCTCTTTTTTTGCCCCTTTCATTTGCCATTCCCTCCGCCGTCTTTCCGTTTTACCAAAAAGGGCACTTCGTTTTGTTATTCCATTTTTATTAAAATATGTTCACTGTCTGACAAAGGAGGGGTCGGCAAGTGACCGTGGGATTTCCAAATGAAATTTGGTGGGTGGGTAAATCACCCCTAGTTTCTATTGTGAAATTTTAACCATTTTTGCCAAATGAGCATGAGTGCCGAGATATGACGTGCCAAAGTTTTTACGCTTTTTTAATTAGAAAAGATATAATTCTTTTTGGCCAAGAAAGAAGCCATTGGTGTAGAGGTAGTAGGTTAGTCAAATCTTTTTTATGTCACAGGTTCGAATCCCATGCATGTATATATTATTTTATAATTTTTATTTTTAATTTTCATGCAAAGTTAACTATCTAAAAATTTTTAGTAAAAACATATTTTTTATTTTAAATTTTTTTCCATTAGAAATCAAAAAATTACTACATTAAACATAAAGGTGCAATAAATATCCTGTCGTATTTTTTAAATATTTTATTATCTTATGTACATATCAAAATGAAAGTAAAATTAAAAATATTTTTTATTATCATATGTACCAAAATAAAAAGTAAAATTAAAAATAAAGTCTTTTTATAAAACTAATCTTTTGAGAATTGACTTTTCATAAAAAGCAAAAATAAAAATTTAAAAAAAAAATTGCATATAGCGGATTCGAACCTGGTGCGACTGTTACTAACGCATTACCTCTACACCATTTGACAATGCGAATGGTTGCAAATAATTATTTAATTTGTTTGTTCATTAAAAAAGTTTGGCACGTCATATCTCGGCACTCATGCTCATTTGGCAAAAATAGTCAAAATTTCACAATAGAACCTGGGCGTCATCTATCCACCCACCAAATTTCATTTGGAAATCCCACGGTCACTTGCCGACCCCTCCTTTGTGAGATTGGCTAATTACTCAAAATGCCATCGAAACTCATTTTTTTCACCCTCCACTCAATCGCATCAATTGAATAAAAATGGAAAACTTTGAATTATTTTTGGAGAAATCGCACACTCAACGCGATTATTACTCGGCCGGAGAAGAAATAAAAGTGAGAAAATGGAAAGGCACCAGCAAAAAAAAAAAGAGAGAAATATTTTGGTAATGAAATTTTAAAATTATTGGAAACTTTTGAATTATTTTTGGTAATTGTTTTACACAGCGGCCCAATTTTGGGCTCCAAGTCAATTATGCTGGATTTTTCGTCTTAGTGGTCTGTGAGTTAGTCACCAAAAGGGGGGTCTGTGTGTTAATTTCAATTTCTTCTTTTAAAGGGCACCCCCACAAAGTGTCCAAGCCACGAAATGTCCAAAAGAGTAAAAACCCACGAAATGTCCAAAATTTTTCAAAATTTATAAAAACAAAATGAGTCTAATTTAGGATTTTTAGGGTTTTCGGGGTCGCTGAATACGAATATACCCTTTATATTACCCCTTGCCTAACCTTAGGCCCATCTGAATAATAAAAAACTCAAATTCGAGACTTGGACATTTCGTGGGCTGGACATTTTGTGGGTCAGCGCTTTTAAAGAAGGCAAAATTATTTTTTCATTAATAAAAGTTTTCGTGGCAATAAAAAATCATATTTAAAAAGCGTTGGTTACGTACAACATCGACAATTTTATGAAATTTTTTTAGCTTATAACTTGGTGAATACTAGAGCAAATAAAACCATTTTATGCTCATTTTGAAGGGAAAATTCTGGAGAATATTGTAAATTTTATTTGGTTTGGCCTTAAATTGTGGACTTGGCTAAAAAAGAATTAAAATTATTGAAATGTTTGCCCTTGGAAAAAATTTTTTCCTATTGTTTAATTTTCTTAAAATTTTGCATAGGCCAATATTTTGACCTCCTCTAGCGATTCCAAGTTTATTTTATGGAACTTAAGTTTTTAACTCGAGATCGGCTCTTCTAATTTTACAAGGGAAAATCCCAAAAAAATTTTAAGTTTTGCAAAGTTTTGGCGTTCTGATTACTAAATAAATAATAAACCTATTTGCACTGAGAGCCCAAAATTGGACGAGTCGGGGGCGTTTGGGCCCCAGTTTTTGGGCCCCCGCGTTTGGGCCCCCGTTTTTGGGCCCCCGCGTTTGGGCCCCCGTTTTTGGGCCCTCGTTTTTGGGCCCCAGGGTCGTTTGGGCCCCAAGTACAGAAAAATGAAAAATCACAGTAAAAACAACTTTTTAAATTTCAGCATAAAAATGGGTACTTTTTCACTTTACGCCACATAAAAAAATATTTTTATTTTTCTGGGATTTTCGGTGTCGCTGATCACGAATGTGGCATTCATTTCGAACAATTTCGGAACCAGGACCCGAATTCGAACAAAAAATCTAAAGTTTAATTTTTCGAATTTCGTTTAAAAATGGTTTAATGATCTTTTATTGCATGAGTGGATAGCTTTCAGTTTGTTTCCATGTGTTTAGTCGTTTTTAGACGAAAAAGAGAAATTGGATAATTAAATTTTTGATTTTTTGTTCGAGTTTGGGTCCGGATTTCGGAATTGTTCGAAATAAACGTCATATTCATGATCAGTGACCCCGAAAACTCCAGAAAAAAAATTAAAAATTATTTTATGTGGCGTAAAGTGAAAAAGTACCTAAAAATGTAAAATAAACATTTTAAAAATAAATTCAAAAATAATTTTAACAATAAAAAATGTAAAAATTAACAGAATGTGAAGGTGGCCTTCGTAAGACAATTTTACTTTTTGTTTTTTGGTTGCAATTGGGTTAGCCATTTCTGAAAAATGTCCAAATCAGAATGTACATCAAATTGGTTAACTATTAAAAAATAATAGGATTTGGAATAAGTAAAATTGTAAAAAATGAGCGAATGTTAATTAAACCTAACTTATGCCAAGTGGCGAGGGTTCCCTCAGGCTTAGTTTTTAGAATCTTAATTTTTAAAAAAGCACATTTTTCAATTTTTGGGTTGGGGCCCAAACGACCCCGGGGCCCAAAAACGGGGGCCCAAACGACCCCGGGGCCCAAAAACGGGGGCCCAAACGCTCTGGTCCCAAATTGAGTGGGCCGCTGTGTTTAGGGAATATAATCCTTACCCGAATGCCCTTCATTTTAAAGGTCCGATTTTCCCTGTCGGCACCCTCCGAACCCAACTCTTAGTTTTTAAATTAAATCATTAAATTTAATTTTCATGGATTTAAAATATTTTTTTGAATTGTCCAAAAGTGAATTGAGTTTTCTTTTCGCTCAAAAGGGACATGTCGCCATCAGCACAAAGGGAAGTGTTCGCGTCGCGCGTCTTTCCCTGCGATTCATTGGCGCCGCTCACACCGAATGGCACGACAAATGCACCGGCGCCCCTTTCGAAAGTGTCGACAGAGTCCTCGACGAGTACAGAGACTTGACCAGGTAAAGCGAATGAGAGGCGACTTTTCCGAGTTTTGTTCTCTTCCTTGACAGCGAACTTTCGTCCCTTTGCGATGGCTCCACCGAACTTTCCCCCGGCGAACATTCCGTCGCTTTTCACTTCAAAGTCAACGGGGGGGGGGGAGAGGGAAACGCACTTCGCACCGTTCCTTTTAAGCTGCCGATGGATTCCGTGTCGACCATTGCCAAAGACGGACACGGCGTGGTCAAATACTTTTGCGTTGCGTCGTTGGATTTGCCCGACGACGGGGGAGACAACGAAATCGTTGCGGGTGCAGCACAGAACAACCAGCAGGGTTGCCGCCCGAAACCCGACTTTTTTCCGACCCGCGGCAACCCTGGCACAGACCGACCCCCCTCTAACAAAGCCCCCCCCCCCTCAGAGAAGGAATTCGCTGTCACTGCCTATCTGAACTTAGACGCACCTCATTTTCGGTGAGAGGCCATTGCCAAGTCAAATATTGGTGAATTGAGCTGTACGTTTCCTCCAGGGCGGGTGATCAAAGATTAGTGAATTCAAATTTATAGGAAACTAATTTCATATTTACGATTTTTAGAGAGAAAAACGGTACTTTCCATAAGCGGGAGGAGGGGGGGGGAAGAGAATCGCTCTCTCGTCGCTTCTCTAACTGTCTGTTCTCTTATTCCTCTTTATCTTTTATCTCCTCTTTATCTTTCCGTGCCCAGTTTTGCTTTGTTTTGCCTTTCTTTAGAGAGCCCGCCCATTCCTCCGAACAAATTACCAAAGGCGGAGTTTTTTGCGGAAGAATACGGCGGGTGAAGGCGGAGCTGTGCGTCGAGGAATTGGGCTTAATGACGGGTGAGAGGGAAGGCAAAGAGGGGGGAGGGAGGGGAGGAAAATAGAGAAAGCGATAGAGAGGGAAGCGAAAGAGAGAGAAAGGGAAAGAGAGGGGGTGAGAGTGAAGGAAAGAGGGGAGGGAAGGATAGAAAGGGAATTGAAGGGAAGATTCTTCCAAAACCATTTGAGGAGAGACATGCGAAGTGACACTGACAGTGGAGAATACAGCGAAAAGGGGGCGCCGGAAAAGCCACGCCGGGGAGGGGCACAAATGCGGACTGATCAGTCTGTGCCAGCAGGTCGACTTCAAGGCCAAGGCCAAAACGGGAGAATGGCAGAAACGGTCTCTGACGACGGCGGTACAAAGCCAAGTGAGCAAACAAAAGCCGACGAAGCAATTCACTTATTGCCAAGGGCATTTGCAAAGCGAACTGTGCCAAGAAGCCCGAAATCAGGAGAACACAGTTCATAATCCCAAACGATCTGCCACCGACATCGACGAAGGAAAACGGACTTATCATCTGTTCTTACTTTTTTAGAATCGAAATGGAAGAACATTTCGACGTAATTGTCCCAGTGATTATTGGCTCACATAAAAACAAAAAAGACTCAATAAATCGAATTTGCTACGTTTATCAAATCCCGAAAAATGGATCAAACAAATATTCATCGATGGAATTGCAAAATCTTTATCAACTGCTCCTTTTCCACTTCAATTTGTCGGCCTTGCCTTGAGAAGAGCAGTGGCATTACGCGCATCCGGAAACAATTCATGGTAGCTGACCACGGGAACATAATTCGCAGTGATTACTTTTCCTGAAAAAGGTTTTTAAAAAACATGTCTAAAACTCGGGATTACCAGCAAACCAACGACCGTGCAGAGCAATTACTGATTTATGGGCGATTGCCACCGTCGGACATTTAACGTAAACGTTGCCCTGAGGGGAAGCTTTGTCGATGTATACGTGCACACATCCTAAGCTTTTTTCAATATAAACAGTGGTGTTGGAATGAGTCACAACCGACCCCCGTGATTAGTGCACTCCTCAATAACATCATCTCGAATGTCCAAGTCCCAGCCAGGCTCTGTTTCTTTGCCTGGGTCGAACATATTCGTCAGCATAAAACATTGTGTTGCGAAAATGGGAATTTTGTCGGCGTTTTGCTGGTGCGCCTGCTGAGCCGCAATAGCCTCCTGAGTGACCTTGGGGAGCTCGACATCCGACTTCCCTAAAAGCGAACGACGGTCTTCTTAAGAAATTACCAGCCGACCTTTAGCCAAATTCGCAATTAACTGCAGACGACTCGACGAATTCATATTCCGGTCTTCGGATTCAAGAGACGTTTCTTTTTTCGGGGTCGCCTCTTTCTCCTTAGAATTGGTCTCATTTTCCTCGACAGTTGTCAACCGAATATTTCTTCCGGCCAATTCAAATCTTAATAAGAAACAACTGAACCAATTCAACTTCTCTAGCACACCCATTGAGTTGCTCCATCGCTCTGCGTCCCTCCTCAGCATGGCGGAACTGGGGGATGGACGATATTTGCATGTGATAAAAGAGAATGGAAACAACAAACCGTCACAAAGCCCGTCCCATCAGAAGAATCTTTTCGGACATAGCAGCGTTCAACCTTAAACCGACAATAATTGGAGTTCATTGATGACTTAAATTACACGTCCAAAAGGTTCGAATATAGCGGCAAGCATATCATCAGTAATATT
Organism: Heterodera glycines; assembly: GCA_004148225.2. Taxonomy (NCBI): domain Eukaryota; kingdom Metazoa; phylum Nematoda; class Chromadorea; order Rhabditida; family Heteroderidae; genus Heterodera; species Heterodera glycines. Next base: position 9,340,428 of record CP049708.1, on the reverse strand, counting down.
AGGATGAAGATTGTTGACACAAAGCTGCAGAGGCCCACTGGAAAGGCCAAGACCAAGTCCTAAAAGGAGGATTAATTAAAACTACGAGTTTTTGCTATTGAGTTAATTGCAATTTGTTTTTGTTTGTCTCCTTTCCTAACCAATTGTATTCGCAGCTGCCACCGCATTTGCTGCTCTGTTTCTCTCAGCACAAGTCATTTGAATAACCAAGGGAGCGCCGTGAAGTTTTTGTCCACTTAAACCCATCGCCTTAATTTAAAAGTAATTAAAAGGTAATTATGGTGCGAAACAATAAATTAATATGATATCGTTGAATGAAGGATCGCCCTGACGAATCTATACTGATCTCATGACTATTAGCTGCACATGGAGATGACAGTAAGACCCGTCAGAGAAACTCTTCCATTAAGTAGGCGGAATGCACGCGAATTCCTTGTGTGGATTAGCCCATTTAAGCAAGAAAAAGGTTACCAGGGGAACTGCCTCTCGCTCCCAAAACTCCACATAAGCAATTCCCTTGGAACGTCGCGTCTTTGTGTCGGTAATCACTCGAACATCTCTAACGTGTCCAACACTTGAAAAAAATTCCTCCAAGTCACGAGGACGCGTTTGACGAGCAAGCTTAATCAGAAGAATTTTTCAATAATCAGAAAATTAAGAGCCAACCTGGAGAATAAAAACTGTTCGCTCATCTCTTTCTTCGGAAGTCATATCCATTCGAGCATCACGCGGCGGTGATCTCCGAGGCGTAAATGGCATACTTAAAGAATCAAGGCTGGAATTAGCATAAATGTGTACTTTTAGTTGAAGCGACCCCCCTCTAAACTCACACATCCCGGCGCTCGGGCCCGGGTAAACGACGCGGGGCAGGCGAACGACGTTTCTCAAGAGGTGATCGGGAACGGGAGCGCCGACGTGAGATTGGAGAACGACGCCGATCGCGAGACCTAGAACGAGAGCGGCGACGATCACGAGAACTAAAATTACAGATTAATTCCATGTAGGAAAGCACAATTTGCCTTAAAAATTAAATCAATGTGTCTGTGTGCCTGGAAAGCAAATTAATAAATTTATGGGAGGGTAATGAAGGCATGGCGCGAACGAATTTATGAACGAAAGAAAAGAAAGGTTGTGGAATATGAGAGGAATGAGTTTCTGCTTTAACGCACGTTCCACGCCGTTCTTCGTCTTCATCAACAAACAAAGGAGAATATGATCAGACGTCAAGATCTGGAGATATTTAGGCAATTGAGTTCGCTCACTCAAATTTTGTGCTTATCCGGCTTCCTAACCCCGAATAGTAAATCCAATCGTAAACTTGATCACCTAGACCGACGTTTTCTTTTGCTGTTCTCTGACGGAGAACGCCGCCTTCGCTCTCGCGACGAATCCCTAAAAGTAAATAATTAAAGTGTCAAATGGCGTCAGAAACCTCTTCTTCTTCTCGCGACTGCGACTTCGTCTGCGCTTTCTCTCCCTGCTTCCGCTTCTGCTACGTTTACGTTTGCCTTCACTGTCACTCATTCTAAGAAAAAAACAGCAATTAAAATTTAAAAATGTGATGTTTACTTGATTCCAACTTCCTTCGCCTTTTTCTTGATAACATCATCCATCTTTGTCCCATTTTTCTCTGCCTAATTTATGTATTGTTTATGAGTGTCACTATAAAAGCCAACCTCGTCAACATTTTTGAATGCTTCTTCAAGAAGATCATCTACCTCATCTTCAGCCATTTGTAATTACTAGCGTATGACTGTGTGTGTTCAAATGAATTCTCAGTATGTAATAAAAATGAAATTGTATTTTAGTACTTATTTAATAAAACCCAGTTTGGTCATGTACTCATCACAATCTAATTGTACACTAATGGCCAGAATGTTTGGGTAACTATGTTGGGTACTAGGAAAGTCAAGACGCTATAATCTTTTCGACACTTGTAAAGCATAGTGTCCTATCTCTAGCTAAAAACTAAGAGGGATTTAACGCCAAAAATTCCCGCTATTAAAAAATTATCGAGATTTTCCCTTGTAAAAAACGGAAAAGCCGATCTCGAGTTATAAAAGAAAGTTTCAAAAATCTAAAGAGAATTCGATAGAGAAGGCCAAAAAACAAGTCTGGGCAAAATTTCAAGAAAATCCCAATGTGGAAAATTTTGGCAATCATGAAGAATGGGGGTCCCATATTTTTCATAAAAAAAGTAAAAACTTTTTATGAGGCTTTCAGGGGCGCTGATTATTTTTTAAAAAATATGCCAGGTGTTTTCAATCATAAAGCGGTCAGGGCCGGGTTGGGTTAGAATTTAAAAGAAATTTCGGACCTGCCTCTCAAAAATGGTTAAATGGGATTTTCATAAAATCGCCAGGCCGGTTTGCTGGGCCCGGCCCGGATCGGTTCGGTCTCTAAAATTCACTACTAAAGCTATATTGTTAAATTTGGCAGATTTTTACAAATGTATTTCTATAACTAACTACAGTAGATCTTTTTAAACTTTATATTATTTTTAGATTTTCTAAAAACTGCTCACATATGTCCTGTTCAGCCTTATTTATTTTAGATACCAAAGGAAATGTATAAAAAGAATTGAGTATTCAAAAATTTTCTTCCATTTAGGTAATTATGTCAAGGAATTATAGAGGCGATATCGATGTTAATGCAATTGAGAAGTTTATGCCACTGCTTGTGGAGCAAGAAGATGAGGGCAAATCATCGCCGGTTGTCCAGAGAGGCGAATTGAGCTACATTTACATAAAACACATGAACATTTACTGTGATTCTAAATTTTTTTGCGTTCACAAATTCCCCTTTCAGTGGTGTCATTGTCTAAGAAAAATCCCAACGTGGCGATGGTCCTTTCATTCCTTTACAAATGCGTTGACACCTTTGTTTGTTACTTCAAAGACTTGGAGGAGGAATCCGTCAGAGACAATTTTGTTGTTATTTATGAACTGCTAGACGAATTGCTGGACTTTGGATATCCACAAACGACCGAGCCTAGGATTTTGCAGGAATACATAACGCAAGAAACGCATCAACTTGAGGTCGCACCGAGGCCGCCGATGGCAGTGACAAATGTAAAAAAATAAACAATTTAAGCATCTCAAATAAAGTGACAGTTTAGGCCGTTTCCTGGAGATCTGAAGGGATTAAATACAGAAAGAATGAAGTTTTTCTTGATGTGATAGAATCCGTTAATTTATTGGTGAGTCGTTTCTTTGCGGAGCAGGTCGTTTCCCCCCTGTCGTTCCCCCCCCCCCGTGTCGTTTCCCCCCCGAAAAATTTTTTTCAAACCTAGAAATTTTTCAGCGATTTTTTAGAAAATTTTTGAAAAAACTTAGCAGTTCATTATAAAATTTCTAAAAAACCACTGAAAAATTTCTCAAAAATTTTTTTTCTTGAAATTTTTGTACTAAGAAAATTCATAAGAATTTTTTATGAAAATTTCTAGGTTTGAAAATTTTTTTTTAAAAAAAATTTTCGGGGGGGAAACGACGGGGGGAAATGAAGTGCACACGTTTCTTTAAGTTAGTTTTCCGTTGTTAATTAAGGCAAACTCAAATGGGACTGTGCTGAGAAGCGAAATCGTTGGTTCCATTCGAATGCGTGTGATCCTTACAGGAATGCCAGAACTTCGACTGGGACTAAACGACAAAGTGTTGTTTCAATCAGTCGGACGTAAGCAAAGATTGCCTTAATTAAAAGAATTTGAGATCATTAAATTAAAAGCTTTCTTTTTTTCTTGCTTTGGCTTTCTTAAGCTTTTCCATAATCCGGCAGATTCACCCGGGGGGGAGGATTTGTTAACATATAAAGTTTTGTAGTTCGGTAAAAATTTATGTGTCGATTTTAAAACAGCATAAAAGAAGATAGGAACTTGTAGGTTTGAGTAATTAAATCCTAATCTTTTATTCAAGCACTTTTGAAACAATTAAAACTAATTTAAAATTTGTTTTCTTAATAAAGTCGTTTATGAATTGAAAAAACTGTCGGTTTGGTGTCGTGTTTTTTTGGGAAGTGAGGGTTCGATGGTGCCGCTAGGCGCCGCCGTGAAAAATTTTTGGCATTTGTTTTTGGGTTCATTTTCTCCTTTGTGGGCAAAGGAGGAAATTGGCTGCTTTTTAATACCGCTTTTTTTGCTGCGCGCTTTTTCCAAAAAATTTTGGGAACATGGATTTTTTGAAAATTTTAGTGCAGATTGTTAACGGATTTTATCAAAAAACTGCTAAATTTTTGCGCTTTTTTTTACCAGGCGACGACTTTTTTTGTTTTTTAAAAAACGTTTTTTTTGGGCGCGCTTTTTTGAAAAACTTTTTGGTGGACAGGGGGTCCGGCAGCGCCGATAGGCGCCGAAATTTTCTAATTTTAATTCTATTGTTAGCAGATTTTGTCTAAAAAATGACCAAATTTTGAGATTTTGGCTAATTTTTTAAGAAAAAAATAGGTTTTTTTTGGGGGGCCGACGGTGCCGATAGGCGCCGCCGGGGTAAATTTTAAGGGTTTTTAATGAATTTGGTTAAGAAAATAGCCGAATTTTTCAGGAATTTCCCTCTACCTCGTGCTCTAATTCAGCTTCTGTTCGTCTTCCATCAAAAAGTGCATTTCTCTCATCGCCTCCTCCAAACTTTCTTTGAATTTGTCCACTTTTGTCTTTTTCTCCGATTTCCATGCCGAAATGGCAAATCTGATGAATGTGTGCGATAAATTATGGCTCCACTAGGGCTCTTTTTGTTTTGTATTAATTTTGTGGAACAATGGAACCATTAATTTGGAATAAATGGAATTTTCGTTGTGAAAAAATCAGTTTTAGGACAGACTAATTGTAAAATTTTTTACTAGGAAACAGAGGAAAGGCTGTTGAATTGGAGGATGTGAAGTTCCATCAGTGCGTCCGTCTGTCCCGTTTCGAAAGCGAACGCACAATCAGCTTTATTCCGCCTGACGGTGAATTTGAGCTGATGAGTTACCGTCTCTCCGCTACAATAAAACCGTTGATTTGGGTCGAGGTCCAATTGGAGAAGTACGCACATTCTCGTGTGGAATATATCGTGAAGGTGCTGATAATGTCATTAAGATTGGGTCGGCGCAATTTTTTGAAAAATTCTATTTCCTTCATATTGTCTATTTTTAGTTTTAAATTATATAATATAGAGAAAAGACTGAAAAACTTTTCCTAATTGAGGGTTTGGCAAAAATCATACATTTATCTAGGATTTGAAGTCGTTCGGCAAATCTGATACCATATTAATTTATTGGTTTAAAATACCCCACAAAAGTCATTCGCTAAAAAATGCATGAAAAGAGTGGATGTTAAAAAAAGTGGGCTAAAAATAAATTATATAAAACACATTCAATACTAGTCGAAATGGCCTTAATGGTTTTATATTGTCTTCCATTAAATTTTAGGCGAAGTCCCAATTTAAACGACAATCTATCGCGAATCACGTGGAGATAATTGTGCCGGTACAAAACGACGCGGATTCTCCCAAATTCAAAAGCACCGTCGGATCGGCCCGTTACGCACCGGAGATCAGTGCATTTGTTTGGACCATACGGAGTTTTCCTGGTACCAATGAATGAAACTCTTCCTTTAAAATTAAATTTTCACTGCAAGGAGGTCGCGAATATCTCATGAGGGCCCACTTCAATTTGCCTTCCATAGAGGGCGAAGACAACGAAGGGAAAGCGCCGATGAGTGTCAAATTCGAAATCCCTTACTTCACAACATCGGGGCTACAGGTTGTCAATTCGAATGTGTCTTTTGGTGAACAGAAATGACAATGTTAGGTACGCTACTTGAAGATCATAGAAAAGAGCGGTTACCAAGCGTTGCCTTGGGTTAGGTACGTTACTCAAAACGGCGACTACCAAATAAGAATGTGATCAAAGAATGTGTGATAAAGGATTTGTATGTTGCCTTACTTTATTTATGTAAAACATTTAATATCTTCTGTTGAAATTCGGTTCCTTTGTTTAAGATAAAATGTTTAGAAAGAGGAGCAAAGATATTTAAACTCAGTAAACACATTTCATCATTTGTTGAGTTAGGCTAGGAAAATTCAGTTTAATGTATATTAAATTTTCCATTTTTATACTCTCGAGAACTTAGGAATTTGAAGAATAAAAAAGGATGATTATATTCTTCGACATAAATAATTATTTTACAATTAGATTGGTGAATAAGTCCGTGAGTTTCTTTTACTAATTTTATTTCATACGAAAAGAGAACAAAATAGACCTTGAACCTCCGCCCTTTTTCCCTTTATTATCTTTCAAAAACCACAACCAAACATATTTACTTTTAAAACTGGGAGCCCAAAATTGAGTGGTGCAAATGTTGGAACACAAAAAGGAAATAATCTATAATGCACAACAAAATTAAAAATATCTCTTTTTTTTTTGTCTTTTTCATTGGGACACAAATTCGGAAGGATTAGCGAAGCTTCCCCTTCGCATAATCATATATTTGAGGTTAAATCGAATATTTGTCTTTTTTATTGTACTTGCATATTTTACAGTCATATACAGGCATTGTGATATAAAATTTACTAACCGGAGATCAAAATTATCAGTGAAAGGTGGAAAGAAATGATCGGTGTTAATCCAGTGTTTTGCGAAAAAACTGATATGGGAGTAAAGGGGGCGCATTCCCAAACGGATCATCGCTGATCTGTTGCTCCATCGATGTCAAATCCAAACCCAAAATGTTTGGCCGATTAATTTCACTTTGGAAGTCCGATTGTTGTTCGACGACACAACTCCGTCGCATTTCATCGAAGCATTCACCAAAAGCGTTGTCGTCCATGTGATGGTCGATGGTGGACATACACGGCTGAATGAACGGATTGGACGATTCGAACAAAGTATTTCCAGCCAATGTTTGAAGCGTAAGGTTCAAATTGTTGGCGTCGGCCGAAGAATTACTCTCACGTTGGCCATAAGTCAGAGTGTAAGGCCTAATTAAGCCAAAATTATAAGAAAAGAGACACGCGAAAGAAACTTCACCTAAATGCGCTTTGAGTTAGCTTCGGCGGATTTGAAACATCGCTTTTTTGTGCGTTATCGTAAATCGTGTGATTTTCATGTGCTGCCTTAACAAATTAAACAAGCAAAGTATTGGCATCAAAAAGGCAGAATGGTCTCACAGCATTGGCCACTGTTTGTTGCTTGGGCTGTTGCTGTCCGGACAAAGGCATTTCCCCCCTTTCATCGGCCGTTTCTTTGCGCTGCGACATTGGAGTGGAATTTACCAGGACCGCTTGGGGTTTGGGCCTAAGCCGTGGGTTAACTGATGTTGTTGTGGCCCGTCGATGCGTTTCGGTACAATGTGAAGAGGCTGTGTTCACAATCATTCCTTCTGATGCTGCTAAAAGGGCCGAAGAGCTGCTACAAACGGCCGAACAGTCGTCCGTTCGGTGCCCGGGGAGTTCTGACGGTTTTATCCCTGCGACGAATGTTCGCTGCATTCCGTCTCGGCTGTGCCTTTCTTCGATGCCTTCACCCGGCCCTCTCCCAACCGAAGGGGCCGTGTGCCTTCGCCGTTGTGCCTCAAAGTCGTTAAAAGCCTTTTCATACAAACGCGCGTAATCGGAGCCAAGCTTATTGCGCATTTTCAGAATCTGAACAGCTTCACTCAGTTCGATCCGCAAACTTTTCTGAACAACAAAATTTACAAAATCGAAAAAGAGGAAATAACTTCGATGTTATACACTGGACATTTGCGATCGGCAGCGAAAAATGCCAAATACGAAGCTTGGTAAACATTTGGCCTGTGTTTGGCATTCAGAGTGAGGAGAAGATCTATGAAGACGAAGATAACATTCAAGAGAAATGACTAACAATAAACCCACTAATTATGGCCTTTATTTGGTCAGAGATTGGCGGAGAGTCGGGGAAAGTGAACAGTCCATTTTGAATAGCCAACGCAGATTCACCAAACGGAAGTGAGAAGTAACAAAGTTTGTACAGCAAAATGCCCAACGCCCAAATGTCGGACTTTGTATCTAAAAACATAGTCTTTTTGATATGAATTTTGTTCAAAAAATCAAATAACTAATGCTAACCAATTGGAATGCCCGAATACAAATCAATCATTTCCGGGGCTCGATAACTGAGAGTGGTGTAACGTTGAATCTCTTCCTCCATAAAGGCTGAAAAGAAAAGTAACTGAAAAGTTGGAGAGACAATGAATGATTGATTGAATGACCATGGGTGTAATGTTCCTTAGAAAGAACTTTTGTTGTGGAGCTGCCAAAATCGCAGAGAATGTACGTGGACTTTTCATGAGCATTCCGTTGGTCAATCAGAATATTTTCTATCTAAATGCAATAAAAAATATCATCGATTCCATTGGGTTAATACATTAAAAGGGAGGGGGTCTATAGAATTTTTATGAGGGGCAGGGGAGGGGGGATTGGCAGCCAAAAACGCGAAGGTAGTCCAATCTCGACGACCTTTTGTTTGCCGAAAAAATAAAAGAAGTCCGCAATAGGGAAAAAGAAATTTTGGTAAGTATTCTATCATCTTCTATATAGGTACCCTAATAATCCAATGGGTTGACCGTACCTTTAAGTCGCGATGAATTACGGGCGTTTTCGAATGGTGAAGACGTGCAACAGCTTCACAAACATCGCAAAAAATATCCAAGATTTCACGAGCAGAAAGCCATTCATTCAGCAAAAGCCGAGCATTCATCAATTGCAGAACATTGGCTAATCAAAGAAAAAGCGTTTGACCCATGGAATTTGTGTGACTTTACCTTGGTAATAAGCCTAAAATTGAAAACAATTTGAATTTGTTTACTTTCCCGACTTCGTAATCCCTTTTTTGATTAAAACGTACCGTCAAAAGCATGTAATCGTAAATGCCCACTTTGTTAACAGAAAGCTGATGATCAATATATGAAACAATATTTTTGTGGCCGTTGAGATTTTTCTAAACTGAGTAAAACACTATTTAATATTGATAATTGAAGTAAAAAACCGACCACAATTTGAATTTCGGTCCGACATGCTTCGACCTGTCTCGGGTCATCGCGCACTAATTGCCTCTTTAGGGCGTAATTTCTGCTGTGTTTGTCAGTGACTAAGTAGACAATAGCAAACCCTCCTAAAAATGACTTCGTTTGTTTATTATCCCCCATTTTCATCACCTTCTGCCAATTTTCGCTCAATTGTGTACGTTTTTTTGTTCAATTTAACCGTGGTGCCTTTGAGATCCTTTGCATCACCAGAAATATTGTTCGAGTTTCCAGAAACACCCTTTTCTTTCTTCGATTGCTGCTTCTCTTCTACACAGGTCAAAGGCTGCAGTTTTGGGCCGCTATCTTTGCTGCCGCCACCGAATATTCCCAAAGGCATAAATAAGATGATAAAATACGAAGTCGAATTGTAGAAAATAAAAGGTTTTGTATAAATAAAGTTTCTTTTAAAAATATTTTATTGGTAGTCACACCTAGAGCCCGGAGCAGGACCGGATCCTGCGCAGGATTTTGCAGGATCCCAGTCCGCAATCCTGCATTTTTTGGAAAATGCAGGATTTGCAGGATTAATCCGGCCGGGTCCTGCAAAAAATTTTGAATTCCAATCCTGCAACAGGATCCGCAAATGGTCATTTTTTGGTCAAAATCAGTTAATTAATTGATAAAATTTTCAAAAAAAAAATTTTAGACGGCGCCTATCTGCATAGACGGACCCCTTTGTTCCTAGTTTTTGAAAAATTGCGCCGAAAAAAAGCATTTTTGAAAAGCAAAAAATAGTCAAATTTATTGACCATTAACAGATTTGATTTCCGATCTCTTTTTACCTTCTGACCCATTCGAAAAATCTTAGTCGCCCTTTTAATGCATCCCGCCAGCCCCTAAAATTTCTTGTCAGGTTTTTTTTTTTTGGAAATTTCATTGAAATTTTTTCAAAATTTCTAAGAATCCGCAATCCTGCGCGGGATCCTGCAAATTTAAAATGCAGGATTAATCCGGCCGGATCCGGTCCTGCAAAAATTTTTGAATTCTAATCCTGCAAAAGGATCCGCAAATTTGAAATTTCCGAGCTCTAGTCACACCGTTTCAAAAAATGAGATGTGTACCAATAAATAGAGAATGCAGAGAAAAAAACATCTCTCATTTTGGTGTACTATTTATTTATCTCTGTTAATAGAGAAAACCCGAATTTACTTCGGCACATATAACTTTTTTTCTACTCATACAATTTACACCAAATTTTGCATATCGATTGAGAAAAAAATTCTTCATTTTTCTATGCTGAATTTATTATTATTGTCTATGCTCAAGTTCAAAAGTTACAAGTTTAGAACACCCATATATTTTTTCTAACTCACCAAACTGTTCAACATTTGCTTAGAAAAAGCTTCTCCTCATCAAGAGCTTTTGAATGATACCAAGATCTTTCAATTTAGTTGGCAAAAAGCTTCCAAAATAATTTCCGAAAATCTATTTTTAAATTTTTTGGACAAAAATAAATAAAAATATTCATGTTGCACAACGGACTCGAACCTCCGCCCTCCTCCTCCCTTGTCCTTTTACTATCTTACAAAAACCACTTCGCCACACATGCAAATCTTTTTGAAACTGGGAGGCAAAAATTGAAACGGTGTGTAGTGTTTTAAAGTTCAAGCAATGCATCCACATGACTTTGTATCAATAAAAAATTTTTGTTTTTTGTTTAAAATACCTAGAAATAGTGTAAACATGTTAAGGCTCTTATGCAGTTTATCCCCATAAAATCTGACATTCATTTTGACCAATTTCGAATCCCGGATCCGAATTCGAACAAAAGGTCGAAAATTCAAAATTGGTTTAAAAAATAGATAGGTAGCCGGAAAAGAATTGCTCTTTATTTTAACAGTTCCAAATAATTTTAAATATTTTTTACAAAAGATACATACATATTTGTTGACTAAAAGCATGTTTCTTTAAATATAAAAAGTCCCATCATGTCGAATTCCGGCGAATTAACTTTTTCCGACAAGGATGATGTCAAAGGGTCGGTATTCTCTCTTACCCATTCTAAAATTCCTTTTATTTAAAGTAAAACTGAAGACGACAAATCCCGTGGCACTAAAAGGAAGAAGCGAAAGGACTCGCCTAGCAGCAGTTCGTCGACATCTTCCAGCTCATCTTCCTCCTCTTCGTTTTCATCTTCTTCAGAGTCTGACGACACTTCGCTTTCCGAAAGTGAAGGCCCTCCCGCACCGAGCAAAGGTCTTTCCAACACATTTTATGAGTCCAATCAACTAACAATAATAAGCATTTTTTCGAAAAATTTCCATTTTTTTCTCAAATGTTTAGATCCGGGTTAGGGGTCGAAATTGAGCCTAAACAAGGCCATATTCGAGCTAAGCGCCTCGGATTACCCCTCAAAATAATTTTCTCAAAACAGTTAAAGAAATTCCGGGACCAATAATCTTTACCATTGCCTTTTTTCAGATCTATTCATTTTTTGTTTACTTTTTATTTATCTCCAAATCTATATAAAATATTGTTTTCTGCTTTATTTTTATTTTTATAATTTAGTCAAGAAAAGTAAACTTACGCACGTCATCAACCCACGGTAATATTTCATTTTTCTGCTGGGGACTCGAATTTAATTGTTGAATTTTAACTTTGTTTAGTAAAATTTTTATTCACGAATATTTGATGAGCAAATTGCACGTTTCCGATGTGAAGAGACTTCCAGCGGAAATAAGTCAAAAGGTGTGCACTCATTTTATACTTTGAATTTTTATTAATCTGCTCTTTTAATTTCAGTATCAAATGGTGCAAAAAGAGCTCATTGGGAAATTCGCATCGGGAGACTATGCCAAGAAACCAATAAGTTTCCGTGAGTCAGTTTCATGTTTAGGGGAGAGGAAAGAATTAGTAATAAACAGTCCAAGATGAAAACCAATGAAAGTTCATGGGAATCGGGAGACGAACTCCACCCCCATCCTATGGATGAATAGTTTTAAATAACTAATATTTTCAAATGGGTACCGTAACAATTGTTTAGTCGGATAACCATTACTCTTTGCAAAAGGAATCGACGAAATTACGCTTGCGGGGGCGGCAGCACAGAAGGCTTTCAATCCTGGTCCAACAGTCGCTGAGTACTTTTTGAAGAAAAATGGTATTACACTTAAACATCCGCAATTGCCTTGTTTGGTGCAAAGCGGCGGTGGAAAGCATAAAAGCTTTTATCCCATGGAACTGTTGTTCTTTGCCCAATAATTTGAAGATGTCCATTTCTTTTTCATTTTTTATTTGTTTATTTTTCTATAAGTAAAAATTTCGATTGTTCGATTATGCTAATTAATTTGTTTTATTACAATATTCAATTACCTTTTTACTTGACTTTTCATTTCAATTGTCCTATGTTAATTTGTTACTTACTGTTAGCTATTACAACAATTTCAAATCGTCCAGCAACCACGAACGTCTTTTCTTTTCAGAATATGCCGATCTTCGGCGATCCTTCCTCCCCTTATGACGAAGCCGTAGAGAAAGCGACTGCGGAGACGATGACAAATGAGAACTGGACATTGATGTTGTGAGTTTTCCAAAGTGGCGCATCTGTTGGTTGAGTACCGTTCGTTTTCCATTGTCAGTGACATTTGCGACCGCGTAGCCTCCGAAGGTCCCCGCGCCTGCAAGCAGTGTTTGTTGTCGGTGCGCAAGCGTCTCAACCACCGCGACCCCCACGTCGTTCTGCTGGCCTTGTCTCTGTTGGACTGTCTTTGGAACAATTGCGGAACGCACTTTCGACGCGAAGTGTCCTCTAAAGACTTTGTCGGGGAGCTCAATTACAAATGCACAAATGTAGGGAAGGAACAGAGAGGGACAAAGGCCAAAGGGACTAAAAAAGTCCATAAAGTATTGTTCTTTTTTCTGTCCGTATTTTTGGTTTCGTTTTTTGCACGTTTTTTGTCTCCGCCTTTTTCAGAGTAATCGCGTTGTTGCGGAAAGGGCCCGTTCGCTGGTGAAGAAATGGGCGGAGAACGAATGCTCAAAGGACAGTTCTCTTTCGCTGGTTGAAAGTCTTTACAGAGATCTTCGAGACCAAGGTCAAGAATTAGTCATAAAAAGCACAAGGAAAGTCACAGCCTTTTGTTTTAGGAGAGAAAGGGTAAGCAAAGGCAACAATTTTATGACAAAATTTCCATTATGTTTTATACCCAAGTAAAAGTGGCCAAATCTCCGAACCGCAAATGTCTGGGCACCGTAAAACCTCCAACTTAATTTTTTTTTTTTTTGTTAGTGTCCATAAATTTCTATAAAATTGGCTGAAGAAAAATATGCTTTGTGATAATTTAAAAAATTATCACGTCATTTACCTCTAAATTTTTTATCAATTTCAAAACATATGAGAAAAATTTTTGAACCCTTTGTTACCAAGAAAAACCATTTTATAGAACAGTCGAATAACTCACAGAATCAGCTTTTTTCACGCGCAGTGCAAAAGACCTCATCCGAATCCGTAATCATTAATTTATATGATTTTTTTAATTATCACTAAAAGTCTCAAAAACAACAAATTAAACTAAGGATTTATGGACATTGATAAAAACGGCACACGAAAAACTCATTCTTCATTGTCAGGCTAATTGTAGACTAAAAGCAAAAAGTAAAAGTTTGAATTCTAAATTTTTTGTTCAAATTCAAAGCCCGTAAAGAATCGCAAAAATTTGGCAGTTTTTAATGAAAATATGTTAACAAATTGCACTGAATTTTCAAAAAAAAATTCCGGCGGCGCCTAGCGGCACCACCGGACCCCCCCCCCCCAAAAAAAATTTAAAAAAAGTTGTTTGAAAAATTATTGAAAAAAGAGGAGGAAAATACGAAAAAGGCAAAGGAAAGTGAAGGAAAAAGGGGGGGGGGAAGGAAGGAGAATGGAAGGGAGGAAGGAAGATGTTTTCGGCCAAAAGTTCCTCTGGGAATTGGACTGAGCTTTGAGCTCGATTCGACAACCAACAATCATTGTCAGAAGAAGAAGGCGATTGTCAGCAACGATCCGAATGTCGTGTCGAGTGAGCAGGAAGAAGCGGACATTGCGAAGGGTCCTTTTTGGTTGGCTTAAACTGAGAATTTAAATGGTTCAGCCATTGCTTTGTCATTGCAAGAGGGAGGGAAGCAGCAGCAATCCTCACAAAATTTCTACCCGAGTGCCGTCGTTGGCACAGCTCCGACAAGGTTTTGGCATATTTCAGAACCTTCAATTGAAATGGGACAATTATTCAAATGTTAAGCCAAATGCCCATTAATCCCACGACACAAAAATCGCAGTTCAAAAAAGTGAAGGCCCTTTATGACTTTGAGGCGGCGGAGGACAACGAGTTGTCCTTTTTAGCTGGCGAATTGATAATCGTATACGACGATAGGTTTTTATTTTTTGGCTTTTCGTTTTGCGATCACTTCGAATTCCGTCCGTTGTCAGTGACCAAAATTGGTGGCGCGGGTCGACGGAACGCGGCGGCGGAGCGAGCGGACTTTTTCCGGCGAGTTTTGTGACCGAAAACTTCGACAACGGACAAATTTCGAACGGAACGGAACGAAACGGCGAGAGAACGGAGGCAGTGGAAACGGCGGTTGTCCCAAAAGTGCAAATCGATGAAACTGTGCTGATGAAATGCATCGAACTGCTCGAGAAGTGTGACCCCGGGGCCGACCCGTCGTCCGACCCTGCCGAATTGCCTTTTCTCGAGCAAATGGCGAAGGCTCAAGCACCACTCATCGATCAGAAACTCGTCAAAATTGACAAAGTGAGCAAGGACGGGTGAGCCATTGTCCACTTGAGGTGTGTTTAGCAGCTCAGCATGTTGGCCGAGGTGGACATCGCAATTCGCGAGGTGCTCACCGCGTATGACACGGCCGTGCAGCGGGTGCCCATGCCAATGCCTTTCTCTCCTCCCGCGGGCTCACTCGCCTCGTCCGCCCCTCCGCCCGTCTCCTTCGCCTCCACCGCTTCAGTTCCGTCTGTTAATACGCCTTCTTTCCCAACCCAATGGACTATGAATGGACAGTGGCAACAGCAGCAGAACCAAAACCAATGAAATGTTGGAATGGTTCGGATGGAGGAGAGAGAGTCATTCTGTGGTCCATATAAATCCATTATAAAAATGACCGATTTAAAAACTAATTTTACTGCTTAAGAGTGAACAAATTTATCTAAATGAATAAAGGGCATGTTTTTCCTCTTTTATTCATATTTTTTTCTCCAAGAAGCTCACTTTAGTAAAATGTGACTATGAATTGTTGCACCTTCAAAATGGTGGCGCGGGTGGGAGAAAAGAGTCGGGGAAGAGGTGACCGGTGATGTCGTCTCGGGTTTCATCGACGAAAGTGGGGGAGGGAGTGCAGGACGATGTTCCCACTATGGTTAGGATTGGAGGGGAGTAATGTTGGCTGAACTGCTCCGTCAGCAAGGCAAACATACGAAATTGGAAGGTCTAACAGCAGGCGAAGGGACGGAAATGAAAGGATGAATCTGAGCGTGAGAAAAGAGACCGACCAAATCATTCTCAATTTCAATGGAGAACACAAAAAGACGGAAAAGGAGAGATGTGCTAATGCGCAAAACCGTAACGGAAAGGTGGGGGGGGGGGAACACCCTAGGGGAGGAGGAGGAGGGCACCCACCCCCGCCCAATGCGTCGGATTGCCCTCCCACTGCTGGTCCCATTACCGTTGACCCTCCCCCTCCCTCATCCACATTCGGTTCATTCATTCATCTTTAATTAGGGTAATATTCTGGAAATATTGCGTGCCTTCTAACCTCCCTACAATTCCCTTAGAATTGCGTTTCCCTCCCCCCCCCCGCCCTCCGATGACGAAACCATCGGACGAACAAATGCTTTTCTGAAACACAAAACAAAGGCACGCTTCCGCCTTTTTTCATCTGGAAAAGTGCTGTGTAACCGGATTTGTCCTCCCCCCCCAAAATGCTTTTATAATTAGGTGCCCTTTTCTGAGCATTGTTTTGATGCCCTTCGGCATCTTTGCTCTACCCAAATTGGCCCATTAATTTTTAACACCTTTTGTTCTTCGTGGGTCTGCTCACTTGCCAAACTCCTCCCACCATTTTGTTTTGTTTTGTCTGTGTCCAATTTTCCTTCCCAAATTAATTTTGGCATTGCCGTGCCCTTCCTTCGTCTCCTTTGCGCTTCCCTTCTTTCCGTTCCGTTTTTGCCAATGTTTCGCCGTTGTCCGTCGCTTCGTCCCCTTCGCTTCTTCGTCCGTCCCCCTCCCCCTTTTCTCTCCCTTTTGTCCCTTCTTTTCCTTTCGCTGCTTTCAGTCAATTCGCAAAGTTACGAATCGTCAGAAATGAGAATTATGGAGGAAAGAGGTGACAAAACAAAGAAAAAGTGAACACTTTGGCTTGGATTAAGGCGGAAAGCGAATGTTCTACCAGCCCTGGTCGTTTATGAAGCGGACGCCGTCCGTCGCCAAAGCCAATGATTTCCAAAAACGCCCCGAAGGGCGACAATTTCTGCTCCGATGGGTCAGTCGGCGTGCCATCCCAATCATCCCCCCCCCCATTTTAAGCCTTCCGCCGATCATTTTGGAAAACGGTCAACTGTCGTCCCATTGATGCGATTCGGCCGTCGACCAGCGGAAAGGGCGGCCCCTCTGATTCGGTTCGGGAAACGAGCTTATATTCGGACAGATGCCGCACCACTGATCAGATTCGGAAGGAGTTCAGAAGAGAGAAAATGAAGAGAAAAAGGAACGATGAGAAAAGAAAAATGGAGAGACGGACAAACAGACAGAGAAAGTTGGCGATTGATCACCCAAAGATTTACACAGAACATTTGGAAAAGATAACGGAGTGACACAAATGACGACACTGCCCATTGTCAGTGTGAGAGTGAAAGGCGGCCGATCGGACAGAATTTTCCCATTTCCGCTCCAATTCCCTTTGATGCAATCACTTTTTCATATATTCTCTGTTCAATGCTCTTCCGATCACCAACCGACGTACTTCTGACGTCCCTGCCCCAATTTCGTACAATTTCGCATCTCTAAGCAGCCGTCCCGTGGGGTAATCGTTGATGTAGCCGTTCCCTCCCAGCACCTGATCGGTTGCTGCGTCGGTACATCCTTTGGTCACCCCCCCCCCCGTTTATTTGACCTGAATGGCGTCCAATGCCATTTGTGTTGCATTTTCGGCCAAAAAAAGGATCGTTCCAGCAGAATCCTTTATAATAAGTGTTTGATCACAAAGTTGTCAGAAGTTGACAAACTTTTGCGTTTAATCCTTCGTCTGAGTCCGCCGCATTTTTTGCCACTGCGTATAAATACGCCCTGGAAGCGGACAAACGCACGTACATATCCGCTAATTTGCCTTGCATTAGCTGAAAATGGGCGTGTCCATGCGATTGCCAAAGGCACTTGGGCTTTGCCTGAAATGTGCCGATGGGACTGCTGAAGGCAATGCGCGAATGGGCATATTCGAAGGCGACGTCACAAGCGGCTTGCATCAGTCTGCGGGGGGGGGGGGGTTAGGGCAAAGGGCGGCGGTCTCAGCGCACCCGAGGGGTCCCGCGGCGAGGACCAATCGCTCGGAGTCGAGCCCGGACATCAGCACGTAAACGCCCTTGTCTTCTTGGCCAAGGACATTCTCAACTTAAAATCAGAATGGAATGCCAGCAAGTTCGACCTTACTTGGCACTTCGCAGTTGTCAAATACCAATTCGCCCGTGTTGGAGCCGCGCATTCCCAATTTGTCCAACTTTTGGGCACGCGAAAACCCAGGAAAGTCCTTTCGATTGAGTGATTTATTGCCTGTCAGTGCCTTCCCAACTCGGCATGCACCTTTTCCACTATAAATGCCGTAATTCCGTGTTGATGCTTGGCAGGGCTTGTTTTGGCATAAACCACCAAAATGTCCGCGTCGGGTCCATTGGTTATCCAAAATTTTGAGCCGTTCAACACGAAGGAACGCCTGTCGCCAGTTTTTCGTGCACTCAATTTCTACAAAAATAAATTAGTTAGTTTGCTTTGTTGGCCCGAGAAAACACCAAACAGAAAATGGCCAATGTCCGTTTCCCAATGGCATTTTGCCCTCAAAATTTTGGTGCCACAGAATGTTTTTCTCCCATTCCTTTTGCCCACCATCGAAACAACATCAGAACCCGCATTCGTTTCGCTCATTGCCAATGCGCCAATGGCTTCGCCGGAGCACAGCTGGCCAAAAAAGTGCGGAAAATGAGCAGAAAATAGAAAAATGCCTTGGGCAAGTATTTGGCTTTTTGCACGGGTGTGCCATGCCGACGGATTTGATTGACGCAAAGATTGGAATGGGCCCCATAACTGAGAGCGATTGATCCGCTTGCACGAGACAATTCCTACAAATGTTTTTTTCCACGACTGAATTTGCCGTACGATCTGTCCTCTTCCCCTCCGAAATCATAAAAAACAGACAATAATCAGCCATTTCATGGATAAACTTTAGAGAAATCCCCGGTGGCGCCTTCCGGCACTCCGAAGGATTTTCATTTTGCCACGAAAGGAACATTCTGCCTCCTGCCCACCTCCATCACAATGCAATGGTCCAAATAAGTGCGATCCGACCCGCCATACTCCGCTGGCACTGTGACCCCCAAAAGGCCTTGTTGACCAAGCAATCGCCAAAAATCGCGAAGTTTTGTGAATTCATTTTGACGGTCAATTTCATCAGCAAAAGGGGCCAATTCCTTTTGAGCGAGTCGAAAGACCAATTGACGAAGCTAACGGAAGGAATGGAGAAACTATCAGAAAAAAGTCCGAACACCTGTCGTTGTTCCTCGTCCAAACCGAACAATTGGTCATCGATGGGATAAAAAGTGGAGAGAGAGGAACGGACGAAGGAAAGGGGCGAGGGGAAAACACTTCGGACGACACGGGGGAAGAAGCAGCGCATAATAATGTAAGGAAAAAGCGGTGATCAGCCAAAATGCCGAAAGTGGGTGGGATTGGTAAGAAACAAAGTTTCACATATTTTGAGGAACAAAAGGAATGAAAAAGCATTTGTTAAAATCAGCTGACTTAACAGGAAATGCCATTCATTTACCATAAAAGGAAGAAAATGAAATCGATTAGTGAAAAATAATGGAAAATGGAAATGAGCAGAGAGAGAGAGAGGACAGTGAGAAAGTGGACGAGGAATGAATGAAGAGATAAAAACAGCAAAATGATCGGATGGGGGGGGGAGACGATCAATGGACGTGGGACGAACG
The DNA here is from genome assembly GCA_004148225.2 of Heterodera glycines. Lineage (NCBI taxonomy): Eukaryota > Metazoa > Nematoda > Chromadorea > Rhabditida > Heteroderidae > Heterodera > Heterodera glycines. The sequence continues at coordinate 9,321,229 of CP049708.1, read as the reverse complement.
CACGAAGAAAAACGGAGGGTTAAATGGCTGAAGAACGCACTTTCTTTCCAAAAATAATTTTTTTTATTTTTACCTTCCCTTCTTTTCCTCCTTTCCCTTTCCCTCTCTTTTCCTTCTTTTTCTCTTTTCCTCCCTTTCCATTTTCTCTAGGCTTTGCTGCTTCCAATGTCTTTCGTTTCTCCTCTTCCGTCTCCGTCCGTTGTCCATCGCCACCGTCAAAGTCCATGGCCCGCCGTTCCAATGGCAATGGCAAATAAAATCGTGGAGGACCAATTTGGCGCTGTTCTTGACAAACTGAGACACGTCGAAGAAAAGGAAGCCAATTCGCCCGATTTACTCGGTCACTTGGGTCGGCGCCGTCCCCTCAAAATGCCTTTCCCCCCCCCCACTCAAAATGCCTTTCCTTCTCCTCCCTCTGACCCCATTTGAATTGCCTTGGCATTATTTCCCTTCAGGCGCCGTCCTCGCCGAGTCTGTCCACGCCCTGGCGCCCGTCCCGCCCTTCAGAGCATCGGTCAAAGATGGATACGCTGTGATCGGTCGGTTTAGCAGCAGCACAATTAAACCCATGTCGATTAAGCCTATGATGGGGTGGGAGCACGGCGAGTTATCGCAGCACACACAGCCAAAATATCAGAAGGACGCTCGGCAGAGAATGCAATTGGCACGGGCGAATGCGTACGAATAACCACCGGGGCAATGGGTCTGCGCGGGGCTAATGGCCTTCATTAACAAATTAGTCGCTTTAAGTGCCTCGGGGAGCTGATGCGATTGTGCAAGTGGAGGACACGCGCGTGTTGCAGCACAATGTGAGGGCGAATTTTCCAAAAAAAATTAGCGAATTGCCCAATTAATAACGGAACAGAGGCGCACCCTTTAGGAAGAGGAAGAGCTGACGGTGGACATAATGAAGGAGCCTCGGGAAGGACAGGACATTCGGTGAGAAAGGGAAGCACCGATCGGGCGAATCGAAGTGCCACAGAGAGAGGGGAAGCGACGTGGCGGAGGGCCAACTTCTGCTCGGACACGGCACGGTACTAAACGCGGCAGAAATCGGGGCGATCGCACTGAGCGGCAGGAAAAAAGTGGGCGACGGCACAGAGGTCGAACAATTGACGAAGCCGACATTCGCAGGTGCTCATCTACGAAAGGAAAGTGCGCGTGTCCGTCATTTCCACGGGCGATGAACTCGTCGACTTTTACTCGTCGGCGGACGATCACTCGCCCCCCCGGCACGGAGCAGTGACGGACACCAATCGGCCCGTGCTGCTTTCGCTGCTTCGCTCCAACGGATTTTGCCCCGTTGACTTTGGCATTGTCCACGACAAGTCTCTCTTTCTCTCTCTGCTTCTTTCTCTCATTTTGCACTGTCTTTAAACCCTTTCAGCCTTTTTGCATTGATTGACTCTGTTCGAAAAGCGCTGACTCATACGAATATTTTGGTGGTCACCGGCGGAGTGTCAATGGGCGAAAAGGTAACCCACGGCGGAGGGGGGGGGGGACATTTTGCGCCAATTTACCGGAAATGGTAGTGCCATCGAATGCTTACGCATCTTAGGATCTGCTGAAGGAAGTGCTGTCCGATCATCTCGGCCTTTCCATCCATTTCGGTCGCGTGTTCGTTAAGCCCGGCCTCCCCGCCACTTTTGCCTCCGGCCATCTCTCCGCCTCCCCTTCGTCCAACCCCCCCAAATTCGTCTTCGCACTCCCCGGCAATCCCATCTCCGCCTTCGTCACGGCCCATCTTTTTGCGTTGCCCCAATTGCGTCGGATTGCCGGGATGGACTCCCACTGGGAAAATGCCCGGCTTCGAGTTAAAGTTGGTCGGACCTTTCATGGACGAATTTGACCACAAATAAACCCATCCCCATCACATAAATTCTTCAGCTCGCCCACCCCATTGGCCCTCTCGACTCTCGACCCGAATATCGCCGCGCTCGCCTCGTCCGCCTTTCCTCCGCCGACGGATTGCCTTTCGCCGAGTGCGTCGGCGGAAACCAATGCTCTTCTCGCCTCGCTTCCGCACTCTCCGCTAACATTCTTTTGGAGTTACCGCCAAGGGACGAAAAGCGCGAAACGATGTTAGAGGGAGAAACAGTGACGGCATTAATAATCGGACCATTGTAAAAGAGAGGGGCAATTAATGAACGCGAAGAAAGTGCAATTTGAAAGGCAACAAAACAATGCCAAAACTATCGGAAGAATCGACTGATGACAGATCGCATTTTACTTATTTGTTTAGTTAGAAGTAAAAAAGACAAACAGAATAAAACTTTCCATCACAGAAAATACACATAGAAAACTGTCAAGAATAACAGAACTCGAAATATCCGTATAAAATAAAAGGAAAGGAAAGAGGAAAATGAGAGTCAATTAAATTGAAAATGGAAAAGTGCGAAAGGAACGAACGGACTTTGAGAAATCAAAAACTAAAACAATTATCACAGAGACCCCTTATCAGGAGCTGGTTGTGATTACTTCTGCGCCCGTCCCCCGGACAAAAAGCACTTTTTGCAAATTGTCCGAAATCACCTAAACACTTTCATTTTGTTGCGTTTAAAATGTCAAAGTACACCTCCAAATACTGAATGTAGTCGTCCACTTCGTCCTCAAAGAAAGGCGGCTTCGGAAGAGAAAAAAGCACCAATTGACTGCAGCGCGAGTGTTCCAAAATAAGCTCATTGAGTCGGATTGCCCCGTGCATTTTATGGACCTTTAGAGAAAAATGCGGTGACGGACCATCCCATTTTTATATTTCTAATATATTTCGCATTTCGGTTTCCAGTTTTGATGACTTTTCTCTTTTGGCTTCGATAATTTCCCCCCCCCCCCCACTTATTGTCAAAGTTCGTCCATTCGTTGACCTTTCTTCGGTCCAATGCCTTTAATATTCGCTGTCTCCTCTCAGTGTCAACGCATGTCTCCGCTTGTGCACTTTCTTTCCTGGAAAAAGAACGGTCAATTGGCTGTGCCGTCACTTCGTTGGGTGGACATTGTCTCTGCCACTTGGACTCCCTCCGTCGTCCCTTGCCCTTCCTTCCGTCCTTTCGTCTCCGTTTGCTCTTCCGATGCGTCTTCATCAGTCGATGCCTTTGTCTGTTCCTCTTGCGTCTCCTCTTCCTGACTTTGCGTGTTAGGCTGAAATGCAACAGATAAAGGGAGTCCATTTGCTCCAAATGGGTCAGTCACTCCAATGTTCGCTTCGTCGTTCAGTTGGGTCGATTGGAGCGAGGGCATTCCTCGTCGTTGCATTTGCTTCAGCATTTTGGTCCTTTCCTCCATAAGCAAAGTCCGTTCGTAAGCAGTAGTCGACAGTTCTGGGTCATTGAGTTCTGTCACCTGGCAATGAACGCACAAAATGAACCGTCCGATCGCTTTCCCGCGCCCCCACCAAAATTTCGGCATCGATTCGCAATTGGTAAACGTAGTGTTGGAGCTGTTTCTTCAGTTTTGCGCTGTTTTCTTGCGGACGAGCAACTGCAACGATTCGAGTTTTGCAACTGCGCCAAACTTTGCTCTGTTTCAGCAGAAAAGTGATCAGCACACACAGTCCGCCATCTCGGACAATCCAATAAACGTCCAAATAGCCACTCAATTTAACGTTGCTCGGAAATTCGGTTATTCCCTTCGCCACCAAAAGTGCCATTCCATTGACCGCGCCAGCCAACAATTTGTCTTAATTTAGAAGAGTATTGGCTGATCAAATTCATCTTTAAACATCGTCTTTACCAGTGAATGTTCGGTATTCCGAGTCGGCCGCTTCGTCTTTGCCCACTTCCTTCGTGGGCCAACTTAAGAGCAAAGTGTTCGGCCTTAACCCTCCAATCCCGATGCTTTGGATGAGAGTGTTGACACTACCGGTTATCTTAATGCAACTTGATGTTCAATAAAAATAAATGTTTAAAACATATTCTCACCATCGTGCCCAACCCTCCCCAAAGTTTCCTGAAAAAAGCGCCCCGAAGTGATGTGAAAAAGTCGTTGCCAGAATAATACCGTATGAAAATTTTGTTCGAGACACCCCTTTCTCTTAAAATTAAAAAACTTATTCTCATTGTCCACCTGGTCTTCGTCATATAAAAGGGTCTTCGCAAATCCTCGGAGGCCCAATTCGTTCATGTCATTTTCCATTCGCTTCTTCACTTGATGCGCGGATTTCATGTCGTTTTCATTGCTCGGATTCCCCCGAAGAAATGACACAACCATCGTAAGTCCTTTGCCCGCCTTCAGTTGCGACGCAAAGTTCAACAAATTCAGGTAACGCAGGTCGACCAATTCCTTTGACCAGGGCATCGACTGAAGGATGAGCAGTTGCGGTCTAAATGAAACGGCAATGTCCGATTGTGTGATGGCACGCATCCCGAACCTCCAATTCTTCGGATGCGGGTCCTTCTCGGGAATCTGCATGAGACTGTATTGTGCCGTACTCAGTGCCAAACCGCGAATGCCATCGCCCCATTCTTTTTTGGCCCTTGGGGGTAATCGGAATTAGAAAATTGAACTATCAACCAAACGAATTACCCTTTCCATTCGACATATTTGTAAATGACAATGCAAAAAACAATAGACAAAATGGCATAGTGCCAATGTGTGCTGAACATAATGAAGAAGCAAAGAGCGGCCCCGAGGACGGACAACGACCTAAAAGAAAAGAAAGTGTCGCCAATTTTGGCTAATATGGGACCAGTGATAGTAAACGAAACGAGGACGCCAATTAGGAGCACCCAAAATGGAATGCAAAGCACAAATGATGTTAACGAAGGCGTAACACATCAGAAAGAAAAAGTCGAGCACAGCCGCGATAGTGTCCATTGCGCCCATCAAAATGCCAAGTTCGGCGATGAGAGTGGTGAGCAGCAAGCCGAAGAAGGGCTAAAACTGTCCAAGTGGAAGACAACCCGGGCAATCGGCATGCCTCATTTTTCTTGGTCACTTTGGCGAATGGCTGGAGGAAGGGAATGACGTCATCTTTGGCAATGCTCTGCAAAAGACGAGGCGCGCCTATTTGGGATGGACAAATGGTGACGAGCAAAAAACATTTCCATACTGCAAAGACATTGAAGAGCAGCACCGAAAGTGGACAGGAAGGACCCGACCAGGACAACCCATTCAGTGGGCCATGCCAACAACGCAACGACCATTCGCCCGTCCAATGAGAGGCCGGTCCTTTGGACGAGTTAAGCGTGAATGGGAAGTGGGCCTACCCCCGAACAATTTTATCCAAACATTCATTCGAAAAATGAATTGCTTTTAAAAAAGGACGCGGGGGAGAAAAGCAGCGAGAGAGGGGGCGAGGGAATGAAATGATTTTAGTTTTTACCTATTTTCCCATTTTCACCACCTATTTTCGCATTTTTAGCACCTAAAAATCGTATCCCCATAAATGACCATTTCCCCGCCCTTTGTCCACGCTCTTCTCCCACATCGTCCTGAGAAATTCGCTCACGAAAGGTGAAATTTCAGTGAAATATATCTCCCACTTGTCTCTGATCAGCTCGGGTTTGATTGTTGCGCCGAACACAAAGGCCAATGAGAAATAAATGAAGGAAGTGGTAATCTGCGCAGCGATTGTGCCCCCGGGGATGGACTTCTGCGGATTGGCCAAGTCGCCGCTCATATTGGTCCCAGTGAGAATGCCCGTCACGGCGGGGAAGTAAATGGCCATGATAAGGAAGAAAGAGCTGAAAATGAAGGGAAACACAGCAAAGGGACAAAGTGTTACGTCTTGACATCCTGGAAGACTTCCTTGGAAACGTCAGCTTTCTTTCCTACGGCGTATTCATGAAAGTCGGGGTAATTAGGATTGAAATTGCCTGTAACAATTGAGGGAAATGCATGGGAATTAAAAAATTTTACCATCACTGACCCCAAAAAGTGTCAGTGGCAAAACCGGGAAATCCATTGACACAGGAGGCATTCAGAAGGTGACTGTTGTTGTCCTTAGCAGAAAATTTGATAACCCTTAAAGGTTGTCGAAAATTTTAAAAAAGAAAAAATATATCACAGGTCTAAAAGGTAAGTCGAGTTGCAATAATCGCAGACGGACACTCCCTCGGGAATGGACTGATTTTTGAACACGCCTTTCAAAACTGCATCAGTTTGAAGCAAATGGTCACCGATCATGCAAACTCTGAATGCAATGATTTGAAGTGTACAGCTTCCTCAAACGATACTGTTGTCCGCTTCCGGAAATCGTTTTTTCAACGGCACCAGCGTAACAAGCCAAAACGGAGAGAATGACACAGATGAGCGAAACCTTAGGGAAATTAGGGGGACAAAGTTAGGGGAAAGAAAACGAAGAAGTTACAGGTGCAAGAAGTTGGACAAAACGAACACCCATTGCAACGATGGTGAACTGAACAATGAGCAGAAAAGTAGCATACAGACGCATGTTGTTGGACATCATCCCCAAGAAACCTGTCGAGGGTAAGTATTTGTGTTACTAAAATAAGCGACTTTTCAAGGGGGGAATTTGCGTCGCCCTCCCCCAGGGTGATTTCTGTCGCCACTTCCTTTGGCCCCTTGGCCGTGTGCTGATGTAACTCACCAGTGTCCGTGTGCGCATTTTTACCGCCAATTGTCATCCCGGGACAAAGGTACAACTGAAAATTTACGGATGAAAAGTCAATGGGTTGACCGGAAGAATTCACCAGAAGAATTTCAATTCCTCCAACCAAATACATGGAAGTTGCAACAGTGTTGGCCAGATAGAACAGAATGCCAACCGCACTTCCAAATTCAGGTCCCAAATTGCGTGATATCATAAAATATGCTCCTCCGCCTTCCACGACGCCATTGGTCGCCACCGCTGACACACTAATACAGGTGAGAAACGTCTGAAGGACACGTGAAAAAGTGAATTGAAAGAACGCAAAGTTACACAAAGGCAGCAAATGAAGAGCATCAGAAAAGTGTGCGATACGCCAGCGACACCGACGATCCACGCCAAACGGATGAACATGGTGACGCCAAGAATGTGCTGGATGGTCGGAAGGTACACGCCGAGCATGACGCCGAGCTTAGCCTGTATCAGAAATGACGACAATGAATGAAATGTGTGCGAATGGCTTAGAGAGACTAACCCGTTCTTCGATTTTCTTTTTGTCTACATAGAACGAGGCGGGTTCTTCCTTTTCGTATAATGGTGTAAAACCAAACCCTTGGTAATTGGAGGCCATTTCTACTACCGTTTTTTCTGTAAAAATTTGTAGAACCCGAAATTTTGAACTCTTGAGAATCGACCCGGGGGGGGGGGGAATTGGGGGCAGGACAGGCACTTTTAAAAAATTATGAAAAAAACTGAAAGCCAAAAAAATATTTTAAAAATAAATTTGAATTTTAACACACTATCCCGAAAATGAGCTCCTGTACAAAAAAGAATTAATTGCATGTATGGCTAAATGTTTTTTGAAGATAGTAAAGGGAGAAAGGCGTAGGTTCGAGTCCGTTCAAAAGTGTTTTACTTATTTTTTAACAAAAAATTTGTCTTTGTCTCTTCTGTTCATTTCTACCTTTTTGTGTTTGCTCGCCTCGCGTTCCATTGGGCCCGGCGTCGTATATCCGCTGATATACGGAGCAATAAAATTGTGTGCCGGCTCGTTGTCGTAAAGGGCAAAATCGCCGTTTTCCGTTGTTTCTGTGTTTGCCTTTTTACGCAAGGAACTCCACGAGAGAAAGCCATGCTCTCCAACTGGAAACAATCGGACTTTAGCGGAAAAGCAATGTTTTTGATTAGCATTCGGAGAAAGGGACGGGAAGGGAATGTACGGCATTTGGTGGCAATTTTCTGTCTTTTATGCTTTACCAAAGTGCTGAGGATGAGCGAGATTGAACAGACTCAAATATGAGTGGTTTCGCCTTGGGCAGTTACTCAGAACTGCGCCAGCAGAGGACGACGAGGGCGAGTCGAGCAGAAGCGGCTGCGAGTCCAATTTGGCCTTTTGGGGACTCTCATCAGCTCCGAGCTGTATCCGCACTCTTTGCTGCCGATTGAGCGGATTTGGAGGAGAGAGGGGCAAAAGGGGCGAAGGAATGACTTCAAAAGCGGTGTGAGTGTGGGAACGGACTTTGCGAGTGGTGAACATAAGGGCGAAGCGAAACTAAACCACGGGGCGAGGCAATGGACGTGAAAAAGAGGAGGTTTAAGCGAAATCAAATAAAACAAAGCGAAGAGTGGCAAATGAGGCGGGAAAAGCCGAAAAGCAAACAAGGAAAGCATGCAATCGCAGGGCCAAATGATTAATGACTCAAATCGATTTTGGCGGGGGGGGGGAACGGCAGCTTCCAAAGCGCGGGCAGTGCCCCCCCCCCATTCGTTCTGTGTCATATGGCCCCATCCTTTCTTATCGGTCCATGCAAATGCTCTTTCTTCGCTTTACCTTCGGTGCTCGTCGCACTCAATTCGGAATCACTGCGATTTTTTCCATTGCTGTTAAATGGGAAGAGGAAATGAATTTAAAAATGATGGAACGAATTTGTGAGAATGCATTGCCTTTTTCGAGGCCAAAGGATGCCCATCCCATCGCCCCGGTAACCAATCCGAACCCCAAACAATGGACGGAGTGCCAATAATGAATTCCCGTGGCACTGTCCGATTTTACCTTTTGTCTTTGCCATTCGCCGCCACTTTCGGTGGACAGATTAAATTGCTGTTTCGTTCTGCCACTTTCTTCCGCATGAATGTCTTTCCTTGAAGGCCTTGTCTGAAAGAAAAAAAGAGGAAAAGTATAAATTATCGAAGGGCGGGCGGCAAGGCCAACAGAATGAATTTTCAATGATAGTAATTGGGTAATTAATTTACAAATTGATACTTTCATTTGAAAAATGCGTGTGCTTTTTGTGGGGGTGGCAATGGGTGCAAATAAATAAATAAATGCGCACTATGCAACGAATGCATCCAATTCACTCATCTCAACTCATCCTCGCCCTGCTTTGGTTAATTGATGGACTAATCAACCGATCAAACGTCGATTTTCCTTTTTGAGCGCTCGTTGCGGTGATCAATCGCTGCCCCGCCCCAATTGATTAATAATTATACATTTTGTACCTCACGCTGTTTATTCAACCAACTCTGTATTTCTAAAGGTTGGCTAGCAGATGATTGATCTGGTGGTTAATTGCTGATCCATAACACCAATGGGCCCCCCGCCCAGGAGCAAAGCATCAGGTCAGTGGGAGCATTGGCCAATTGAGGAGAATGGTATTCGGGTGGGGCACCGTAACCGATTACGGTGGGACTTTGGCATTATTTCCACCATTTCCTTCTTTCGTGCCGAGTCTTTTCATAAATTGGACAATTGGGCATTCTTCTTTGCTTCTCTTTCGCTGCTGCCTCGGCTTTTCCCTTCCGCCGGACAGTCGTCTTTGTCCTTGCTTTTGGCACTTTCCGATCGGACCATTCGATTCCTCTAAAAATTTTGTTAAAAAATTAAAAAAAAAATAGAGGACGGAAATGAATGAATGTGCTAAAGTAGCGAATGAAAAGAAACGCAGAATTACAGTCCCTTTTCTTCTGTTTCTTTTGTATTTATCAAAACTAATCCTCCTAATTTATATTCAAATCTCAAATTGGACAAAAGAGCAATGGAAAAAAAGAAAGAAATATGAAAAAGGGATTTGCATTACAAATTGTAATTATGATGGGGACCACCGATACGATGCAAAGGCAATTCAAAGGGGGAGGGATTTGAAGGGGGAGGGATTTTAAAGGGATTGGGACCGACCCGAAGGGGGAGGGTACCGGAATGATCCGAATGGGTGTGTGAAAGATTCGAATGGGGGGGACTGTGTTTGATTACGCTTGTTCCCGACTTTTCGACTTTTTCTTCGATTTGAATCCACAGGCGACGATCGAACGGAGAGAGAAATTAAAGGTCACACGCTATTATTACATTTAGATATTTTATTTGTAATTTGTTTATTTCTCCAATATCCAATTTGATGTTGATCATTTTTTCCCATTAATTCATATCAATTATCAATCACTTTATAGTAATTGCATGCCATTTTTGCTCCGTCTTTACTTTTACTTTCCAAGAATCAGTCGTTTGTTGCTTCCCCATTTCTCTTATCATTTGAACGACTTTTGCCTCTCTTTCTGTCCAATTGATTCGGTCCCCTTTTTCTGTTCATTTTGCTTTTTGTGAATGTTTCGTTCGCTTTTGGTAATGGTGGAAATAAACTGAAAACAACAAGTGGTTAATTAATTAATTAGGCTTTTGTCCGCGTTGCTTCAAAGAATGTGCGTTTTAGACAAGCAGAAAATTTTGGCCGGTGTCTCTGACGGCGACGCTCCTCCCCTCTCTCTCTCTTTACTTTTTTGGACTGTCCCTCCCCTTCGTCCATTTTTTTTTGTTGATCATTCACCGCTCTCTTCCTTCTGTCCTCCTTTCCTTGTCATTTCTTCTCTCATACTCAAAATTTCATTCCCTCCAATTTCGTTCCATCGTTTTAAAATGATGTGGATGTTCTTCCACACTCAAATCAAGGACACGGTTCTATTCAAATGGTGGAAAGTCGAAACTATCGGAAGTGAGTTTTTGGATGAACGAATGAATGAGCGCGTTCTGTTTAAAAGGTCTTCTGATCACTTGTTTGGTCATGTATTTTGGTGCCATTTGCTTCGAAGCCATCAAATGGCTTAGGCTTATGCTTGAACAAAAGTCGCGTCAGCCGAACTCCGCCAATTCCGCCGGACTCAACATGACAGACCAAAACAAAACAGTGCCAATGACTAAGTGAGCAATGGAAAGGGAGGGCAGGATTATGCCCATTCCCTCCCATCAGTCGCCGGTACGCCGAATCGCTCCTCTCCCGGGTCCATCTTCTCCAGAGTGTTCTGTTCACGGTTCAACTACTGCTCTCCTACCTGCTGATGCTCTGCTTCATGACTTTCTCTGTTTGGATTGGAATGGCCATTTGTGCCGGTGCTGCCACCGGTTTTTGGCTTTTTGGGAGGAGAGTGCCAATGTTGGCATTTGCATCGAGCGGAGCAGCGGGGAGCGGACAGGGATATGCGAGCACCGGCCGAACGGAACTCCATTAAAAGCCATGCATTCATTTTCCCCAATTAATTTGCATCGAATAAACGCATTTGGCCAAGTGCCCCGTCATGTTTCCTTTCTGTCGAATGTTTTGTCACTTTGTGTCAATCTTCCGCTTATGTTTCTTCGCTTGTATTTGCTTTTGCTTTCGGTTATCGTTAGCCATGCCAAAAATGGACATGACCTTCCACTTCCGTACCAGTGAGTTCATTCTCCTCAAAGAATGGCTTCCTCAGAGTATTTTCGGTCGGTTTGCCCTTTCCTCTCTCTCTCCAATTCCCTTCTCTCCCTTTTGTTAGCTTATCTCTTTTCTTTGCTTGCTGTGCTCGCCCTTTCGGTGGCTTATGAATTGCTGCGTGTGTTCAGAGCCATCCTTTTCCAAATCGCTGAAAGACGTCAGAGTGAAGAGGTCAGTAAGTCAATCAGTCCTCTGCTTTTGCTTTCCGATAATCGGTCCAACTGATCAGTGATCGCTTTCCCAGTGTTGTTCGCCGGTGGCGAGTGCTGCCCCATCCTCCGGTGCCATTACCGCCTCCTCCTCATCCGTCGCCGCCTGCAACTGCTTGTCTCCCCAACTCTTTTACAATGTCCCCCAATGGTCGTAAGTTTCCCGCGCCCTCCCGTAGCCAAAAAAATTTCGATGGGGGAATAACCCAACTTTTTTTATTTTTTTTGCTCTTGGGCCAAAAATATTTTTCCAGTATTATAAGTTTTTCAAAAAACCAATTTTGCCATTGAAATGGTGTAGGTGCCGCCGGGGAATTTTTTTCGAATTTTCAAGAAAATCTCCCATTCCCATCACTTTCAGCTTCTCCTCCCAATTGGTCTCCCATTTCCATCTCTTCCAATCTCTGCTCCATTTCATTCAGTTTTTTTTGGGTTTCTCTCTGATGCTTGTTGCCATGACGTGAGCCATCAAAGTTAAGCATTGTCCGCTTCTCCCACTTCGTTCAGTTACAATGTGCCCATCTTTGTCGCCCTCCTCTTGGGCCATTCGCTCGGTTACTTTCTCACCGCCCCTCTCTATCGCCATGGATTGGCTGAAGAAAATCGGACTGGCGGAGATTGCTGCTGTTCATAAACTTCACTTTTTGTTTGCATAAATTCATTAGCAATTAAGTTAAAGCGTTTTAATGGTCCAAATGAGAGGACAATGACATTTTGGTGGAGTAAGAGCCGGTCAAACAATTAATGAGGGGCAATTGCCCTCAATCGGAAGTGCTCGCCCTCGCTCGCTTTGTCCTTGGCGAATCTGCGTTGACAATTAGCAAATGATTGTTGGCCGTTTTTTGCTGCTGTTGCTGCAAATGTTGTCGCGCGTTGTCAACGCCAATTACCTTAAGGGACGGCTTAACATTTAAGCCGACGGATGGGCAAAAACAACCGAAGAATGTCTTCTGATCTGTCCGATCAGATCGTCTCCGTTGGTCGTGCTTTTTCTCAAGGAGTTGGTCATCGATTTGCGATGTTCTCGCAAAATGGACTGACTGATTTCGACGTCGTCCAGCGGTGTCCTATTCGGCTGATTGTTTTGAGCTTGCTGCCCCTCCCCTCACTTTATTGTCCGTTTCTTAAAAGCTGCATAGGCAAGAAGCGCGAAGATAAGGGAACAAACGCCCGCCACGGCGGAAATTGAAATTCTCCGCGGAAGAGAGTCCTTGCTAACAGCTCAATTTCTGATCCGATAAAGTGCGGAATGGCAACAACACTCACCTAAACATTGCCGTCCAAAGACTGACACAGACACTTAGCACAACGCCCAAAATACAGAGGAACACCTGAGGGAAGATGGGGCTGAGGCTAATTAGGTAGGGCAATTAGCAATGCCTGCGCTCCCCCGGAGGACATCTGCTTGGCCGATTCCTTTCGCGGAGGTATCATCTGATGCGACAGCGGCCCCAACTTGGCGCCCTCCACGCCCATCCGCGCCCCCTCGGCCGCGGCGGCCGCAATGGACGGGTCGTTATGGGGAAGGCTGAACTGAAGGAGAAAAGGACAATTGCCAAAATAATGACGAATTCTCACTTTATGTTGTAAGTGCGGGGGCAATTCGCTGTGGCGACGCTTTTCGTAAGTGCCAATCATTGAAATAAATAATTTGCCAAAGGATCAAAAGGCGATCCTCCAATAAATGAAAGGAAAGCGAAAAAAGTTGCCGAATGCGATATTTTTGATGATAAAATAAATGGGAGTGTCGGAGAAGGACACCACGTGTTAAAAAGTGAGGCGAATACGCTTAAGGATGGAGAAAAGGGAGAACAAATGGCAATTTGTCGGGAAAATGAGCAAAGCGGGGAAACGGAGACGAACAGCAAGCAGCAGCAGGTGGGGGGAGGGGGAGGAGGGAGAGAGGAAACGGGGAGTGGAAGACGGGGAGAGGGGCGGGGAGAGGGGGCGGGGGGGGGCTAAGGGTGGTAGCAGCGGGGGAGGTGGGAGGGACTGTGGTCGGAATGGAAAGGGAAAAGGGCCGGGGAAGCGATTTTATTTATAAAGAACAGTCGAATTGGGCGTGAGAATGAATGAGTGTGTAAATGGACAAAAACAAAGCCCACCAACAGCCGTAGCAGCAGCACAACTGATGATGGTGACGATGGATTGGCAAGGCAATGGAGGGCATCAAAAGACTAATTAGGAGGAATTAAAAAAAGAAAGGAAAAATTAAGAAAAGAGAATGATGAAAGTAAATTTGATTAAGAATTGATAGACAGAAGAGAGAAATGCAAACGGAAGAGAAAAGGGCGAAGGAAAGTGGAAAAAATGAAAGAAAGTGCCGAGGATGGCTGTGATGAGTTAATGAATACGGAATGAGTGGGGCAGGGGGGGGAGGCTAAGTATGTTGGCACACAGAGTTAGGTTTGGAATAGGTTTAAGAAAAATGGGGGCTATGTGGAAAAAGCATAGGTATATTTTAACAAATCTCTCTCTCACTTTCTCTCTTTTCCTCTCATTTCTCTCTTTTCCTCCCCAATCTCTCTATCGCTTTCTCTATTTTCCTCTCCCTTTCTCTTTTCCTCCCCAATCTCTCTCTCTCCCTTTCCCTCTCTCTCTCTTCTGCTCCAATGCTTCCCAATTTGGCCATTTCCTATTTCCCTTTTCTTTAAAAGTTTCTAATCCAATTGTTTTTTTAAATATCGAGTGATGAATATCTTTACTCAAAAGGCAAATGTTAAAAAAATATGGGAAGAAATTGGCGAAGTTTTGGTGGGGGGGGGGGGAATTGGCTGAATACATTATTTGCCGGGGCGGATGCGACAAAATTTGTGTGGATTTCGCCACAGGGAAAAGAAATTGGCACCGCGAGCCCTCGCGGCCCATTCTTTCCCATTTATTCGCCCGCCTTTGCTGTGGGGAAAGAAGAAACCATCAGTCCAACAACGGCGAAAGATGAGAGGGTGGCGGGCGGAAGAAAATTTGGCCGAAGGGAAAGGGCGGGCAAAGTGACGGGACGAACGAACGCAACGGCACCCATTCCCTTTTTGGCACATTTGGAGGAAAGGCAATTCGTCCCAGTCAAATATATTTTTATTCAAGAGTAGGAAAAGGAGACATTAATAGCATTCCAACTTTCGAGGAGAAACTTTTGGTTTCAATTTTTTAGGACCCGTGACGACGGACAGCGAAATATACCAATAAAAATTCCCTTATGATACCTTTCCCCCCCAACAAAAAAAAAGAAAAATTGTGTTTCCATTGTAACGACTTTCTGTCTTTTATGGCTAAAGCAATCGCAAAAAACAAAACAATAAATAAAAGATTATTGGATTATTGGCAAATTTGAAGGGCGGAATGAGAAAATAAAAACAAAAATGAAAGTCCAAACGGACATAAACACTACAGTCACCCCACACAAAGGAGGACAATGCCACCGCCACAATTTCGATTTCAAAAAATTAATTTTCCTTTGTTTCCATTTTAATTTATTGGGTTAAATTTTCATTTCAAATGCGGAATAAATATTAATTTATAAAAAAAACGAAAACGCAAAAAACCAAGCCAAAAAACCAACAAAATGTGAAACATACAAAAAATAGCGAATTCTTCGTGATGAAAACAGAGAAATGTCTTCGATGGGAGGGAAACCGAAGACATTGCAAAGGGAATGAGTGACAATGGGCGCCAAAATGTTACCTAAAAAGAAAGCAAACCAAAGTCTGTTTTGGGCAAAAAGCTTTTAAAATTGTTTCATGATTTATGATCTTCTGAATCCTTTTCCCTTTGCTCCCAATTCCCCCAGCCGTTTTTACCAGTTGTGAAGAAAATATATGTAGCATAAAGTCCAAACAAATAAGTATAAAGCATTTGGAAACCTAAATTTTGAATTTGGCAGTAAATGTGGGGGAGGGGGCAAAAGTCCGCCGTACTTCGCGTCGCCAGTGACTCCCTCAACACCAAACCCTGCTTGCGATCTTCGAAAATGTGATGAAAATGAGAAAGTGAGAAGGTCTTAATAGTGTATCTCATCAGTTGGACAATTAATTCTCAATATTTTATTTACGCACAATAGGCGAAATGAAAGTGGCGAATTTCATGCCGAGGCAATGACGGAACAACGCAGCAGAACCCGCCCTGAAGGTCAGTTCCTCAGTGATCGGTGCCTGTCCAATTAACACTGATTTTAGCCCTTTTGGGCATCACTTACGGCAATTGCACAGCGAATCCAAAGAATATCGGAGAAAGAGGAACGCCAACTGCTGAATTCTAAACAAGTCAATCAAAATGGAATTATCACGAAGCAAACCGAATATTTGGTTCAGAGTTCCATTCATAAGGTACATCAGTAAGGTTCCAGAATAGAAAATGAGGGTAAGAAAAGCAGGGAAAACAATGGCGTTCAAATGTTCTTTCGGTCGAAATCCCATTTGAGAAAAAGGGTTTGGGTAATGCTAAACAAAAGCGAACGCATTGGTCACTTTTTCATAAGCAGGTCTTTTATCACAATATTAGGGTCGAAAATGCCAAATTTAAGAAACGCTCAAACACTTTTGGAAACATTCTCCACCGGCTTGCTTTGGAATAATGAGCATTTTTTGGAAAAATTTTCCAAAAAACTTAGTAATTCATCATAATTTTGGAAAAATTTCGAGTTTTTAAAATTCCTTTTTGCTAACAGATTTTGCTGAAAAATTGCATTAATTTAGAATAAATTAAATAGGTAACTTACAAATCGGAGAAGAAAGTAAGTTGAGGGAACCACTAACATATTATTTAACATAGCGGCCAAAAAACGACGGCGAACATTTGGCAGATAACTGAAAATGAGATAAATGTCCAAAAATAAAAATAAAACTGGCAAAACTAAAGAACCAAGGGCACCCGGTGAAGGACTTGACAAAATACTTTCATCAAATGTTCTTTAGCTTTGCCTAACTTAAAAAATACTCGCGAGAATGTTGTCGGTTATCAAACGCGTAAATAAAGCCCACATAACTGAGTGGCATCAAAATGGCACTGCCCACATAGATGAGACATTCTTGCATAGAAAGTACCTGTACGGCAGGAACTAGCTCAAGTATTAAAATATAAATATATGAAAATTATTTTTATAAAAATGCGGGAAAACAGACTTTTTAATTTCCGATACAGAGTCAATTTATATAATACACATACTGTATGTACATATGTATAGGTAAACGAAGCAATTTTTCGCCAGTATTTTGCCATTTGCCACAAAAATCCTAGCCCTAGGGATTAGTAATCCCGCGGCATCTCGTCCACAAAAAATTTGAGTTCCATTCCAGCCAGTGATCCTCAAGTTTGAACTACCTATCCGGGCTCCATCTAATACTTAATTACTTAACAGCAGAGTCAAGCAATTATTTATATGTATTAACACACCGTTTCAATTTATCTTGGTATCATTCGAAAGCCCTTGATGGGGAGAAGCTTTTTCTAAGCAAATGCTAAGCAATTGGATTGATTAGGAAAAAATATGAGGGTTCGAAATTTTGTTTCTCGAATAACTTTTTAGTTAACCCTTTTTTTGCTTTTAAAAACCCTTACATTTTGTTCGTAATTTTTTTCTCTATCGGTGTGCAAAATTTGAAGAAGATTTAACATCAGAGAAAAAAGTTAAACATCACGAAGTGAATTCGGTTTTTCTCTATTAACAGAGATAAAGAAATAGTACGCCAAAAAGAGAGATGTTTTTTTCTCTGCGCTCTCTCTTTATTGGTTCATCTCTCGTTTTTTGAAACGGTGTTAATTTGACATTTCCAATGGTTGAACCAAAAATTCCAACAACAAGCGATTTTAACGAAGAAAACCCTGTAAAATCGACGCCAGAATCACATTCGTTAATCAAGAATGGATTTTTTATGAGTGAAGAATATGGGATGACAACGAAAAGTGTCTACACTTCACAAATTTCACAATCTGTGATAAAAGCTGGACTTTATTCTAAGAAAAATCTGGGAGTGCATGTTTCTGCGGCGGGTAAGTAATATTTTTGGTTGATGGTGTGGCACTTCACCTTTCAGGTAGTCTGGAAAATGCTATTTGGAATGCAATTGAAATGGGTTGTCGTTCATTTGCGTTGTTTGTCCGGAATCAGCGTCGTTGGAATGCAAAGCCTATGGATGAGTCAGTTGTTGAGCGGTGGAATTGTGCAATTAAAGTATGGCAAATTCGTAGACAAAGTGACCAATTGAGAGTGGGCGGTTAAGCAAATTTAAGCGCATAAATTCCCAAAAATATATTTTCCATTCTTTTTATTTATTTATATTTTTTAAGGTGGGATATGGAATTCCCCGGGTCCGTTCCCTGAAATGGTACAGAAATAAAATTTATTCAGAAGACAAAATTCCCGTTGCACCAAATCGTCCCACATGGCTCGTATTTGCTGAATGCCGGGTCACCCGACCAAAAAAAATTGGAGATGACACGGAAAGCGATGCTGGACGAATGTCAGCGGTGTGAAAGGCTGGGAATTCAATTTTACAATTTCCATCCCGGTATGATTTTGAATTCCCAACTTTCAAAGAATTAATTAAATAAGCAGTAAATTGAAGGCTCCACAACTGGAAAGTGCACGAGGGAGCAAAGCATCAGCACAATTGCGGACACCATAAATTATGTGCTGGAAAATACGCATTTTATTACGCTCGGTAAATTGGGTTTTGTTAGTATTTTTATTTTTAAATTTAAAAGTCGTGGAGACAATGGCGGGCAGTGGGAACACAATCGGTGCGACATTTGCCGAACTTCGGTCGATCATTGACGGAGTGCAGAACAAAGAAAGAGTCGGCGTTTGCTTGGACACGTGCCATCTTTTTGCTGCTGGTAGCGCTTTGTTTTTTTTTGGTCGCCTTCCCTATTTTTTATAAAGGCTATGACATTGCCAATAATTATAAGGGCGTAATGGAAGAGTTCGCTTCAACGGTTGGCTTGCCTTTTTTAAAGGCGCTTCACCTTAATGATTCG
>CP049708.1:8633125-8650780 GCA_004148225.2 Heterodera glycines | reverse complement strand
GAATGCAGCAGAAAGCGAATCAAAAAATTGTTAATTGGTTAACTTGAGGGGACCCGCGATCGAATGGCTGGGATTAATCTAATTGGAGTAATGGGGTGCTCTGATTGTACATTCAATACGTTTTCTCGTTGTCAAAGATAAATATGTTGGAAAAACATAGAAGGCTGATATTATGGATAAATGGATGAATTCGTTTATGACATATCTGTAGCGATGAAGATCGATAAGGAAGTAACGGAGGAAAATGAAAAAGACAAATTGCAATGTAATAAATAGATAGCTAACGATAAAATAACGCGCAAATGTATCAAAAAACGAACAGAATAGGCAAATGGGGTTAACGGTTTCGTAAATTTACAATTTTCGGTCAAAGTGTACGGACATTTGCCGAACGGTAACTCATGTCAAACAATCATCGGCATCTATGCAAGAACGTCCTCTTATTCTATTCCCTAACGACCATCTCAAATGATGTTCCCATTGGGCTGGTGCGCGCACTCCTCCAATTCGCTCTCATTGTCAGCACGGGTTGCATTTTTTGGATGTTGGTCTTCGTCGAGGCATGAAAGTTTGCCGTCTGGTCCCTGTGAGAGAGTGCGGCTGCGACTGCTATAGTAACAAAAAGCGGTGGTATAAGAAGTTTGCTCAAAATAGTGCAAATATTGTTCGAACTAATGAATTACAGAATTAACCGACCGAATATTCCCCGTCGGGCAACCGGAGGCCAATTCATTGCTAATATAACCCGCTTTGAGCGACTTTTTAATCCAAAGCTGTGCCAAAGCAAAAGCGGCTGGCAAATCTAAGTAGAGGTCCGCAAGAACAGCATAAAGACGGGTGAACCCCTTGACGATGCAAGAATCGAGCAATGTTCCTTTGTCTGACAAAGCCTTAAATTGAAGAAATTTAGGCTTCATAGCGGAGTCAGTTTAATTCCTTGGCGACACCTACTAGTACTGATTCATGGACAAAAAAATTAACAAAATTTCCATGCTTATTGACAATTTCTACATAAGAGGGAGATGTGATCATCATATTTAGCGAAAAAATTTTTGATTCTGAATCAATGCTCTTTCGTCTGCCCATATCGCCACCAAAAAACACACTTTGAGAAGTGTCGCGAGGTTGCCCATCACATTGTCGTGCATTTGTTCAAGGGCAAGAATACCGGCCTTTAAATGAGTCGCCTAATTTCTTACCATTCATTTAGGGTTGGCACCTGATACACAAACTCGTGGTTGAAATGTGGCACTTTCAATTCGGACAAACGCAATTCCGCCGTTTCCTGGTCGTTGCTTTGTACATATTCCTTCAAAATCAATTTGAATTGTGCCGAAAGGACATCAAGCGATTGATGACCGCCAGATGGAACGCATTTCCCATTGAGAAGATGGCGATTGTTGGCGAAGGCAATGGCATCAGCAAAAATATTCCTGTCCGAATGAAAACGGGGTTGAAATGAATGTACTTTAACCCTTAAGTTTCCTAGTGCCCCCTCCCCTCAAAAAAAAACAAGGCGTAAATCCCAGAGAAAAATTCTAAATTTCTGACTCTTTATGGGTTTAATGTAAGAAAAACTTGTTCAAAAACAAACTTACTTAACGGACTCCTTGCCATCCGAATTTTTATAGGCCAAAAACGAAATAACGTTCGATGTGACGATGTTTTGCTCAACCAGCTTAGCAATTAACACAGCCAACGTGTCACACAGTTTCGGCACGTCCTTACTCAGCTCATCAACCGATCCGACAATGTCTTCGATGACTTCGGTCAGTGTGTGGGCAGAAACCCATTTGAGTGCGACCATTTCGTCAATGAGTTTGGCGGTCAATTGCAGAGTACCGTTGGCTTGTTCCAACGCGATCATTACCAAATCTTTGATCATTCTGAACACAGTTTCCCCAGTGATGCAAAATTTCTCGAGAGATTCCTGCCAATCACAAAATTTGAAGGGTAGGCTTGGAAATGGATACCAATGCGTCTTCCATGTTGCCGCTCTGCATGTAATCACCAAAAATCGCGCGGATTTCGTCCTCACTGTATTTGCACACAAAGTCAGCGTATTCCACGAGTTCATCGTCTGTGTCCGTGTTCGACTTTTGCGAGAGTTGGTCGTTGTCATACGCCAGGTCAACGCAATCGAGGCCATATTCGAACCTTCCCCCTAGAAAATGTCTGACAGGTTAACTTTGAGCCTTTTGTTACCATCTTTTTTGATCGAACAGCCACTGACTCCGCGAGAGCGTGCCTTTCGCTCGGCTCTCCCACTTTTCAAATTCTTGAGAAGATTTTTGTCAATATCTAAAAAGAAATTAAAAAAAGGAACAATTAAAAGCTTTTTACAATGTTCTCCGAAGGCCTCGACAATTTTTTTAGCTGCCTCTGACGGAAGGACTCGCGGCGGTTCAACTCCATTTTCTTTGGCGAAGAAAATTTCGGCCTCCAGCTCTGGATCCTTTATGGGTTTGGAGGCTGTCGAATGACTTCTGCTTCGTTTCACTTTTTCATTTTTCATGTCCATGATACGATAAATATACCAAAATAATAAAATATATTATGATGTAATTCTAAAAAAAAAAAATTATAATTTAAGTCAATATGTAATTATTAGGGCTCGGAATTATATGAAAATCCGGTACTTCGGGGTCGTTTTCGTACGAGCACAAGTTTTTGGAATATAACTTTTTTTTCTTTGCCAACCAAATCCAACAATGTTGGTATCATTCGAAAGCTCTTTAGATTCTCTATTAGCCTGCAAAATTCCAAAAAATTTCATCAAGTTCAAAAAAAGTTCGAGCCAAAAAAGTTGGAAAATTTGGTTTTTTGAATTCTTCTGGCCATAACTTTTTTGAACCTTAACGAAATTTTCCGAAATTTTGCAGGCTAATAGAGCATCTAAAGAGCTTTCGAATGATACCAACATTGTTGGATTTGGTTGGCAAAGAAAAAAGTTATAGCCAAAAACTTGTGCTCGTACGAAAACGGCCCGTACGAAAACGACTCCGACCCGTACTTATGTGGTCTACCGCCCATAACATTTTTTTTTTTGTTTGAGTCTTAAAAAGGGATCGACCCATTTTCATGCCGCCGTTTCCATGCGGCCGTTTCCATGCCGCCGTTTCCATACCAGCCATTTCCATACCGGCCGTTTCCATGCCATATGCCATTTTCGTACCAAAAATTTTTTCGGCAAAATTTCAAAAATAGAAGGGGATTTTCAACATTTTGATGTTTCTCATGCATTATAAGACAATATATTTTATGTTTAATGTTGTAGAGAAGAAAATGGAAATACTTCTAACAAAAAAAGAACCGTGCAAAGCTTCAAAACAATGACCATTCATACTTTTTTACAAGCCGAAGTAAAAAATTTTTAAAATATTGTTTTGTCTATTTTACCAGTTTTATCCGGTCCCCGGATTCTTAAATTGGGTAATAGTTAAGATGGTAGCCCCCCATTTTTTGGCGGAAATTTTCAAAATTTAAAATTCGTTCAAAACAAGTTTCTAGGTGTTTTCGAGGTCGCTGATCACGATTCTGACATCCATTCCGCCCAATTTCGAACCCCGAACCCGAACATTTTTTAAATTTCTAATTTTCAATAAAATTTTTTTTTTGACTTTTTCGCCCAATTTCCTTTGTCACATTAAATGGCTGCGCTAGACGGACCGGGTCGATTGGGCCCCGCCGATTGGGCCCCGCCGGTTGGGCCCCGCCGATTGGGCCCCGCCGATTGGGCCCCAGTACGATTGGGCCCCGCCGATTGGGCCCCATGGGGCAGCCACTTTTTTCGTTTCGCATGTTTTAAAAAAATTAAATTATTCATAAATTTATTAAGTATGAAATTCTATCCATTCTTACAAAAGCAATAACTCGTACAATAGCAGTTCGTACAATACATTTATTTTACAAAATTAAGCTTATAGCTTGGGCCAAATCTAACAAGGGAACCGTCAGAACTGTGTCAGAAAATGCATGTATCATAACTATTTGATAGTGCAGGGCCGGGCTATTCTGAATTTTTAATGTTAGCGGTGTGTTGAAGCCAAATAGAAAAGTTATTGGACCTCAAAAATCAAAATTTTGACTGTGTTTTCCCCTTCAGGGAAGGTGGTGAAGTGGGGAAAATTTAAAAAAACGGTGGATCAGTGGGTTAAATTCCTATTTTTCGGAGGTCCAGGTTCGAACCCAACATGAAAAAAATACATTTTAATTAATGTGCCAAAGTTAACGATTTAAAAAACCATTTTTTATTTAAAAATATACATAGGTAATAATTTTTCTTTAGTGAAAGTAAACCAAAAGTCGACTAAAAAAGTGACTGCCCCATGGGGCCCAATCGTACCGGGGCCCAATCGGCGGGGCCCAATCGTACCGGGGCCCAATCGGCGGGGCCCAACCGGCGGGGCCCAATCGGCGGGGCCCAATCGACCCCCACCGGCGCTAGAAGAACTCCGTGGATTTTCGTTGAAAAAACTGCACGAAAAATTAGCAATGGAGGACAATGAGTTTGATCAGTGGCTCGAAAATATGGGTCTTCTCCACGCACGTCGAACGTGTCCACGATGCGGCGGAAACACATCGATTAGGGCAATTGGCGATCGCCGTTACGGTGTATGGCGCTGTACGACAAAGAATTGTCGCAAGTCAACCGGTTTTCTTGTCGGCACATATTTTGAAGGTTTATTAGGCTTAAAGGCATTGGGCATTATTGACTTAGGTTCCAAACTGTCTCCTAAACGTATTTTTGAACTGTCTTATCTGTGGGGCCGTAAATATGGGACTCTTGATGATGTGGAGCAGGAAACAGGGATTGGAAGGCCGACTACTTACTTTCCAGAGTTTGTGTGGCGTCAGCGTTTTGGTGAACGCGAGAATGTGTTTTTCAATTTTTGGTCGCATGTATCTGAGTTTTACCCATGCCAATAAAATGTTGCTGACGTAAAAAACTCAAAAAAAATTATTGAAAATTAGAAATTTAAAAAATGTTCGAATTCGAGTTCGGGGTTCGAAATTGGGCGGAATGGATGTCAGAATCGTGATCAGCGACCTCGAAAACACCTAGAAACTTGTTTTGAACGAATTTTAAATTTTCCGCCAAAAAATGGGGGGCTACCATCTTAACTATTACCTTAAATTGGATCGAGAATTTTTTTTCCCGAATTTACAATTGGTTTCAAATCGCTTTGTAGGGCTTCCATGGGCCCGAAAATTAGGAAGTAAGACCCGGATTTAACTATTCAAATTTAACCCCAGCAGGTACTGTAAGAACCCGAAGTCCCTAAAGCTCCGGGATTTTGAGCCCGGTTTTGGGTTTCCCGGAAGTTGCGGAATTTGGTTTAAACCTATTTTTGGCTCGGTTCAAAATTCGAAAAATTCAAAGATTTGACACTTCTAACTTTTTTTAAAACAATCGAATCCTGATAAATTTGGTATCATCCGAAAGCTTTTGGGGAGCTAAGTCTAAAAAGTAGTGAAAAATTTTCTTGGATGTTTTAATTTCACTGTCTATTAATATTTATACTTTTGGTACGAAAATGGCCTATGGCATGGAAACGGCCGCATGGAAACGGCCGGTATGGAATAATAGGATTTGGAATAAGTAAAATTGTAAAAAATGAGCGAATGTTAATTAAACCTAACTTATGCCAAATGGCGAGGGATCCCTCAGGCTTAGTTTTTAGAATCTTAATTAGAGACCGGACGGGCCCGGGGGCCCGGCGGGCTTTTACCGGGCGTCCCGGTCCCGGTCCCGTTTTTTTTTGGAAAAAAACGGGCCCGGGACGCCCGGTAAAACGGGCTTTTTTTGAACGGGCGGCCCGCCCCGGTCAATTTTCGAAGCCCGGTCCCGGTCCCGGGCCCGGTCAATTTGACCGGGCTAAAACGGGCTTAAATTTCACCAGCGAAACTGCCCAAAACTTGAAAAAATTAATTATTTATTTATGGCGAAATGTCTTTAATTCAAAATTTCAAGATAAAACTTTGGATTTTTGAAAAATTATATAATTTAATTCAACAGAGATTTAGAAAACCTCGAAAATCCTTTATGGCCTCGGACCAATGATTCCTAGAATTTATAAAATTTAATCCATAAAAATTTTTAGAAATGAATGCATCAGTCTGGAAAATAGGTCTTTTTGAAAAATTAAAAGATGGCAAAATGGCGGAGTGCCGCGAATGCAAAGCAAATGGAAGAGCCAAATATGAATTTGGCCTGCCAGACTTCAGCACCAAATCGCTCAAAAATCATCTTTTTTCAACAATC
Source organism: Heterodera glycines (assembly GCA_004148225.2). Classification (NCBI taxonomy): domain Eukaryota; kingdom Metazoa; phylum Nematoda; class Chromadorea; order Rhabditida; family Heteroderidae; genus Heterodera; species Heterodera glycines. The sequence goes on along the minus strand of CP049708.1, from coordinate 8,644,515 downwards.
CATGCAAATTCGGAATTGATATTTTTGAACAAGGCCATCCCAATGTTGGACTACAAATACTGATTTAATTTTGTTGGATGATAAAAAGTTCATAAAATTTTCCATAAAATTTTGGTTTAGAACAAAGAAAAGAAATTACGCAATTTTTTTATATTTATAAATGCATTTTTAAAATTTGAAAAAAGCCCGGTCCCGTACGGGCGCCCGGTCAAAATTTTGGACCGGGCCCGGGACGCCCGGTAAAACGGGCTTTTTTTGAACGGGCGGCCCGCCCCGGTCAATTTTCGAAGCCCGGTCCCGGGCCCGGTCCCGGTACTTTCAAAATTCCGGTCTCTAATCTTAATTTTTAAAAAAGCACATTTTTCTATTTTTGGGTTGGGGCCCAAACGACCCCGGGGCACAAAAACGGGGGCCCAAACGCTCCCCTAATTTTAATTCTTTTTTAGCCAAGTCCTCAATTTAAAGTCAAACCAAATAAAACTTACAATATTCTCCATAATTTTCCCTTCAAAGTGAGCATAAAATAGTTTTATTTGGTCTAGTATTCACCAAATTATAAGCTAAGAAAATCCTATATAATAAAGTTGAGTGTTTGTATGTATGTATGTGTCCGTGTTTGAATTTGTGTGGCGATTTGTTTTGTTTTTGCGTTAAAAATGAATTTGAAAAGAGATGAAAAGAAATTGTTTTGAAAAAGAAGAGAATATAAAGAAAAGAGACGAAAATAAATAGTTAAGAAGAAGCTTAAAAATGTTTCTTTTTCTTTCTTTGTTGTTTGTGTTATAAATTGATTTGGTTTTGATATGAAAGATATTGTTTTGCTTATGTAAATGGTAATGAAATTTTAAATGAATGAATGAGAATTTGTTTGAAAAATTTGTATAGAAGAAAAATGTTGTGCGTAAGAAAAAGTCAAGAAACAAGGAAGAACTGTTATTCCATAAGAAAATGCCAAAAGAAGAATGCGAGGCCGCTAAGCGGTCGAGCCGCTGTCGGTTTTATCATTCATTTCCGGTTATTGGGTTTCGAAGAATTGGTGAGATTGAATTTTGGTGACTGGAATGGAGCCGAAGGCCCCAGTTACGAGGCCGCGAAGCGGCCGAGTGAGTACCTTTGGCGCAAAAATTTGGTGAGTGGGGCCGAAGGCCCCCGTACGGTTGAGTCCCAATGATTGAAATGTTGGTGGGTTGAGTCCCAGTGATTGGAATGCTGGTGGGTTGAGTCCCAGTGATTGAAATGCAGGAGAATTGAGTCCCAGCGATTAGAATGCTGTTGGGTTGAGTCCCAGTGATTGAAATGTTGGTGGGTTGTCCCAGTGATTGAAATGCTGGTGGGTTGAGTCCCAGTGATTGAAATGCAGGAGAATTGAGTCCCAGTGATTAGAATGCAGTTGGGTTGAGTCCCAGTGATTGAAATGCTGGTGGGTTGAGTCCCAGTGATCGGTCCCTCCCCCTCCCCTCCCCCCAGCGTTCTCTTCCATTCCTCCGTCCTGGCCTCTCCTTTGCCCACCTCTCTCCTGCTCTTTCGCCCGCCTTTCAATGTCGCTGAGGTCACGCCATTCCACGAGCACTTCGTCTTGCCCTCCTCCGTCTTCTTCCTCCTGCTGCATTGGAAGTTGTCTCTTGGTCGACGGAATTGTCCGCGCACTGTTAGCAATGGGATTAACCAATGACTGTCATTGCTTTCTCCGTCCTTCCCTCCCCACTTTCTTTTCGGTCCTTTATGACCAATGCCTTTTGGCGTCCCTCCATTCGTTCCCAAAAGTGTTTGTCGGTTGTTCCCCATTTTCGGCATAATTCTGCCGGGCGACTGTTGTTTTCCGTTGTTCCTTACAACTGAATTTGTCAGTTGTTGCCTCTTTTAGGCGTGCTCGGTGCGTCGAAATATTCCTCCTCGTCTTCTTCGTCCTCCGAACAAACGCTTGCCTCGCTTATGGCTGAATCGGAATTAACACGCGGTATAAATAGTTTAAAATGTTGGACTCCATTTTTGGTAAAATTAAAGTCAAAAAAATGTCTAGGAATTTTCTCGGGGTTTTTGAGCAGTCGAAAATTATAATTTCCGAATTCACTTTAACTCATACAAAGGCATCTCATGCAGAGACAACTCGTATAATAAAAAGTCTAGCCTCATCGCTTGAATTAGCGTTCGGTAGAACCGTCCCTCATTTTTGATCATCATTTACTGTCGTTTCCCTCCCACCTTTCCTGGCCGCCATGTTCTCCTTCTCCCGGGCCTCGTCCTCTGCTCCCTGTCGCTCATTGGGCCCGACTCATTGCTGACCTCTTCAATCATGGACAGGGAATTCTCCGCGTTATTGCTGCATTTCAGCCTTTTCTCTTTGTCCGCCTTTCTTTCTGACAGTAAAATGGTGTTATTTCTTTGCTCGCTACAACAAATGCTCACTTTTCTTCTCCAATCTTCGGCTGAGTGCTGAACGCGTTCGGAAGTCCACCTTTTCCACCGCCCCCCTCAACCATTTGTCCAAGTTCTGTTTTTCTTCCGTCGTTTTTACAGCTGCTGATGTATCGATGCCATCTTCCGGGCCGAACAGCCAATCCTCCTCACTCACTGCTCCATCATGTCGCAAATTTAGTGAATCCTCCAACTCCACAGCCAAATCCGAAAGATCCATCCAATTAGCTAACAATGATCAAAACTATTCTTTGAGAATTTTTCACATTCAATAATTATATCATTACAAACATAAAATAAAGTTAAACCGAATGGTTTGATATTACAACATGAAACCAAAAAACAAAAGAAACGTAATTTTATCAATTTCATATGTATATTTATATTTTTTTCCTTTAATACAAAATGGATAAAGCCCAAAATACAAAAGCAAAATCAAAGTGTCTAAAAGATAAATGATTTGTCAGGACATAACCGGGGAAGAAATGACCATTTGAGGCATTTTGGTCTCAAATTCTTAAAAAATAGCACCTATACCGAAACTCTCGATTTCACACTTCAGCTATGGCCAAGGTTTATACAAATTGGAAGTGAATAAAAAGAAATGTTGGTGGGTTGAGTCCCAGTGATTGAAATGCAGGAGAATTGAGTGCCAGTGATTAACTAACGGCAAAATGGCAATAAAAAGGCACACATTGAGCACAGATGACAAAATGAATCTGAATGAGGAGACAATAATTCAAAAAGAATTTGAAAACAGTCAATCTCAATTTGCTTTTTTAAATTCATTCTCTAGGGATATATGCGGCATTGAGTGGCTATTAAAATTAAAGGATAGGGCGGGGGGGGGGGGGGAATTCGAGACCAAGAGACACATTATTATCACTACAAAATTTCCGTTTTAATTAATAAAAATGCCTACAAATTTCGCCAAACGGTGTAGCGGTGTTCACAAGGGATGGGACATTGGAAATGGGGCATCCATTTGACCAGGGAATGGTTGCTTTGCAAGGCGGCCAAGTCGACGAGTGCACCGACCACAGTTTCAATAGTTCGGTTGTTCACCACATCATCGCCAATATGCTTTTGGGCAACTGATTTTAGAAAATTAGTGGGATATATCAAAAGTTTTGACTTTTCCAAGGTTTGAAAGCGAATGAACCCACTCATTGTGTGGATTGAATGACGTTTGGCTTCCTCAAATTCCTCCTTTGTATGGCCGCACATTGCGACGGCGCCACTGATCGACCTAAAACATGTCAAATTGACGAATAAAATAGCCACTTGGACGAATCAAACAGCACAAATCAACAAAACAAAGGGTCAATGGCAACTCGTACAAAAAAAAATTTCTAAGAATTTTCAACTTAAACTTAGAATTTTTAGATAAAAGAAAATTTAAATGGATTTTTTAGCCTAGAAAAACTTTTTAAAACACTTAAATTTTCAAAAAATTTTAAAAAATCAGCTGAAAAATTAGTAAAAAGCTTTAAAAAAATTTTTGTTAAATTTTTTTAGGCTAAAAAACCATTATTTTTTTTATCTAAAAATTCTAAGTTTTAGTTGAAAATTCTTAGAAATTTTTTTTTGTACGAGTTGCCTATTGTACGAGTTGCCATGACACCAAAACAAACATTCATTTGAACAGCAACGTAATTTCTCATCTGTCCAAGGAGTATTTTCTCAAAGAACAACAGACTCCTATTCCAACATCCCAAGTCGCGGTCGCCGTACGAGCAATGATTTCTGACACATTGAAATGCAGGAGAATTGAGTCCCAGTGATTGAAATGCAGGAGAATTGAGTCCCAGCGATTAGAATGCTGTTGGGTTGAGTCCCAGTGATTGAAATGCAGGAGAATTGAGTCCCAGTGATTGAAATGCAGGAGAATTGAGTCCCAGCGATTAGAATGCTGTTGGGTTGAGTCCCAGTGATTAGAATGCAGTTGGGTTGAGTCCCAGTGATTGAAATGCTGGTGGGTTGAGTCCCAGTGATTGAAATGCAGGAGAATTGAGTCCCAGTGAATGAAATGTTGGTGGGTTGAGTCCAAGTGATTGAAATGTTGGTGTGTTGAGTCCCAGTGATTGAAATGCTGGTGGGTTGAGTGCCAGTGATTGAAATGCAGGAGAATTGAGTGCCAGTGATTGGAATGCTGGTGGGTTGAGTCCTGGTGATTGAAATGCTGGTGGGTTGAGTGCAAGTGATTGAAATGCTGGTGGGTTGAGTCCTGGTGATTGAAATGTTGGTGGGTTGAGTCCCAGTGATTGAAATGCTGGATGGTTGCTGAGAGGATCATCGAAATATCGATGCACTTAAAAAATGCGGTAATACTACCGATGGTATCACACCTTTTTTGAAAAAAATATTGGGTTGAGTCAAAAGCCACGAAAACATGTTTCCTTGGCTTTTCGTGATCGCTGATCACGTGGGTTGAGTCCCAGTGATTGAAATGCTCCCGGACCCGAATTCGAACAAAAATGTTGAAAGCTCAAATTTCCGAATTTCATTTTTGGTCTAAAAATAGTTTAAATGATCTTTTAATAAACCAATGATGAATTTCACTTCGTTTCCGTGTATTCAAACAAAGTTTGAATCGAAAATGCTAAATTCGAAAAATTTGAATTTTCGACTTCGGGTCCGGGATTCAGAATTGGTCGAAATGGGTGCCGGATCCGTGATCAGCGACCCCAAAAAGCCCAGGAAACATGTTTTCGTGGCTTTTGAAAACAAAAAATATTTTTTTCAAAAAAGGTGTGATACCATCGGTAGTATTGCCAAAAATGCTTTTTAGCAACCCATGGCCCGCTAAAAATACTTGAATTTTGTTGCATCTTTTCATATTTTCTTCTTGTGGAATTGTGTTTGTGACTACAACCGCTTCAAATCTCGATTTGTTCAAACGATCGATGGCCGGTCCCGAAAAAATGCCATGGACACAAATTGCGTAAATTTTACGAGCTCCCGCTTCGAAAAGCCTGAAAATATAAAAGTATAAATAGCAACATTCGCTAGTATATTTGAAGTCAGTGACTTTTCGGCAGCCAAAACAATGGTGCCGCAAGTGTCCGCCATGTCGTCCACTAAAATGGCCACTTTGTCTTGCACATTGCCCACCAGTGTCATCTTCTCCACTTCATTTGGATTATTGCGTTCTTTGTGGATGAGTGCAAAAGCAGCATTCAAACGATCAGCAATTGATGTCACACTAAATGGGCAGAATAAACCTGGAATATTTTATGCCAATACCGTTTGGCACCTCCGGCATCAGGCGACACAATGACCGATTCCTGCCAGTGCGGGATTGTCTCCCGTATGTACTTCAGGATGGCCGGCTCAGCATACAAATTGTCCACAGGAATATCGAAAAACCCTTGGATCTGCGAAGCGTGTAGGTCCATGGTGATGATGTGGTCAGCACCGGAGATGGAAAGCATATTAGCCACCTGACAGAACAGCTCCGCATAAAAAGGCAAATAACCGAACCAATTTTGCTGTGATTGGGGCCCGTGACTTGTCCTTCTTGTCCTGCCTGGCATATGGAAAGCACGGAATGACGGCAGTGACGCGGCAAGCTGAAGCAATTTTACATGCACTGATCATGATCAACAGCTCCATCAGGTGGTCGTTGATTTCTCCACACCTGCAAAAGTTGTCCAAAGAGTAAAGCGAATTGCGCCGAGAAAAACAAATTACCCGCTCTGAATTATGTAGACATCTTCGCCTCTAACAGATTCGATTATTTCGACAGTGGGTTGAGTGCCAGTGATTGAAATGTTGGTGGGTTGAGTCCCCTCTAAGCCCACCTTATTGCTGAATTTCTTTAAAGCGGCTTTTGCAACTTCAAGCTGAAGTCTGTCGCAAATTCGTTGTGCCAAATCGCTATGTGAAGACCCAGAAAAGACTTTAATTCGAAGTTTAATTAATCGGATTTTGACACAGCTTCACCTTTTATGTTCGGCATTCGGCAGTGATTGAAATGCTGGTGGGTTGAGTCCCAGTGATTGAAATGTTGGTGGGTTGAGTCCCAGTGTTTAGAATGCCGGAGATTTGAGTCCCATTGTTTGGAATGCCGGAGATTGAGTCCCGGCGATTGAAGAAAAAGCCAAGAAAAGGATGCGAGGCCGCGAAGCGGCCGAGCCAGTCGATTTATCATTCTTAATTCTATAACACAATCGTACTGCCTAGCGGGGGATGCGCCGAAGGCGCTGACCCCGCTAGTTTCATAAAATTGTCGATGTTGTACGCAACCAACGCTTTTTGAATATGATTTTTTTTTGACACGAAAACTTTTATTAATGAAAAAATAATTCTGCCTTCTTCTTTAAAAGAAGAAATTGAAATTAACACACAACATAGGGAGGACTTGAACCTGTGACCCCCCTTTTGGTGACTAACTCACAGACCACTAAGACGAAAAATCCAACTTAATTGTACTTGGAGCCCAAAATTGACTCGCCGTGTTAAAAAGTCAGAAAAATCACAAAAAAAGTCGCAAAAACTCGAAAAAGTCATAAAAATCCCAAAAAGTGTAAAAAAAATCACAAAAAAGTGCATGTTAGAAGCTTCAAACAAAGTTTAGAACACTTTTTAAGTCATTTTAAGGCCATTTAAAGTCAGCAAAAAAAAAGTCATTTGACTTAAATTCCCAACCCTAAAAATAAGTTTTTTAAGACTTAAACAAAAAAATTTTTATGGGCGGTGAACCACATAAGTACCGAAAATCCATATTTTTCTCCTGGACTCTGGGATTTAGCCATTTTTGAAGTTTTACTTTACATTTAACAAATTTGAAGAACTTTTGAGAACTTAAACCCTCAATTTGGAGAGCCCTAGTAATTATATAACAAAGACAAGAATTTTGAAAATTCGGGATCAGGGTTTGGGATTGCGGGACCACAATCCCGGCTTAGAAAAAAGTTATGGCTTCTTAAATTTCACGGAAACGTGAGCACAGAACTGAGTCGATCCGCTTTTTTTTTTTTTTTGCTTTTCACTATCGGAGAAATCCGTAAAATATATGTCAATAGATTCCTCGGTACTAGTGTAGATTGTATCCGCTTTTTTTTTAGAAGCGTAGCCAGACAGTCAGACAGTGCACTATTTCCTTCTTTATTTTTCTCACCTCAGCCCTTTTCCCACACATAATGCTGCCTGCCAGCACACGGCTGCTTACTGTCTACCCTTCCACTCTTCCTTTTTCCCCAGACAGTCAGTCCAGACAGTCAGACAGTGCACTATTTCTTCCTTTCTCCAGTAACTAAGCGGAAGAAAAGAAGGAAATAGTGCACTGTCTGACTGTCTGGCTACGCTTCTAAAAAAAAAGCGGATACAATCTACACTAGTACCGATTCCTCTCGGTCCTACTGAAAGAATTTTTGGTTATAGTGAAGCTGAGGTACTTACCTTTGTTACTTTGATTTTTGGTTCAAAATGGCTTAAATAATCTTTTATTGTGAAGTATTAATAAGTTTCTTTTCTATTTGTTTCCGCGTATTTAACCCGGTTTTGAACCAAAAACACAGTCCGAAAAATTTGGGCGCTACTGTAAAACAGGGCTGGAGCGCGGCCGCGATCCGCGATGCGCGATCCGCGATTCGCGGCGTTTTTTTTTGCGCGATCCGCGGTCGCGGCCGCGGCAATTTGAATGCGCGATGCGCGGTGCGCGGCCGCGGTTTTTTTTTTTGCGCGGTGCGCCGCGCATTTTTAAGCACTGGTAAGAATGGGGGTCTGGTGAGAAAAGAGAAGGGAATTGGAGAGGAATGAGAAATTTTTTAGAAAAAAAAATATTTTTTTTATTTCATTTAAAGTATTCCTCCATAATCTTATGTGTTGTAGTGGCTAAACCTTCTGACCTTCAGTGTTTGTCTCTTGGGTTCAATTCCTCAACGGAACAGAAAGTTTTTTCATATTTTCTTTACATTATTTCAATTGAAATTTAATTAATAAAGAAAATATTCCAACTTTTATTTTTCTTTAATTTTTAAACTTAAACCCAGGGCTCGGATCGACAATTTTTCAAAATCAGAACAGATTTTGTTTTGCGAAACTGCCTCCAAATTAGTTATTTTTAAAATTATTCGATCAATAATGTATTATTTTTTCGCCTCCGATTGTCGAATTTAACGATTTTTGGGGAGGAAATAAGCAAATCGTAAATTTCAGTGCATTCGGGATCAAACAATAAGATTTTTAACAATTTTTTGCGGGTGCAGTTTTTCCATAAAACTTCTGGTGAACGGGCGAGGGGAGGGGGTCCGGCGGAAAACTGATTTGTTAACAGACCAAAAAAGGCCAATTTTTCCAATAAACTCCCCCTTATTCATTTTGTTTATTTAAACACTCCCTCCTTCCCCACATGGTTCCTTCTCCATTCATTTGCTATTTTACATTTTATATTTTGTACTGCATTTCTCCTCCGACATAAATTGTGTTTATTATTTTATTGTGTGTCCAAAATTGAGACACAACAATTCGAAGAAAAATTTGGGCACGGCACGCAAGTCACGCTCAAGCAAATTGAAGAGGAATTAAGGACCATTCAGCTGGTGAAGGACAGCGCACTCACTTTGGCAAATCCTCCTGTTGCAACCCATGCCATTCACACCCGGCCACAACAGTGGAGGGACCCGAAAGGCAAAACACCGCAACAACCCAAGAGGGCCAACAATGCAAAGGAGCAACCCGCGCGTCCACAAACACCAATTACGGCAAGGCAAGCCGCGGATCACCAACTCATCCGTGCGGCTCATGTGGAGAATCGGATCATTGGCGTACGGATTGCCGATTCAAGGAAGCCACATGCCATAAATGCCAAGGACAAGGGCACATTGCAAAGGCATGCCGACGCAGCTCCAACCAAGCGAAAAATCGCAGAGAGCGATCCGTCCACACTGTCGTTGTCAAATCCCACTGCATGGGAATTGGAACCGCAGCAGGCCGCTGGTGGCGACTCACGTTCATCATCAATGGAATTAAGATTTTGATGAACATCGACACTGGTGCTCAGGCCACCATTCTCACACTCAAAACGTGGAAAAAGCTGGGTTCTCCAAAACTCGACAAACCCGACATTGAAACGCGGAACTGTAATGAAGTTCCATTCAACGTCGAAGGAAAATTTGTCTGCACCGTTTGCCAACCCAATCAAGCACCCAAAAAGCTTGTGGCATACGTCAGTTCCGAAATCAATTACGATCTTTTCGGACTGCCCTGGATTGAGGCTTTGGAAGTCATCCCGCGTGAAATCATGCACCCCGACATCCACCCAAAAGCTCAACCAGCCCCAGCAGAAATCAACGCCATGGCCATTCCTCAGCCAACGCACAAAATTTCGGATTTGGAATCGCTCACAAAGGCACTCCTGGCTGATTTTTCGGATGTTTTTGGCCCCGGATTAGGCCATTGCACCAAAGCCAAGGCCCATTTGATTCTCAAACCCGATGCTCACCCAACACAAAAATTCATGCAGCAAAAAAAAGTGTATAAAAGGCGACGGTTTTCTTCACTTTTCACCAGTGCCAGCCAGCCTTCAACTCAACGCAACATCAACACCAGTGCGCGCCAAGCTCGTCTACACATTTCGTCGCGACAACTCATCACTTCATCATGAGCGACATGAGCGCCTACATGGGATCCGGCCCCGCCGAGCCTGCACCGTCGTCCGGCGCCGCGGAAGCCTCTCCATCGTCAGGAGTCGCGAGCGCCTACATGGGATCCGGCCCCGCCGAGCCTGCACCGTCGTCCGGCGCCGCGGAAGCCTCTCCATCGTCAGGAGTCGCGAGCGCCTACATGGGAGCCTCGCCCGCGTACGAGCCACCAGCGGTTGGTGCGTCAAATCTGCGCCGTCTATTTTCCAACATTTGATGGACCAAATCGTCTCAGGCATCCCAGGCGCGTTTGCCTACCTCGACGACGGCATAATCGCCTCCAAAACGCTTGAAGAGCACATTTGTTCCCTTTACAAACTCTTCAAACGAATCCAGGAATTTGGCCTCAAAATCCAATTGGAAAAGTGCAAATTCCTCCAGCCCGAATTGCTATTTCTCGGCCACGTCATCTCTGCGAAAGGAATTCGCCCCGACCCCGGACGATCAGAAGCAATTCGCCAAATGCCGCCACCACATGACTTGAGCACACTTCGCTCATTCCTAGGCGCATTGAATTATTATGGAAGGTTTATAAAGTCCATGCGCGAAATCCGCGAACCACTGGACCAGCTTCTGCGAAAGGACGTGAAATGGGAATGGACCGACGAACAGCAAACTGCCTTCAAAAAGGCCAAAGAAATCATGCTGTCGGACCTTTTGCTCACCCATTTCGACCCGTCTCTTCCAATCGTCGTGGCTGCAGACGCATCAAAAGATCGACAATTTTTCAAAATCAGAACAGATTTTGTTTTGCGAAACTGCCTCCAAATTAGTTATTTTTAAAATTATTCGATCAATAATGTATTATTTTTTCGCCTCCGATTGGAAGCATTGGCTCTCGTTTTTGCGGTCCAAAAGTTCCACCGAATGTTATTTGGTAGGAAATTCACGCTTCTCACGGACCACAAGCCATTGCTGGCGATTTTTGGCTCCAAAAAGGGAATACCGATTTATGCGGCGAGTCGTCTTCAACGCTGGGCACTGATCATGTCCAATTACGAATTCGACATAAAGTACATCAACACGTCATCCTTTGGACAAGCCGATGTACTGTCCCGCTTAATCGCCAATTATCCCCGGCCGGAAGAAGACATTTTGATAGCAAATATCTGCACAGAGACAGATTGCTACATCAACACCATCCTCCAAACTGCAACTGATCAATTGCCGATCACGAAAGCAGAAATTTCAGAATGGACGCCAAAAGACGAAGTCCTCCGAAAAATTTCTGATCACACCAAAAACGGCTGGCCTCAAAAGTGCACCGACCCCGATATCTCACCTTATTTTCCTAAGCGAAAGGAAATTTTAGAGATTGATGGAGTTTTG
>CP049708.1:8474711-8631656 GCA_004148225.2 Heterodera glycines | reverse complement strand
ATTTGTATGTGCGCCCCGGGGGAAAGCGTTCAAATAGAAAACGGAAAAGCGAAGAAATGCATGTTGCAATTGGAGGAAAAGGCGCGGGACAGCAGCCAACCGGTCAAGGCGGAGCCGGGCCAACTTTGCGTGGAGGGCGGCATGGAATGTTCCGGAGGGGCCAAGTGCCAGAATGGCATTTGCAGTTGCCCTGAGGGTACGTCTGCTTTTGGCACGACCATTGGCCATTCATCTGTCGTCCCGTTGCCTTTTCTATCCTCCCTTTTTTTCTTCAGGCCACACTCTCTTCCGCAATGAGTGCCTTCCACCTCGGGCATTGCCAATAAGCATTGAGAAAATTCACACTCATTCTGCCCTTTTTGCGCCCCAATCAGCAGTGATGGACAGTCCATCTTCAGTCGGCACAAATTTCGACCCCAATTTACAGGATCCAATCCCATCCAAAACCGTTTCGCCCGGGGCAATGTGTCGGTTGGTATTTAGTCTGCCGATGTTTCACGTTTATTTTCCTCCCTTTTTGTCTGTCATTGGAGTGTCCCTATCGTACGGAATGTGTCCGTGGCGTGTGCCGTTGTCAGAAGGATGAAACCATCGTAAATGGAATGTGTCGGAAGACCATACACGAGGTAATGGGCAAATCCATTCACTACCAACATCGATCACTGCTGATCGGTCACCCTCGCCACAGGTGTTGCCCGGGGCGAGATGCGACACTCAAAAAGGGTTGGACTGTGTGGGCGAGTCGCACTGCTTCTACGGCATTTGCGTGTGTCTGTACGGCTTGGTGAACATCGGCAACGAATGTGCCAATGCGAACGTATTGGAGAAAGTGGCACCCGGCAAAAGGTGTCTGCCAGGGCAGCATTGCCTGGGCATGTCAAAGTGTGTAAAGAGCAAATGCCAATGCGAAAAGTGAGCATAATGCCGCCATAACCTTATGAACGGTTCAACTCCCAGGGGACAAAAGTTAGACTCGAAATTGCGCCGGTGCATCAAAGTGGCAAATGCAGCAACTGTTACAACGCCATTGTTGGCATTTCCTTCGGGAGCGGAAGTGGTCGTAGGGCCAACGTCAATCGTCGAAATTCCTCTGGGCAATTCGGCGGATGGCATTTCGCAAAGCGATGGCGCGAGAGAAAGGCCGACCAAATTCATTTACGCCATCCCTGCAGCTTTAGCAGCAGCGGCTGAGGAGGGGAAATTCCAACAGATTTTGACGGCTAATCAAATGTCAATAAATTTGATGGACGGCGAAATGCGATCACTGATCAGTAAACTGATCGAACAGCAAAAGCAGAGCAATGAAACGGTTGTGAAGAGACAAAACATTTGTGGCGGAGAAAGGTCGGCGGAAGGGCGACGAACGGAGGAAAGGCCCAGTTTTGGTTTCATTTCAGTGGTCCAACAAATTGTCAGCATTTTCCTCCAATTGTCACTTCAAAGCTTCCATTCAGTAAACCAATCCAGCAACAATTCTTCCAATCCGTCCCTAAATCGGCTTCATCCCTTCAAAATCCCTTCCAATCCATCCAATTGGCCGCTTCTTTCAATTCGCCACACCTTCAAGGCCAGCCTGGCTTTTTTTGTGCTGCTGGCAATGTTTGCTATGGCGGTGCCATTTGCTTAGCTAACCTTTGCATTTGCCGGCCCGGGTTCAGACCCATTGATGGGTTCTGCCAAATTGCCAAGGTTAATTTGGGCGAACAGTGCTTTCTGGACGAACAATGCAAGGCGAATGGCTTTTGCATCGATGGGGTAAGCTTCACAATCGCTTGTCATTCGGTGCCTTTCTCCGCTTTCTGTTATGCCATTGCCGTGCCCAATTCGGTGCCATGCGTCGCACTTTCCTTCGCAATGTTTTCCATCGGCACCGTTGCCCAACGCGGCCCGTCGCTGCCGTGGGCGAAGACTGTTCCAAAGCGCAAGCGTGCGGATGGAACTCAATCTGCGGAACATTCAGTGGAGTGTGCGAATGTGCAATTGGCATGGAAAGTGATCAGGTGGGGACAACCGGCACTTTGGAGGTGCGAAAGGGCGTCCAAATGATCACTAATTACCGCAATTAGCGAGGACGCTCACTCCCCTTTAGGGCGCGTGTGTCGTTGCTCGCCGTCCTCGAGGAACCGAATGTATGAACAAATGGCGAAACAAAATGTTTCAGGTCTTTAGGCCTTAGCAGTTCCGACTGCCACAAATTTGCCTTCTGCGACAACGGATTCTGCTCGTGCAAAATTGGCTTTGAACGTATCGCCGGTTTTTGTCTGCCGCCCGCTCGCCCCGTCGTCGACGACCCAAAAGCGTACTTTGACCCGGAAAAGATGAACAAAAATGCCAACCATTTGGACGTGGAAAAGGACAACTCAGAAGGCCAATTTTGGCCGAGCAAGCGAATTTCGCCAATCGAAGTTTTCCAAGCGGAGAATCGACGGGAAAAGGCTGGCGGAAGTTGGAGGGATGAGCAGAGAATGGACGACTCGCCGAATTTGGGAGACAATGGACGGAACTCGGCAGAAACTGCTTTTGCCAATGCCGAGAATGCTTCTCCATTTCCGTCCCAACAAAGCAAAACCTTCGCTTTTTCCCGCCACTTTCCCTTTGCCAATTCCCAACTTCGCTTTGTTTCCTCAGAAGGAAATGAGTTTTTGTCGCCAAATTCAAAAGGACAATTTCAACAATTAATGCTTCTTCCTCCAACAATTGGTGCTTCTTTCCAACATTTTCCTGCGCATTCGAAAGGGAAAAAAGCGACGGAAAAAGCGAAAAGAAAAAGCGCAAAAGATAAAGCCAAGGAGAAGCAGAAAAGTGGCAAACAGAAGCAAAACGGGGGGAACGAAGTGGCGAAGCCGGGCGAATATTGCGGCACTAACGAAAAGCAATGCGCAGGCAATTCGAAGTGTTTGAGTGGGTGGTGCCAATGCGGGGAGGGAGCCCATGTTCAGACAGAGGGAATGTGCGTGGAAGAGCCGGGAAAATCGCTGGTAGGATCATGAACCGTTCTTGAAGGGCATTCCCTGTCCTCTGTCCTTGAGAAGGAATGTCCGGTTCTGTCTTTGAATGGGGTTGTCCTGTCCATCGTCTTTTTCCTCCTCCGCTTCCGTTCAGCGTTTGCCCTCCGCTTCTTCCGAGTTGCTCCCCCATAAGCTTCACCTCCCCTTCGACTCGTGCTTCTCAAATAGACCTTGCATCCACGGCGCCTCTTGTGTCCGATCAGCTGCCCTGCTTTTCGTTCAAAAGTTGGGTATGCTTTTCCGGCAATCATGTCGATCATTGGTCCCGAAAATTTTTTCTTTAAATTTTTTTCTGAAAATTCTTATAACACGTTTCTAGGGGTGTTTTGAGGCGCTGAGCACGAATCAGGCCTCCATTTCGACCAATTTCGAACCCCTAACCCGAATTCGAACAAAGTCGAAAATTAAAATTTTTCGATTTTTAGTCTAAAAATAGTTTAAACGATTTTGTTGTAGCACTGATGAGTATCAGTGATGACTTTCAGTTTGTTTCCGTCTGTGTAAACAAAAGGTGGAACAAAAATTTGAAATTGAAAGAACTTGAATTTTCGACTTTTTGTTAGAATTTGAGTTCGGGGTTCGGAATTAGGCGAAATAGAATTCGTATTCGTGATCAGCGACCCAGAAAACCGCTGTAAACATATTTTCACGATTTTTGAAATTAAAAAAAGTTAAAAAATGTTCGAATTCGGGTTAGGGGTTCGAAATTGGTCGAAATGGAGGCCTGATTCGTGCTCAGCGCCTCAAAACACCCCTAGAAACGTGTTATAGGGATTTTCAGAAAAAAAATTAAAGAAAAAACTTTCGGGACCAATGATCGACATGATTGCCGCTTTTCCTTTGCTTTTATTTTGTCCCCGTCCCATTGACTCATTTCCTCCCCCAAAGGTCCCTTCTGTCAATGCAATCCTGGACTCGTTTTCCTGCATAACCAATGCATTCCCCGTCGTCCCGAGCTTAAAGTTGCCAAGGTTTGTCCGTGCAACCATAAAAAAACATTTTGCAAATTTAGCCCGGCGAGCGGTGCCGTCCCCCCTCAGTCATTTGCGATTTTGGCGCAATTTGTGGCGAAGAAAGCATTTGCAAATGTCCTGCGCATCGGAAATTGCTCAGTTAGCTTTACATAAATGCAAAGTTAAAAAGCATTGTTCGTTTTTTCAGCCGGCCTTTGCGTCCGTTTGGCATTGCCCGGCGAGTCGTGCGCAAACGGCGAATTTTGTGCCGACGCGGCGATTTGTGCTCCTGGACTAAATGCATGTGTATGCCAAGTGGGATGGAACGTACGGAATGGGAAATGCCAAAAGGGAGAGACATTGAGGAAATTGATGACCGAAGGGGGAGAGACTTGGAATGGGCAGAGAGAAGGCCAAATTAGGCCCAAGTCACACATGGCATCATCGGTGGCCAAACTGTCGCTTCTGCTGTACGGGCAGGTACTTAGGCATTCGAGCTGAGTTGGACAGATTGGCCAATTCAGCACTGCCAATTCGACTCAGACTGTGCCCACCTTCGCAACGCCCATTGTGCGCCTGTCACACGGAAATGCGCCTGTGAAGACGGCTTTTCCCAGTTGTATTCGTCCATTTGTGTTCCTGAGAACAAAATCAAACTGCCGGGCGATGAGTGCCTTTCGGTAATTCGAATTTTGGCAAATTAAACAATGAAAAACAATGCCTTGCGCAGAGTGCCCACTTTTGTGGTGGGAAGTCGTGGTGCAAAAACGGACGATGTGCTTGCATTGGGAGGGACTCTCAAGCTGTGGAAGGGCGATGTGTGCGCAAAGCGAGCAAAAAGAGGACAATTCGGAGAAATCCCCCGAGGGGACAGTCAATGGCAAAGGCATTGGACTGCTCAAAGGACGGGAAAAGTGAGTTGTTTTGGAGAACTTCATGGAAAAGTACAAAAGCAGATAATGGGACAAAGGGACAATGCGCCACGGAGAGGGAATGCCCCGAGGGGACGCATTGCGCGCGGGAGAAATGCCATTGCCGGGAAGAAGCCGAAAGGGGAGCGAAATTGGCTTATGGAGTGACTTCGAAATTGGCACCAAAGCAGGCAAAATGAGAAAAAGGGAGGAAAATGAAAAAATGATTTAAAAGCAGGAGAAGAAAGAGCAGAAAATGGAGAGGAGGAGGAGAAAAGAAGGGACCGAAGCAGAAGTTGGAGAGGAAGAAGCAGAAGGAGAAGCGGATTTGGAAAGGGATTACGCGTTGGGAGAGCCAAAGTTCGGTGGCGGCGCCCAAAACGGAGGCCATCGTCGGCGGAGCGGCACTCATCACCGCCGCCGCCAACAGCAGCGCAATGCCATGCCATTTTTGCCGGGCACTTTTTGTGACTCGTTTAGTCAGTGCGGAGAAGGGGCCGAATGCTTTTTCGGCAAATGCCAGTGCATTTTTCTAGGCCAGCGATTGGCATTTTTGAACGGAGTTACAAAATGTGTGGCAGAGGAAGAGAAAAAAGGGAAAGGAGCAGAGAAAAAGACGGAGAGACGAAAGAGAGGTGAAATGATTGGAGAGACAGAAGTAAATGAGACAGCAGATTAATTAAGAATTTTGGGGAGGGCATTTAGGGAGTGGGAAAGGAAAGACAAAAGAATTCACTAATTGTCAGAGGAAAAGCATTCGATCAGAAAGTAAAAGCTTTCGATTAGAAAGGGAAAAGCTTTCGATTAGAAAGGGAAAAGCATTCGATCAGAAAGTAAAAGCTTTCGATCAGAAAAGGAAAAGCTGCACTCCGTCCGAAATTTTGCACTTTTTAACTTTTTGCGGTGTTTTTGTATTTCTTCACATTTTTCAATTTCTTTCACTTTAACTAACCTTTTTACCTCTGAATTTGTCCTTTTATTCTCAAATTCTCATCCCAAATTTTTCTTCCCAACAGATGGAAAATCGGACGCAAATTGTACGAATTGTTCTGTGCTTCCCAATAAAAGTTCGACCAGTGAATTACAGCGAAAAGTTCTTTTGGATATTAAATAATTATTTTCGTTGTTAATTTTAGCCAAATGGACCATTCGCTAAGCTTTACCATCAAAAAAATTCAAAAGGAAGCAAAACGTCCATTCCCGGCGAATTGTGTGGTAAATTTTTTCATTTTGCATTGTTTTCTTTTGACATTGAATCCAACAAATCCAAAAATTGGCCTTAACTGATCTCTCATCCATTCGCTTGGCATTGGCACTTTCACAGGACCATTTGATTCTTGCGCCGGTGGTTCGTCGTGCGTGGAGGGCTTTTGCTTGTGTCCGGCCGGCACTCGTCCGTCCCCCGTGAGCGGCAACTGCGAAACTTTTGCGCAACAACGCAAAATGACAAAAACACTGGCGGAAGGGAGGAAAAGCGGAAGAAATGGCACGGAGACAGAGAAAGGCACAGCACCAAAAGCAATTGGTAAGTGTTGAGAATGAGAAGAAGATGAAGAGGGGGGGGGGGGATGGGAGATCATTAACGGATAGCCAAAAACAACTCATTAACTAATAACAGCGGAGAGACGGACTAACCAAACACCGAACGAACCGACAAATGTGCCAACTGCTGATCCGCTCAAAAACGTATCAAAGTCTGAACCGACACCAAATGTGCCAATTGCTGCTGACCCCCGCAGCCCATTAACCGATGTCCGTTCACTGCGAATATTCAACCAAAATTTAACGGGGAGAGAAACGGTTTCTCACGCATGCAATGTTGATTTTGTATAAATAACTCTTCTCATTACTAATAAAGCGCATACTGTCAACGGATGCCAAAATGATTGGGAATATCGTTCCAAATTCACTTCAAAATGCCACAGAAATAAATGTCAAAGGTAAACGAGACGGATGGACGGACTAATGGCACTAACAAACATTTGGAGGGAGGACGAAATGGGCAAAAGAAGAAAGCAATCAGCAAAAAAGAGAAATGCCGAATTCATTTTCTAATCGAAAGGCTTTAGAAAGAGCTTATGCCCGTCCATCCGAAAGCTGTTCCAACGGTGAAATATGCACCGGGGGCTCAATATGTGATCAGAAAAATAAGGTAGCACCAGTTAAGTTTTAAGTAAAATCAGCGATTGAGATTTGCGAGTGCCCTTCCGCCAAACGCATGCTGCGAAACCACATTTGCATCCGATCCAACGAATTGCCAATGATCGAAGCGAAGGTCGTAAAACCGGGCGAATTGTGTGACTCCGAGACAAAATGTGTGGGAAATTCGGTGTAAGTACAAAAGGCGATCAAAGCGATTGCATTTACATGCAGCAAATTCACAAATTCAGCTGTGTCGAAGGGTCTTGCCACTGTCGGAAGAGAGGGCTCAGAAAAGAAGAAGCCAATGGAGAAAATGGGGAAAAGGACAGAAGGGACCCAAAAAAGGGTGAGGCGCTTCCCCCCGTACAGCTCAAACTGAGAGACGAAGAAGACGAGCAGTTGGACGGTGGGGAAACTTAGGGAGCAAATGGAACAAACGGCGCACTTCCGCAGGCTCCGCTCCGCCGCCTTCGTCCGTCTCACCCACCAAAAGACGCGTCCGAATGCATGCCAAGCCCCGGATTAGTGGCCCACCACTGCGACGCCCTTCTCCCTCTTCTCCATCGTTAGCCCCGGCAGGGACAAACGGAGTTTGTCCCCGGGGGAACGCACCACTCACTGATCAAAAAAGCGGACTTCTCGTCCAATGCAATGGTATGACGCCCAATTGTCCGCCAAAGTCTTATTGTTTCGTGACTGGGGTGGCCAGTGAAGTGTACAATTGCTGCAAATCGTACTGAATATATTGATACAACAACAACAAATGATTTATTATGTCTTTACACTAATAAATTCTTATGTGAAAGTTAAAAGTAGAATCTGAAACAAAGAAGCGGGTTGGGAAGCTTTTTCCAGTTTCCCCTAAAATCCATCGATTTCCAACGAAAATCTCGTCGAGAAACGGAAATTTTATAAAATTTTTAATTTAATCGAAGCCATTGAATATTGAATGAATGAAAAAATCTTCATTTTAAAAAAAATTAATGCTAATAATGATTAACTATATTTTTAAATCGATTGATTTTCCTTAAATTGAGTACCATAAAAATGATCATTTTTGATCATTTTCCCTAGAAATACGGTAGAAATGAGTCATTTTTAGAATTGTCAAATTTTCACATTTTGTGCGCCTCGATATACTAGGAAAAGCTGTCTCTTATTCATTATCCGGTACTTATCTAGTTTACATGACAGAGTTCACATTAATTTTTTAAACGCCTATAAATGTACAAAAATTATATTGCTTAAATTAAATTAAATTTAAAGTAATTTTTAAAAATTTATTTATTTTTTAAAGAAATCGTAAAAATTAATATTTATGTAAAAACAAAATTACGATTCAATCAAGCACGGATTATAAAATCAGCTTGAAAGATAAAAGTTTTAACAAAACTAGTTTCAAAATATTAACTCTTTTTAACTCTCGAAACATTTTCTCAAAAAGCAAAAAACATTAATTTTTTAATAATTCAAAGAGGGTTTATTAAACATTTAATCTATATTTACTTAGTAAAAACCACATTAGAAGGAGGAGGTTCTAGGTCGAACCTAAAAAAGTACCAATTAATAAGAATATTTAATTAATATTATATGTATTATTAGCAGAATAATAAATTATATAACTTATTTGTTAGCTCAAATTTAATCAATCTTGAGCTCAAAATGCAGCAAATCTGCACCAGGAATGGCCAAGGCCCCAAAATTTTTCAGAAATCGGAATTCCAAGTCCCAAAAAATTTCGGAAGTCGGAATTCCGAGCCAAAAAACGTCGGAAATCGGAATGCCATCCCCATCCCTGGTTGAGAGTACGGATGAATTTACAACAATTTTTTCCCTTCGTTTCGTCATATATACATACATATACAATGTCGGCGGATATACGATGGTTGGTTGTAAATTGAAACAATATATGACATCTGACATTTTTTCCAAGACGTTACAACGATCGTATTAAGTCTTCAGACGACAAATTGAAAAAAAAAATTCGATTCGAAAAAGAATAAATTAAAAAAACAACATGCCAAAAAAGCATTGGGAAAAAGCGGTGGTTTGTGTTGTCGTTGTCATTGTTGTGTCGTGGATTGCTTTTGCCTTTTGGCTGTTACTAATGCTCGCATTCATCCCCCCCCCCCTCGCCCTTTCTTTTCGACACACTGTTTTTCTTATTTTGTGTTTTTATTATTACAAATTAGAACAATAGTTAAACTACAAAAAAGTTAATAATATTAATTTTTAGGAAGCAAATTATGAATTTGCGAATATTACTTTTCTTTGCTGTATTTATTCCTTCAGCGAGGTCTTTCTATTTGCCAGGTTTAGCGCCTGTGAACTTTTGTGAGGGAAAGGATAAAAAGCCCACTTGCCCGGTAAGTTTTACCCATCCATTGACAATC
Source organism: Heterodera glycines (assembly GCA_004148225.2). Lineage (NCBI taxonomy): Eukaryota > Metazoa > Nematoda > Chromadorea > Rhabditida > Heteroderidae > Heterodera > Heterodera glycines. The sequence continues at coordinate 8,622,249 of CP049708.1, read as the reverse complement.
TGCCTCCATCTTTTACAGAATAAAGTGACTTTGTTCGTAAACAAGCTTGACAGTGATCAATCCGTCATCCCATATGAATACCACAGGCAAATTAATTCCAATGGATATTCTTTATAGCTATTTGGTTACAGCTTCGACTTTTGTATTGGTAGTGAGCAAGAGTCGCCTGTCGAAAACTTGGGTCAGGTTTTGTTCGGTGAACGGATTAGGCCAAGTCCCTATGAGGTTTTCTGTTTTAAAAAACAATTTAACCATTGCCATTATTTCAGATAAATTTCAAAGAAAACAAACAGTGTTCGTACCTTTGTGAGAAGGATTACAAAAGTTCGGACAAATCACACCAAGAAAAATTGCGGTTGCTTCAGCGTGGAATGAAGCTCAACTACCAACACCATTGGTTATTTCGTCGGGTTTTCTTTCTAAATTGGAATTCAGGATCATTGACAACATGCCTGTCACTTTCTGCTTCATAAATCAACAAAATATGAATGTATGCACCACTGGCTTCCCAATGGGTTGTTATGTGACAAAGGAGGGGAAGCCCAAAGATGCCTGCGTTTTGGATGTAACTATTTCTTCGAGTATTCTTTTGGTTCTATTGACTACATATTTTTAGGGACGTTACCGACAGCAGGACAGTTTTTACCTGTTCAACCACGTAGATATTAAGATTGAGTACAGGTTGTGTCTAATACAATTATACTTTAAATAAAATTTCCTCGAACAGAGACATGTCTGATGATCCAAATTTCCTCGATGAGAAAATTGGTGGCCGTATAATTCGGATCAAAGTGCAGCCAAGAAGGTGGAAATTTTTAAATTGCGAGGGATTATCGGCTCTATTGCAGTTTACACGATCATAAAATAATTTGACAACTTTAAGCTAACATTTAGATGTTTTTTCTAGGAAAAATATTAAATTTATTTTTCAATAAAAACCTCTAACAATAAGAATGATATGAAGCTAGAAAATTAACGGTTTTTTATCCGAGGGGCACAGATGCGAGGGAGGGGGAGAATTACTCCCGAATTTTGGCTAGATTAAGTACCTGATTTTTGGATATATTTCATTCTTAATTTTTATTTTAGCATCAAACATGAAAGCAAAGCTGGAATGAATTGCGGAATGGAAGCCGCTCCCCAGCCCATTGGAGCGGGAGAAAAGGAGTTCAAAGTGATTTACTCGTATTCAATTGTTTGGGAACCAACTGATGTGAAATGGTCTTCCCGTTGGGACTATATTCTCGACTCAATGCCTCATACAAACATTCAATGGTTTTCCATTATGAACTCACTCGTCATTGTCATTTTCCTTTCCGGGATGGTGATTTTTTCTTTTTTTTTTCTCTACCATTTCCATTAAAGGTTGGAATGATTCTCCTCAGGACTCTCCATCGTGATATTGCTCGCTACAACCGTCTTGACGAAGAGGTTTTTCTTTGTTTGTAGTTATTCATGTTCAATTGTTGTCTCACAAAGGAATGTCTTAATTTGGCAGTTTTCAATCACTTTCACCTTTTTTTTGTCTCCGTGTCAAAAAATAACCAGAAAAAAGGTTCCAAAATGGCAAAAAATAAACAAAGGCTGGGGAAACTTTTAAACAACTAAGGTTCTCTATCCAATTTGATTTGGACACTTGCGAATTTTAAGAGGGGGGGGGGGGTCAGGTCGTAAGCTATCTGAAGGTTTGTAGTTTGACATCAATCTTATTGTTAGTTGATTCTATAGGAGGATGCGCAAGAAGAATTTGGATGGAAGCTTGTTCATGGCGATGTGTTCCGCCCGCCTCGCCATGCGTTGCTTCTTTCAGTGTTCGTTGGTACGGGCAGTCAAGTGTTGCTTTGTGCTTTTATCACTCTTGGTACTATTTTTCTTAATTTCAGTTAATAACTTTGGTTTTGTAAGCATTTGCTTGTCTGGGATTTCTTTCGCCAGCTAACCGTGGCTCTTTGATGACCTTTGCACTCGTTTTTTATGTTTTGTTCGGAGTTATTGCTGGATACGTTTCCTCAAGGATTTATAAAAGTTTAATTTATTGTTTTAAGTTGCGTTAATTCTCACTTTAAGCGATGGAGGGCCTCGCATGGAAATCAAACATCCTTCTCACGAGTTTTCTTATTCCGGGGTTTGTTTTTTACTTTGGGCTTGTATCCAGGAAATAAATTAGCTGGAATAGGGGTAAGCCCAACTCATCCAAACCCAACTCATCCAAACCCAACTCATCCATACCCAACTCATCCATACCCAACTCCTCCATGCCCAACTCATCCATACCCAACTCATCCAAACCCAACTCATCCATACCCAACTCATCCATACCCAACTCATCCATGCCCAACTCATCCATATACCCAACTCATCCATAACACGATACGAGTCGTCGCCGTGGCATTTAATGCCACGACTAAGACCGTACAACCAAAAAATGCCACGGTCAAGACCGGCATAATCAAAAATGTCCACGGTCAAGACCACATAAGCAGAAAATGCCATGCCACGACCACATAAGCAGAAAATGCCATGCCACGACGATGACTCGCAGCGTTATGGATGAGTTGGGTCTATGGATGAGTTGGGTATGGATGAGTTGGGTTTGGATGAGTTGGGTATGGATGAGTTGGGTTTGGATGAGTTGGGGGTGACTCGCTGGAATATTTTAAAGAAATGTTCATGATAGTTTTGTATGAATTTCTTAAAAACTCTTCGATATTGATCATTCTCTTCCTACTGGATACAAAGGACTTATTCTACCACACAATTTATAATTCATTGTGCGTTATTCAGAATTATCTTTGGAGTATTTTTCGTCTCGAATTTGATGTTATGGTCTAAAGGCTCATCTGCAGGTAATATTTTCACAATGATGAGCGGATTAAATTTTTTCAGCCGTTCCTTTTGGCACTCTGTGCGCTCTGCTTTTTCTCTGGCTGTTCATTTCCATCCCTTTAACTTTTGTCGGCGCTTACTTTGGATTCAGAGCCAAAGTCATTTCCGCATTAATAGTTATTTAAAACTATATTTTTTTAGCGAATTCAAGCGCCAGTCAGAACGAACCAAATTCCACGGCAAGTCCCCGAACAGACTCTCTACACAAAGCCCTTGCCCGGGATGTTGATGGGAGGCATCCTTCCGTTTGGTTGCATTTTCATCCAACTCTTCTTCATTCTGAACAGTATTTGGTCTCATGAAGTATGCAAGAGGGATTCTTTCATTTGCTCACATTTTTTAATGTTTTGATTAGTTTTTATATTCTTATTTGCAGGTGTTCTATATGTTCGGCTTTTTGTTTGTCGTCTTCCTCATTCTGATTGTTACTTGTTCTGAAGCAACAATTCTTTTAGCTTACTTCCATCTTTGCGCCGAGGTAATTATTTTTAAACAATAATACACAAAATTACGTGAACTGCAATACCGCGTGGGATCCCGCAAACTTTAAATGCTTGATTGCGTGATTAATCCCATGTGATCTTGTCCAGCAAAAAAAAAATTTTAATTTGTTAGGATTACCATTGGTGGTTCCGTTCCTTTATGACTTCCGGATTTACTGCTGTCTATTTGTTCATCTACTGCATTCACTACTTCAACTCAAAACTCACCATCACTGGTGTATGTGTTCATTGAAAACTGAGTTTCAATTACTATTCTTAATATTTTAGGTCGTATCTACCATCCTCTACTTCAGCTATACTTCGATTTTTGTCTTTTTGTTCTTCTTAATGACCGGTTAGAAAAATTTTATATCTTAATTCATTTCTCTTCAGGGACCATGGGATTTTTCGCAACTTATTGGTTCATCTACAAAATCTACAGTTCAGTGAAAGTCGATTAAAGATGTAAATTTGATTTGTGATTAGAATACATGTTAATTTTTTTTTGGTCATTGGTTTTTGAGCAATGATGGGCTTCTTTCAATGTTTAATATATTTTTGTTTCCCTTGTCTTAATGTTTTTTTTTATAAATGTGATTAGAAGTCGAAGTTCGGATAACTATGAAAGGAGATATTCCCCAAAAAATGGCACGGGACGAGTCAATAGCACTCGTACAAAAGGCAACTCGTACACTGTTGTACAAAGGAAACTTGTACTAAAGTCAACTCGTAAAAGCTTAAGCCTAAACCTAGATCCAAGCAAGCATAGGCCTAGCCTAAACCTTAGGCCTAACCTAAGCTATTGTATGAGTTGTAAATTCGATTTAAATCAAAGCAAACGCGAGTCAATTTTGGGCTCCCAGTGTAAATAATTTTTTTTTTTATTCAGAACGCCAAAATTCTGCATAAAATTTTTTGGGGTTTTCCCTTGTAAAAACGCAAGAGCCGATCTCGAGTTAAAATATGTATAACTTCCAAAAATAAACAGGGATTCGATAGAGGGCACAAAATATGGCCCTATGAATTTCAAAAAAAAAAAAAATACCCACAAGAAAAAATTTGTTCCCAGGGCAAAAAATCCAATGAATTCTATAATTTTTCAGCCTTTGATATTGCAAAAAGCCCCCCGGCGGGCGCCCGGCCAAAATTTGGGACAAACGGACGGGCTTTTTTGACGGCCCGAGCCGGTCAGTTATCTGTCCGGTTCTTTCAAAATTCCGGGCTCTAGAATTTATTTTCCCTGTCTGTGTTGATTATTTTTTTATAAATTTGAAAATTTGTTTATTATGCCATTGATTAATTTTTTTTTTGAAAAATTTCGCCTGTTTGAGTAGCTGCAGTGAAGCACACGTGTAACCTGTTGCTTTATAAAGATCATATAAACGCTTTTGCGTCCGTATTGGGCTGTGTCTGTTGAGTGGGCGGTAGGGGGAAGGGAAGGCTGACTTAGGGAAGACAGCCGAAAGATACACAAATGGATTAAACATTCGATAATAATGCAGTGAAAACAAAAATGAATTTGCAGCAGCGCAAATCAAAAATGGCAAATGCTCGGCGTTCTGATTTTGGCGAAGAATTTGTGGAAAGGCTTAGAAAAGACCGCTTCCGAAAGGCGTACATTTTGGTGAATGGACTTAGCAGTGGCGACGAGGAAGAGGACGAAGAAGAGCTTTGTTTTGAGGATGAGGACGACGAAATTGTCAGTTGCATTGGTGGGGTGGGTGCCACTTTTGTGTTGGTTGTCAATCCTCCCTGGAGTTGCTTTGAATGTCTCATGCCATGCCCATGCAATTGCATTTTTTCAGGCCAGTTACACTTTGGATCCCCCGCGTCCCCCTCCCTCCGTCCATTCCTCGCGCCGTCCACCCTCCGTAGCCAATAGCCAACGTGCCGGCGGAGCCTCTGGCTTTGATGCGCGAGACTTGTACTTTTTCGGGGTTTTATCCGAACTTACCGACAAATTTACACCGGTTTGTTATGTTTTTTGTGTGTTTATTCAACAATCTTTTCCCAGGAACGGACAGCCCGTCTCATGGCCAAAACCCCTCCGCCTGCGGACTTTCGCTCGCTCGTCTCTATCGAACGGGTCGCATATTTGCTGTTCTTTTCGCTGTACGGCCGATATTTGAGTGTTGGCAAGTTTCACAATGTTTTCAATCGCGAGTTTTTCAAATACACAAGTGCCGGAGATTCGGAGAGAGTCGCTTTCCTTAAGGTGCCATCGCCAATTTATGGGAAGGGACAGCAAATAATATCCATCTTTCAGATTTGTCGAATAACTTTCGAGGAATACAAGCGAAGAGTAATTGAACACAACAAACGGGCCTACAAACTCTCACAAAAGCATCTGTTCAGCGATGGGCGGGCGAGTCCCGACAGTCGGTGGGACAAAGCGCGAGTGACTTGTCTGATTTTGCTGTTTAAGGTTAAGCGATCGACCAAGCATAGAAAGCGAGGACGTGAACAGCACCGACTCGCTGGCTAAAGGTCGGAAAGGATCGCCATCGCCTCTTTTTGGCCCTGACTACTAACAAGGGAACCACCCGAACTAAAAATTCACAATAGAAGTCGACCCTGCTCTATCCAATGATACCAAACAAATTTATATACGTTTTCCGAGTTACAGTTCGGGTGGTTCCCTTGTAAGTCGTTCAATAAAAATGAATTATTTTCCTTCCTTCCAAAAATTATTAGTAAAAATAAAAGGTAATAATAAAGTTTATTCCCTTCCCTTCGAAAAATTTTTAGAAACGAAGTGAAAGGACATTATTGCTTCAATAAAAATCATTCAAACTAATCATTCAAAACTATTAGACTAAAATGAAATCGAAGTATTTGAGTTTTTGACTTTACGAATTTCGGTCCGGGGTTCGGAATTGGTTGAAATGGATCCCCGAAAAACACTTGGAAATATGTTTCCAGCCTCATCTTTATGAAACGACTTAGTAATTGCCTCTTTTAGTTCAAATTGGCGTTTTCTCCTTTCCGTTTAGAATTGATGTTTTTCCGTTTTCCCCACACTCCCGTTCGGTTTGGCCGTGGTGGAAGAATAATTTACGTGGACCCAACCCGCTCAGTTAGCACTGTCTGTATTGAAGACCTGAAGCGTTTCATTAAAGATGCTGAAGGACGGAGATACGTCGAAATTTTGGAAAGTTTTAAAGGTTGGCTTTTGCCTTTTCAATGTAGGCCTAATTTTCACTGTTTCCACAGGCCCTTTGCTTGTCGGTCACACTCCGTCTCAAACGCCGCTGCTATTCATCCAATGCCAAATCAGTCGGCTCCTCCAATCGGATGTTTACCGTGCCAATCCCTCTTCCGGTGATGCCAATGATTGTTTGCTCATTTGGAGTCTGCTCGAAATGCTCATTCGCCAACACGGAGTGCGCTTTTCTCGATTTGTTCATTTCGATCCTTACAATTAATTTTCGTGCAAACTGTATAATACTTGTGGCCGTTTAATATATGGATAATTCCAGAAAGTGACTGGCCCTGACCTTGCTCGTCTGCTTTGTTCCAATCAGCCAAATCATTTGGCCGCTCTCCGAAAAAACTTTCTCAAAACTGACGCTGACTTTGTGCGGAGTTCTTCTGCCATTTCTCGCCAAGACTCTGCTGATGCTGAACCATCCCTTGACATTTCCGCCATTGAACGAATGACACATTTTTTGCTTGGCGGTCACATTGACGTATTTCTTACCATTTTTTGCCAATTTATTTTTCTCTCCAGGAAGCCATTGACAGTGCCATCAGCGACGGACTTCTATTTGACGCGCTTTTGCTGGCCCATCGTTTGTTTCGCGACGACAAGGACCGTTTGGAAGCGGTTGAGGGGCGTTTGATGGCTTATAGGTCGCCCGATCATCCGATCACCACCCTGTTGAGCGTCGCAGCCGATCAGCCCGTCCCTTTACTGGTTGGTTTTGCGTTTCTTACGGAACCTTTCTTTTCCGACTTGACATTTCCCTTCAGACCAATCCAACTTCATATGAAACCAACGGTTGGCGTTCGCACATTGCAATTGTTCTTGCCAACTTACAAAGTCCGACTGCGATGAACGCCGTTTATCAGCTTGGCCTGGCTTTGGCACAAAAGGAATTCAATTCGGCAGCTGATTTCTGTTTTCTTGCAGTAAATTTGTTGTACGGATTCGATTGCTTCCAAGAACAACAATCGTAAATTTGAACTCATTCACCTGTCATTTTTTCTTTATTTTGACTGGAAGGGATGAAAATCACCGCCGTACAATTCGTCTGATCAGCGCCACTTTGCCTGACGATGGGGCAAATTCATTCCTTACGCGTTTTGGGTTCGATTGATCTTTTGCGGAACACATTGTTCTTTTCAGCTGGTCTATTTTGGATTATCAGGCGACCGAACTGTTCGATTTCGCCCTGCAATTAGCCAACCCAAACAGTCCCACTTTGTTGTCCAAATCCCATTATTATGCAAAGGTTCGTCTTCAATACGCGCAATTGTTGGATGAATTGGGCGGATTCAAACATGCGGTTGAGCTCTATCGACTCGGTAGGATTTACTTATTTTGTTGCTCCAAAGAAGGAATTGGTGTGGAGTGTTAGTTCGGACTACATTCATTTTCTGATAAATTTCAGAGAATTCCAACTATTCGAAGACACCGTCGCCTCCTCCACTCGTTCCTTCTGTTCACAAAACCAAATTAGCTCATCTCAAAAGGCAGGACCATGAGCCAACACCTGCCGTTGCTCCTGCTCCACCTACTTTTCTACCAGTGCAGTTGCAGTCGGCATCCAAAGAGGACCATGAGCCAACCCCTTTTGCCGTTGCTCCTGCTTCACATACTTTCCAACCAGTGCAGTTGCAGTCGGCCTCCAAACCGGACCATGAGCCAACCCCTTTTTCCGTTGCTCCTGCTTCACATACTTTCCAACCAGCGCAGTTGCAGTCGGCCTCCAAACCGGACCATGAGCCAACCCCTTTTGCCGTTGCTCCTGTTCCACATACTTTCCAACCAGTGCAGTCGGCCTCCAGACAAGACCACGAGCCAACACTTTTTGCTGATGCCCCTGTTCCACATACTTTACAATCAGTTCAGTCGGCCTCCATGCAGGACCAAGAGCCAATGGCTTTTGCCGTTCCTTCTGCTCCACATACTACTTTCCTACCAGTTCAGTCGGCCTCAAAAGGAATTCCGGACCACTCTGTTCGTTCGCCCAACAGTTTTGACGGTGAGACGGCATTTTGGGTGGATAGATAACATAGATGAAAAAAGAGAGGGCGGGGGGGGGGGAGGTCAGAAACTTGCCTTTAGGAAATACCCCCCTCCTGTCTACCTATGATAGATAAGCAGCCTTTAGATAAGGCCCGTATAGAAACATTTGAAACCAATAGTTCGGCAGTGCGTACATGCTCCTCCTGAGAAATTTTGTTGGATCTTTTGTTGAGAAAATTTCTCTCAATTTTTAAAAATTGTCAGATTGAGAGTAACCCCCCTCCCAGCCGCCCTGGTAATAAGCCGGCTTTGGCTTTTTTTTCTCACAACCAATTTTTTGTTATTTAAGATCGCTATGAATATAAGCACCGCTCTTCGAGGAGTCCGTCCCCGTCCTCCGCTGCCATTTTGACACATTCTTCCAATGTCTCTTCTAATCATAAATTTGTGGAAGATTCCAAAAAGAGCGAAAGTGGTGGTGGTGGCGGAAAAGGATTTCTTCGCGGCTTTCTCTCGAAGATTAAAGCGCCTATGGAGTCTAAAGAAATGAAACTGCCGAAGGACAATAACCCGAAGGTATTATTGAATCGGTCGATTTGACCAACCTTTCCGAAATTGGTAAAATGCTTTTGCTTTGACTGCTATTTCGGTGTTCAGATTGTGTGGGACTCGCAGTTGGGCCGTTACGTCGACCAGGAACAAGAACAGCAACCACAAGAGGAGCTCGCGCCCCCTCCTATCATGCCGACATATCAGCCGCAACAGTGGCAACAAATAACCCAACCAGCGGAGCAGCAGCAACCGCCAACAGCGCCGTCTGTTGGCCGTGCTTTCCAAGGAGTAAAAGTCGGTCGAACGCCAACCAAATTTATTTGTTATTTTAGAAGTCGAGATATGCCAATGCATGGAATTCGTAAACGCATAAGAATAAAGCAGTTGTTGTGATTTAATTGACTTTCTCTTAGTTTCTAACGGATTTACAGTCATTGTGAATAAATAAGAATCAAAACTTTTTCGCTACAATGTGATTTTTAATTCATGGGAAGATGATAAATTTCTGGCATAATTATTGCATTTTTTTTTATCTCGAATAGACATTTACTCATCGTTGGCAGAAATGCACGGCCGTAACATTTTTAAACTTTGCCCGCCTAATTATGAACTCCTTGCAAGGAAATACCACGATTTCAGAGTCAAATGTTTTATTGGGGCGGGTGGAAAGGTAACTATCGAAAATGACCTCATTTTTGCTCTGCATATTTTGGTGTCCTTTTAGGTTTGTGTGAATTTCGCAGATGCTGAGTCCGTGCGTTTGTTGTCCCAAATTTTGCTGATTGAATACTTCCAATTGAATGTCCAACTTCCAATTGGTCATCTCGTGCCGCGCGTCCCTCAGCGATTAAATTACATTTTATTAGTGGAGGATTTGATTTGCAAAAATAACTTCGATACTTCCAACGTTTGGGGGTTTGACATTGGTACTAATCTCTCTCTGACTCGGATAACTTAATAATTTCTGGGACGGGTGCTTCGTGCATATTTCCGCTTTTGGGGGCACGTCTCAATGGATGGAATTTTGTGGCGACAGAAGTGGACGCGAATTCATTCGCTTACGCAGCACAGAACGTCGACCGAAACAATTTGAAAGGACGGATTTTAGTGGAGCAAACGGAGGGAAATTCGCTTCTGAAAGTTATTGTGTGTCTTATTTTAGTGATCGGGTAATTCGGTTCAGGAAGTGATGTCGAAGGGACCGCACAAAGACAAAAAGTTTACTTTTTCTATGTGTAACCCGCCATTTTTTGACCCCGACGAAGCCACGCAAGTTAGTCATAATTGGTATAATCCAATTGCCCACTTAATCAAGAAATTTACCGTCAATTCCGCTGGGAATACAATGACAAATTTGTTAGTTAGCGATCACAACAACCCCCCAGGCAAATGCCCGCCCCATTCTGCCACCACTGCAACGCGCACAGAACTTTCTTATGTGGTACTTTTTCATTCGTTAAAAAGGAAGTGCTTACATTATTAGGGAGGTGAAAGTGCTTTTATCATCAAAATGTTAGAAGAAAGCGTCGATTTGAGCAAATCTTTTTGGTATGATTTGCATTCATTGGGCAGACAATTACACTAATCTTTTTCTTTTTTTGTTAGTTTTTTTACAACGATGGTTGGGAAAATGGCGAGCTTAAAACTGCTTAAGGAGGAGCTAAACAGAAGAGAAATTCGGTGGTCTGTCCACTCATTGTGCCAAGGGAAAACCACGAGATGGGTAAACATGGAAAAGGCGGAGAAAGAAACTATTCGATTGTTTTTTGTTTAGGTTTTGACGTGGACATTTTTGGATGACTTCAAAATTGAATAAAATAATAATAATTTACCTTTCTTATGGCACAAAAATTGATCATTTTTATAATACTAATTTAATTGTTGTTTTATTTCAATTTTTGTTTGATTAACAGAAATGAATCGTGCTACTGCAAACGAAGTCTCCGTTTTTGACGATTTTCATTCTGACATAGAAAAGTCGAAGAAAATTAACAAAGATCGGTTGTCCAAATTTTGTCCTAAACTTTTCAAGAAGGAAAATGGGATTGGAATGTCTTCAATTGCTTCGGTGCCTTTTGAAGCACTTTTGGCCGGTGAATTCGTCTTCCCATGTTCCTCCATCCATTCGTATGTTCACAATGCCTACAAATCGAAGAATCCCGCAGAAATTGCGGATGAATTGGAATTGTTGCTGAATAAATTAACGGATTTTTGCCGAAGTGACTCCGACTTTGAGAAGGTGTGTTCATTTATTTCCACCACATAATTTCCACAAAACTGTTTAGGTTCTGAATTTTTCTCTCGCATTGTCCGATTGTTTTGGCCGTTTATTTTTCGATTGCAAATCGCCCGAATTGAATATGAAATTAGTGCGGATGCAGGAAAAAGTTAAAAACCTGGTTGGCATTTCAAATACAAAGACGGTTGAATTACTATAAATAACAAATTAAGACGTCAGCACAATTTTTATTCGCCCAGAATATGGCCCTAATCAAGAACAAAGCTGCTTTTGTCCCCTCATTTGATGACTGTTCAGATTATATTGTAAAAGAAATTCGAATGCGTGAACTCTAACAAATATTTTTTGTTCTCGCTAAATTTTTCTTTTGTTAAAATTCTCAAATTCGACGAATAATTTTGATTTTCATACAATTAGGTATCGATTTTTTAAAAGTCTTATAAAAATATCAATAAAGATATCGTACTGTGTTATCGTAATATTCCTTATTAAACCCGTTATAGCAACCAATGAAACATTTCGTGGATTCCCTCTGCCTTTTTCCGATGCTTTTTTGCTTCGCAAATTATCTTTCTGCGGAATATTCTTACCTCGACGATTATCAGGAGACCTGTAAATTGAATTCGCATTGTCCTGATTTAATGCATTGCAAAGTCCGAAACCAAAGAAGTTGGACTTGAATATTAAACTCCATTCAGGATGCTTTGTGTGCTTGTGATGTTGGCCTGTCATTCAGTCATTCGTTGTCCAAATGCGAAAGGGCCAAGGAGAATTTTATAGATTTTGACATTCAAGGGCCTTCCGCCGTAAATTTATCAATTGGAAAAGTCGAATTAAAAGCTGTGATTAGAGAGAAATGGAAGCATCTGAATTGGACTTATTCTTGGATTATTCTTAATGGAATAGACAACGGTCGATTTTCCGGAATGGACGGACCATTGCTGACGCTTACTGAAGTAGTTTATGACTGTTCATTCTCTCGTGCCCATTCCCTCCTCACTCCGGTTGGTTTCAGCTGAAGCCCGGTTTCGTCCAATTGACCCTCTCAGTTTCCAATGACTCCTCGGAGGGGTATATGCTGCGTGATCTGATCATCACCGAAGCAAGCGTCCACCCAATCAGAATTGTCGACTGTGATAAACACACAAACGTCGATTCCGTCCGACTTTGGCTGCCTCGTGACAATAAACTCCGACTTTGCACTGTTACAGATAAAGTCTCTTCCATTCATTTAATCTTCAAGTTTGATGCTCTTTTCTCCCGAAAGGCTGTCTCTTACAAATGGGTCCGCGTCGACCATTCCCTTCGGCCCATTGACATTTTCGGTAATTTATTGCTTTACCATTAATTGTTGTTTTTAACCAAAAAAAAGTGTGAGTTGTGGGGACTCCCATCTTATTGTAATTATTATCATTTGTCTATACTTCCTTTTTGCAGGTTCGACTTCTTCGATTTTGGAATTGTCCAATTTTCAAATGGCCAATGAGAGCGCTCCGTACGAATTTATTCTGTCGGTTTCCTTTGAAGATGGTCATTCGTATAATTCAACACTAAAATTATTTGTACATGCATATCCACAAATTCCAGGTAATTATTTGGCGTAAATAGGAAAAAACGTCGACTTTACTGGTCCAATAAAAAAAGGCAAAAAAAAAGGTCTTGTTTTTTTTTTTGCAATTCTGAGAAGTACTCTGGGGTTATCGAGGGCGCTGATCACGAATCTGATATCCCTTTTCACTAATTTCGAACACCGAACCCGAATTCGAACCAAAGTCGAAAATTCAAATTCTTCGAATTTTACTGTTATATTCGAATATGCATAGAATGGCTCATTTTTGCTGTTGCAATGGCCTATGATTGATGTTTTTGCTAGTTGTAATCAATTTTCGAATAAAAGTTCGAAATTCAAAAAATGAATTTTTGACTTAATGTTCGAATTCGGGTCCGAAGTTCGAAATTGGCCAAAATGGATGTCAAGTTCATGATCAGCGACCTCGATAACCACAGGAAAGACATTTTACACGATTTTAAAAAAGTTATTGTTTTGAAAATCATAGGTATGATAACAATCATAGATTAGATGATACCATATAACAAATCTATTGTCAGATTCGTGATCAACACCTTCAATAGCCCCCAAGTAAAAAAACGACCTTTTTTTGCCTTTTTATGGGACCAGTAAAATTAACAATTACCCGAATTTTAAACCATAGTATTTTCAAATAGAATGTTTTGAGTTTTCTGGTCATGATAAAAGTTAAGTTCCAAAAATCTCCCGGCGACGTTTTGGGGTGTACCTTAATTTTGGTCATTTCCTATTGGCGTTTAATGCTCAATGCCTCTTTGGCAATGGTAAAGAATTGTGGTCCTTAACCCGGTCAAATTTTAGCGCAAATTGCGGTTTTTTATTCAATTAAAAATTGAAACATTGTTTTACACCAAAATGAATAGTTGTTAAACGGATTAGAAGCTTTTACCCCAGAAAAATGCACCCTTGAAAAATTTTTCAACTTTTTGTTCGAATTCGGGTTCGGATTGGATAAATCCGAGTTAAGATTCGTAATCAGCACCCTCGAAAACCCCTTAAAATTGGTTTTACCATTGCCCAATCTTTGATGTTTGTAATTTATTTATTAAGTGATTGATGCGCAAAACTTGACGGTTAATTTACGTGCTGATTCGGTGATGCTCAAAGCTCATATTTCGAATGGTTCTGCGGATGTGTTTTTGAATTTTACTTGGATGCAAACGGATGGTCCGTCCCGCGTTGACTTGGCAAATCGGCACTCGCTCAGTTCGGCGTCCATCGTCGGCCCATTCAATGCCTCCGGCATTTACTCCTTCCGCGTTAAGGCTGTTACCATTGCAGAGGATGTTGTCGAAGCGTCCCTTTTTGTCAATGTTTTACCTGAAAAGGACGTCCAACTTCGTCCCATTGTGCCCAGCAACAATTTTTCAGTTGTTTTGCCGAAAAAATTTGTGTTTCTCAAATCAAATTGTTGTCGGAATGGCGACATTTTCACGTGGGAACCCGATGATCGTGTGCCCGCAGTGATGGTTCGCCTTTTACCTCATTTTACATAAGCCAGGGATGTTTAAGCTTCTCCAAAGCGACTTCCACGGCCAAAGGCTTTTCCTTGGCCATTTGCTCCCCGGCATTTTCACTTTCCGACTTTTTTGCAACGGTCAATTGGGAAATGGCAGCAGCACAATTGTGCAACTCGAGGTCAAAAGAGGAAAGGAAATTGCTCCTTTTTCATTGGATGTTGCGATTAGACGAGAACAAACAGACGACGAATCGTTTTCAATTCGCGAGCAAAGAAACATTTTGGAAACAATGGAAGAGAATTTACAGCAACAGTTGGGAGGAGCCATGATTCTGAAAGTTGACAACATTTTTTACGATGGCATCGGAGGAATTTTAATACTCCGTGTGAAAATTGCCCGTTTTATAAGTACAACGATTAAGCATAAAACACAAATCCAAAACTTTTTTTTAGATTTTGGCAGGATGGAAAAAATAATGATTGAATCGAAAATGGTATCGATTCTCCAAAACAATGAAACTTTTCTGGAACGGTTTAACGTTGTTTCCGTATCTCCAACAAGTTGGTCGATTGATTTTTTTTTGTTTAAAACTGCTTATTTTTTAAGCTGTCTGTTATGTATGTGAAAACGACACACTTTCGACATCCGATTTTTTCGGCACAATTTTTTCATTTATTGACGGAAAAAACTGTAAAGAATCGTTTACACTTTTAACTTAAAAGCACAATTTAGCGTGGGGCGTATTTTGCGCTTGTGTTTCAATTGTTGTCGTTTTCGTGTTATTTTTCAAAGGCCTCCCTTTCTTTTGGCAATTCCAAGAAGGAGAAAGGAAAATGACAGAAAAATTGGAACAAACTTTTTGTGCGATTGGTTGGACATTTGCGACGTGCAATGGGCGATTCAGCCCAATTCCATCGCTACGGAAACCCAAAGACAATTTGGTGAACAAAACCCTAATGGACGGTGAGTGTTTCTTTCGGGGGGTTTAATATGACCTGAATAATAATTAACAAGATTCGGAAACATTGTTGGACAACGAATTGTCTGACAGTGCGAGTAATTACGAAGAGGAGGAGGGGGAAGAGATTCACCCGACAAAACGCATCAAATTGTACTTCGATTCTCCTGACACCCAAACGGGGCGACATTCAACAGAATGAACAACAGATTTTCTTACCATTTTCCCGGTCATTTTGCTGGTCTCGATGATTTACTGAAGATAATGATCTCATTTCCTTCCAATTATTGAATGTGAACCTTTTTTGTTGTTGCTGTAATTTACAGATTAATTTCCTATCTGATTAATGATGATTTAATCAGTTCGAACCGTAAAATATTTTTTACATTTAATTAATCCCTTTAATTTTTGTTAGTTTTTTTAATATATTTTTTCATGGATTCATTTCTACCAAAACCCGAGGATCATTGTCGCATTCAAATCCTTGTAGGTATTTCCCCTATATTTATTTTTTATGCGTACTTTTTAGGTGAAACCGTTGGGAAATTTCAGTGTGTTGTCTTTTGGTCGCCTTGTCAAAGCATTGGAGCGGCGGTTTACTTCTGTTCATGGTGAAATCCCATGGAACCCCAACAAGAAAATCCTTTATAATTTGTTTTGAGATTTTGCTCTTCTAAAAAGTTAAATTTTCTTCCAATAATTTCCGTCGTTTTCAGTGTCTTCCAATGTCAATTCGCAACGCCAAATTCTGCCTAAATTGGTCACGGAGTTGGATTTGGAATTGACCAGGTTTGGCGAGTTTCAGGTTAGAATTTTGCTCTTTTATTATGGTAAATATCCCAGTATTTGAAGGCCTTTCGGAAAGTGTTCGGGCTGCTCTGCGTCGGTCAGTTCAATGGCGGTGGTCCTTTGAACTGCTCCTCCTCCTCGCCTGACCTTAATTCTCCGACGTCGTCTTCGTCGAATGAGCCGTTGCCCGACTCCCCGGCCAACTCGCCCTCTCAGAACCGACTTCGAAGGTCGTCCCTCGCCCGTTTCCCTCCCATTTTTACTGAGAGAGAGCAGCCAAAATCGGCGGAACAGAATAGTGTTTCGGAAGAGAATTACACGGCCGAGTCCAAGCAGTTCAATCTGCTGAAGGAGCAATTCGCTGAGCTTAAAGTGAGCATTTGCGTGTGCCTTTGCCTTTTCCGTTGCTTCTTTTTCCATTTAGCAATCCCTCAAAGACCAACTCGTCGACTCGCGCTGCGCTCTCTTCGGCTTTGTACGTTTTGCTTTTGTGCATTCGGCTGATTTGGTCTTTTTCACTTAGAACAGCAGCAGTACCACCGAATTTCTGTCTTTTCCCGGTGCGGCGGATGACTTTTCTTCCCTTTGTGACCATTTGGAGTCCGTTCTGCACGAATTGCTGCGTAGCATTTATTTTGTTCTGGAAAGCCGGCGGTTAGACACTTCTTTTGAACGCGTGGAAACGCCTCCGTGTCCGTTGCTGCCGGACGAGGAGAAATACCGAATGGGACTGGAGAATGTGAAGAGCAAAGCGTACAGGTGGAAAGGGAGTGGGTGCACTACGCTTCCCCTCCGTATCGTTTCCTTAAATTAAAAAAGATTAGTAATTAAGAAAAAATTTTAGAAAGTTTTTATAAGAAAATTTCAAGAAAAAGGAATTTGAATAATTTTTCAGATTAAAAAAAAATTTTTTTTTTGAAGCTACTATTAAATTCACCATAAAAAGTTTCGAAATTTTTTATAAAAATTTTCTATGTTTTTAAATTTCACGGCAGGGTTGGGGGGGAAACGTTTTCCAAGGGAGGGTATGCACGTCCCTCTCCTTCGCTTGACCAAAACTGAGATTCTTTAAGAGGGTCATATTTGGACAAGGGGGCGGTAATTTTTACATTTTTCATAGGGATTGAGTTGCGAAATTCTATTCCGTCAACTCCTTTGAATTTTCATTTTTTGTTTTCGCAAATCGACCCCCTTCACAAAAAGTTTGGTCCACGTTTCCTTCTTTTTATTGGTAGAAGAGAACCCAAAAATAAATTATCGAGAGGGAATTTAAGGAAAAAATGCATCGGAAGACTTCGCAAAAAGACCGGAGACTACGCTTTTCTCACCGGACTGTTTGAGGCCGCTGTCCAATCCTACCAATCGGCCATCGACCTGCTCAAATCCACCGCCGATTTGCTTTGGCTTGCGGGTTCCGTTTCAATGACTTTTCTCTCCATTGTCACAATGTTTAGCTGCTTATGAGGGATGGTGCTGCGCGGCTTTTATGGTCAAATACAAACAGCGAATGGCGTCCAATCGGCGAGAGGAAAATGAGCCGAAAAATGGGCACCAAAATTACAAAGTGCGAACAGTTATGGACGCATTTGCACACCAATCGAAGTAACGGTTGCGTTTTTTGGCATTGATTTCGGAATTGTTAGGGCTTCCCTTGGTCACCAACGATACTGCTCAGACGAAGTAGCTAAAATAACGATGGACAATACGACGGTGGACGTGGCCATCGGCGAGGAAAACGCCTCGCGGTCGCCCACCGATGGCATTCCCTCCCACAATCAGTCGCTGCAGGGACCGTCAGAAGACGAAACCGACACCAAGAATCTGTCCAATAGCACGTCATTTTTCACAGGTACTCCTTCACTTTCTCTGTTTCGTGAATTTGTTTTCCAGGAAAGAATTCTTCGAAACGGAAGGCGTGGCGTAATTTTTTGAATTTCGACTCTTCTCATTCCGCCCAAAGTGCCAAAATCGCTGTCAAAAGTGATGGTCTTCCGCTGCCCTCGGCCATGTCTTCCGCTTCGCGCAGTTCGAGTGCTCATAATTTGGCTTCTCCGTCCGTGCCAAACCCACCGATTTCTGCTCACAATCAGTCCCCCTCAACTTCCAATGGCCTCTCCAAGTCGCAAAACGTCCTCATTTCCCGCAGCGAACTATCGGAACGTTTTCGCGCCGCCTTGGAAAATTACGGACGATTTTCTTTCGTCGTTTGTATTGAGTACGAATGTGTGATGAGAGCGGTGCATTTGCTGGTCTTTCATCGGCAGTTCGTTGAGGTTGAGGTCAGTTAATTTTATTAATCAAAATATTTACGAAACGAAACGAGGTAATTATTTTACTAATTAATTGGTTTCTTCCCTGAAAATTTTTGAAACTAATCTTTGAATTTTGTTTTCCTTCAAAAAACTTATAATTTTGTTTTTCAAATTATTTTGTTGTTAAAATCTGTTAGAAATTCAGCAAAGGGTTTAAATTTTTTTTTGTTTTTCGAAATTAAAGATGGAGTGGAGTGACTATCTTTTCCCATTGCTTGGATTTCAGTCTTTCCTTCGGGAACACACTTGCCGATTTCTCGACGACAAATTCCTTACATTTGACAATATTATGAAGTCGAACATTTGTTTGGCCGCGTCCGAAGTGTACAAAATGGTACGCTTCAAATTTGGCACAATTTTGACAATCGCACCGTTGGCTTTTTAGATTGGCTTTAAGCGAAAATGTGCCTTTTTTTTGCGGTTGGCCGTGTTTTTCCGATTATTCATCGAAAATCATTCCGAAAATGACTACAAAAAGGTGGGGCTGAAGCCATAAATCTTCATTCTGTTTTCTTTAGGTTTACCCAATTCTCAACGAAAGTCTTTTTGGCTATGGCATTGGTGGCAAATTTTCCAATTATGCCAAAGAGCCCAAGGGCGAAGGGACCTCCGCCACTTTTTCTCTCCAAATCAAAGCGGTGCACGAAGTGTGCACCGTCGCGGTTAGGGCCGGGCTGCACAACATGGCCATCCGACACCTCAGCTTCATGTTGGAGGTAAGGAGGAGGGGCGAAAGCACAAACAAAATAAATGCAATAGCAAAAATGCCAATGCCGTGGTTTCAATGGAATTCATTACGCATTGAATGGCTTTGGTTTACTCTTTTCTCTTCAGTCTTTTTTTGACCATTTGGACAAGGCCGCGTTGCTTTCGCTGGTGGAGGAAATGAACAAACTCACCAAGATTCAATCCGCCCAATTCCACGTCCTTTCCGTGCCGTTGTCCCTCGACTCGTCGCCGCCCGTTCTTTTGGCGCCTTTGCAACTCACGCGAATTCCCGCGCTAAAGTTTTATTGTCCGAATGGTCTTTAATTTCGAATCCTCGTCCTTTTAAGGGACTTTCGAGTGGTCCCTTTGCCCTCGCATTTGGCACCAAAAACTGTCGAAATTTCGTCGCGTAACTCCAAAATTTTCATTTATTCGCCATTTCAAGAAAGGGCAAAGAAAGGCAAGTGCTTTTTTCCCCGTTTTCGCCTTATTTCCATTTTTCTCAGATGAACTCTGTTGGGTGGTCGATTGTGCCTCCGAAGTTTCAGTGAAAGTGCAAAATCCATTGCCCGTCGATTTAATCGTCAACAATTTGACTCTGATCACCGAGGGGTGCCACTTCGAGCACATTCCGATCCGTCTCAGCCTTCCCTCGTGTTTTGGCCCGTGCATTGGTCCCACCCAAAGTGAAGTGAAACTTCTGGGAGTTCCGAGGTGTCTGAAAATGTTGAAAAACGTTCGGTAAAATCGTCGACTTTTTGCAGGTCAACCGGAACTTTGAAAATCATTGGCTACGCTTGCGAAGTGCTCGGATGCAAAAACTTGTGCAAATTTCCTTCACCGAATACCTTCGAAGAGCCGAACAGAAACCATCGCCAATTCTCCGTCAGAGTCCTTCCCCCGCTGCCATCGCTTCGTATCGAAAGCTCCTTGCAGCGGTCGCCGACTTTGAGCGAAAATCCGAATGATTCCATCGCGGAACTTTGCGTATTCACCGGGCAAAGGTAAAAAATGTGCAAAGGGACGAAAAAGGCGAAGTCCGTCTCTTTTCAGTTACTTCCACACCATCACATTGTGTAATTCGAGCAGTTCAGTGGGAATTAAGCACATAACCATCAAAATCCAACAACCCCAGGTGCTTTTGTCAGTCCCTTCGTCCATTGCCACCCTTTAGACTTGCGCTGGGCCAATGCTCTTCCAAATGGTCTCCGGTGAAAGTGCCAATTCTGCCGGTGGTCATTCCCCGTCAACGTGTCGGATAGATGGGCTTAAACCGGGGGAACGGAAGAGCTTGAACATTCGCGTCTTTGGAATCGGTTTCGTCTAATGCTTTTTCGGTTTCTGCAAATGATGGCCGTGTCTTAGATCCGTCTTCGACGCCCTTTTCCGACAATCGGTCCGACCACCGAATCGGCTTGGCATCCAATCCGTCCCACATTGGACAAGCACAACGTGTGTTTGTCCGTCGTCCCACTTCCGCCTCGTCCTCAACCCTTGCCATTGTTGCCGAGTCGGACGCCCTGCCCCATGCGGCTTCTTCCCCCTCAACGATTCCCTCGTCGGGGGAAGGGAGGAAGCCGCGGCTATCGTCGGCAGAATCCGCCCCGCTTTTGGAGAGGGAAAGTTCGTCGGAAGAGCATTCGACTGACCGTCACGACCTCATCCCATATGTTGGGGTACTGAAAATGAGAAACATGACCATCTGACAATGCAATTCTTATTTTTAGCGACTTCTAAGCGCGGAATTTTCCTTTTCCTATAGTGCCGATTTGGAAATGTTACCCGTTGAGGAGGTGTCTATGATTTTTATACCTTTTAAGTCCCCCGTTTCAAGGAATTTGTCCGTTTTGCCAAGCTGCCAATGGCCGTTACGATTGTTCCGGCAGTGAATGTTTCTTCGTGGAATATTTTGCCCGGTTACAATCCCTTCAGTCGTTTTGTCATCGTCGATGTTGCGAATGAAACGGATTTGGACGCCGAACTCACTTTTGGTGCTGAAAACCGCAGACTCACAGTCCAACCAAAGGAAATCTGTCGGTGCGTTTTGTGAACCATGGCAAATGCTTATTTGATATGTAAACGGTTCCTTATAAGGCTTTTCCTATTTTTTGTCTTTCCTAATTACCCCCCCCTCCCCTCCGTAAATGGCAGTGTGCCACTTCTCTGTCCCTGCTGTGATGGCATTCCATCGGCCGCCTTTCAACGTGCCGCCAAACAAGCTTCACATATGATGCAAATGCAAGAGATTGAGAGACTGAGGAGAAAGATGGAAACGCATTTAACAAAGCACTTGGAAATTCGGTGGACCATTGCGAGGCTAAGGGTTCGGCCAAACATTTCAATGCCCTTCCTAAACCAATGGAAAACTGATTCATTCAGTTGGACGGTCAAGTGCCCATCGGTTCGCTGCTCTCTTCTGTCTCTTTCTTGCGCCGTTTGGCTTTGCCCAGCATAACAATTGGTCGGTTTCCAATCACTCACTTTTGTTGGATTTAATTATTTGCGCTTTTCTCTGTGCTATGCTTCGTTTAGACATGCTTATCAATGACAAAAAGTGTGCGACTGATGAGCACCTTCTCATCGGAATGGGGGAGTTCGTGCCAATCCGAGTGATTATTTATTGCTCTTTGGGAGGTGAATTGGCCAGTCAATCCATTTCTTCTAATTTATATTATTACCAAATTCAGCTAATTTATTTGGCGAATTGTCTCTTTCATGTTGTCAATATCAAAATGAAATTTCGGCAGTTTTAAATCGCGAGAATGTTATGCTAATTTGTGGGGAGGATTGTGTGCCTTTTCGAGTTTCCGGGAGCGAAGAGGAAAGAGAGGGCGACAACAAATGCCAATCGGAGGAAGTGCCATCGGTGGAGGAACAGCAAAAGATGGGCAAATTTGAGACGGAGTTTCACGCGGCATTCAGCCACGAGGGCATTTTCAAAGTTAGTCCGGTGCTTGCCAAACTCAAGTTCGCTGATGATGCAGAAAAGACGGGGAGGGGCCGCTGCCAAATGCCGAGCGAAGAAGACATTTTCCTGCCATCACTCTCTGTCGATGTGACGAGGAAATTATGACGGAAGGAACTCAATTTATCACTTTATAACCTTACGCAGAGATTTTCATATAATTCTATAAGATAAATTACGAATCTCATCATTCGTTGGTTCTGATGATGTGAGAAATGCAAATTTCCTTTGTTTTAAAGTGTTGTGAGCATTCTCCAAAATCAAACCTTTGAAATTGGCATTGTGATGGGATGGCACTTTTGCGAATGGCACCGTTTTGTTTGTCGCTTTTTCTCACTTTACTTTATCCGCTTACACGTGTAAATGAACCCAACCGCGCATCCCTTCTCGTCCCTTCCACTGACTTCGTTTATGCATTTGCATTTGTCATCCGCCGGAACTCCTAAGCAATTTTTGCACTTTGCCATTTTAATTGTCTCACCGGGAAATGCCAATTGACAAAATCGGTCGTTCTCTTCGCTGGGCTTCCCGTCTTTTGCTGCGTCCAAAACGTTGCAATTGGAAGTGACGCCTTAACGATTGCATTGAGCATTCATTTCCACTTACGATGAATTAATATGGCATTGGAAAGCCATTTCAATTATTTATTAAAACGGAGTGCCCTCCCCTCCCCCATTTTTATTTTTGGTTTAATTTCGGATGGTTTTCACCTTTTTGCCGATTCTCTTTTCTGTGCCATTCCGTCGTCTCTTCCGTCGTGCCGAATGTTTGCGCTTCGCTTTCTCCGTTTTGCTGACTTTTCATAAATCTCTGCTGTTCTTCCCTCGACAACATTTCGACCCTTTCGCCCTTCCCACTGCAATTGCCAATTCGACTCATTCCCTCCCCCCCCCCCCTCTCAATTTTCCCACCTCTCCCAAATATGCAATTCCATTTGTCCGTCCGGTCCAAAACTCCAAGAACGAGACCAAGCGTGGGAAGCTTCGGTTGTTAGGACTGTTGTTGGCATCGTCGGACTGTTAAAATCGGAAGGCGGCCTTTTGGCATTCTGTCGAGGGTTGGGGCGGGTAACCAAATGTTTGGTCATGTTCCTGTTTAGCGTAATTATGTACCTGGGTATGGTCAGTTTTCGGCTGCTTTTGACCCACGGCTGCGAGTGACAGCGGAGTTATCCTAATGGATTGATGGCTGTTTAGTTGCTTAATCGACCAAATGGGCATTTTGACCACTAATTAGTTTTCAATCCCTCTTTGGACCTTCCGTCGTTTGTTGTGTCCCTCTGTCCATCTGCTGATGTTGCTGCTGGGTTCGCTTCTTCGGTTGTGTTCGTTGGCTTTTCGCTGCTCCTCTGTTCGTCTTGCTGCTCTCCCCCCAACGCATTGTCCCTCTCCTCCCCCTGCCGCTCTCTCTCTTCCGCCCGCTCTCTCTCCCCCTCCCCCTCTTCGCCCGCTTTTTCCCATTTTGGCGTTGTGCTGCGCCATTTCTTTGTCGTCTGCCACCAAATTCCTTCTCGCGTTGTCCCAACTGATGTGCTCCAAAGTTCTTTTCTTCGTGTCACAATTGGCAGCTTAAAGGTTTCATTTTTCAATTCCCTCACGTTAATTTGTCAATTTGGCACCTCAGTCGTGCCAATCTTTCGCCCATTTTGCCACACATCGAAGCCGGGAAGAGACTCAATCCCTTCGTCATATGCGTCTCCAAACTCCGCTTTTTTCTGAATGTCCTCCTCAAAATCGGACAAAAAATCCCTGGACAATTTGATTTGAGTCTCATCCTCCAAATTAGTATCTGTTGATCAACAAAAAAAAAACAATAAGAAGTCCATAAAAATGATGAAACCACGACAAATTTGCTGCTCGAGAGCCTCGGCTTCGGTCTCGAGAAGCACTGATAAAATAAAATAAACTTACTCCGCCGCCGTTGGGTCGCTTTCACGCCCCATCCAATTGCGGAAAAAGGGAAAATAAGCAAAGAAAGCAGAAAAAAGGGCACAAAGAGCGGCCACATCTCCCTTTTTGACCTTTATTCTGACAATTTGGCAAACGATGTACAAATTCGAACGAGTTAATTGAACATAATTAACTAAACGACGAACTTAAAAATGGGACGGAAAGGGGGGAGGGGACTAATAATAATATTTGAGGGGGGGGGCAGGGGAATGGGAAAGGAATGCCCAAAATTGGCAGAGTGAGAGGACGGAAACGGTGAAAGTGCGGTGGGAAGTGATGGAAGAACAAAGACGGAGTCAATGAGGCGACGATGAAAGGCGGGAGCAGAACCGGCTTTTGGAAGGTGACGAAGGAAAAAGTGAAAAAAGCATGGAAAAATAACGGGGAAAGCAAACAAAACGAATTTGAGCAGAGGACGAAGCAAAGTCCTTAAAAGTTGACCAATTAAAGGATGCCGCCAATTAATTTGCCAACGATGGGACATCTTCCAAGGACTGTCCTTGCCACTGAAGGACCAATGGCCATTTTTGTTCGTCCATTTGTTCTTTTGTATTAGTTTCCGTCTGCTGATTCCTCTTTCTTCTTCCATTTTCATTTCATTTCATTTTTTCGGTTTCCTTTCCCTTTTTCACTGTTTGCCCATTGTCTGTGGCATCGTTTGGCCAATGCCTTGTCATTGTTGCTATGCCGACTTGTCATTGTATTCCCCAGGGAAAGCGTTTGGCAAAGCTCATTAAAGGTTATTAATTGCATATAAAAGACATTAGCGGGGGGAGGGGGGGGGGAAACGCGACGGAATCGAAAGGGAAGGGAAAAAAGGAGGAAGGGGAGGAGAAGCCGAGGGGAAGGAAAGGGGTAGCAGAAGCAGCGAAATGGAAGCAAAAGCGGACAAAGGCAGTGACAGAGAGAACACCCGCCACTTCGTCCGCCTCCAACTCTTTAATTGGCGGCCCTTTGTTAATGCCGTCCTTTTCCTTTCTTCTCCCTTTTGCTATTGGCCAAATATTTTTTGTTTTGGATTCTGACAAATGATCATCTGATCAGTCATTGATCAAATGTCGTCAAATCACTGATCAGTGACCACTTTCGATCTCTTCCTTTTTGCATTTTTTCGTTTAATTTCAGTGCAAATGTTCTGTTTTTGCTCCACTTTTTCATTTCAATTGCATTTTTAATGCAATTGCCATTCGTCGGATGGGCTCAAAATTGTGCAAAGGAGAAGAAGCATCCGACGAAGCGATGGACAGAAACAATCGAATTGAGTTGGACTTGAACAAAGAACGGATTGAGGGGTTGGCAATGGCAAAGGCTTAATTAGGGGAAACAAAACGATTTAGAAGGAAAATGGTCAAAATTCTCCTTTTGGGCAGTGCCGACTCGGGCAAATCCACAATTGTGAAGCAAATGAGGTGGGCAAGAAGGACAAAGGCCATTTGAGGGACAAATTCAGAATTCTTCACACCGACGGGTTCAGTGAAACGGAGTTGGTCAACTACAGGTGGGTTTGCCCCGGTTGCTTCTTCTCTTGCTCATTTTGGGCCTTCTCCCGTGCCCACTTTGCTTTTCCCCAGGTATATGCTTCACACTAATTACATCGGCTCTTTGCATTACATAGCCCGCGGCATCGCTCAGCTTCAAATTGCCGTGCCGTCCAATGAAAAAGATTTGGTCGACAAATTTGAATATTCCTTCTCAAAGTTTAGCGTTTCTTGTCTTTCACCGCTCATTTTGACATCCTTTTAAGGTTCCTTGACTTTGACGATGACAATATGATCAAATTGGCAAGCCAATGATTGACCACCCATCGATTAAACTGTTAATTTGCTTTTCGAGTTCAGATCCTCAAATTCTTATCTTACGACTCGGTGACCACGGCTTGTCAGCGCCTAAACGAATTTTACCTGCCGGACAATACCAATTAGTGATTTTTTTAGCTAATTGCCTTATAATTTGACCCAGCCTTTTCGCCGAATCCAAACGTATTCTGATGCCAAATTATCTTCCCACCGCCGTTGACATTATCCATGCCAGGGCATCCACCACAGGTGTCCACGAAGTAATGACCACCACATTTCATTTGGCACTCGTATACTGTCACTTTACTTTTGCCTTTTCACAGATTACTTTTGGGTTCCGTCGCTTCAGTATCAGGTTGGTCGGGTGATGGATCAGCAGAAGTGATCGGATGTTTTGTGGTGTGATCAATTGGTTTATGTGCTGCGCTAAAGGCTGATCGACGTGGGTGGACAGAAAACGGAGAGACGCAAATGGATCCATTGCTTTGGTCGGTGCTTTTGTGCCGAAACTCACTCTCGGCTTGTTCAGACAGTGTGTCCGCCATTCTATACGTGGTGTCCCTCTCCTGCTACGACCAATCCATGGAGGAGGACCCGTCCATTGTAAGGCTAATTACGGACCAATTAGTAAATGGACGGGCGAATGAATGGGACAATTAACTCTGATCAAATTCGAGGCCATTTTCCTTTTTCATTTTGAAATGGTCGCTTCAGAACAGAATGGACGACAGCATCGACCTGTTCCGTGCCATGTTCTTCAATCCGTTTCTGATCAGAGTGAGTCTTTCTTCGCGTTCTTTGGTCTTTCTTTCCTTCGTTGATCCGTCCAACTTTATCTCTCCCCTCCCCCCGCAGTGTTCCTTCATTTTATTCCTCAATAAAAAGGACCTTTTCGAGCTCAAATTGCGTCATGTTCCGTTGCACAGGTTCTACCCGGCCTTTGAAGGTTTGTCCATTCATTCACTGATCAGAGAAATCGCTCCAATTCGACCGATTTTTGTGCCCTTTCATTTTCCATTTCCTTTTTTAGATCGGACCAAAAACATTACCAGTGACAGCGCATACGCCGAAGCGGTGGGGGGGGGAATTGGGAAAAACGAAACGGACTGAAAAAGGCACAATTGACGAACAGGTGGAATTTGTGAAGAAGCTGTTCTTGGGTGTAAGTGAACCCAACCAAATCAAACATCTCTCAGTGATCAGCAGATGCTTTAAAGGTGAACACGGAAGAGAATAATCGGCACATTTACACGCACGTGACAAATGCCACCGACACGAAAAACATCGGTTGGTCAGAAAAGGCATTTGGAAAAACAAAACAAACCAATGGGATTTTGAACAGAGTTTGTTTTTGGCGCTACTTGTGACATTGTGTTGCAGAACAATTTGACAAGGGCGGGAATGACTTGAGGGGAAAAGAAACGGAGGAAAAAACGGAGGAAATGCCGGGGCAGAGAAAGGCACGGCATTTTCAAAAGATGCCATTCATTGTTTGAACATTCGAAAAAATTGGCATTTCCATTTGTAAAGCATTTTATCTGTTGATAAAATCAAAGCATTAACTGCGAATTGTCTAATAAAAGTGAAAATGAGCGAGGGGGGAGGAAGATAAAATCGGCGAAGAGAAAGGCGAAGAAAACGGAGACGGAAGTGCCGCCGATGAATTTACACTAAAAGGGCGGACCGACCCACGGCATCGGCGTATTTAGCGGTGCTTAACCCGCATAATTGTGCAATTGCTTCTCGTTTGCTTCTCTTCCGTGGCACTGCCATTCATTTCCCCTCCCCACCATCCTTCGATGCCAATGCCAATGCCCTCCTCTTCCTCTTCCGTCCGCCCTTCTGTTCCTCCCAATTTGACAATGTCTCAAGTTGCAACTGAATGCCGAACGAATATTTACGCCGATTTGGTCATTTATCGGCTCATTTTGGCCTCTTTGGCACTTTCGGCTGTTGCCATCTGCGCAAGCACTTTGATGTTGCCGATTCTGATCGACGAATTGGAATCACTGAACGAAATGGCAACAAGGGAGGGCAAACAATTCAAAGTCAGTTTTATAAGTGGCAGATAAACTACCAAAGGATTTGGCATTTTACCAGCAGAGCATGGCAGATGAAATTTGGCGGGATTTGACGCATCTTCGCAAAAAACCATCCAACGGATGGCAAATGCACGGCAGAGAACGGCGCGAATTGCAAATGTCACATGGGGAAAGCCGCGGCTTTTTGGACCGATTGGAGCGAAGTGAGTCGATGTTACGGTAATACAGAAGGAAATTACCGATTGGCATTCAGAATCGTACAAAGGCAGACAAAGGATGAAGCAACGCGAAGGCGAGCCGACAAAAGAGAAACATAGCAAACAGCAGAAGGGGCAGGGCAAACGGAAGGAAAAGCCACCGAATTGGGAGCTGTACATCAAAAGAATACCACTTGAGGAAGGCATGGCGAAGAGCAAAAAAGTGCCAAAGCCAAACCCAACCGAAGCATGGACAAAGCGAAACGTCACAGCCCTAACGGAGAGGGGAGAAATAGAGGGACCGACGGAGCGAAAGGCAATGGCAAAGGCACAGGGAGTGCCGACTTATGGGGAAAAAGCAGCCCAAAGAAGTCAAACTGACAATGAGCAGCGCGTGGAACCGATCGAATGTCCGAAGGGGCCGCCGGGGTTTGCAGGGAAAGCGGGGCACGACGGCATCCCGGGGGTGCCGGGTGTTCATGGAAAAAAGGTGAAAGGGAAACGAAATGAGTGTAACGATTAAATAATGTCCAAAGGGAGAAAGTGGGGACGAAATCCAACGAAACTTCGAAAAGGACGCGTCACAATGCTTTGTTTGTCCTGAAGGGCCACGCGGGTTGATTAAGAATAATATTAAAAAAATATTAAAAAGACTAATTATGCGAGTTTGGCAGATTCCCCGGGGCGAATGGGCCGCAGGGTAAAAAGGGAGAGAACGGAGAAAACGGAAAGGTAAAGCAATTGGCAAAAAATCAATTAAGGCAATTAACGGACTGATGAGTTCAGCCGGGAATTCCGAAAAGAGCGCCCGCGGGAGCATCAGGAAAAATTGGGGAAGTGGGACGAGCGGGGAGAGACGGCACGGCAGGAAAAGCGGGTGGGAAAAGAAAGGAAAGGCCGAGAAAAGCAACAATTAAAATGCCATTTAAGGGACACCCGGCGAAGGTGGCACAAAACACCTGAAGCAAGTTGACTTTGAGGGACTCATTAGTGCCTTTTTGAAGGGGACGGCCGGGGCCAAAGGGCGACAGAGGACAAATGGGCGACGCGGGAGAGGCGGGGGAGAGAGGCGCGGACGGCACGGCCGGCGCAACGGGTGACGTGGGCTACCCAGGTGAGAAATGGCACCGGAAACCATTTTAGAAAGTTTTGCTCGTCAGGATGGCCTGGAGAAGCCGGCCCCCCGGGCGGCAAGGGCCCCGTCGGTCCGATTGGCGTACCGGGAATTGCCGGTTCGGTTTGGCACTGTCCTTGACATGCTGAAACCTTTCACCAAAGGGACTGAGCGACTCTACTGCAATTGCCCGGTCCGTTCTTCGCAACTGAGGCGACTGAAAGACGACCGCCCCAGGCGCGAAAGGGGCGAAACATTCGGCCGATGGAAAGGTAAGCGACGGCACTCCATCACAAACCCTTAAAATGCCATTTCATTTATTATCCCATATAATATTTAAAAATGTCTTTTCCATCCAAATCCTTAATCCATTTTCTTTCTTTTAAATTTCGGTCGCTTTATTTTCTAAAAGGCCGTCTTCCAACGCAACTTACGAATGAGTACGAAAAGTATGCCAAAGAGAACGGAGTGAGCAAAGAAAAAGCCGATAAAAGTGGGGGAGAAAAGCGCGGAAAAAGCGAAATTCGAATTATTGGAAAAACAATTTATTAATATGCGGATCAAATTTATCTGTTTTAAAGTATTTTTAATTGCTTTTGATTATTGAAAATCTTTCTGTTTCCGTTGTGAATTGGACAGAATGTTTTGCCGTTGGGCCGGGGATTATTCGCTGCGTTTTTCGTTTTCCCTTTCATTTGGCAGCAGACGACGCCCCTTTTTTGATTGAGTCGTAAAAAGCAATGAATGCTCCGATCAATCCGCGCTGATCCGTCCGATGCATTCGTTCGTTCCGTCCCCCGCCCCCCCCCCCGGGCCCATTCATTCCCCCCCCCTTTCCCCCGCCCTCCGTTCGTTCGCTATGCCTTTTTCCGCTTCCTTTTGCTCATTAAATGCCAATGCCATCATTTCGCTGTTTGTTTTTGCGCTTTTTTGTCTTCACATTTCGTTCTCATCCCCCGCAAAAAACAGCAAACGTCAACGCATCATCAGGTGTTTTTTGGGTTTTGTTTTGTCCCCCCCCCTCTTTCCTAAATTTTCAAATTATTCGCTTTTTTTTTTGTCAGAATTCCAATTGTCCGTCCCAAAATGCCATCATTTAAACATTTTACAAATCGCAGCGTCGTAATGGACGCGCAAAGTTTCCTGAAGCGAAAGTTTGGCGGTCTGACAAAACACCGGCGGAATTTGAATGGGCCAATAAGTGGCAATTCGATGGGCCAATGGTCGCCCCCTTCCGATCAAAATGAGCCAAATTCGCTGCAACTGATCGATTATGGCAATGTCCGTTCCCATTCATATCTTTTCATTGTGTGGCCTCATCCTGTTCATTTTCAGACCCAATATTTCGGCACCATTCTGATCGGTTTCCCCCCGCAGCAATTCCAAGTGCTCTTCGACACAGGCTCCTCCAACCTGGTGAGGATGGCATTGCCCTGTTGGCATTATGCTGCTAACGGTCACTCCCTTTTCAGTGGGTCCCCTGCAAAGGGTGCAATGACTCGGCATGCTCAACACATCGCCAATTCAGCTGCCACAATTCAGTCGGCTGTCAAATGGCCGGCCAAAACTTTGACATTGTCTACGGCACCGGCTCGGCTTCGGGTG
This sequence comes from Heterodera glycines, assembly GCA_004148225.2. Taxonomy (NCBI): domain Eukaryota; kingdom Metazoa; phylum Nematoda; class Chromadorea; order Rhabditida; family Heteroderidae; genus Heterodera; species Heterodera glycines. The sequence continues at coordinate 8,591,416 of CP049708.1, read as the reverse complement.
TTCTGCTGCAGGACATCGTTTGTGTAAGAATAAAAGTTAGCGATTATTTTGGCACCGTAAAAGAATAATTTTATGTGAGTTTGGCAATTTGAGTGTCAATTTGTGCACAAATACAACTCAAAAGTTTGGCTGTTCAATGAGTGAACCTGGAGACGTTTTTTCGGTAAAACTAAAAGTTATTTCATGTCCAAACCACCCTTTGAGCAAAGAATGCCGCCTTCGATGGCATTTTGGGGATGGCGTGGAATTCAATTTCGACTGACGCGGCGGTGCAACCGTTGGCCCAAATATTTGAAAATGAAGATTGCGATGAGAAAGTGTTCGCCTTTTGGTTGGTTGCGAAGGAATCGAATCGCCAAAAGCCTGAATACCAATGACCCCATCAAAGGCTGAACAAAGATGACTTTGGGGACGACCCGCGAGGGGCGAAAGGCGGACAAATGACTTTGTGTGGCACAGACAAAAGCCGATATAAGGTACGAACAAAGAAGGGGGAGGGAGGGGCAAAGGCGGAGAACGAACCCGAAACTCAGGAGCCCATCTTTTGGATTCCGCTGATTGCGACTGATTATTGGCGAATCAGGTGGGCTAACGGCACTCCTTTTCTGGCCAAATAACTAATCCTTCCGTTGATTGGAAGGATCTGACCAAGCAAAGGATTAATTTGCCATCCAGTGGCCCAATTAGCTTTAAATGGCCACTTCTTTAGCATCGATTCCGTCTCCGTCGTCTTCCCCCGCTCAAATGCCGTCGGTGTGTCTCTGATGGGCCGCCCCATGTCGGCCATTCTCGACACCGGCACTTCGCTCATTGCGGGTCCCCCTTCCGTCGTCAATGCAATCAATGCCCAAATTGGAGCCCAAAATTTCGCCTTCGGGTGGCTCTCTTTGAACTGCGATTTGCTCGACTCCCTCCCGACCATTGTTTTCACACTAAGTGGCCATAACTTCTCTTTTTCACCGCGCGACTACGTCCTCCAGACGGGGCCAGTCTCGTGTCTGTCGGGGTTCACCGCGGTCGAATTGAGCGCGAATTTGTGGATTTTGGGGGATGTGTTCATCGCCAAATACTACTCCATTTTTGACCATGCCAACAAACGCATTGGACTGGCCGAAGCGGAGGGATGACAAAGCGCAGAAAAAAGGAGGGAAAGGGAAAGAATGTCAAAGTGAGCAAATGAGAGAAAGCGGAGGAAATGATTTGAATTATGGAATAAAGCGTAAAATCGGACTTTGAGTTGAAATCGATGAGTATCGAAGTGAGAAGGAAGTGTCCTTGTTGAGGAAAATCCCAAAAATACCATTTGCTTACCGTAACGTGAACTTGTCTGATTTTCTTCCGTTTGAACTCGAATAGCAATTGCTTGCCGTGTCTCCCCGTGCGGTGTCTCCCCCCCCCCGCCCTTTTTTGCCTATTTGACGGAATGGGCATCTATTAAATGTGGCTCAATTTCATTTGTTGGCGCATATAAACAATTCATTTAACCCACCGGGTCCAAAACACAACGCTCACTCACTCTCCGCCGTCCCATCCCATCCCATCCCATCCGGGTCCTTTCCCCTCCCCTCCCTCCCCATTCCCTTCCGTCTCTCTTCGCCCTTTTTGTACTATTTAGGCATATCATTTCCAATTCTCAGCCTCCGGCCCCCTCCTTTTTAATTGCGAGTATAAATTCTTCAACCCTTCTTTTGTTTCATTTCATCCAAATAAGTTAATGATAACGCGTGCCGATTGCTTAATCAATGAGCTAATTAATGAGGTAATCAACGAGTGGCATTGCATCCGAGACATCAAACAGTGCCACCCGCCGCCGGTCATTGGAAGGCAGGCAGACCTTTTACAACACGAATACTCATCATTGCCGATTCGAATCCCCCCCCCTCCCTCCCTTTTCCCCTTTCCTCTCCCCTCTTTTTCCCTCACCCTCTCATTTTGCCCTTTTCCCCTCCCTCTCTCTTTCCCTTCCCCACTCTCATTTCTCACTCTCTCTCTCTCTCTCCCATATCTTTCTTTCTCCACCCATCTCCGTTTTTTAGTTCATTTCTTTTCCTTTGTTTATTGGTTTGCTGTCCTCGCCGCCCTTCTCGCGCTTTATTTCTCCGCAAATTATTAATAAGCGTTAGTATTTGCCGCTGAGGTCATGGCAGTTCGTACAATGTATACATTTCGTACAATGGAGTTTCGTACAATAGGCAGTTTTTATAAAGGCTTAGAATAAGCATAAGCCTTCGGCTTAAGCTTAGGCTTGCTTGGGCTTAGGCTTTATTTTGTAAAAATTTTTAACGGATGGATGAAGCAAAACGGTGATTATGATTTGAAGGGCAAGGGTATTCTGTCAATCAATCAAAACCTACTCATTGTTGAATGATAAAAGGATAAGTTATTAAGTCGGTTGCTCAGTCATCGCTTTTTTTCGTCCGTTAGTTCAATCGTACGAATGACCCGGCAGTTTTGGCAAAATACGGGCTCAAGAGTGTGTTTGACAAAGGGATAAATGGCGAGATAAGAAGGATTGGTAAGGAAGTAGCAATCGGCCATTTGCTGTTTTACCCTGTCCACCGCAAAGGGACTCAAAAGGATCGCCCCCCCCCCCACTATCCCTCTGGGTACCCCTCTCCGTGCACCCTCTCTCTCTCCTTTGCGTGTCTTCACAGGTTGCTAATCCTCCTCCTCTCCCTCCCTCTTTCCTTTCATCGAATGAAAACCAATCTGTTAGTGAACTGCAATATTAGACTGATCCGAAACCGCCGTTGCCTCAAAATGATGCTTTATTTTTTGAAATCATTGATTATGTGTTTCTGGAAAGGGTTGAGCAAGCGACGAAAGGCTGACAAAAGTTCGGTGCCTTGGCACCCGCCACTTTTGACGTTGACCAGCACCAGCAAAGGCTCCACGTCGGCAGGGATCATGTGCTGCTGAACGTTTGGCAGACACAAAACTCTGAAGTTCAATTGGACAATTTTTGAAGTGATCGGAATGAATGATCAGAATGAGTGATCAACCTTTGTTTATTCCTCTTTTTTTCCTTTATCCCTTTTCATTTTATTCCAAATCAATCACTGAAATTTTATTTTTATTTACATATTCCCTTCATATTTTCAAGATTTACAATTAATGCAACGCTTTGATGGAAAAGACAAAGCGAATGGCCAGCGGGGCGAATTTTGTTCGAATTTGACAACGGAAGAATATCTGCGCGAAATGCAAAGGCCAGCAGCAATAAAAGTGATCAGAGCGTAAGAAACACTAATCAATCAGTCGGTGCTTTAGGAGGACCTTTGGGAGATGGGCAGGCGACGGCGAGTGCGGCAAGTGTTGGGGGCATCCGACTTTTGCAGCGAGTTGGAACAGTTGTGAGTGGTCGACCGGCAAAAGCAATGCCCGTCCGTCCCTTCAGAATTCGGCACGACGTGGCAGCGTCCGTCTCAGTGCCCGATCGGTTGGATCGTCGGTCCTTTCTTTGCCGGCATCCGTCGCCGCCGACCGCCGCGGCATTCATTCAGCGATTGCCCCAATTGCCGGCACTGAATGTGCACCAAATGATCGGTGCGTCCTCCGGTTATTCTGTCTGTTCTCCCCATGTCACTTCCTTTTTTGCAGACTCTCCGCCCATTCCAATCGCTGACATTCCGCCAAATGGCAAATGCGCGCGAGCGGAGACTGTCGCCAGGAACAAATTGGCCACGCTTTACCGTCTTGTCGATCTCTTCCATTGGTCCCAAGGGATTTACAACCACATTACCGTATCACTTACTAATCATAGGAAGGGAACGATTTAAAGAGGATTACATTTGTGAAATGCCGAAAAGTTTAAATATTTACTAGCCGAAATTTATGGTAAAATGAACTTTCTTTTTGCGAAAATAATCTAGGTAGTTGATAATTTAATTTGTACCACTTTTTGACAAAAAAAAAAAATGAAGTCGTGGAACCAGACCGAATTCGAACAAAAAATCAAATCTCACAATTACGGATTATAATAAATATTTTTCGCAATTATTTCAAAATCGAAATCATTTCCCTGCTCATTGCATAAGTTTGGCCCTTCCATTTGGCAACTTCCCCTGTACAGCTCCGATTATCGGGCACTGACCCCATGGAAATTCTGATCAATCCGTTTGGGCTTCTCTACCACGAAGTCACTGCCAGCTCTCTGATCAAGTTGGACCTCGCCGGCACTGTGCTTGATCAGGGCTCCACCCATCTCGGCGTAAACCAGGCCGCCTACGTGCTCCATTCGGCCATCCATGAGAGTCGCCCGGGTAACTCTCGTGCGAGTGCCGACTCGCTTAATAGCAATTACCCTCTAATCAATTAGCATCCGCTTTCCGTTCTTATCGCTCTTTTCTCTTCATATGTCCTTTGTGTGCTTCACCTTCACACCGCCATTGTCACTGCTGTCGCTTCGATGAAGTGCGGCTTGCTGCCGCTTTGCCAAGAGGCGATGATCGTCGGACCAGTCGCTTACCATGACTACCAAGTTGGCCGATTCGAAACAAACAGAACGAACATTGCTTGTTTTTGAGGGCATTCTGACTAATGAGGAAGAGAAGCGATCCATCGTACGCGATTTGGGGGACAAAAATGTGAGAAGGAAAGGGCCCACCCGACAAGCAATTAACTTGCTAATTAGGTGCTAATCCTGAGGAATCATGGCTTTGTCGCATGTGGCCAATCCGTTGAAGACGCGCTCCATTTGGCATTCCACACAATAATCGCGTGTGAGACGCAGGTGGAGAAGCACACTCAATTGTTTGAATTTCAACCTGCACAGATTCGTGCCTCGAGAGTTGGTCTTGCCAATTTGATCATTCCCTCGAAAGAAGCAGCTTTAAACGCATACAAAACAGCGAGAAAAGGCGGTAAATGACAAAGGAAGATATTAAAGCAATTTAAAAATGCACAGGTGGTGGGGTCAATCGGTTGCAAAATGACATCAGCCAATTGTCCGCCCGTGGTACGAAAGAATCCGCCGATGGAGTGCCATCACCCGCAGCACCCTCCTGGGGCATCGGCGAATTGGAATGGGAGGCGTGGTGTCGAGTGTTGGATTCGGCGGTAAGTGGAAGCATTTGCCAAACACACCACACGTAAATTTATTGCTCCCGCTTTTCCCCTTCAAAGGGTTACCACACGGCACATTCCTATAAGGAGCAGCCACTCCTGCGGCGTGGAAGGCGGCACGAACCAAGGCACCACTCCATGTACAATTTGAGCAGTGTGGCCACCCCTTCGAATGGGCCGGCATCAGTTGGAGAAGCGGTGAATTTAGCTAAGACAAGGGAATCAGAAAGATTATCACATATAGGAGGAAGACGAACAGGGATTGGTAGGAATAAGCCACTGCCATCGAATCGCGACCCTTCAAAGCCGAGCAAAATGGCTGAATTCGCCGAATCGGTACCAAAAAGTGCAGTTGACAGAGACGGGGACGGACCAACCGCGGGTCATCACAAAGGTGGACATTCGCATTGGATTTGAGAAACCCCCCTTCTCAAAAGTGGGTGCAACAGCAAAGCAACGAGCGAAGTGCCGGCGGACACGGGGGCACTCCGGTGAAGATACATTCACCGCATCAGTTCAGCCCATGCGGACGGACGACGGACCCGCGGGAATTTCGAGAAAGACAGCGACGTATGAAAGAGACGCGGCTGAGCAGCACCGTGTCGCCAGGCCCACGCTCGCAACTGCTGACAGACGGACGGACACGGGCGGAGGTGTAATTGTACACTAGCAATTAGGGATTTGATCTGCCGACAAATAGGGCCATACTTGGGAAAGGGTGGGGGCATCTGTTTTTAGCTGTGTCCTATTTCGGCATTTATTTTTGATCTTTCAAAACCACTCTGATTTATTTGCACAGACGGGGCTTGCTGATGGGAGCGGAGCTTTGTACATTGGGACGGCATCGAAAGGCATAATCGACAGAAGTCACCAGCACAATGCACAGGTGGGCTTTAACAATGATCATATTTAATTGATCATTAGCAGTGAAGGAATGCCAAACGGAAAGGATTGAAAAGATACTCAACAAAGACAATTTTCGTTGATTTTTATGACTTAAATTTTGCCAATCTTTTGCCGCGCTGATTAAATTCTGATCAATCATTTTTCATGTCAATTGTTCTTTGAAGGTTTATCGGTGCCTTTACGCACAAAATCCATTCAATGAAATGAACGGCGATTTGATTGGTTATCTGAACGAGATGGAGTCAATGGAAAGTCCGCAAGTGCGAAAGTCAAAATCGAGCCCAACGATTGCGGAAGTTAATGGAGGAAAAGCAGTGGAAAAAACGCAGCAAACTCAACAAGGGAAAGGTGCACTTAATAAGCTTAATCATGGCCATGGGAGGCAAAGGAATTCGAACTCGGAAAAGGGGCCGAGTCCATCCGGGCAAAATTAAAACAAAATGAAAGGTTTAATTTAACAGAGAAAGTGATGAGAATGGTGAACGGACACGAAGGGAGAAGCGCATCCGAAGAAGCAAAAGGAAACAATGGGACGGTGGTGGTAAACGGAAGGAGTAAAGATGAGAGAAACGGCGGAAGGACAGTGACAACGATAGGAGAGACAGTGAGAGAAAAGAGAGAGAGAGAGAGGGGGGGGGGGAGGAGGGGGAGGGGAAGCGAGACGAAGGCAAAGAAAGGCATAAATTTCACCCTGACATTATGTGCAAGATTAGGCACTATAAAAAGTCACCAGCAGTGCCGCAAAAGTTACTGTTACAAATCAGTTTTCGGGAAAAACGGCATTTTTTCAAATTTCAATTAAACCTATAATTTTTCTCAAAAAATAAGATTTTTTTCTCGAACTTGAAAAAATTAGCAAAAAATTAACTAAAAAAATTTTGTGTACAAGTTGCCTAGTGCACGAACTCTGTATAAAATAATAAAACACTCATTTTTAAGATGGTTAGTGATGCCACCGACGGAGAACAGCAGCAACAGAAAAGGAAAAAGAAAAGGAAACGCGGGAGGTCGTTTTTCGCTTCGATTGTTCACAGAAAGAACAAATGAAACGATTAATTAGGCATTTAAGTGGTGATCTCGAAAGTGAACAGATTTATTGAAAAAAAGATAAATTTTAGAAAATGACGCAAGAAAACAATAAGTGAAAGGGGGTAATTGAGTGTTAATTGGGCAATAAGTGAATTCTTTTGGGCAAGTGCGCTTTTGGCTTACAAATTTGTTAGTTTTTTGTTTTTTTTTATCAATTATCTAATTTTTTTTTTAGTCCGTCCGTTCATTTGCTTTTCTCAGTTGCTCTTAATAAGCAACCCTTTGTAAATGTTTTTCATTTCTCAATCGTCGCACAAAAGTTGCGCTTAATTGCGGGCAAAAGTTTGCCCCGACATTCGCCAAAACCAATGCGAATTTCGCCCGTCGGACTTTCACATTTTCCTGAAGTTCAAAATCAGTTGCTTACCACCCTTTGTATTTCAATTGCAGCACCCGAAATGATCACTTCGTCGCCATCCTTCAGAAATTTACGCGTCTCCCCACTTTCGCCCAATTTGACCGCATTTGTTCCCTTCCAGGAGAGTTCCAACAGACAGCCAAAAGAGTCGGGAGTCTCGAAACAATGAAATGCCAAACAAACAACGCAAAAATGCTACCGGTCCACTCAAAGTGCCAGAGCCCATAAGGTCGCCGACCCGAACGTTGCAACCATTGGACGTGTGATGAGCCAATTGTTGTTTCAAAGTCCAATAGAGATGCTAAACAAAAATAATGAGGAAAAGCGTGGGCAAACAATAAAACTCGAAAATTGGTTCGACAAATCGGAACTGAGCGATCGCTTCCCTCCGCTAAATGTCCAATTGAAAATGGAGGGAAATGGACGACAAACGTTTAATTTCAACGGTCAAATCGATGTTGAAGCTGTACGGATCGGAATGATTCAGATGGGCAAACGGAGATGGATTTTGGGAAGGATTGTCGACGACGAACGGACGGAGTGCTTCCATTGTGACGACCCACGGGGAAATGGTGGTGGCGAAACTTTTGCCGAGGAATGGGCCCAGCGGAACATACTCCCATTTTTGGATGTCCCTTGCTGAAATGTCTTTCGCCCATTTTGTCGTTTGCTCTTTTGCCCACCACTCCAATCATTCATCAGAACCATTCCGAAGATGTGTTCCTCCGTCTTCTCAATTGGAATTGACGTGCCCAAAGCGTTTTCGGGCCCTCCCACGAAAAATGCCATTTCCAACTCAAAGTCCATTAACCGACTTGTCACAAAGTTCGGCTGGGTATCTGAAAATAATACCAAAGGATAAGGGCATGGGATGGATGCGAAAACGAGCCATCTTCCGCCTTGACTTGGCCCCACGGGCGATTGACTGCCGTGCCGGAGACAACAATGCTTGATGCCCTGCCATGGTAAGCAACGGGCAGCCATTTCCTAATCGCATATATATGAAAGTGTGATTTAAATGTGGCAAAATGAGCAAATATCAGCACCAATTATCCATAAGTGCGTTGTCTTTGCCACGAAACATTGTGCCAACATTCGTGGCATGATAAATAGATGAATAAAAGTCAGTGTAATCGCCTTGAAAAAGGCACGGACATTTGAATAATTAAAGGCAATTGGACCAATTAGGGCGGGCAAATGCATCTTGGCCTCCGACTGCGCAACAAAAGCCCTTTCGCGCAATTCGCTGTCATCGCGAAGCATTGGGTTGGCATTGGACAGCAACGATTGGAGGGTGAGACGCGCCTCGAGCCAACACTGCCGACTCAGTCCCATGAATTGGTTCAGCGTTTCCTTAAACCATTGCTTTAAGCCAACCGCAGGGCCATCCGCGGTATTTCGTGCCATCGATCCCCAAAAAAGCAATGCCTTTCAACCAAAAATTAAAAAACAAACAAACAATGGTGCCTATTTTTAATTTTGTGTTTCTTACTTGACTAAAAACATTTTGTCTCTCGGAAAGCAGCGGACCGGTGAAGAGATGTTTCACGACCGAAAGGTCCAAGATTTGGGCTCCAATCGCTACTCCAATGCGTTTTTTGCTCTGGAAATCAAAAAATCATTAAGGGGTGAATAATCCGCAAATCCAACATTTTCATTTGTTGAGAAGACGCCGAACGGGAGATTCTCAAAGGTAAACGGCGAATCAACGGGGACATCCACAAAAGAAACAGAAGGCATTTTGAGAAGACGGAGAGAAAGCCAAAGGTGAGGGAGGACGAAGCAAGCAAATATTTGAGCAAAACAGAGCAATGACAAAAACGAGGATCAGTTGGACCAATCGAACCTTCCCAAAAAACGTGCAATAGAGCTCAGATTTATTCGCAGTTGAGCGATACATCAAAACACAAAAATGCAATATGTAATTGAAGAAGGAGTGGATTTATATACAATGAAATTGAGAACTGCGCACAATTATACACACCGTTTCAATTTTGGCCTCTCAGTTCCAAAAAGATTTGCATGTGTGGCGAAGTGGTTTTTGTAAGATAGTAAAGGGACAAAGGGTGGTGGTTCGAGTCCGTTGTGCAACATGAATATTTTATTTATTTTTGTCCAAAATATTAAAAAATGACGAATTTTGGGAATTATTTTTGAAGGTTTTTCCCAACCAAATTGGAAAAACTTGATATCATTCGAAAGCTCTTTATGAGGAGAAGCTTTTTCTAAGCAACTGCTAAGCAATTGGATTGATTAGGAAAAAGATATGAGGGTTCGAAATTTTGTTTCTCGAATAACTTTTTAGTTAACCCTTTTTTTGCGTTTAAAAACCCTTACATTTTGTTTGTAATTTTTTTCTCTATCGATATGCAAAATTTGGAGTGGATCTAACGTATAGAAAAAAAATTAAACGTAGCGAAGTAAATTCGGTTTTTCTCTATTAACAGAGATAAAGAAATAGTACGCCAAAAAGAGAATGTTTTTTCTCTGCACTCTCTATTTATTGGTTCATGTCTCGTTTTTTGAAACGGTGTGTATAGCAGGCAAAGGGAATGAACGCAGCTACGGTGAGATTAGCTGCGATCAAAATTAAGCAGCAGTGATAATTGAGGAAAATGGAAGGAGACGGAGCGGCGTGGAAAGATGAGAATTAAGGTTCGGGCAAATTCTCGGCATCATTGTTCAACTCTGAACCCCGTGCTCTCAGCCTTGCGAAGTCTTCAAAAATCAGGTCATCATCGTCATCAAAACTAAAATAACATTTAATTTATTGTTTATGATAAATTCCATTTTTCAGCGGATCATTGTTTTCTTCCTTCTCATTCTATCCCTTTCTCCTTACGAATCGAATTGGATGAGATCGACATCAGCCACCGAAATTTCCTTCTGTTCTCTCTGTTGTGCCCCATTCGTTGGCGGTGTTTGTTGCTCATGGCAATTGGCGACATTTGCCTTTTTCTCCGTTGGATGAGGTGAATCCGTTGGTTTTGGGTGAGTCAAAGTGAATGGCAATTCGGCCGACAGTTCTCCGCCCAATGCGCCAGCGATGAGAAGGCGAATTTTGACTTTGTATTGCACAATTATGCCCAGATTCTCGTGGACAGACTGCTGATTGTGAGAATAAAAATTGGAGGCCAATAGGGTTAATTTCAATTCAAACCCTCAAAGCGGCAAAAGTGGTGGAGGAGGCCAAATTGGTGTCTTCGTGCTTCAATTGGCCGTCCAATGCCAACCCCCGTTTGTCTTTGTTTTTCAAAAGAAGTGGGCACAATGAGTAAATCTTCGACAGGGTTGAACCCGGCCCGACGGGAAAACCTTCGCTGGAATAAAAATCGGATGCAAAAATGATAAAAAGAATCAACAAAATGAATTTTGAAAATAAAAGTAATAAATTCCATTTTATTGCAACGCTCCGGAAAATGAGAATATATCCCATTAGCATTTTTTCCAAAATTTTTTGACTACAACCCTGGCCAATTAAGAATATGCTCAAATAATTTGATGTCTACTTCCCCTTAATAAATAATTGATTTCATTTACCAAGAATCAATTTTATCCACATCGCAAGTATACCGAGCGGTTGTGAAAATGCAAATGTCTGCCATTTGTTGAACAGTAACTTTTATCTGTAAAATGTTTTTTTTTTGTCATGTCAAAACAAAAGTACGAACGTGCCTTCTTCACAGTTTTGTTGCTGTTATTTTGGATGTGCACATTCACTGCAATTGATTCGCCGTGGTAATACATCTAAAAAAGGTAAAGCCAAAATAGGAGTTTCCGTGGCAAATCACTTCTTTGTCGAGTGACGCTTCGAGATGAAGGCCACCGGGGCTGATGATAAAATTTTTGGTCACGTCAACCATCGGTTGGATTCGCTCCAATTGAGGACAGTAAGTGAGTTTTCGAATGGCAAGACGGACGGAGTTGCTAAATTTAGTTGATTAACTGACTTTTTTTGAATATCCAAACTGACTGTTTCTTGGGCTTCTCTTGCGTCGAATCGCCTCCGACCATTGTTTTAATTTCATAGTCAACTCCGCAAGGTTTGCCCGTGTCGCCTTGGGCTGGCTAAAAAGGAAATTATAATTTAAAATTTAGAAAAATCTGAACCTGCAAAGTGACAGAAGACGCCGAATTCGGAGGGATTTCGAACCAAAAGGGAAAGGCATTTTCACCGAGTTTTTTCTTCAGTCTTTCCTGCAGTCGCGTCATCGGCCTTAGGGACTCGTTTTGTGTTGCTGGGTAAACCTTAAACAGTCAAATGCTTTAATTGGAGGTGGGTAATAAAATACGCGATTAACCTGATATAATTGCGAGATTAAATCTTTGCGGAAAGTCAAGCCTAAAACATCCAAATCCTCTCGCCCATAGCGAAATGCCGCAAGGAGTTGGACAGTCACTTTTTTGCTTGACTTTATATAGTCATCGTCAATTAGAACCATTCCATCTAAAACACAATAGCGATTAAAAAAAAACTGACTTATCAATTACCTATTAAGTCGACAGTTTCACCACGATCCAAAAAATCGCGCTTTCCAAGATAAGTTGTAATCTATGATATGCAATTATAATAGATATGGCTCAAATGAACATAGGGAATACCTTTCCATTGGGAGAAGTTTTTTTGAATACCCTGAAAGTTGATTTTTTAACTCTTAATCTTTTGTATTTCTCCCAGAGTAATTCATAAAACCCAAAAACGTGTAACTATTTTTTGCCAATTTGTCAATGAAATAAAGTACACAGATCACTTTTTTCCACATACATTTCCAATTTTTTGTGGCGTAGGCAATTTGGAGGACCGGACATTTTTTTTAATTTGTGGACCCAAATCGCGGAATTGTATCCAATAAGCACATAAAGCTCCTTTATTTGTTATTTAAAGCAATTGTGACAATAAAAAAGTAAAAAAAACTGAAAAATGCGAAAAAAAAAGCGGATACAAAGTCCACTAGTACCATAAAGTAAGTGTGAGCATTGTTATACGAAAGATTAGAATTAATTTATGCGAATATTTCTTGCTTCTTATTGAAGAAATAACTTTACTCTGAGTTCGTGGTTTTTTCAAAAAATTTAATTTAATTCTCTGCGTCACTTTTTGCGGCGCGCATTTTCTAAATAATTTTTGGAGAGGACAAAATCCCAGCCGTTTACTAGAATGTTTTGACTGAGTTGCCTTATCAAAATAATGTATATATCGACGAAGACAAAAAACGGCAAAAAATTAAATGGGGTAACTGTAAAAAAACAGAGCACGAACACCAGAAAGGCGCAAATGTCGCGTTTATGCAACAAAACTGAAACCCTGGTTTCTTTACCTTGTTCCTGCTTTTTTGTCTTCGTTCTCTGTCATCGTCCCGTTCGAATTATGCGATTAGTTTGAAGGGCATTTCAATTCGGACAGCTCGAATAATACAAATATAACTTTTCTTTGTGGTTCATAAATTGTGGATTAAAAAGGAAAATCCAATTGGCTTAAAAATTTAACATGAAGTAAAAAAAAATCCCACCACAGAAAATAAAAATGAAGGATATTTAAAGTTTCCTTTTGCTCAATTTAATGCGATGGTTAGACGGAGCGGAAAGACCGCTAAAAAGGAAAGACCAATTTTCATAGGCTTAGTGACACCACAAAAATAATCCCACATTGTTTGAAAGTACTAACTAATGCACATATGTAAAATTACATATTAGTATTTATGGTTGGAGAAATTGGAAGGAGATTATGTTCTACAATGAAAATTAGTAAAAAAAGGTTTAAGTTTTATTTTAATTTAATTAATAAAGGCAATGCAGGGGTGAAAGGAATTGAGCAATTTCATTGTTTTTCCATATTTAATCACATCACTACTTTCATTTAGTTTTTTAAGTGACAGAGCAGTAGGAAAAACGAAATGTTAAGTTTTATAAAAGGGATGTACAGCAAAGAGAAAGGAGGGCAAAAAGAGAGTGAAGAAAAGGAAAGGAAAAGGGCAAGAAAAAAGAGGAGAGAGGAGAAAGAGGGAAAGGAAAGAGGGACAGAAATAAGTGTGGGCTTTCGTTGGATACGCTTTGCGCTGTCGCCCAAGGAAAGGAAGAGAGAGAGGTGTGAATGCATTAGGGGAGCAGTGTAAAGACAGTGAATGAACAGAAGCAGAGGAAAGGGAAGGCCAAGCGACGGACGAAAGCAATTGGAAAAGATTTGTGCCGGTTTCAATTAACAGAATTGAGAATCCAAGTCACCTCATTTAATAGCAATAAAAACACAGTGTTTTCAGTTTGCCTTTCCGTTTATACGTTTTATGAAGCGAAAAGAATGAAAAAGATAAAAAAAGAGGGGGAGGGGTGAATTGGCATGATTACGACTATCACATTTTATGGGGACGATTATGTTAAATCGAGAAAAGTGACGACGGAATGAAGAAAGACGGGAAAAGACATTGACATGGACAGAGCGTGCGAAAGGGGGGGGGGGGGGGGGGGGAGGGGGCGCGTGACCGTCCGCCGCTGTCGAAAGCGGCCCCCGTTTTTCGAGAAAAGTGAAACGTCGTTGTTATTTTGTGAGAAGCGAAATGAGGGGAAGAGATATTGTCCATCCATTGTAAGCTGCTGATCCCTGTCTGCTCTTTGTTATTTCAAAAATGAATTTCAAATGCCATTAAAATTCTATTCAAATCACTGGCGAATTCTGATCATTTTAACCAATCGATCGATCACTCATTGGGCAAGGCCACCAAACCATTCGTCATTTACAATATTATGGTTTTGCACCGACTGGATGTTCTCGCCCTCCCTATTATCCTCCGATTCATCTGCCCATTCCCAAAAACCTGTTCGGCCCGTCTTAAGCATGCAGCAGAGTTGGCTGATGGTTGTTGGTGCATTGTAAAAGAAACGGCCCATTCATTGTCCGCCTCATTCCTCGCCAACAATGGCTAATCCCAAAAGCATATCCCAAAATCACATTATGCCATTTCACGACTATTTGTTCTCGGAAGCGGAGAAAACCCGTTCTGTGAGTGGTAATCAAATGTAATTCCTAAACAGGCATTTTTGTCGGTCAGTTGGCCATTGGTGCGATTGCGCTGGGCACAATTTCATTGGCATTTGCCATTCTGTTGGTTCCCTTTTTGTTCCTCCAATCACAGAAAGTGCAATACGAAAGCCAAGTGAAGAGGGGAAGGACGGAGCTGCTTTAAGCATCCAATTGCTTAAGGAAAAGCTCGCCTTCTGTTGGGACCGCACCAATATTTTCAAAAGGGAGATTGACCAACGAGAGCAATTGCTAAGGCGAAGCCGGAGGAATATTCCAAATGGAAGTTGCTGCAGTTGCGGCAGGGGTCCGATCGGAGCAGCGGGGTCACCTGGAGAGCCGGGAGAAGACGGACACAATGGCAGTCCCGGCATCCCAGGGGAACCAGGCCCTCCGTCAGCACAACCCCCGCTTCCACAACACGATTGGTGATATGTGAAATGTCAAAATCGAAGAATTTTATATTGGAGGTGTTTCGAATGTCCTCCTGGTCCACCAGGACAAGAAGGAGGTAAAAAGAATTTCCCAAATTCTAAACAATGCTTTTTGCAGAAGCAGGCCCAAAAGGTCGTCCAGGAGTGTCTGGCCTTCCGGGACAACCAGGCAGACAGGGAACTCTGACCAGAAGGGGAGAAGCTGGTGACACTGGCCCGAAAGGTGCTTTTAATTATCTTAAAAGCATCAGAAATTAATTTAGGCCCACATGGTCCACCGGGGCACAAGGGACCACCAGGACAACTTGGCAAATTAAATGAAATTCCAGGTAAGCACTAAAATCCTTGTAGTTGCAACAGTAATTGCACATTTAAGGCCCGCCCGGACCACCTGGAACTCCAGGCATATTAAAATGATGAGGAAAACATTTGTTTTCTTGTTAGGTCCTCAAGGCCCTAAAGGACAACCGGGAATACCCGGCAGAAACGGATTTTCGGGAAGACCAGGGACGCGGGGACCGATCGGAGAAACGGGCACAAAGGGACAGAAAGGGGGGCCGGGCAGCGATGGACAGCAAGGGCAAGACGGAACGACGGGAACGGAGGCGGGATGTGGTAGAAATGAGAAGCCGAAAATCATTTGCACTTCCCAATCTAAATAGACCATTGCACACCACCGAGGACCGAAGACGGATATTGAACAGAAAATAACAATCAGAACAATGTTAAATCACTCTCACAAATCATTTATTATGAAAAATGTTATTTGCATTTGGCAACATTTAATTAAATCAAAGTTTATGTCAACCAAAGTATCTATGTATGTAGGATTTGGACGAAACCCAACTCTTACTGCCCCGACTCGTACTGTTTTTAGACAAAAAATCGCTAATATGATTGGCTTTTAACTAGAGACCGAGATTTCCAAAAGTGCCGGACCGGACCGGTCTGATATTTTCAGAAGCAACCGGTTTCCGGGCCCGGCCTCTCAAAAACCGGTGAAACCGGATTTTCAAATTGCCGGGCCCGGAACCGGTTTCCGGTTTGGTAAAAATTTAAATTCTCACATGTATTTAAACCCCAAAATCGACAAAAATCGTGCCAAATGTTAATTTTTTTGAAAAACTTTGCGATAATTCATCATAAAATTGAAAAATCGCTTAAAATTTTTGAAATTTCTGTTTGAAATTTAAAAAAAATTTCGAGGGAAATAACAGAAGAGATAAATGAATTGCGTCAGATAGCACCACCGGGGAAAATTTTTATTTGAGGTGAATTTTATCAGATTTTGAAAAAAAAAAATGCTTTTTAGTTTTTTGATTAAATCTTTTACCGGAATTGTGTGGATTTTTGGGACACATTTCGGTTCTATTGCAGTTTACACTACCATAAAAAAAGACACGACCATAAAATAATTTTTTGAAACTTTAATACACTATAACTTTTTAGAGAACCATCCGAATTAAGCATTATTGGTATTATTTGATAGCCCTAAGTGTCCTTATTTGCCTTTAAGTTTTCAAAAAATTTGGTTGTGTTTCAAAAAAGTTGTGGCTTGTAAATTTCAAAAATTGATTTGGTAAACCTCTTGACCACAACTTCTTTGAAACTCAATGAAATTGTAATGGCTGATCGAAAATAGCTGTGGGAGCTCAAATTGCTGTGGGAGCAAAAAGACAGGGGCCAAAATGAAGGAAAGATGGCCCCATAACAACAGTCATCCCTCCAGTGGTGGATGTGGTCTAGTGGCTAAGACAACGGATCCACGTAAGGGGCCCCGAGCGGCGGTTCAAATCCGGCCTTCCACCCCAATTTTTCGCCTAAATAATATGGTGACACTTGGCGGACACCCCAGGTCGTTTGGTCTTCACACCACTCGACACTCCAGAAACAACAGCTGGCACTGGGGCAAAAGAATCGGAGGCGCGCCGATCCTTGCATAGCGGGAACGGAAATTTTTTTAAATAAACAGAAAAATAGAGGACACTTTAGGCTATCAAATGGTACCAAGAATGTTTAATTTGGATGCTTCAAGAAAAAGTTATGGTGCACTAAACTTGTTTATGGTCGTGTGAAATAAAAAATTCAACAGAAAAGTTCAAAAAAAAATTGATAACATTATGCCAAATGAATATTTTCCAAAGGAAAATGAACAAAAATTAAGAATTTTAGGCCTTATCATAAACCGGTAAATGTTGGAAAAGAAGAAGCAATTTGTCGGGGGTTTCTTTGCCACACTTCTAAATTTTGCACGAATAGTCTATGAAATGGGCAAAACCTGCTTTAAAAATCCAACACCAAACAAAATAAATTTATGCAACAAATAATTAAAAGACAATCCAAAATAAATAAAATTCAATCAACAACAAATTAATAAAAACACAAATAAATCGACGACCAACAAAACGCCTAAAATTATCACCGACGATAACCAAAAATCCACCCACTCTTGAAGAAAACCAAAATATTTGGTTCGAATTCCAATAAACATTATGCCAAACAAATTCAAACAATCAAATAAAGGGTCAAAGAGTCACTAATACCACATCCCCGGCCTCTAAGAAAGACGGTCCCCTCGTCTTTAAGTAAAAATAACGGCGAATTCGGCATCCGAATGGTGGGGTCCAAGGTTTTCAGCTAGTGACGTGACGGCTTTTAAAAATGTGGGCATTTGTGTCCTCGAAAAATTTTAATGTGTTTGTCCAAAAGAATTTTATCGGGAATTTTGATGAAGATCCACGTTTTGAGCCATTTTGCACGGTCCGCTAATATTCGTCCGTCGGCTTTCACACTGCAATTTTCAAATCGCCAAATTCTCATTAGGCCATTTTTCTTGTCCGTCTCGCTGCTGCCAATTTTCTTCTCCTCCCTCGAATTTTCCATCGTCCCTGATGAAAATGCCAAATTTTGATTTTGGAATTCGTCTGCGGTCAACGTTTCCGGCACGTAAAAAATGGACTTGAAGGAGCTCTCAAATTCAGCAAAAATTGACTTGCAGAATTCGTTGTACTCATTTTCCTCCTTGTTCACTTCCTTTGACTTTTCCTCTCCTTTCTTATTTTCTTTGCTCACTTTTACCGGTTTCTCCATTTTTTCGGACTTTTTCAGCCTATCCAGCTCCAAAAAGTTGCGTGCTTCCTCATTGAGGTGCAGAAATTGAGTAACTAAATCCTGATTCTGCTTTGATGAGATGGACGAGTCGAACAATTTGGAGATGAACTCGCTGGTGCCTGACTGTCCAACTGTGGCCAGGTTATTGGTCACGGCATGTCTAATCATCCCAATGCCCCTGTCCGTCTTGTCCTTTATGTGTAAAATGTGGTTTTCTTTGTCCGCCTTAATTTTGGTTGAAAATTTTTCGGTTGCCACAAGTTCTGTTGCGTTTGCCGGCGAAAGGGACCGAATTTTGTCCTGGTCATCCGACGAATTGGAGTCCTTACTACAGTGCAAATTTTCGGGAATCGGTTTTTCAACTATTTCGACCCAACGCAGTCCCACTGGATCACAAAATTCAGGCTCATCGCCTTGTCCCTCCATAAACCGCTGTTGTAAACTCACTGCAACCTTGTCAAAAGCAACACACAAACGCTGTGAAGTTTCATAAAAAAGTTGACCTCCGCAGCTTCGTTTGAATTTGTCGTCAATTGACTCACTCATCATAAGATAAATGGTCATGGCTCTGCTGTAAAGTATGTATGCGTCCTCCTCATTTCCTTCCTGCATTTTCGTTTTTCCTTTCCGTTCGACTTCCACCAAAAAGTTGAGCCGAGTAAAATTGTCGAGCCGTCGAAGTGAATAATGCAATCGGTTGTCAATGTCGTTAGCATGTTTTTTGAGCACCTCATAAGATTCGTACCTCAACGGATGCAAATTTGTCGATGAAGTCCGCATAATTTTGTCTTATCAACACGAGATAAAACAAAAAATCCAAATGTATAAAGCAACACGAGCTTTGTATAAAAGATTGTTTGGCGAGCACAACACGAGTGCTTTAGACGAATTTGTAAACGTGGACGAAATAAGGCGGATGAAGAAGAACCCAACACGAGGGTATTAAAACAGTCGATAAACCCAACACGAGGGTTTTTGCCAAATTAGGTAGTCGCTTTTTTAAAATGAGAAATTCACTGAAGAAAAATAAAGCCGTCCGCCACTGAGCTAACCTTTGTTACCAGGAGCGCCATGTTGGAAAAGAAGAAGCAATTTGTCGGGGGTTTCTTTGCCACACTTCTAAATTTTGCACGAATAGTCTATGAAATGGGCAAAACCTGCTTTAAAAATCCAACACCAAACAAAATAAATTTATGCGACAAATAATTAAAAGACAATCCAAAATAAATAAAATTCAATCAACAACAAATTAATAAAAACACAAATAAATCGACGACCAACAAAACGCCTAAAATTATCATTAGGGTTGTAAATTATATGGATTAACATATTTTTTCTGCGCATATGCTATGAAGAAAGGGGCTTAAAAATAGCATTTCTGCGTTAAAATTTTTTGATTTGGTGAAGGTTTTTAGTCCATATAAATCCATATTTTGGGGGTTTTCGGGAATAAATCCATATTTCGCCATTTTTGGGTTTTTAGTCCATATTTTGGCCATTTTTTGGAAATTTTCACAAGAAAAATGAAAAAAAAACGAAAAATACACCCCTAAAGATCAACTTTTTGGAAATTTTTAAAAATTACACCCCACAAAACACGAAAAATTTGAGTTTTCGTCGTCATTTTGGCATTTTCAATAAATATTTTCGTCATTTTTTTGCGAACATTTCTTTTTTTTTAATGAGAATTTTTTCGAAATTTGGCAAACTTGGAGGTGTTTTTGATACAACGAACAACAATAAAAAATATGCATTTTTAAGTTTTAAACCCCATTTTTTGGTTGTTTATTGTACTTTTTAGGTTTATTTAAGCAAATATTAAATATGCACACCTTTTTTGGGATTTTTGGGGGTTTACAACATATATTTTGGCATTTTTTATCCATATTTTGGTCCATATTTGGCCATTTTTGGCCTTTTTAGTCCATATTTCGGGCTTTTTTAGTCCATATTTAATGTCCATATTTCGCGTTTTTTAGTCCATATAATTTACAACCCTAATTATCACCGACGATAACCAAAAATCCACCCAGAGTCGGGGTCGTTTTGGCGCCCACGTTTTGGCGCCGACGTTTTGGCGCCCACGTTTTGGCGCCAAGGTCGTTTTGGCGCCGACGTTTTGGCGCCCACGTTTTGGCGCCCACGTTTTGGCGCCAGGGTCAGGTTTTTAAATTTTTGAACATATTAGATCAGGCCTTCTATCTGTTTTGTTTTATCAAATGTTTTAATATGGTGGGTCCAAATCTGAGAAAATGATTTACCAGATTCTGATTTAGGGATAGTGACTATTATTTATTAAATATACCGTTAAGGTTATGTTTATAATCACTAACTCTTTTGAAATTTCAACCGAAAAAATTTAAGAGTTTAAAAATATTCAAAATGTTTTGACATTTTTTGAAGCATAGCGAAGAGAAAAATTTGAAAAAATTCTTGCTAAGTATTTTTCATGTTGACCAACAAAATGTTCACAGCAAGTTGATCATATCACTCCTTCATGTTGATCTACACTAGAGATCAACATTTTGAAAAAACCGTAGTTGTACCTGTTTCAAAAAATGGCCTGTACCTATTTTTTCTGTACATAAGTACAGGAAAATAAATGTACAGGAAAAATCCAGGTTGCCGAAAAATGGCCTGTGCCTGTACCTGGATCCAGGAAAAATACAGGGCTGGATCCAGGTACATGTTGATCTCTAATCTACACCCATAAAACACAGTCAAAATCGGGAAGTTTGAAAAAAAATTCTAGGGGGTTGTGAATTTTTTGAAAATTTGAAAAACCCATTGGAAGGTAAAAGTTTTTCACTTTTTTTTGTAAAATTTTTGATCAAATTTTTACCTTTTTTTAATTTTTGGCTTCGCGCCAAAACGTGGGCGCCAAAACGTGGGCGCCAAATCGTCGGCGCCAAAACGTGGGCGCCAAAACGACCCAGTCCCTCCACCCACTCTTGAAGAAAACCAAAATATTTGGTTCGAATTCCAATAAACATTATGCCAAACAAATTCAAACAATCAAATAAAGGGTCAAAGAGTCACTAATGCCACATAAAAACCGGTCCAAAATGCCGGTTTCCGGACCGGTTTGGCATTTTCAAAATGACCGGTTTCCGGGCCCGATCTCTGAAAAACCGGTCAAACCGGAATTTTCCCTAAAACCGCCGGACCGGTTTCCGGGCCCGGTAAAAATCGGTACCGGATCCGGTCCGGCTCGGTCTCTACTTTTAACCATAATTTGAAGCTCAATTGAAAATCTAGAGAAAAATAGCCTATTTTGAACAATTTTGGACATTTTCGTCCATTTTATTAGCACACCGATGTGAATTACGCAGTAAAACGAGTATAAAAAGCGGTGAAAAAGTGAAAACCGTCCATTTCCATTTCTTCTCCTGTACTGTGCAGCGCAGAACACTGTTCTTCTTCCTTCATTCACACTATGAGGAAATTCTATTATTTCAAGCTGTTCCAAGCGGTCTTGGCATTTGTCATTGTTTGGCAAATCCTTTCGATTGAGAAGCTTTGCGGGAAATTTGCTGAGCCAAAGGTGCACACATTCATCATCAGACCATAACCTTACATTTAATTTTGTACTGATTTACTCTCCGTGCTTTCAGTGTTTCTATCCAACGGAAGCTTGCGACAACTTCACTATCTTCAAACAAAACGCAGAAACCACTGAACTCAACGCGGACAATGAAACAAAATGGATCCAGCTGAACGACCTCCCGACCGGCGAGGGCTGTCTCCCAATCAATGTGAATTGATCAGCTTTAGCTCGTATTGCTCCTCTTCTAAAACATGATCTTTCAGATTTCCATTGTCTCCACTCTTCGAAATGGTTACAATTGCGGTGTATCGAATCAATTGAAGGACACTGCGGATGCGTTGGCCCGTGTGCTTTACCTGTGCTTACTGTTTCTGTTCGCTCTCGTTTTCCACACTTTGGCTCAGCAACCTTCGGAAGAGTATGACGTGAGTTCATTGTGATTTGCATGGATTTGCTATGCAAATGAAAAAATTGAATTTTTCTCAGCTGTTCGGTTATTTGTGTGCCGCTTACAGCGTCTTGGTTTTGGGTTTTTCGACCGTGACAACGATTTTGGAGTCAGTGAATTGGACCACTCTCTGGGAATGCACCAATTTCCGACCCTATCAGTCCTTTCTGTTGTTCCTTTTGGTAGGTCCTTTTTGTCGGGATTTATAACAAAATTTAGTGTTTTCAGCTTCCCAGTGTCATTCTGTTCTGCTCAGTGATTTACGAAACCTTCTCCAACTGTTCTCTGCTTAAAGAAAGCGATGCCGAGAACGCGCAAAAGCAAACCGTCGACAAAGTCTCGAAAATCAGCGCTATTAGGGGCTTAAAGAATGACGAATTCACTATCCGTGACTTCAGAGGCTAATGGAGGAAGCAATTGAGAAAGTGCAAATTTTGCGACGTCATTTTTTGAAATGTTTGTTATTGTACTGTATATATATATATTGTATATCGCTGTTTCGTTCAACAATTTCACCCAGACGGGGGAAAGAATAAAAGTGATGCTAATTTATCTTTAGGCTGCTTTATTAACAAATTCTACGTAATAATGACTAGGGATGCAATTTTAGGTTTTTGCCTATTTTTTCCTGAGTTAACTGGTCTGAAACACGAAAAACAAGGGTAATACTGTCGATGGTAGCCCTCCTTTTTTGAAAAATTTATTTTGTTTTCAAAAAAAACATGAAAGCATGTTTCCTAGGGTTTTCGGGGTCGCTGATCACGAATCCGGCATCTATTTCGACCAATTTCGAACCCCCCTGGATTCGAACAAAAGTTCGAAAATTCAAATTTTTCGAATTTCAGATTTTTGATCTAAAATTGTTTATATAATCTTTTATTGAAGTATTAATGAGTTCCTGGTGGTACTTGTGTGTTATCTGTGGGCAGATTTTCAAAAATTTTTATGTTTTTCGCTATAACTTTTTTCTTTGGCATCCAAATCCAAGATTGTTGGTATCATTCGAAAGCTTAACATGTTTCGAATCTAATTCTATGTATCACTTCGCGATTAGACAATTACCAAAAAAGTTATACATGAAAAACATGAAAATTGCGAAAAGGTCGAAATTATGAAGTTTTTTCTTAATAAAATTTTTTCCAGGCTAGAAAATCATTTCGTTTTTTGTAAGGCTAATAGAGCATATGAAGAGCTTTCGAATGATACCAACAATCTTGGATTTGGATGCCAAAGAAAAAAGTTATAACGAAAAACATAAAAATTTTTGAAAATCTGCCCACAGATAACACACAAGTAGCACCTTCCTGATTGGGTAATACTCTAGTTTGCCCCCCCATTTTTGAAAAAAATGTTTTTTGCATTTAAAAGTCATGAAAATGTGTTTCCAAGGGTTTTTTGGGTCGTTGATCTTGAATCCGGCATCTATTTCGGCCAATTCCGAATCCCGGACCCGAATTCGAACAAAAAGTCGAAAATTCAAATTTTTCGAATTTCGCATTCTTGGTTCAAACTTTGTTTAAATACATGAAAGAAATTAAGGTCATTAGTAGGGAATAGAATTACATGGAAATCCATTTTTTTTTCCTGGACTGTGGGAGGCCTGAAACGCACGAAAAACATCTTTTTAGCTTGGTTTGAAGCTTCTAGGAAGGATTTCTATATCCATATTTTCCATATTTTTCCATATTTCGCGATTTATGTCCATATTTCCATATTTTTCCATATTTTGGCATTTTGGTCCATATTTTATGTCCATATTTTGGCATTTTTCAAAAAAACCTCTATTAGAACGGCCCCCAGCAGCTAAATTAGCCTTTTTGAGCCCAAAACCCGAAAAATTTTTCAAAAAATCATTTTTTCGCCAAAATTTCTCGAGAATATTGAATAAATTTAAATTTTCTTGAAAATTAATAAATTATGTCAAAAATAAGCAAAAAAGCGAAAATTTCGCTTTTGTTGTTGATTTTGCGCTAAAAAAATTAATAAATTTTAGCTTTTATGTTTTTTTTCTTTTAAAATGATTGCACGTAATTGCCGAAAAAATTCGAGACCAATTTCCGAATGTTGACCGACTAATTGCAAAACGAAAGCCGTCTTTGTCAAAGCGCCTTACCGAGTCAAAAAATTTGGAAATGTATCTCATATGCAATTTCAACCAATAAATTTGAAGAAATTTTGCATTCAATTTTGAAAAATTTATGTCCATATTTTGACATTTTTGCCATTTATGTCCATATTTCGCGATTTTTGCCATTTTATGTCCATATTTTGCGATTTTTGGTCCATATTTTATGGCCATATTTCGCGATTTTATATCCATATAATTACACTCCCTAGTCATTAGTGCTTCAATAAAAGATCATTTAAACTATTTTCAGACTAAAAATGGAAATTTGAATTTTCGACTTTTTGTTCGAATTCGGGTCCTGGGTTCGGAATTGGCCGAAATAGATGCCGATCAAGATCAGCGACCCCAAAAACCGTTGGAAACACATTTTCATGACTTAAATGTAAAAAAATATTTTTTTCAAAAATGGGGGGGGACAAACAGAGTATTACCCCTGATTGATTCCGCGTATTTAGCCGGCTTTGAACTAAAAATACAAACTTCAATAAATTTGAATTTTCGAACTTTTGTTCGAATTCAGGCCCGGGATTCGAACCGGATTCGTGATCAGCGACTCCGAAAACCCTAGGAAACATGCTTTCATGTTTTTTTTGAAAACAAAAATAAATTTTTTCAAAAAAGGGGGGCTACCATCGACAGTATTACCGAGTTGTTTTTTTGGTGGTTGTCATGCTACTGTTCGAGTTATTCATGCCTATTTTTTAGTTTTTTATTTTTAGAACCTAAAACCTAAAATTTTTTTTGAAAAAGCCTATTTTGACCTAAATTGGCGTTTTGCCCAAAATATATTGACAAAATAAAATGTAACGAAAAATAAATCTTATCTTTACTTTTAAGTATTAGATTGTAATAGTTTATCCCGTGGTGATAACTACTGATTAATTGGCATTGTTCCCAACTTTCAATTTGCGGTTTGTGCCGGTGGGGGTAAATTTTTAGATTTTCAAAAACTCAATTAAATAACATTGTTAATCATATCGTAATTTACAGTGAAAACAATTTTCGAAAATGAATGAAAGAAAATAAATTATTGTTTGTTACAATTTTGTGTCCAATTAGACGACGAATTTGGACAAAAGGCACTGAAAAACAAGCCAAATTCATCGGTGAAGTCATCGCCGGAGAGAGAAAGGTCCTGAAAAGGGACATGGACTTGGACATACCAAGTGAAGACCAAATCCCAGTTTGCCATTAATTTCAAAAGCCAAATTTGGCATTATTTCGAAAGCTAAACTTGGCATTGTTTCAAAAGCAAATTTGGCATTATTTCTAAAACCAAACTTGGCGTTAATTTCAAAGTCCAACTTGCATCTCCTCAAATGCTCCAAAATGCGCCAATTGCTCCTTATTAGTCGAATGTTCTTCCAATTGCGTTTGCTGAATTTGGTGACAGTCGGAGTGAGAAGAAACGGTTTGGTGTGGAGAGACTTGGAGAGAATCGTCGCCGGAAGGGACGGGGGGCGCTGAAAGGACAAACCAAATAAATTATTAGCCATTGGATATATGAAAATGAGTTTTATGCATTCGGCCTGAGTTGGGCTGCTCCACCCGGCCGGAGGACTTTCGAACCGAATTAAAAGGACAGAGCAAAAGTGAATTAAATGTAATTAATTTAATAGTTAGAAAAAAATATTAAATACAATACTTATTAACAGGGCTGTCAAAAATATGCACAAAAAATGGCCAAAATATACGCATAAATATGCAAATAAAGTCGTGAAATATGCACCAAATCTGCACAAAAGAACTTGAAAATTAGGGGCGCAAAATAATTAAAATTTTTATTCCTCATAAATTTTATCAGTTGTTTTTGCAATATGCATTTGCATATTTTTGACACCCCTGCTTATTAATGAAAAATAATGGAAATACATTAGAAATATTAATATACGTAAATCGACTTCGAAATAAATGTAAAACCAAAATTGACTTTTAAAAAATAAAGATTAAAGACTAAATAAAAAATTTCTATTGTTCAATAGGACATCCATCACACAGCCCAATTAGTCAATTTTATTTAAAAATATCATTTAGCGTAAGAACGGGGCCGTAAGTAAGCAGAAGGAAGGGGAATCCAAATAGCTTTTATTTTTGTAAAAAATTAAGTCAAATTTTGTCTGACTTGGCGCAGAAAGGAAATCCATTGGCGAAAAGTCATTCTGAACGGTCATGGCGGACAGTTCCTCCCGCAATGGCACAAGTGCAGAACATTGTGCCGCCTTTCGCTGTTTGTCGGCTGCTGTCCCCCGTCCAATGCTTCGAAGGTCGCCCAATCCGATCAGTTGAAGCAGCTGAGAAGCCTTCTGAACTGCTTCCATTCGTTGGTGCTGCAGCTTTGCGTCTTGGCCATGTTCCAACTCGTTGTTGGCCCATCTCCGCAACATTTCAATTGTCTTCGAATGTCGGCAAATCATTTGTAATACCTTCATAAATCCAAAAGATGGCCGCTGTTGCACATAAACAAATCCCACCTCAGGTATTCGGGCCAATTCGGACAGAAGACAAATGGCACTCGGGGCAAGCTGATCGGAGAAGCAAAGCAGCACTTGCGGGATCAGTGCGGGCGGGGCGCCCTGTCCCTCGGCGACCCGGCGCGTTCGAAGCTCGGAGTACATCTTTTAGCCAATGAATGAATGGCCAAAATCCGACTCACTCCTTCCAGCAAAAGTCTGTCACGGCACATGGCCAAAAGAATGTCCAAACAGTGACGGCAAAGTTCAGCAGAATCGGGCAACATGTTGATGAATTGGTGGAGCAACAGCACAATTTGGGAGACGAACGAACAATGCTCGACGGGGGGCGAATCAGCAGAAAAATGAGCAAAAGGAGGCGAAAAAGTGACGAAGAAGCGAAGTTGGGAGAGAAGAGGGACGTCGGAATTGGCCAATTGGAGAAGCAACTGACAAAAGGAAGGAATGAGAAAGAGGAAAGAAAGAGGAGGACAAGGGACACAAACAGTGCCAAAAGGGAAGGGGAAATACTAGAGTGCCACGGGACCGGGACCGGGACCGGGCCGGGAATTCCCCAGACTCCATACGAACGAAGTTCAGGCGGGGGAGGGAGGTCGGAGACTAAAAATTACGAACTAATCCAGTTAGATAAATTAAATTTGCTTTTTAAACCGCTTTTTTTTGCGGCGCCTTTTTCCAAAAACTTTTGGGGAACAAAGGGGGAAATTTTGAAAATTTGAATGCAATTTGTTAAGGCACGGCCGGGAAAAATTTTGAGAATTTAACGCCTATTTCTCATATCCTTTCGTCTCCGACATTTCCCTCATCGCTTCACATTTTTGTCACAACCAATATGAATATCCCCCTCCCTTTTCAGCCCCTTATACAAACGAAGTCAGGGGATGTCCCCCCCCCCCCTATTTAAGGTATGGATTAGCTAAATGGAGAGGGGGAGGGTGGGACGTATGAAAGCAATGCCAAACTGACCAGAAGTGCCCTACGGAGTAGCCCGAAGTGCCACTCGCGCAGCTTCTCGAGCAATATCCGTCTGTGCTCGTCACTGAGCAGAATCTGCTGTTTAGCCATTGTCAACCTCGCATCGTCGTTCTGTCCACTGCACAGGGACTTCAGTAAGGTCAGCGCCGTCTCCTGAATGCCCTCCAATTGCCGTTGGAAGGGGTCGTCTCCCGTCGGCTGTTCTCCTCCTCCGCTCCTAACGGAGTCCAACTCGTAGAGCAACTGAAACATCGATGGCACCGCGCCGTTCTCAACAAGGAAGGATTTATTTTGGGAATTGTTGGCGCACAAATTGGCCAAAATGTCCACACAATTTTCTTTTAGGCGAATGTCACTCGTTCCTTAAGCAAGCAATAAGCTCTTTCAAATTTATGGTTTTCGTTCGTTCGTTTCGTCCTAAACTGACCAAGAAGTTGGAGCAGTTTCTGCAGAAGTGGCTGAACTGTTCGGTCGGCGGTTGGCACGTGACTGACACTTCGAACGCACGACAGCACTTGACGAAGCAGTCTTTGGCTCGGATGGTCCAAATGGCGTTGCAATGCTTCCAATAGTCCCGCGCCGACCATTCTTTCCGCATCCTTAAAGTCTCCGTCCAAATGTTTTGGCTTTCTCTTCCTTTTCAGTACCATCTGCACAATTTTGTCCATCAGTTTGGTAACTCTCCATAACAGTGCCTCCTGACGACAATTGGCAATTAGTCCGATCAGTTTTTGGTGTCCGTTCATTCCGATGAAAAATGTCTGAACTTCGAAAGGTAATTAATTCACCGCGGGGGGGGGGGACTGTCGACCATTTGTTCGGAATTCTTCGTGATCACTTTCTGCATAATGTCCGTGACAATGTTCAAGAACTTCTCGTTTTTGTCCTCCAACCAACTCAACATTTGGGTCAATGCTCGCATTTCGCAAAGGTAAGCGACCACGCGTCTTTCGAGTCGCTGCTCACTGATCAAATTGTGCAACACCAAAAAGGCGTATTTGAAGCAGGAATGTTCCGGAATGGCAATGCTTCGCACCAATTCCTCGAGGCAACCCGTGCCATTGGCATCGATCTGAATTTGGAGCCCAAAAGGCGACGATGGGCCAATGCCAAAAGACAAAAAAGAAACTGACAGTCCGAGCAAATAAATCCCTGCCGCTGTGTTCGTTGTCTGAGATGAAATGCAAAGTGCGAAGAGCGTAACTGATCACCTTCTGACAATGAATAGATCAGAACGGACTGATCAGTCAGTGCTCACTTTGTTGTTGCGGTGTCTTTTCATCGTCCTCAGCAGTCCCTCCACCACTTTTTGCTCTCCGATCAATGGCATTTCCACCGCCGCCCGATTTTTGTCTTTCTTCGCGATTCCGTTTATGATATTCAATGCCCGAAGAACAACTTCCTGAATTCGTCTCAGTGAAC
Source organism: Heterodera glycines (assembly GCA_004148225.2). Classification (NCBI taxonomy): domain Eukaryota; kingdom Metazoa; phylum Nematoda; class Chromadorea; order Rhabditida; family Heteroderidae; genus Heterodera; species Heterodera glycines. Next base: position 8,562,451 of record CP049708.1, on the reverse strand, counting down.
ACCGAACAGTCCGTCACTTGGCCTTGCCAACTTCGCAGTCGTCATTGATCAATGGAATCAGTTCGGGCAGCACTTCTCGGATTTTCTCCGGATCCTCGTGCCGTAGTCCGTTGGGAATGTGTTGGAAGTACGGATGGTCAGGGAGGGAGGAAAGTTCGTCGGGCAGAGAAGAGATGGTGGAGATGCACGAAAGCGGATGGTGCACGCTTGACATCACCGAGTTGGCCTTAACAACCACCGGTAGCACACTAAGCCAATCAAGACAATTACGGTGCCCTCCCAAATCGCTTACTGTATTTGCTTTTGGCTTACTGTGCTCTGACTCATCGAGTGCACTCCGCTGTCCCGGGCAATTTGGCCAGCACCGAACAAATTCCAATGCTGTACTTTTTGTTGTGGAGTGAACGATCGGTGCTGCATTGGCTTGTTGCTTTGGTTGCTCCGTTTTGGGTCAGTTGAGGGCGCGGAAGAGAGAGGGGCCATTGGGGACGAATTGGCGGCACTGAAGCGACGCGGGGAATTATTAAGCGGACAAAAAGGGAATCACGGAGGGGGCGAAGAGAATGGCATTTCCTGCAGGTGGTAGGGCCAAGACTGTTGATGGTGATGGTGCAATGGCACAAAGGAAGAAGATGACTCTGATGGCCAATGCCACGCCCCGGCCATCGGCGGAACAACGCACCTTTGCCGGCCAAGTTGAGACTGATCAAAATGGGACTGATCAAAGTGCGATTGTTTTGGGACCATTGGCGAACTGAATGGAAGCATAAACGAATACAGAAGAAATAATGGCAAAAAAGTGAAAATGCAATTCCATCGAACGACGCACCAAACCTTTTGCAGTGAAATTGGTGCTCACTGTTCAGGGGATAGTGCGAATTCGAAGAGATGCCATTGGCAAAATGTTCGGAGTTTGGCTCGGCATAATGGACATATGGCGCCGGCGTTTGCTCTGAGGCGATTGGGGGGCGAGTGGGGCCGAATTGGCACTTTGGGGCAACGGCGGCGAAAGGGGCGGGCGAAGAGAGCGACGGAGGAACGACGGCGCATTGGCGTGGCAGCGGTTGGTGGTCAGCAATCGATGGATCATTCTGCTGGGGAGGACCCCTCCAACGTTGGGTAGGCGGGTACTGATTGTGGGGCGGAGAGTTAGGCGATCGCCACGCGACTCCGAATTTATCAGTACCAACCGCGTCCATCGTAATTAGCAAGCAGAAGGTTAACTAAACAATGACAAAAAACAATTGGAGAAAGTGGTCAGTGATTTTGAACAATGGATGAGAAGGGGGGGGGGAGAATAACGGACGGAGGGAACGGACAAACGGACGGAAGGAACGGAGGGACAAACGGACGAACGGACGGAAGGAACGGAGGGACAAACGGACGAACGGACGGAAGGACGGAGGGACAAACGGACGAACGGACGGAAGGAACGGAGGGACAAACGGACGGAAGGAACGGAGGGACAAACGGACGAACGGACGGAAGGAACGGAGGGACAAACGGACGAACGGACGGAAGGAACGGAGGGACAAACGGACGAACGGACGGAAGGAACGGAGGGACAAACGGACGAACGGACGGAAGGAACAGAGACACGCCAATCGATCCGTTCGTCCATTTACGTGTTTTAATTTGTTCTTGGGTTTGTTATTGAAGAGTTGAAGAAAGGAAAAAATCGAGAAGGGTTAAGAAAGACGGGCGATTAGTGTCGATTATGGGGGGTGATCACTCACCATTATTAATTATCAAACGATTATGATCATTATCGGGGGGAGTGGGGGGGGGGAGGACGGGTGAAAGAAAGCAATTGTTTTTTGGAAAGTCAGCGGCGGGAGGAAAGATTATTAGCATCAATTAATTAATGAGTGTCAATTTCCGAGGCTGCCAAAATGTTGGATTTACTGATAAAAAATTATTCCGAATTTAAATTAAATTTTATATTTGAAATTCTTATTTATTTGGTACATATTTATTTCTCTTTTTATTTCTATTAAAAAAATTGATTTGACATTAACGAAGGACCTTAAGAAAAAAGCGAAACGAACCGCAAAAATATCAGTCATTTTCCAAAGGAGCGAAATTGGGAAATGGGAAGAGGAGAGAATAAATTAGCATTAATTACAACAAATTCATATTGAGAAGGTCATTTAAAATACTCTAATTGAAGAGAATGACAGAAATGGATGGACGAAAATAAAGAAGAGTAAAATGAAAAGGAAACTCGGAAAGGACATGTGCTCTCCTCTTTCACTGATCGCCTCTTTCTTTTTGTGCCTCTGAATTCTGTTCCGTTCGTAAATTGTGCAATTGTTGTGCGTTCGCCGTTTGTTGCTGAGACACTCCGCCAAACCTTTTCTGCTGAGTCTGAATCGGAGAAGAGTGTCAAATACATGGGCTTTCCATACCAAACATTGAAAACGTTGGAATGTGTAATGCACAAATTCGCCTTTGTCGGTTACGGAGGGTGTCGAATTGTCAGAGGCAACTTCCTTAACGCCGGCTAAAAGGGAAATACGAAAAAATGTCTAAAAGCATTCAATGTGTGCACATACGCAAGGCCAAATCGGAATCCCCAAAGTGGTCGAAGTTGGAAGTGTCCGCAATTCCCTTCACTTCGATGCGAATGGGGGCCGGCAAAAGCCTTTAAAAAGAAGTATAAGAACCAAAAAGTGAGGGACCTTATGTTCTGCCAGTCGACCCTCTTAAAGAAAGGGCACTGTTTGATGCTTTCAATGCCCGAATGGTTGCCGAGTCTCTTGTCAACTTCTTCCAAGTGGTGGGTTAAAGAACTACGAAAAAACAACAAACTTTTATTTGATTCTATTTCAACAAAGGAAATCCTGGTAATACAAATGCATGAATTAAAAATTATTAATAATTATTGATTAATAAAGAATTACTAATTAATAATTATTAAAATATTAATTAATTATTTTCAGCAGAAGGTCTTTTTTCTTTTCACAACAAATGACAAAATTAAATGCTGACACTAATAAAGAGAAGCAGCAAAAATGAAGAAAAGCAAAGGCAACGATTGGAAGAAATTGACAGCAAAAAGTGATCAAATGATGGCCATTTTGATTGGTTGGTCATTTGATTGATTATTAATTGGCCAATTGTTGCTGATTCGTCCTCCTCCTTCACTTCACAATTGCAATGTGCAACATTTGGCTGCTCCGCCACTTTTCATAAATTCGGACATATCCACAAATTTGACGGTAAAACCCAACTTCTGCACCATACTCGCCGTGTGTTCAGTTCCGCTTGGATGGCATGCCATTTTTGATTAACATTTCTATTGTCACCGTCTACCGTACCTATTGATGATTACTGTTTTTCCAATTACGATGGAATTGCAGGCGAATCTCATGGCGTCCTCCTCGTGGACGGGCACAAGTTCGACCTCATTGGACATGTTATGCCTGGCCACTGAAAAAATGGAAAATCGAATTGACTGACTGACGGACCGACCGACCCGGATCAAAAGCGTAGGGATAGTAAATGGCGATCTGATCATTCAGGGGACAGAAGCAGGTGTCGATGTGGTAAAAACTGAAGAACTCGTCTTTTTCCCATTCAAAAAATCCCATCAATTTGTAATGGGAATTAAGGATTATGCCAAAGTTTATGGCACTAGTCGGAGAAGCACTGGTTTAGGTTTAAAAAAATCTAAAAAACAAAACAAAACAAAAAACACCGGGTACCATAGTAAAAGTTAAGGTTGGGTAGATAACCACAACTACGCTGGTTTACCCGTAGTAAATGATAACTAAATTTCCACTAAATTGCAAAAAGATTTTTCAATTAATTTTAAATTTAAATATTTAAAAATAAATTTATTCCTAATTTTTATATTTAGAGTGCTTTTCTGTTCTTACATGATGAATTAAAATCTTAAAAATCAGTATAATTTCTTCATTGAATTGCCTTCTAAATACCTCTGACTTTCTTAAACAGTACTATTTTTATATGTATTAATACATCATCATTTTTTGGTTATATTTTTGCCAATAATTTGTGGTTTTATTTGACCATTGTCAAATGACCACTTTCTTTTACTACGGCTTCGAAGTTCGTGGCTTTGAAGCCCACCCCATTCGGGGCTATTAGCCCTTTTTCCTATGATCTTTTACAAAATATTATAACTCTGATTAAATAAAGACACCGCGGGTCAATGAGTCGAAAGCCATAAACTTTGAAGGGCGCTCCGTAGTCGCGCAGCTTTTCCGAAATGAGAGTCAGCGCCCGCACGTCCGTCCTGGGGCCAATGCCGCAAAATAACTTTGACTTTCCTATCCACAAAGCATCGCCGGCACCTTCAAATTGCCATTTTCAAAGATCGAAGTGAAGAAAGCTTTTTGAACCTTCGAAAGGCACGTGAAGGTCTTTGAAGGTTTCGTACCCGTTCTGCTTAAACCATCGGTCGTAAAAGTGTTGTTCCCCTTCAAATTTGGCTTAGTTTGCTTTGCCTTGGCCATTAATTACCTTTCCTTTCGGGGTAAAAGAAATTGCTCAAAAGGGCATTTTTGCCGCGGACGACGGCGGCATTGGCCGTGAACACCAAATCGGGGTAATTGTCAGCCCCCTGGGCAAAGCAAAAAACGAGGCAATGTGAAAAATGATGGAACAAAAGCCACAAAGAACTCACCACGGGTTCCATCACTTCGACTTGGGCGCCGGATTCCTTAAAGTCCCGAATCAGAATTCAGCCGAATCCCGGCCTTTTTCTACTCCCCAACAGAGACTTTGGATATGATTATAAATCATAAATATTTTGTCTTTTTGTGCAGTTTTATAACCTCGAGAGTGCGTTTCAGTCTTTCCCATTGATCTGTTGCCTTTTGCACATTCACCGGGTCGCCTGGCCTCATCCATGGGTTTATTTCGTATTTCACATTAAAATGAGTCGGACGACACATTAACAAACGGATTAATTTTGTCGGGGCATTTGCCATTATTATTTAATGGTTTAATTAGAAATAAATGATTGAATAAATGGTGACGAGAATCTCGTGATTAGTATTGAAAAAAAAGAATGACGAACGACAGACAGAGAACGGATGGACGGATGGCATGCGCAACGATCAATCACCGAACGAAAAACGATCGGACGACGGAGAAGGGCCATCGGCGCACATTCTCTCGCTGACCTTGATCACTCATTCATGCACGCATTCATCTGTTGTTTTCCTTTCGCATGATCATTCGAATGGTCATTTACAACAAAAGGGACATTATGGCTAATAATTAATTAAAATTTATTTGTTTTATTATTTATTTATTTATTAACAATAAGAATTTCTTGGCACAATGGCTAATTTAATTTATAAGAGAATATGTGCTGCGTAATGGGGAAACAATCGGACAATCAAAAACTGCTTGATGCCGGGGAAAAGCCCGTGGATCCATTCGAACAACGCGTGAATGGCGGCGACCATTGTTCGATTGCGATTCTTTTCCGTCTGATTGGCACTCTCTTCCCCTCTCTTCTCTGTTGCCCTCCAACTTTGCCCCTCACTCTCTGTTCCTCTCGCGTCTTTCTGCTCTCCCCCTCTGCCGTTACATTTCGCTTTTCTCTCTCCGTTCTCCCATTTTCCTTTTTCTTCATCATTCCATTCCCCAATTGAATTCAAATCCACAAAAAGATGGCCTTCCGCTCTCATTTTCTCGAATTTGTCCCCCGTATTTTCCCCGCCATCGAATTGGAACAAAGCCGCGCCGTCGTCCTCTCCATTTTCATTAATTTCAATCGCTTGGCGCCAATTTGAAAGAACTCTAACAAAAAGGCATTTTTTGTCAATTGGCCGATTCGACACGAAATTCTGCGCCAATTAGCGACCTGTAAGGGATTTGCGCACATTTTGCGCCGTGCATTCCAAGAAGGCATTGGCGAGCCATCACATTATTATCAGTAGCGAAGTGATTCAGCAAAAAGCGGGAGACAGAGTCGAAAAAACTGCGACTTCTGACGGATGAGCGGACGAAGAAATAACCGCCGGCGATCGGAAAAATTGAGAAATTTCAAAATTCCACGGGGACGAACCATTGAGCTGAGCAATCTAAATTAAAGTAATTATCTAATTTCCTTTGAAATTCTTTGGCCATTTACCCGTCGCTCCCCTCACTGTCAAAGATCAAATCCGCTCGTCCGTATTCATTCGTGCCATTGTCCACATCTGAATTTCTCCGTTCCCTCTCTCACAATTTTCGCTTCCAACCGATCAATTCGAAAAGATTTTCCCGCCAAATTGTGTCCGCTTGCACCTCAAATTCTCTTCCTAATTGCCCATTAATTTGCCATTTTCCTTCTTTTTACTCGCCTCACCATCCAAAAAGAAGGCACCAACTCCGTGAGAAAAACAGCCAATTTGGCACGGAAATACTGAAACATTTGGTAGCGACCATCCCCGGGGCCGAATTTGTCCGCCTAAAATTTTTTTTCGGAAATTTTTTGAATTAATTTTGAGGCGGTCGATTGACCGACCAAAGCCAAAAGGGGCCAATGGATGACATTCAAATGGGGAAACGAATTGAGCAGAGTCTTTTCGGAGATGTGGTCGAACACAACGACGATGAGGCGATCAGAAGCGCCGGGGAAAAGACGCAAATTGCAGACGAAGTTGAGAGTGATGTTGAGGGCGAACTGAACGAACGAATCGAAAAGGAAGGGGAGGGATTGGAAGAGGATGACAAACTTTGTTAAGGAGGACAATGGCCGGAGGATCAGTGCCAACCCTCTCAATGGCCTAAAATGACTAATTTTGTCTGTTTACAAATTTCCCATTGCTTTTCTGAATGGCTTCACAAAATCGGCCATTTTTTGTTCCCGCAAAGGCACACTTTGTTCGGCAAGAAAGGATTGAATATGAATAATACGACGGATTTTAGTGAGGAAAAATATGAAAAGGAAGAGAAGAAATAAATTGAAGGGACGGAAGAGAAGCGGACGCATGGAAAATGCTGGAAGATCAATTCCGGGGTGTGCCATGTGTAGAGCCTTGATGATGCGTTCACGAAGTTGGGTCGGAACGATCACTCGCTTTCCGTAGAGCAAAACTCCATCAATCTCTAAAATTTCCTTTCGCTTAGGAAAATAAGGTGAGATATCGGGGTCGGTGCACAGGGAGGAAAGAGGATGGCAAAAAAGGAGGGCGGGGGAAGGTATGGAAAGGGGAAGCTCGGGGAAGAAAAGTGGCGGACGGAAGGGGGTAGTAAAAAGGGGGTGGGGGAAGAGGAAAAGCATGGAAGAAGAGGATGCCAATGAGTAGTAAACAAGTCGGACATGTTTGAGTATCGATCAGATCGGGGTAATTGGCGATTAAGCGGGACAGTACATCGGCTTGTCCAAAGGATGACCTGTTGATGTACTTTATGTCGAATCTCATTCGCTCCCTTCCGTTCTTTTCTGCTTCTCCTCCCTCCCCATGTTTCTTCACATTTTCTTCTTCTTCATCCCCCTCTTTTACTGTGCCAAATTTGTTGGGTCGAAACAGTCGTCTTTTTCTTCGTCTTTTTCGCCACCGTCCGTGAAATTTGAAGATTTGGATTTGCTTAAAAGGCCACTGAATGCTTACATTGTTGAAAATGGGAAACACGCCAAAGTGGAAGAAAAGATAATTGAAATTGGCAAAGGAAATGGCACGACGGAAAGCATTTTGAATACGGTGAAATACAGTAAGAAACGGATTCGAACCCATCAATCGTCCTTCGCTCGGTTTATCTTCCGTTGTTTCTACAGATATTTCTCGTCCTCCGTTTGCGATCATTCAGCGTGGTGCCGTGATACTTTTCAATTACGCTGATAATAGTTGGTCAGCAATTGTTTGAAAATGCCGCCCTCCCCTTAAGGCACTTTTTGGCCCAATTGGCACCACGGACACCCGTCAATTGTCCAAATGGTTTCCGCAAGTGGCCATTCCGTGGTGGAAACCGAACTGAACACAGAAACTGACGAAATCGGACGGACACTTTGGGAAATAGCCAAGCATGAAAAGCTGCATAATTTGGTCATTGTGGGCATAGGACAGAAGAGCAGTGACACGGCCAAAGAACTGATCGGAAAGTGAAGGCGGAGAAAAAGCCAAAAATAAAAAGCGAATTCAGAAAAGACCGAACGGATGCCATCATTTTGCTGAAGGGACCCGAAGATTTGGTGAAGAAAAGCGAATTGAGGAAGGACGAACGGAAGCAGATGAAAATTGTGCTAATAAAGCAAAAAGAGGGCGCAAAAACAGCGACGGATGAAGAAGCGGTGAACACGGCGAACGCGGAATGGCATGTGGCGGAGAAGGGAGAAAGGGCGATGGCACAGCTGATGGCCAACCTCCTGGACTGGGTGCACCCACGGTGAATGATTGGGCATCCGCCATGATTAGGCAATTAAACATTAGCAATTGAAATGATGCCAAATTCAATTGGACAGTGATAAAAAATCATTTACGATGCTTTGAATGGGAAATAAAAAGTGAGATAGCAAAATGCGAAGTGATAAAAGGGTAAGACTTGGAATTGGACAAGCGAGCGATATTGTCTTTGGGGTGAGAAATGCCAAAAATGAGAAATGGGAACAATTGGGGGGAAGGGGAGGGGAGGAAAGAGGGGGGGAATGTACCGATCGCATTTGGAGTGTGTTAAGACATTCGCTGGTCTGCTGCTGGTCGGTGGGCCCTTCGCTCAATTTGCTGACCCTTCGCTGTTTTTGCGGGACGGTTCTCCCCCGAGGGGCGGTTGCGCCCCTCCGTTTAGACTCGAACTTGGGAACAGTTTGAACCAGCCGAGCAGCGGCTCTTTGCTCAGCTGCAGTTCGTCCAGTGCAATTTGCGCAACTCCCAAAAATGACTTTCGTTCAATGCGTCCGTAATCAGCCAAAACGGTCAACTGAACAAAACAAAAAAAAAACGATTCAATGGGCGGAAAACGAATTGAAAAGCCGGGGAACCTGAAGCATTCGGAAGCGGGGACCCTCCGCAAAGACTAATTTTTGTCGGAATTGAGGCGACGATGACTTCGTCTTCGTCGGCTGCGTCTTCGCCTTGGCCAAACAGTTTTTGCCCTCCATCAAATAGGCTTTCACGTAAATGCCTGGATGATAATTTAGGACAAAATTTTCGGCTGATTATTTATTTGGGGATTTATTTGTTAAGCAAGGGCACATCCAAACAACCCTTTGTGTTGGGGGACGGTTAGAATTAGAGAGACAAAAGAAAATTTTAATTGTCTCCAAATTTGCCGTGATGACAAAAAATATGTCTTGTCTACGTGGATTTGGCATTTGTCTCTGTCTTTTGGCCCGTTTATTAAATGATTTTGGTTTGTCCAAATATTAAAAAGGCTTTGATTTGCCTTTGAATTTGCTACCGTATTTGTGTCATTTCGGTAGGCTACAGTACTTGCTTATTTTCTTTCTTACCTGGCACCGTTTTTGTGCTTTGCTTCAGTGCGGTCAGTCCCCTCGCCTGCATTATGTCCACCGCCATTCCGCAGGGTTCCAGCGAAAGTGCCGCTTGGAGCTCGCCCAACTGAGCGGAACCAAGTGCTTGTCGGCCGACAACCTGCGAGTGCCGACAGAAGGTGCTGTGATTGGCTCAATTGGCTAAACTGACTTGGCCGGGTCCTAAATTCTCCACGAAAGAGCCGAGGGGGCGGTCGGGTCGGATTGGGAGCCAACTGAACGGAGGAAGGAAGGGTGGAAATGAGCAATCGGGCAATTAATCACTTGTCTGAACTGTCGGTCGACTCCTGCTTTATGAAGTCTTTGTTCTGTTCGGGAGGGGCCAATGCCTCGGGGATGCCGACTTCTTCAGACCGTGCGAAGCCGAGCCGTTTGTTAGCCTCTTAAGCGGAGTCCTTTCGTCCGTCCGCGTCCCTCTGCTTACCGTTGAGTCCGTTGCGGCCCGGGATCAGCCTGGTCATCAGAGACTTCTTCCGGTCTTTCAGCTCTTTGAGCGTCATCTTTTGCTGTGCCGTTCCGCCTCCCTGCCTCCCTCCCATGACCATCATCATCATCTGCGGGTCGTCCATCTCTTCCGCGTCCCCTCCGCTCGGAAGTGCGTCCGTTCCCATCCTTTCATTGTTCTCCTCGGTGGAGCTTTGTCCCACGTCGTTCTGTTGGCTTAGTCTTTGAAGCTGTTGTTGCCGAAGAATGGCTTTGTTCTGCATGCTTTGTGCTGAGTTCACGCTCATCAGCGTCTCTTCCGACCCGTCCGAGCCGTACCCGCCCCCTCCCGCCCCTGTCTCGCGCTCTCTCAGCTCCTGTTGTCGCGTCGCTCTCCGAATTTGCTGCCTTTGCATTGCTTCCCCGTTTCTGCCCCCCTCAGAAAAGTCCATCGATTGTTGGTGCTGGTACTGCTTGCCCCGGTCCGACGACGCCTTGTGCCGCATCTCCCACTCGGCGATGTTTCGTAATGCTGTTGCTGACTGTGGCCTCCGCTGTCCGCCCCTGTCCCGATGTTCTGGTCGATGATGACGATGTTCACGCTTCTCCCGGCGATGTGCCATGCCATGTCTCCGTCGTTCCGTTTCCCATTCTTGCTCCTGGTCGGACAAATATCCGTTCGGAATGCGTCTCGCCATTCTCGTCGTCCGTTTGGCGCCTCTTTCCCATCCGGCACTGAATAAGTCGTCCTCCTCATTCCTTGTCCAGTCCTCCTGCGAAGTTTTCCAGAAATCTTCGTTGGCAATCGCAAATCGCTTATTCCGCGAGTGATTCTCGGCCAAATTGTGTGCCGAGTGCGAATTCCCTCCGCCAATTCGTTTTTCGTCCTTCTCCCAAGGGTCAAATGCATCTGATTGGCCATTTTCAGCAGATTTGTCCGTTTGGCCTTGTCCCCCCCTCCCCCCCCCCCACCTCTGCTGTTTGGTGCTCCGTCGCCCCTCCGGGCCAATTGGGACCGACTTCGCTGTCCCATCGGCGGAGTCATCGAAGAAAAGCGCCTCTGGCGAAGTTGCTAAGCGATTGACTGGTGAATGAAATAAAAAAGACAACTAAGAAACCAATCGGATGAGATCGTCGTCGTCCAAATCAGTGATCGGATAGACCAAAGTTCGGTTGTTGAGGGGGGCTTTGGACAATTCGATGAGTGTTTCGCCGAGAAACGAATGCGAACCGAAAGCATCGAAATCCCATAAAGTGACCTTAAGTGGGCACAAATTAGGATATCCCCATCAGAAAAGGCATCGATCAGTTGGACTTTCAAAGGTCGCACCTCCAAAACCCTTTCTGCAATCGCCCGCTCGTCCAATGCTTCGTAAAAGAAGTGCTCATTCCACACGGGTGCCAAAGTGTCCGCTATGACTTTGCTTTGCCGTCGACTATTTTCACTATATTTTTGGATGGTTCAATTTTAAAGTATATTAAAAACACCTTCGATCGGGAAGAAGGAACAGTTTCACATAAGCATTTCGGGGAGTGCCATTCGTCCGGGGGAACAAATCGAAAGCTCCGCTCAATGAGATGATCAATTCGCGCTTCTGTCGCAGGTAAAGCAGCGCCAACTCTATTCGACCTCTACACATTTCGTGGGGATCAGCGGAAGAAGCGGCGAGGAGTGGCGGGGGCCAAACGGCGGACATTGGATCAACTGAAGACATGGATTAGGTGATCAGAATTTGAAAACGTTTTCACTCCGAAAATGTTGGCTAATAATTTAATGATTCAAATTCCTCCGTAACTTACAGAAATCGCTGAAACTTCGTCCCTGGTGAAGTAACAACGGAGAAGGCGCCCTCTGAGAAAAGCGCTGCGGATGACCAAATGGGGAGGCAGTGTTCAGAGATTGCGAGTGGGGAAGAGAAGGCGAAGGGCCTAAAAGGGGGGGGGGATGGATTCGGAGGGAAAAGAAAAGCGAAAACGCAGGACAAACCGAGGCCATACTGCTCGTGAATTTGGCCAACGACTGGCTCGGCCGCTTCGCGGCCTCGCATCCTTTTCTTGGCTTTTTCTTCAATCGCCGGGACTCAATCTCCGGCATTCCAAACAATGGGACTCAAATCTCCGGCATTCTAAACACTGGGACTCAACCCACCAACATTTCAATCACTGGGACTCAACCCACCAGCATTTCAATCACTGGACTCAACCACCAACATTTCAATCACTGGACTAGTTGGCCCACCGATTCGGCCACTGAGCCGGGCCGTACCCGCGACACAAAAGCACCGAAGCGACCCGTCAACGGACTGCGCCCGCCCACGACTTTGACGCCGAAATCCAACGAACTGTTGGAAGGTCCGGGGGAGGAGGAAGAAGAGCAGGGGCCTACGGAGAAGCGGCTGGGCCTGGTCAGCACCATGTGACCGATTAAGCGCCGTTGATCGGTGGAAGGCTGCCAAGAAACGGCGGGGTTCTGAAGAGGGGGGAGGAAGTGATAAGGAGAGAAGAGAGCGAGAGAGAGAGAAAAAAAGAGGAATGAGAGAAAAAAAGGGGAAAAGATGAAGAAAGACCGATAAATAATTTCTGATTCGGCTTGCGAGTGCTTTGGAATCCGCCGTTGGCACTTTTATGGCGTTGCCAAATGGGACGGAAACAGCCACTCCCGAGGCAGCGGAAAGCATCGCCGGAGAGTCAAAGGAACGGTGGAGGAAGTGACGAAGAAACGGAGCAGCTGAGGGGGAGAAAGGGGTGGAACTTCAAAGGGAAGGCAAATAAATTAAGCAATTAAAATTTAAAAAGTAACAAACTTTTAAAAATTTAATTATTTAGAATTATTTAACAGAAAAAGAAAAAACGAATTTAAAGAGAGAGAGAGAGAGAGAGAGAGAGAGAGAGAGAGAGAGAGAGAGAGAGAGTTTTGTTAGCTGTTCCTTTGCATTTGGATGCTTTATCTCTCTCTTTGAAAGTGAACATTTTGCCGCCCTGCCAAAGAATGAGTAAAATCGTCGAAAGGTGAAAATCGATGTCCCCCCCTAAAGGTTGTGATGGTCTCATGAAAAGGAGCAAATGGGTGGGTGAAGAGAAAAGCCGTAATTGGCTTTGGCTGTCTTTTGCCTATGTTTTTTCGCCGAGGGCACTGTCGGGAAATGAACAGATGGTCCCCACCCCCCCCCCCGCCGGTGGAGGACGGCAAATAAATGAGGGGGGGGGGGAATAAAAGCGAAAGGACACACTGATGGGCCGTGACGTGAAAGGTATAGAAATAAAGTGCCATCGCCGGTGGCAATTAAGCAATGTCTTTTGCCACTTTCACTTACCCCCTCTCTGCACTTTTTGCGCGTTCGGATGCGAATTGTCGTAAATGTAACGGAGCAGTTCTAAAATTGGCATGTACTTCAATGGGCCAATTTGCCAAGTTTTTTTTGTGTTTGCACCTTTTTCTGAAAATTCCGTCTCCCTTGCGCCGTTCTCCGTCGAATTGCTCAGTGCCGGCACTTTTGGCAACGGCGGCGGCTGAGTCTGCTGAAATTGCTGTGTCGTGGGCTTAGCTTTAGGCGAGCTCAGTTCGTCGTCCGATGATGAGCAGTTTGCAGGTTTCTGTTGTCTGCTCGCCTTTTGCCTCCGTCGCATCGGCGACGGCACTCCGCCGGACGAAGCGACGGCGGAATGACGGCTAACGGTCGATGAAACGGCGCCTAAGGGCGACGGAAATATGCCAATGGGACAAAGTCATGCACCCATTAACTTTTGGGATGTAAAAGGGGTGGCATTATGTCGCCCCCCGGGGGGCGGGGGGTCAGTTACTCAACGTTTCTTCCCTCTGAAAAAGAAAAATGCAAAATCATAGAATTTTCAAAAAAAGTTTCAAAGAGAAAAGTTTTTAAATTTTTCTTGCGATTTTTGCAGTTTTATGATGAATTACTAAGTTTTCACAAATTTTTCAAAAATTCGCTAAAAAATCTTTCAAATAATTTTTCCTTGAATTTTCTTAGGAGAAAATTTCAATTTTAATTTTTTTACTTTTAAATATTTTTTCGGGGGGAAACGAGCGGCTCCCGTAAAAGGTGTGCTTCGTTCGTCTCCCGTGCTGGATTGTCTCCTAATTGTCCACCTGCGAGTGACCCCTGCGGCGTATGCCCTTCCTCCGCTTTGTATTGTCTGCCCGAAGAGTCTTTTGATGCCGCTGAACTGCTCGCAACCACTGCCACTGGTGTTGTTGGCAGTCGTTGCTGCTGTTGTTTTCGCCGCTCTTCACTTCGTTGGGATGGACGCGCTGGGACTCAATTCTCCTGCATTTCAATCACTGGGACTCAATTCTCCTGCATTTCAATCACTGGGACTCAACCCAACAGCATTCTAATCGCTGGGACTCAATTCTCCTGCATTTCAATCACTGGGACTCAATTCTCCTGCATTTCAATCACTGGGACTCAACCCAACAGCATTCTAATCGCTGGGACTCAATTCTCCTGCATTTCAATCACTGGGACTCAACCCACCAGCATTCAATCACTGGGACAACCCACCAACATTTCAATCACTGGGACTCAACCCAACAGCATTCTAATCACTGGGACTCAATTCTCCTGCATTTCAATCACTGGGACTCAACCCAACAGCATTCTAATCGCTGGGACTCAATTCTCCTGCATTTCAATCACTGGGACTCAACCCACCAGCATTTCAATCACTGGGACTCAATTCTCCTGCATTTCAATCACTGGGACTCAACCCACCAACATTTCAATCACTGGGACTCAATTCTCCTGCATTTCAATCACTGGGACTCAACCCAACAGCATTCTAATCGCTGGGACTCAATTCTCCTGCATTTCAATCACTGGGACTCAACCCACCAGCATTCAATCACTGGGACAACCCACCAACATTTCAATCACTGGGACTCAACCCAACAGCATTCTAATCACTGGGACTCAATTCTCCTGCATTTCAATCACTGGGACTCAACCCACCAGCATTTCAATCACTGGGACAACCCACCAACATTTCAATCACTGGGACTCAACCCAACAGCATTCTAATCGCTGGGACTCAATTCTCCTGCATTTCAATCACTGGGACTCAACCCACCAGCATTCAATCACTGGGACAACCCACCAACATTTCAATCACTGGGACTCAACCCAACAGCATTCTAATCACTGGGACTCAATTCTCCTGCATTTCAATCACTGGGACTCAACCCACCAGCATTTCAATCACTGGGACAACCCACCAACATTTCAATCACTGGGACTCAACCCAACAGCATTCTAATCACTGGGACTCAATTCTCCTGCATTTCAATCACTGGGACTCAACCCACCAGCATTTCAATCACTGGGACAACCCACCAACATTTCAATCACTGGGACTCAACCCACCAGCATTCCAATCACTGGGACTCAATTCTCCTGCATTTCAATCACTGGGACTCAACCCACCAGCATTTCAATCACTGGGACTCAACCCACCAGCATTTCAATCACTGGGACTCAACCCAACTGCATTCTAATCACTGGCACTCAATTCTCCTGCATTTCAATCACTGGGACTCAACCCACCAACATTTCAATCACTGGGACTCAACCCACCAGCATTTCAATCACTGGGACTCAACCCACCAACATTTCAATCACCAGGACTCAACCCACCAGCATTTCAATCACTTGCACTCAACCCACCAGCATTTCAATCACCAGGACTCAACCCACCAGCATTCCAATCACTGGCACTCAATTCTCCTGCATTTCAATCACTGGCACTCAACCCACCAGCATTTCAATTTTTCCCCTCTCTTTGCTGCTTCTGTCTCCACTGTCCTTTGCCTTTGCTGTTGTTTTCTCTCCGGACTTTTGATCCTTTGGTCACTGTTTGGCAACTGTCCGTTGGGCTTATTCATCTCTTCCGATTGGTTTTCCAACGACATTTGCCGATGGTTTTGCCGGTGACTGTTCTGTGCTTCTGCTGGGGTTGACCCCCCCGGGCTGCCCAACGCCGTCGGCCCCGTGACGGCTTCCCTCTCCCCATTTTTCCTTTGTTCCTCGCTTGCCGATGGCACTTTTTGTTGTTGATGAAGTTGGCATTGATGATGTTCCTTAAAAGTAAAAATGAATGGCCCAAATGGCAAATGCCATTCTCCGCCACCTCCACCGAGTTTTGCCTGTGCAGTGTGTTCTGTCTGCGCATGTGCCCCCCTCCTCCTCCCCCTTGGGCCGTTCTCTCCTCCATTGCCGCCACACTTTGTCGTCTCGGCGGATTTGCTTCGCCGAAATCGCCAAAGGCAGTCACCGGCGACTTCTCCGAGTGTTGCCGACTGATCGGTGTGGACGAACCGCCGCCAGGCGAAGGGGTGGAAGCCGTCCTGCGAACAAATCCATCAGCAAATAAATTCGTTCTTCATTTTTACAATTGCTTCTCTTTCTGCTGAAACCATTTTCCCGTCTTGGCCAAAATCTGCTGTCTCTTCTGACATAAAGAACATGCCCAAATTGTCTGAAAAGGAAAAGTGCCGAAAACCATGTGCAAATGAGTTGCTTCAAACGATCAAGCAATCAATCATTCTTTTAATCACTTTGCTTTTGCTGGTCGTTCGCCCACCGCAGCGGGCGCACGAACGCAATTGGCAATAAAAGCATTTGTGGCCAATGCCATCGGCGAATTTGGTTTTCTGGAATGGGAATGCTTTTCAAGGGGATTGTCTGAATCGGCTCGATCACTTGGCATATTTGACAGATGGCGTCGTCCTGTGTGCCACTGAATTGGATTCAAATAACAAACGAACGGTCATTCATTAATTAATCGTCAAAACTCACATCAGACGCTGTGCAATTTCCTAATTAAATAATTATTTCAACATCAATTAACTCAAAACAAGCTTGCCTTCCGTTCCTGAATCTGTCGCTCGATGTCCCACAGTTCTCTGTCCCCCTTTTGCGCTATCTGTCAGTGATTTGTTTCATGGTTAGTCCGGCATGCCATCCCCCCCCCCCTCTCTAATTTCGTTTTGTTTTTGCTATGATATATCCAAATCCCTCTAATTTCGTTTTGTTTTTGCTATGCAAATCCCGCTAATTTCGTTTTATTTTTGCTATGATATATCCAAATCCCTTTAATTTCATTTGTTTTTGCTATGCAAATCCCTCTAATTTCGTTTTATTTTTGCTATGATATATCCAAATCCCCCCCCCCTTCCCCCACCTCCTCCTCCTGCTGTTCCTCCGCCTTTTGCCTTTGCAACACTTGGAGAATTATCTGTCGTTCCTCCTTTTAAATGAAATAATTAATAAAATCGAAGAATGGATGTTTTTAATGATTTCTTAAACTTCGTTCAAATGAATTTATCCTTTGCCATTGTTAAAGTGTTAAATTTTGCAAATTTTCCTTTGTAAAAGTTAATTATTTTATTCCGACAAAATTTACATTTTCTCTCCACTTGTTTTTTCACATCAATTAATCTAATGCAAATCATAATATTTTCGATTAGTCTCTTTCCCGGTCTTATACGAATATTGATGCCGAGAAATTTCCCGGTCTCGTGGTGCTAGAGCCTGGTACAGGAAGTGCCGGGAAATTGGGAAATTTTAGCTATGGCACGATTTGATAACAGATTTTCAAAATGGCTATATTTTTAAAGGATCCTGTTATACAAATTTCCGGTTCCTGTAAAAATTTCCGGGATGATTTCAGAATAATCCTACAAAACCCTTATTGTTAGCGTAATTGGTTCTATACCGGGCCCTACGTGGTATTACACACAAAAAGATAATATTTTATATTAAATTAATTATTCTTCATTTCTGTATTTGTTGGCTGTGTGCCTTTTACTTGGCTCAGATGGGACAGATCCGGCATTCCGTCAGTGCCGGCGCCTCCGTCGGAAGGGCGCGGCGGTGCCATCGGAGAGGACGAATTTAGGCGCTTGTTGAAGAATTGTTAAGATAAAAGCATCAATTAAATATTGAAGAAAACTCAATTAACAAGAATTGCCAAGAATTTTTGTAAAGTATGAAAATATAAAACAAATAGGAAATTAATTGGATGAGAGATTTTGCAATATCGGAAGGAACAATGGATTTTGAAGGCACACAATCAGCAACTAATAGCAAATTTAACGCAATTTCCGATGCCATTTAAATTACAATTTGCGCACTTATTACTATTATATAATTAATATTCTTCGATGAGGAAAACAAGGAGTAACTTGGCAAGGTGTGCTTTTTGCTGTTTCGATGTCCTCGGGGAGGAATTCGGCACAAATTGGGCCTAAGCCCAAAGAAGGAAAAAATTACGGCGGGAGAAAAGGAAGCGAAGAAAAGAGAGTCGATCGATGGATTCAAAAAAAGCCCGTTTTACCGGGCGTCCCGGGCCCGGTCCAAAATTTTGACCGGGCGCCCGTACGGGACCGGGCTTTTTTCAAATTTTAAAAATGCCTCAGCGCACAATGAAAGCATGGCAAAAATTAGCCCCGGGCGAGTAGCGGATGCCAGCGACAAAACGACGATAAGAAGAGAGAACTCTCGCCGCCCGTGCCTTCCCCCCCCCCACCGCTTTTTGTCCTTCCCATGAAAATGCATCGATTTTTGCTTCCCAATTCCTCCGCACGACCGTCGAATAAAAAGAAAGGAAAAGAGAACTTGGCAATAATGGTATTGCCATTATTTGTTCTTCCAAATCTTTAAGAGGTAAGGGGAAAAAAATTGGACAGAAATAATTTTGTAATGAAATGGGAGAAAAAACGGAGAAAGCGCCGGGGGGGGGGGATGGAATATTCGATGAATGAATCGTTTTTGCCTCTTCCTCCAATCATTCGCCTTATTCAGCCATCTTCGGTTTGGCTCCCGGTAAATTGGACATCGGAAAATTGGACACCGAAAAGTGGACACTAGAAGATTGGACACTAATGGAAATTTTGGACACTATCGTTTAAAAATAAATAAATAAAAAATAAATATAACAAAATTTTTGTTTGGCCAAAAGATTTTATTTTAGTCTGCACATACTTTTTTATTACATAAAACTTCAGCAAAAGAAAACAACCATAACATCCATAAAGAAAAAAGTTTTCTTTTGGGTAGGATTCCCATCTTTTATGCAATTTTAGCACATTGACCAATCATTGCCCTTTTTCTTGCATTTTTTTGGCACATTGATCAATCATCGTGCATGTTGAATGAATGCCTGATCTACTTCTAAGTGCCTTAATTATTAATCCATTTACCCTACCCAAATTTATTTTTCAACTCAATTCCTGGGTTTATTTTAGGATGGTGTCCAGTTTTCCGGTGTCCAATTTTCCTTTGGTGTCCAAAATTCCGGCGGTGTCCAGTTTTCCGCTTGGTGTCCAATTTACCGGTCCCCCTTCGGTTTTCCTTAGCTTTTCCCCCCGACTTTCCAAAGATTAATTAATTCAAAGTTAAGAGAACGTGCCGAAGTTATCTTTGTTTTGTCCTCGTTGTGTTTTATCACTTCTTTTTCTATGGCAAATAGCTGTTCCTTTGAACCGAGCCAAAAATAGGTTTAAACCAAATTCCGCAACTTCCGGGAAACCCAAAACCGGGCTCAAAATCCCGGAGCTTTAGGGACTTCGGGTTCTTACAGTACCTGCTGGGGTTAAATTTGAATAGTTAAATCCGGGTCTTACTTCCTAATTTTCGGGCCCATGGAAGCCCTACAAAGCGATTTGAAACCAATTGTAAATTCGGGAAAAAAAATTCTCGATCCAATTTAAGGTAATAGTTAAGATGGTAGCCCCCCATTTTTTGGCGGAAAATTTAAAATTCGTTCAAAACAAGTTTCTAGGTGTTTTCGAGGTCGCTGATCACGATTCTGACATCCATTCCGCCCAATTTCGAACCCCGAACTCGAATTCGAACATTTTTTAAATTTCTAATTTTCAATAATTTTTTTTGAGTTTTTTACGTCAGCAACCCCGCTTTTCCTCCCCTCCCCTCCCCCACTTTCCCTCCAATGTCCAGTTGCTTGTCGATGTCCTTGATGAATGCTGCTATGAAATCACTCAGTGACGGATGATGATTGAGTTCACGCTAAATTAACAAAAAAGTGTCTTCCAACGGACAAATTTTTACTGCAAATTGTCCATGCGCGGCTTCCATGCCGTTGTTCGTTCGCTCAATTGCCATTTGAGCCCTGGTGTACACATTCCAAAACGAGATCGGGAAGCGTGGAGGACAGACGATGTCTTGTTCCCAGCGTGGAATAAGCTGCAAGCTGCTTTCTTCGGACAATGTAATCGTCGGAGTTGATGGTTGTGGTGAATGCAGTCCGAATTGTATTCGTCCACTGCCTGTCATTATGGACGCCTGGGACACACTGAACGCTAAATTATTTAAAATTGTATTAATTACCATGAAAATAGCATATGCATTTACGAGTTGTGCTTTGAGTGCGACGTAGAAAGAAGCGTCCGACATCAGCATTGGGTCCAAATGCCTCCGCTCCACGGTCAATCTCGAATTGAGTTGTGCCAATGTAGGTTTTGCCAAAATACGCCAGCCATCCTTGAACTCCAAGCGGTGCCGCGTTGACAATAATTGAAAAAGCATGCCGAACGTAAACTGGCGGAATGAGTGCCAAAGAAAGAACTGATATCTTTTCTGTTTTTGATAAATCGAAAGCCTGTAAAGAAATAAAAATCAAAAAAACTATTAACACCTTGATACCAAAGACAAAGAGCTCCCCGGATTGTTTCTCCACGTTTGAATTGAACGGGCTCACAATTTTCTTCGTCATCACTCGAAGCGACGTCAAAATTGTTCCTTTCAATTTGTTGTTCTGCGTCTGTCCTCTCAACATTCAGTACGCTGTCTTCATTTGTAGCAATGCGAGGCTTTTTTACTCGCTTTTGCAGACTCTCAAGTATTTCGCGAACAGTTGGCATTTCTTATTAGAATCTGAAATTTCTGTTTTTGAAGAAAATTTGAAATGACATAAAAATGAAATGAATGATTTATTTGATGCAAAAACATTATAGATATTGTATATTCTCTCTTTTTATTTTCTCTTTGGCATTATGTATTTCCAATAGGCGAAATGAATGTTTTTGGTTTGGTAGGCGAAATGTCAGTAGGCAAAATGAATAGTAGGCGAAATGTCATCGTGCCACTATTTTAATGTCCCTAGCACATTAAAAAATAGAAATTCGCAAATTCTAATAATTTTGGTTGTAAATGTAAAATCACTCTAGACATTTAGAATCAATTGAAAAATGAATAATTTTAGCATTTTGATTGGAATCAGTTGTCAATGGCCTGAGTTATAACGTGATAAAAATTTGAGATACACAACTTTTTTCATATATATCGAATTGCTTAGCATTTGCCCTTAGAAAAAGATTCTCCTTTTCAAAATCTTTTAATAAATACCAAATTGTTCAGTTTAGTTGGGAATGAAGCGAGTTATGGCAGATCAAAATAAAAAAGGTTCTAGTCGGTTTTATGCGTCCCATGAATGACCATACCCAGTTTCTTAGGCCATAACTTTTTTCTTACTTGGTCAATACCCATATTCTTGGTACCAAGCGAAAGACGAAAGTCTCGAGATTTTATAAATGCAAGAAAAGAGCAAATACTGGCATTAAAAAAGAAATTACAATGAAAAAAACGAAATTCAACTTTTCCGAGCATAATTTTTTTGTCTATTGCATTTAGCTAAAAATAAAGTTATACAAAAGCTTCTATAGACCTTAAGCTTTTGTTCAATACCAAGAATATAGGTATTGACCAAGTAAGAAAAAATTATGGCCTAAGAAACTGGGTATGGTCATTCATGGGACGCATAATCTGTCATGGGACGCATACCGTATTTGCTCTTTTTATGTGCCAGTCTCCATTAATCTGCCGGTCTCCAATTATATACCCCTTTCGAACTAGGTTGAAAAATAATCTCCCAGTCTCCATTTATGTGCCAGGGGGAATAAATAGAATTTTTTAATAATTTAGTTGGCACATTTTTCAAAAAAATAAAATCAATTCAACGGTAGGGATACGATTTATAGTTTTTTCATTATTTTTTTCCTGAGCTCCCCGTGGCCTGAAATGCACGAAAAACATGTTTTTTTCGGCTGTTGTTAAGCTACTTTTCGAGTTATTAGCAACTATTTTTTATTTTTTTATTTTTAGCAACTAAAAAACTATAAAATTTTTGATAAAAACTTTTTCAACTATTTTTGGGTTTTTCCCAAAATTTGTCTAATAAAAATGCAATAAAAACGAAAAATATACCCCTAAGAATCGACCCGAAAATTTTCAAAAATACACCCATGAGAAATTAAAAATTTCTCAAAAATTCATCTCCAAATTTATTTATTTATTTTTTAACAACAATTTTTGATTTTAAAATTATTTATCTCAATACTGATTTGGTTTAATTTTGTTACCTTTTTGGAAACATTTTAGATTTTACATCTCTAAATTTGAAACTTTTTAGCTTTTTAGCAACTATTTTGGGGGTTTTTAGAAACTAAAAAATTGGCACTTAAATTTTTTTAATAATAAAAATTTTGAAAAAAATCAAGTACTTGATGAAAATTTTTAAATTTATTTTTCGTCGGGACCGCAAGTCGGGGGCGGGGGGGGGAGCGCAAATGTCGGGGGTCGGGGACCCCGATTGAGTAGTGATCAACAAACTTTTTTAACAAAAAAAAGACCAAATTTTCTCTTAAAATGCTCGAAATCTTCCTTTTGTGATTTTCGAGCCAATTATTGGTAAAAAAAAATTTGGAGTTTTGGGAGGCCGGCGGTGCCGATAGGCGCCGCCGAAAGTTTTTCGGAATTTTAGGAATTTTTAATTAATTTTATTAAGAAAATTGTACAAATTTAAAAATTTTCAAGAGTCCCCAATTCCCCGAGTTAGTTTCGGGGAGTCGGAGGATAAAAAGTCGGAGGTAGGGGGCTCGGGGAGCAACCCTATTATAAACCCCCAAAATAGGTGCTAAAAATGGAAATGAGATAAATATTTTAAAAATCAAAAATGTAGTCAAGTAAATAAATAAATAAATTTTGAATATGAATTTTTGATAAAATTTTCCATTTTTCAGGGGTGTATTTTTCGCTTTTATTGCATTTTTGTTAATAATTTTTTCAAAATAGCAGAAAATATTTTACAAAAAATTCTTCAAAATGAAAAAGAGCACAAAAAAAGCAATAAATTTATTATTATTAACAGGTTATATCGCTCCGATTTGATTCGGTTTTTTTTTCGGTTTTTCATAAAAATCGGTCGGTTGTTTCGGTTTTTTGATTATTTCGGTCGGTCGGTTTCGGTTAAAAAAACCGAAAAAAACCGAACCGAAAAAAACCGAAAAAGTCAAAAATTTCTCGGTCGGTTTTTTTCGGTCAAAAACCGAAACCGAAAACCAAAAAATACCGAAAAAACCCGAAAAAAAAACCGACCGGTCCGATCTCTAATTTTTATGCATACCGGAAGCAA
Source organism: Heterodera glycines (assembly GCA_004148225.2). Taxonomy (NCBI): domain Eukaryota; kingdom Metazoa; phylum Nematoda; class Chromadorea; order Rhabditida; family Heteroderidae; genus Heterodera; species Heterodera glycines. The sequence goes on along the minus strand of CP049708.1, from coordinate 8,539,128 downwards.
GAAAATGACACATTTTTGCCATTTTGGGGTCAATTTACAGAAGTTCTTTAACAAAAATGTAATAAAAATTATTTTTTTTGACGCGATGACATTTTTGGCGACATGTTCAAAAATTTTCAAAAATTTTCCACTAAATAAATCAGCTGAATAATAATCTCCCAGTCTCCTTTAGTCTACCAGTCTCCAATTATCTACCCCTTTCTGAGGAGGTTGAAAAATAATATACCATGGCATATAAAAAGAGCAAATACGGTAATATGTCTTGGGACGCATAAAACCGACTAGAACCATAAAAAATACAAAAAAGGCATTTTCCAGTGTAAATTTTGAATTAGCGCGCAAAAAATTACGCCAATTACGCTATTTGACGAAATGATTCATTTTGTCTAACAATGGGCTTGACCAGGGTTGCCAGATTTGAGGATTTATCTTCATTTTGTGGCTTTTTGATAGGTCAATGAGGATTTTTTTGGAAAATGAGGACTTGAGGATTTTTGTGGCTTTTTGAGAAATTTTGAGGATTTTTGAGGCTTTTGGGGAAAATCCTCAGAATCTTTTAAATTTTGATAAATTGGCATAATATTTGGCAATTTAAAGAATTTTTTTAATGAAAATATGCTAAAAATATGGTCAAAATTCTTAATTTTTCCCCCGGCGGCGCCTATCGGCAGTGCCGGACCGTAAAAATCCTTAATTTACAAGCAAAAATTTGCTCAAAATCGCAAAATTTGGTCATTTTTCGGACAAAATCTGTTAACAAATCGCATTGAAAATTACAAAATTTTTCCCGGCGGCGCCTATCGGCACCGCCGGCCCCCCTTGCGCCCCAAAAGTTTGGGAAAAGCGCCGCAAAAAAATCAACTTCGTTTTTCATGTTCAGAATCCCCAAAAATGCTTATTTCTAACAAAAAAAATACTCAAATTGATCATGGACAATCAAAAATATAACATTTGAACATTTTAAACGTGTTTAGAATACATTTTATAAAAATGAGGCTTTTTGACCCAAAATGAGGCTTTTTTGCCTGCCAAATGAGGCTTTTTAAAATTTTAATCTGGTAACCCTGGGCTTGACCCTAGTGTACGATTACCAATTTTTTTTTCAACCCTTTCGAGTCCGAGTTAGGGGTGCAGAATTGGCGGAATAGACCCCAAATAAAGGACATTTAATAATTTTTTTATTTTCTAGAATGACGCCAAAGCGACCCTTTCCATATTGGATAGTTTTCTGTTTTCTTGGCAGAATTTTGTTGGAATTTGGTGATTTAATCTTAGATACAAATTTATTTCATATTATGCAAAAAATGAATTTTGCAAGTCATTTGGTTAACGTTTTACAATTTGCTGAACATTCTTTATCAGCTGCTTATCACGAAGAACGAATGGACGACTTTTACACAATATCAGTAAAGTAATATTTATATCCTGAGAGCCTTCGGCTTCATTAAGTTTACACGAAGGACCTTAAAGAATAAACTACCATAAAATAACAGGCTCTATGATGGTTTGTCCCCCCATAAAATTTTTGAAAAAAATACAATTTTTAACATCAATTTATTCAATTTTTTTGGGCAATGTTGTAGAATTGCGTCCCGACGGAAAAAAATAGTAAAATTTTAAAAGGCATTTTTTCTAGGGTGAAAAAAAGGTGCTAATCACGAATCTGAACTCTGATTTTGAAAAATCATTGGTTTTATCGGCAATGGTGCAGTTTTGTGGTTTCTGCTTAAAATAAATTTAAAAATTTAAGAACAGTTTTTTCTAGGATAGGAAAATGTGCTGATTACGAATCTGAGCTCAGATTTTGCAAAATCATTGATTTTATCTATGATTTTTCATCAAATACTTGATTTTTTTCATTTTTTTTTATTTTAAAAAATTTTCTTTAAAATTGATTAGTTGTAAAAATACACTAATCACGAATATAAGCTAAAATTTGCAAAATCAATGTTGTGTCCATGTTCTTTCATAAAGTATCGTAAAAAAAATAATCCGCAGCCAAGCGGATTCGAACCCCAGACCCTCGTCTCATGACCCCTATGGGCCAGTAATTAAATTTCAAAAAATCATATAAAACTTTAAATTTGTCTTCTTCATAAATTTAATAGTTCATTCGAAAGCTCTTTTTGAGCTCTACAATATCTGTTATGAGTTATAACGCCCGATTTATTTTCTTAAAATTTTTCAAAAAAATCAAGTACTTGATGAAAAACATAGATAAAGTCAATGATTTTGCAAATCTGAGCACAGATTCGTAATCAGCACATTTTTTCACCCTAGAAAAAACTAAAATAAAATTTTTAAATTAATTTTTCATCGGGACCGCAATTCTAAAGGATTACCAAAATGATCATAAATAAAATTTTAAACCAAATTTTGAAAACAAATTGATTGAGATAACTTATTGTTGAGAAAAAGGTAATCAATGACACTAACTTAATCAGACGATCATTGGGTATGAAAACTCAAAATGTCCAAAACCTATAATTTGTTACTAATTTATTAAATTTCATTTGTTGATTGGATTTACATATTTGATTTTAGGCTATATTCAATTTTTGGAGATGTTATCGTTGATGGTCTTAACATTGCTGAGAATGGAATCGTCAGAATTGTGCGGGACGAAAATTCATTATGCCCGAGAATTTATGAAGTGCGCGCTTGTGCGTTCGATTCTCATCCGACTTATATTTATGAATCAATAAATTTTTGCAGATGTCCCTTTTTCGCTTTACGTGGTATGTTATGGTGTTGATTCTAAACAATTTTTTGCTAGCCCACCAATTAATATGTCAAAAAACATTGAAACAACCTAGGATAAATTATATTGAATTTTTATTTATATGCCTGCCTTCCACAGTTTATGAGAATTTCCAATTTTTATTGCTAATAGACCATTAAAACATAATATTTTTCTTATTTAGTTCTGCATGAGAACAACGCTTACGTGGTTGGTCAGTTATATTTTTGTAGTGTTTGATACAAGCGTCGGTGTTCCGTCCGGCCCTTTGGTGCAAAACAGGCTGATTGTGAGCCTAGTCTGGCATAAGCCTGGTTTCAGACGACTGGTGATAGCGAAAGTCCTATCTCTAGGGCTACACATTCGCGCTCTGGACATTTGCGCCTATGTACAAAATTGGGTTCAAACTTAATTTTTCCAATCCCTGATAGCCTAAACTGAATTAATATTAAGAAAATAAGGTCTTTTGTTCATTAGGAGCATTGATTCTGTTGTTTGAAAATTGATGGATTTATTCAATAAACAAATTTTAAGATTATCAGTGTTCGGCAATCCTGAAGAATGAGGGTTTCTAATTTCTTTCAAATTGGTTTGAAATTGGTGTTATGCAGCAACTGACAAACAGATTTATCACATGAAGTCAGTTAATATATGATTTTGTCAGGGTTTTAAAAGCTGGGTCTTTTGAATTTTATTAAACACCAAAGGGGGGGGATCGAGCCAATTCCCTACCGCCAATTCCCTACTAAGGCATTTGGGCCATTTCCATACCAAAAGTGTTGAATATTGATAAACATTGAGATTAAAACACACAAGAAAATTTATTCACTGCTTTTTAGACAGCTCGTCAAGAGCTTTCGGATGATACCAAATTTATCAAGATTCGATCGTTTTAAAAAAGTTAGAAGTGTCAAATCTCTCAATTTTTCGAGTTTTGAACCCTCCTAAAAATGGGTTCTAAACCCATTTCCGCAACTCCCGGGGAACCCGAAACCGGGCTCAAAATCCCGGAGCTTTAGGGACTTCGGATTCGTAAAGTCCTGCTTGTATGAAATTTGAATAATTAAACCCCGGCCTTACTTTCTAATTTTTGGGCCCCTGGAAGTCCTACAAAGCGATTTGAAATCAATTGTAAATTCGAAAAAAAATTCACGATCCAATTTAAGAATCCGGAGACTGGATAAAGCTGCTAAAATAGACAAAACACTATTTTAAAATTTGTACTTCGATTTGTGAAAAAGTATGAATGGTCATTGTTTTGAAGCTTTGCACGGTTCTTTTTTTGTTAGAAGTATTTCCATTTTCTTCTCTACAACTTAAACATAAAATATATTGTCTTATAATTCACGAGAAACATCAAAATGTTGAAAATTCCCTTTCTGTTTTTGAAATTTTTCCGAAAATTTTCGAAAAATTTTTTGGTACGGAGATGGCCCAAATGCCTTAGTAGGGAATTGGCGGTAGGGAATTGACCCCAACCCCAAAGGGGAGAGACCTTTTTGATTTGAAAATATTTTCTGATAATAACTCGTGAAAATAGTTCTTATTGTTTTTTTGGGGTCTCTGATCATGAATCTGACACCAATTTTGACCAATTCCTAATCCCGACCCGAAGTCGAACAAAAGGTTGAAAATTCATTTTCGATTTTTAATTTGTTCTAGTTTGGGTTAGGGATTAGGAATTGGTCAAAATTGATGATGTTTTTCACCCCGAAAAATACCCATCTACCAATTTTCAACCCAAATAAAAAAAAGTCAAATTAGATACCCCTATTCTTCAGGATTGCCGAGTTTTCCTTACAAAAAATGACTACCTAATTTTGTATTCGACAGTGTCAACATTTCATTGCTGTGATTTTCGCTCGAGCTTGCGGCCTTCTTAAACCTGAACGAGTTGAAAAAATGGAAGTGATGCGCGCAATTCTAAGCGTGGTTAGCAAGCCAAACGAAGTCGACCCAGGCTTTAAACGGGAGGAAGAGGAGCACATAAACAGCGCAAGTCAGGACGATTTAGTGGGGGGTGGCGGGCACACTGATCATTTGGACGGACTCTTGTTTTAAATATCTTTTTTTGTGTTTGTTTTTTTATTTATTTATTTGTGTTTTTTCTTGGTTTGTTGTTTTTTACAATCGCTTAAAGTTTTAAATGAATATTTTTGGTCATTTTACATTCCTTAATCCCTTTTAGTTTGGATTTTATTAATTTTTGGCTTTGTTTTGCTTGTCTCTTCCTTTTTTTGTTAATGAACATCCGTTGTTCTACACCATTGTTTTTGTTCTGCAATTTTCGCTTTACTTTCATCTCATTCAGAAGTTGCAGTTTAAGAAAGGAAACTCAAAAATTTGAAGCCAATCGAGGGGCACTGACAACGAATACGCAATTTTTGGGTATGATCAACGCCACAAATCGGAGGGTGCTTTGTGTTGCGGAGAAAAACGATGTGGCCAAAAATATCGCAAGGATTTTGTCCAAGGGGCAAGCAAGGACAGAAAACGGAGTGTCCAAATACAATAAAAACTACACATTTGAAGGTTTATAACTTTTTGTTGGAATATTTTAATGAAATTTAGCAACGTTCCAAGGGATCAGTCAAACTTTTGTGTTCACAAGCGTTACTGGACATCTTATGAACTATAATTTCCATGAAAGCTATAAACAATGGGTCGAAAGTCGCATTTATGACTTATTCGAAGGGCAAGTCGTTCTCGACATTGACAGCGGAATGCGAGACATTGAAACAAATTTGAAGTTTAATTTTGTCCTTTTTACTTCTAACAATGAGAATGTGTTTAAGGAGAGAGAGCCGAAAAGCCCACACTTTGCTCATCTGGACGGATTGTGACAGGGAAGGCGAATTCATCGGCAACGAAGTGGTCAAAGTGTGCAGAAAGGAGAACAGTCTCCTCACAGTCCGTAGAGCGAGATTTTCGGAGATTACCGATCAGGCGATCAGTCGGGCGATTCAGAACCTTACAGCAATTGACCAAAATTGGGTAGATGCGGTTGACTGCCGAATGGAATTGGACCTTCGGATAGGTGGGCCATTCAGTTGATCTCTGCTCCCGTAGAATTATGAAACCGTTTTAGGAGCTGCCTTCACTCGGCTCCAAACTTTGTACTTGAAGAAAAATTTCTACCAATTTCTCCGGGACAACGACCCGAAGTCCGTGATCAGCTACGGAAGTTGCCAATTCCCAACTTTGGGATTTGTTGTAGAGAGATACAGGGAGAACAAAGAATTTGTAAGCCAAGAATTTTGGAAATTGAGCGGCAAGGACGGGAGCACAAACATTGAATTTCTATGGGAGCGGGAGGGGCTGTCCACTCAGTTGTTCGATCGAGAGGCTATTCTGGTCGGCAATCCATGGTTTATGTCCGAATATTCTTTTTTCTCTTAGGCTCTTTACGAAGCGTGCACTGCTGTTGTCCATTCGGCTCGCGTTAAAGAGGTGGACTCCCATCCGAAGACCAAATGGAGACCCCCGCCGATGGACACCGTTCAGCTGGAAAAACTCGGCAGCAAGTTCCTCAAAATGAACGTAAAACGCATCATGGAATCTGCAGAAAAGCTTTATCAGCACGGGCTTATTTCGTATCCGCGGTGAATTTTACTTTGAATTAATTGATTTGGAATATGGGACATTTGTAGGACAGAAACAAATTGCTATTCCGCAGATTTTGATTTGGATTCAATAGTCAACAGACTAACAGAGAATGACCAATGGGGGGATTTTGCGATGAATGATGTGCAAATGTGTGGAGGTGCAAAACCGAGGAATGGACGAAAAAGCGACAAGGCGCACCCGCCAATACATCCCGTCAAAAATGCCAACAGGTGGCAAAAAGGGGGAAAGGGCACACGTCGCTTTTGTCGGACTAGGCATTTTAAGGAATGAAATTGCGAGTATGGACGAATGGAAAGTCTACGAATTGGTCTGTCGGTATTTTCTGGCGTCAGTTTCTCGCGATGCAAGTGGAAGAGAAACGAAAGTGAAGGTGAGTCATCTTCTCGATGCCATTTGTAGCATTTTAAGTGCCAAGAAATTTTGTCACCGAAGTCCTTTTGTTTAGGCGGAAGTCAACGAAGAGATTTTCACCGCCACGGGCCTTATAATCGACGACCGGGGCTATCTCAAAGTTTATCCCTTCGAAAAATGGGCTGACAAAGAACTTCCCATGTATCGAAATGGCCAACCGTTGCCGAATTTCCAAATTAGGATGGCTAATTTATCGACTCAGGTTTTATAACCGAATTAAGGACGAACATATAATTGAATCAACACAACTTGCTTTTAGCCTCCTCCCCTTTTGACCGAAGCTGATTTGATCGCTCTAATGGACAAAAAAGGCATTGGCACTGATGCGACGCATGCAGAACATATTGAGCGGATCAAATTCAGAAAGTATGTCGTATTGAACAATGCCAATAGGTTTGAGCCAACGAAAGTCGGCTTGGCCCTGATCAATGGGTACGATCGGATGGAACACCGACACAAAGTGAGCAAGCCGAATTTGAGGGCGGAGTTGGAAGCAGACCTTGTCAAAATATGCGAAGGTGACGACGGGTGGGGGAGAGACTTATTGGTTTAAAAAAAAGAAAACAGCAAAGTTGGGGGAAGGGGTATATCACCGTTCCTTAAATTTTAGTCATTTTCTTAAAAAGTTGCATTAAAATCAGTAAAAAATTTAATTGTAGGGGCAAAGACGAAACAGACTGTGTTGAGAGAACAGATCAACATTTACAAGGAATTGTTCCGGAACACCGAATTGAAAGTCCACAAATTGGGCGAGTCTCTGCGCGCAATTTACCAACAGAACAACAACGGTCTCATCCGATGATTTTATACTGGGATTTCTTGTTTCTTTCGATCTCATTCAAAATTCTGTTGGTGTAAAAAGTGAATTTAATTAAGTGTTCTATTGGTTTTGCTGTTTTTATACTTTTCTTATTTTTTCAATGAAAAGCCATAATTTTTAATGCGAGAACAGAAAACACAATCAATAGAGGCCGATGGACTTGGACCCAAAAGCTCACGCAACTTTAAGTGACATGACAACTCAGGACAAGTTGGGCATGGCGAGGGAACTCATTGACCGGATTAACAAGGGCGACTTGGTGAGGCTTTGGCGTTCATTCATTTGCTGATTATATTAATATTTGAGGTGACGAGGCAGCGATTTGTGATTGACCGTTTGGGTACGATCAGAGTTGGGAAGAAAAAGATTTTGAACCATTTGCAAATTCTGAAATCCAAGGAGGAAAGCGGAGAGGTGCTGAAACTCTCTCTGATTACTCTACTTAAAAAATACAATTAAACAGTATTCGAATCGTGCACTTGTCAGCAAATTGATTGAGTCGTACGACGGCTTGATGGCCCAGGAAAAAGAATTCATCGCTTTGATGCGCGACATCATCAAATCGTATCACGAAGCAATCGACGCCGTCACATCCGAACTCAATTCCATTCAGCAATCGCAACAAAAGCAACAAATTGCCGAAGTGAGCGTGGTGGAGGAGGACGAGGAACAGAGTAGGCATTGGAGGAAAAGCCACCGAATTAAGTCCTTTTAAGAAAAACTTGAGAACAATGTCAGTACGCAATTGGATGGACTTGTGAACGGATTCACTTCATTGGAAAATATGGTCACTGAAATGGAAAAGACTTCGCTGATGGACGAACAGTTCAAAATTTGCATTGAATTGCATTATGAGCAGGTGAAGAAGCATTTTGTCTAATTGACAGAAAAAACACCGAGGGACACGTTCAGAAAAAGAAAATGGAACTGATGCATCAAATCCACATGAAGGAGAAGGCTTCGCTGGAGTTGAGCACCAAGGATCTCACCGACCAGACAAAGCGTCGAGGTGGGCCATTTGTTGTTTAAAGAAGAATTAAAAATAACCAATTCTCTCTCAATGTATTCACATGGTTTGCTTTCATTGTGTTGATTCGTCTCCCCTCCCTCTTTTCTTTTACAATTAATCCATTCTTGGCATTATCGATTCTTTCCACGTTTCTTCCGTTGGCATCTGTCATCATTCATTCATTCTTTTCATCCCTCCATTAGTCCTCTCAGTAATTAATTTGTCCGTCCTTTGGCCCTTTTCTCACTTTCAATTTGCATTTGACAATACGAATGGGTTGGGTTGTTCGCGTCCTCTCGCTTAACTTCCCTTGTCCAATTGGCTTTTCGATGCTTGTGAATGGCCAACACTCACAGTTTCGCTTGATTCCTTATCATACCCCCGCAATTAGTCGTGCACCTCCCTCTCCCCCGTTTCTACGACAACATCCTCTTTTTCCTCTTTCTCGCTTCATTCAGATAAATCTAATCCCTGCCCACTCACTCACTTAATTAAAAGTGTTGCTCAGAGTCCCACTTTTTCCTCGGTCCCATTTGTATCATTGGCATCATAATTTTTGTATATTTTGCACATAAGAAAGCGTTAACACCTTTCAACTCGCGCGATAAACCATAAAAACCCCCTACAATTCCCACATAAAAGTGCGTATTTCCATTTTCTTTTCTCGCCCTTTCTCTCCCTTTGTTCCGTTCCTCTCCGTCTCCAACCCTCCCCCATTTCGCTCAATTAAAGTCAGTCTCTCCTCTCATTGAGCGCCTGACGCACTCGTCCATTATTCGCTCATTATTTGTGGGTCTAACTATTCTCATCGAGTCGAGACAGCCTTCTGTTTGGGAGATGGATAATGACGAAAGAAAGGGTTGGTGGACGAAGCCGAGAAAGTGGGATGTTCATCGGACAGATGCTTTGGCCAGCAGAAGCGATGTGGCGGCGTTTCAGCCTTTCCCTTGTCCGATGTCTCTTCCCCGTCACTTCGCTACGCGCTCCCACAAATTCCCTTTCGGCAGAGAATGCACAAGGCGTGACTGAGGAGGCCTTTGCCACCGCCATTGTCAGTCCATTCTTTTAGTCGACGAATGGCCAACAATTCCGCCACTTTGTGGGGAGTCGACTGTCCACTCGCACTTTTCCTCCCTTTTCACCCGTTTTTCACCTCAAACATTCAAATTTTTTAAGTGTTCCACTTTTTGTATCCATTTTTTCTCATTCGTTTTTTCCCATTTTCAGTCGTTAATGAACGGTCGAGCTTGGACAGAAAGCAGAGACAACTCGAAAGACTGAGAAGGGAAGCGGAACGGCGCGGACTGCGCACGGGGGGCGACACTTTGCAGGGGACGACGCAAAACGGCAAAAAGAATCAGTCGCAACAAAAGCAATCCCCGGCGGCGGAAACAGCTTCGGTTGAGCCGGTGAGAACAAATGAATGCGAATCAAAGCAAATTGCATCAGAATCTTAGTGCCATTTCATTTCACATTGTTTAAAGCACTCCTTTCGATTTGCTTTTATTTTAAAGATTATCGCGGAGAACGAAAGGATTCCCTCACTTCCTTCGCTGCCCGTTTTTACCTCCACCGAAAATTCATCTGGGAAGAAAAAGTTAAGAAATACTAATAAAAGCGATTTTATGCAGTCCGATTTCAGGGATGAATTTCGAAATAAAATTTCGGAACGCTTTGCATCGCTCGAGGCGAGGAAGCAGCGAATGCGTTTGATTCGAATGAAACTGAACAGTTTGGAGAAGGGGAAAATGGACAACGCTTACGACGAGGCGGTGAAACGCGTTCAGTGCGTTATTTTCTTATTTATTCGCTAATTACACACATTTTTCATCCTTAAGGAGTCTTGACGAAATGCGCAAAAAGCTTGAGGATTTGAAATGTAACATGGAACACGGCGAGACGGAGGCGAGCGGAGAGGGCACGACGAAGGCACAGCTTGAGTTGGAGGAAAGGTCAGTTGTTTGTCGGTCCATCAGTTTTGTTGGTATTGATTCATTCATTCATTCGTATAACGGAAGCCAATTTATTGCCTATCGCCGCCTTCAGTTACACTGAAAAGCCATCATATGGTCATATCCCAAACCAACGAGGAATTCCTCACTCTCCCTCTCTCCCCCCCCCATCTCAAAACCCATCGACTCTTGCTCGTCCACAGGTGCTTGCTCCGTCCGATCTCGGTCATTCTTAACGAGACAACTGTTGCCTTAGTATTTCCTGTGTTCCGTCATGGCCGACTCGTTCATTGCTCCCTTCCTTTGGCTTGTCCCTCCGAAAGTTTCGATGCGATTTGCTATTCCTTTTCTCCCCGACATCCTCTCCTCTACCTCCGAGTGTCTATCGTAGCTCTTCCTTCTATATACTCTTTCCCCCTATTTTCCCTCCTCCGTCTGCGCTTTTGCAAGTTTCTTAATTCTGAAACTTTTGTTTCTGACCCTGACCCCGAAAATGATTTCTGATCTTTAATATTTTATTCAAAAGATTCAACTTTTTACCTTTGAACATAATTTGTAAAACTGATTCACCAATTGCTCCTCGATGCTTCTTCCCATTGAAAAAAAATTGGTGAGCATTTGAAATCAAAAGTTATATTTGGCACTGCTTCACTGTTTTTCGTGGTTATCAGTTTTTTGTATTTGTATTGGAATGACCTTTTCTGATTGTTTGCCGATGACTAATTAACATTTTATTTGTCTTACCATTACCATGAATAGAATTGATTTCATTAACACGTCACAAATGTCTTTTTTTCGCTTACACTAATATTTTAATAAATGTCGTTGTGGTTGGTGAAAATGAATGTTTTTGCATTGAACACTCGGTTTTCAGTAATAACTTCAACGCTTCATTAATTTAAAGTAATTTTGATATATTTCAGGAATTTGTTTGAGGGTTACTTTTGAAAAAGGAGTTTCGCAAGCCAACCAAGCAACGCATTTATTACAATAATCTTCTATCATTATCATGGGGTGAATGCCAGTTAAGTGAATTCTTTGCCACAGTCTTAGAAATGAGAGACAAGCTGTGCAAGGTTCACTTAGGCTGGAATTTGTCCTACGAATCGTCTAAAGTGAACGTATTCAAGGAAATCCCGTAAAACTACTCCCCGTCAAACGCTCACCGCTCCTTCCATCATTAGTTAACTAAAAATGGTAACAACGCCCACATCATTCATTACCTTTGCCCATTCCCATTAACACAGTAATTTGCTACTGTATTTCCTTTAATTGATGAGGTTAAACATTGAGAAAATTTGGATTGCTCATTTAAATTCTTTTCAGTGTAAGCACTAACGCAGTGACACCGACGGAGCAGCGTAACGACTCCAAATGATTGAGGAAGAGAGACGAGGACGGATAAACGTTAAATGATATACATTTGTTTATTTTATTCAATATAATAGTAGAAGATGAAACGATAGAAAAAAAGTCAGTGTCATCAATTTATGTGGACTTAATTGCTTTTATGATGGGATAAAATAATGGAAACAATTATTTTAAGATACTGTATTGACATTTTTCGGGAGTTTGATCACGCTAAAAATAATTTTTATGGAGAAGCCGTAAATTACTGAAAAGGGGGTGTTTATGGCCATGGATGTAGACACTTTCAGAAGGCTATCACTCGTTCATGTAATCTGAAAGTGCCAAAAACCCTCCAAAATATGTCCTAAAAACCCCCAAAAATGCCAAATATGTCAAAAACATGAAATTTTCAAAAACAATTATTTATCTATAGGGAGGATATTTTAGGTGCTAAAAAATGCTAAAATAGTTAGTTTTTAGGTTCTAAAAACACCCAAAATAGATGCTAAAAATGGGAAAATAGGTGCAAAAAGTTCCAAATTTTAAAATCGAAAATTTTCTTCAAAAAGCAAAAAAAATTATGCCAATTTTAAAATCCAAAATTCTCGTCAATAAAATAAACAAATAAATTTTGGAGATGATTTATTGGGGGACCGCCCAACTCGCCGCGGCCATCTCGCCGCGAGAAACTCGCCACGGGGCCAACTCGCCGCCGTCCAACTCGCCGTGCCTTGTTTTTTGACTATCTCGCCGCCAGATTTTTTCGTTAAAAATACATTTAAAACTATGTCTCAATATAATACATTTCATCAAATTTTCTCTCCAAACTAAGATGATTCAAATTGAAAGCTAACGCAGGAAAGAAAAATTGCAGAACGATGGATTCCTCGGCAATTGTGAAGATTATTGGTCCCACAAAAAAAAAATAAAAGCAAAAGTCGTAACAGTGATCAAGAGGCGTGTGGGCGGAATGCATGGAATTGCCTTCTCAATACCGGTACTAATTTAGTATGTGAAAATTTTGGTCCCTTAAATTCAGGGTTCTGATTTTTGCCAAGATTTATTACGCAAATTGGGCGCAAGCAATGACAGAAGTGTTCGCAGATGGAACATTTCCATTGCACTGCAAAACCTGCACAAGCGCCTAATTTCCGAAGGACTTCAAAAGGTAATTTCCTGTTATCAGAAAAAGAAATTGTCTCCTCAAAAAAAAATTGTCTCCCGTTTAACGCTACCGAAGTGACCCCGTTTTCGTAGAAACGGCTCGTATGATCACCGCGCTCGCATTTTTGCCAAATCAGCATTTAACTGCTGCAAACTGCGCTGAACGACATCGTGGGGCAAAACTGGACCACAATTTGCTTATAAAATAAGTTCCTTCAGTGTTCCCTACAATTTGGCGTTTCATCGAAGTTCTTCGAATGGATCAGCGTGCGCGCGACACCAATTATGTGAACATCGTGAACGGCGAAGAACCACCGATGAAGAAAAAGAAGTTTTGGAAGGCGGAAAAGCGAATTTTTGAATGTTATCGAAAATTTTGATGCCCAAAATATTATTGTTTCTCAGGGGAATTTTAAATAATTGTGTTATGGACCGTGGTTTTGTTAATAAACATCTGAATTTTATAATTAAAATACTGAGAGATGACTACTTTTTAACAAAAAAAAAAACAAGGCGCGGCGAGTTGGCCCCGCGGCGAGTTTCTCGCGGCGAGATGGCGGCGAAGTGACCCCGACCCTTAATGAATTTTTTTCTTTTAAGGCAAAATTAGAATTTTATCGGAGAAATTCCGAAAAATAAGTCAATCTTAGCGAGAAAAATATTTATGCCAAAAAGTTTCCAGGACCTAAAAAGCACGAAAAACATCTTTTCTGTTGTTAAGCTATTTTTCGAGTTTTTAGATCCTATTTTAGTTTTTTCCCAAAAATATTAACAATGCAATTAAATGGAGTCAGATTTCTGAGCAGTATTCGGAACGGTTTCCGAGCTTAAAAATGTTAAAGGAAGGAAGCATTATCTACAGTACCCATGAAATGAAATTGAATACCATTCGAATTACAAGTGTATCATTTAATAAAGCTGCGCAGATGAGCAATGGTGGTGTGCTTTATAAAAAAACAAAAGATAAACAAACAAAATTATATGGATTGAACTTTTGAGGCAAATGGTAAATCTAAGGTAATTAGAATATATCAGCGCGAAAACAAAAACAACAAATAACAACTGCAATAAGTGCCAAGAATAAGAAAATGGTGAAGAGAAACGCAACAACAAATGTCAATATATTTTGTCTTAGGGAAGAAATGACGAAGGCTGCTTCATTCCGTGTGAATTTGCAACTTCCAAAACCTGAAACGAAATATTTAAAATCGGAAAGGAAGTCTCAAAAAGTAAGACTTACAAAAAGTTGTTAAATGCGTTGAGCAGCTCGACAATGTTGGGAAGAGAAGGAGAATGTACTTGAAACTAAAAAGAGAACGAAAATGACAGGGAATGGTAACTGAATCAATTACGTTTGGCACGAGACTCTTGGACGTTTTGAGGCCTTGCGATGCGTCGTTCATATGCTTTTGGAAATTGACCGCCTGTTTGGTGAGGTGACGCAAACATTCGTTGCTGACCAACGTCTTCTCGTGTTCTTTGCCGAATACACGTGAGTAAATGTTGAATGTTTCCTTCTCAAAATTCAGAGCCGTGCGGAAATCGCCACGGCACGAATGGGCACGGGCGATCACGTGGTGGAGAAGGGCCGTCTTGACAGGGACGCCGTACTTTTGGTAGAGGGTTAAAGCATTGTTGAGGAACTTTAGCGACGTGTCAAATTCTTGCAAGGCGTACAGAATGATGCCGATATTGGCCTGACAATTATTGTAATTGCTTCTTGAAATATTATCTGTAGAATATTACATCAATTTGACCCATATACGGATGCTGCTCGCCATGGGCCAAAAGCAAAAGATGTCGCGCCCGATAGAGAAGCTTCAGCGCCGATGGAATGCAAAGATTAGCGAAAGAGAAATGTGCCAAATTAATCTGCAAACAGAAATATTTCAGTTCAATAAATTTCGCCAGAAAAATTATGCTCTCACGTAATCTGAGATTGTTTCGTAATGGTCAATGCCGTTGCAACGCTCTGAAATGAGCAATGCGCGGTGCTGCTGAGTCAGCGCGTCCGGGAAATCGTTTAAAGCGTATGCCATACGCGCCATAAAACGAAGGCACAAGGCCAAATCGGGATGGAGGGGTCCGTAAATGCTATTCATCATGCTGTGGGCCTGGGAACAGAGGTAAATCATTGAATCATAAAGACAAAAGCGACACCTGCTGCATCAAATCGTAGCCAGTACGGATGAACCCTTGCTGCATTTTGATGAGAGCACTCAGATAAAGGTTGTAGGCACTTTGGGAACGCGGATTAAGACGTTTTATTACGGGGAACACATTGAAAATGTCGTCCTCAGAAAAAGGCGCTTGTGACTTGGACTTTAATGGGTTGAGCTGATAATTCTAAAAGCGAAGACAAACAATGCCGACAATAAATGAAGCAAAAAGGCGACCTTGAGCATTATTTGGACACCGTTCATTAAACAAAAACGACGAATGATCGCCGAGCGTTGGGCACCGCCACTCCATTCGACGAAACTGTCACAACTGAACGGGGAAAGAAAATGCCAATGGCAACGGACAGATTAAGCGATTCAAAACGGAAATACCAATCGGAAGGAATGCAAAGGCCGAAGTGCGCGTACGAATCGTCGCCGATGCTTTTCCATAGGCTCTCTTGGCTCAGCTTAGCCCATGCCATCGTTTTCGGTGTCGGGCCCGAGCCGGCGCCAATGACAGTTCCTTTATCGAAATAGCCGTATCTCCGCTTTTTTCTAGCTCCAGTTGACTTCTTCAGGGCCACACCATTTGTTTGGTCGTTGTCAAATTGCGAAATCTGACTGACGTTTTTGCCGGAGCCAATCAAACAATTGAGGAAATGGGCAATTGCCGTGCCCATAAAATGCACTTCCACTCCCTGGACGAAGTCGCGGAAAATGTGACGCAAACACCGACAAAGAAGCTCCATTTTAGCGATAGTCTAACAAAAAACAAAGATTGCAATCCGAAAATCGTTTTTTTACGAACAGCGAACGAACCGTGAGGTAATCGAGTCGAGAATTGTGCTGTGTAGCTTCAATTAACTTGCCCAAATAGCGAATGTTAATGCCACGGGCGTGCATTGCTTCTACCAGGGCAACTCCATCGATGGGTGAAACTGCCAATTGGACGGAGTCGCGCACAAATTGAGGGATTTGGTGAGTCAATAGAAATTCAGCCGCCTCAGCGATCAACTTTCGCTGGGCCTGTTTTTAAAATGCTTGAATCAATCGGAACAAATGAATATTTTACAAAAAAAGAAGGTAAAGAGTCGCCCTTCACCAGCCAAAAAACAATCGTCCCTTTGTTTTCACCTGAACGTCCTCCTGTGGCGCGTGTCTCACCGCCGTGCTCCACGCGTCCGGGTTCAGTCGGATGTCCGTCTCCGACTCTTCCTCTGTCGTCTGTCCGTCTCTCGCTCGCTCATCGTCTTTCGTTGGCTCTTCTTTCTCTCCAATGTCCTTCGATTTCAATTTTGCCTCCTTTTCTTTTTGGTTTTTGAAACTAAAATTTAAAAAAATAATAAAATAATTTTTGTGGTAAATTACTCAGTGAATGCGTCCACCAATTCCTGACGAAGGTAGACGAGTTTATGCTTGAATTTCCTCGGAAATCCCAAGGATTTGCACAATTCGGTGGGCTCTGCGTCCTCCAAAAAGTTTACGTCGGGTGGAAATGTACGCAAAAGGTCCATTAAATACTGACGCCGGTCGTTGCCAACAATTCCCTAAGTTGTATAAATACGAAAAATCAGATTAAAGTTTCGAACTTTGCTTTCATACGATGAATAGAGTTTCACAAATTTACTCTCTTCTCCCTCCTTCCCATTCCAAACGAAATGCGGCTCAATTTTCAACAGTTTGGCCGAGTTTTTCAACAATTCTTCGTATAGTTCGTTGGTTGTCA
This sequence comes from Heterodera glycines, assembly GCA_004148225.2. NCBI lineage: Eukaryota > Metazoa > Nematoda > Chromadorea > Rhabditida > Heteroderidae > Heterodera > Heterodera glycines. The sequence goes on along the minus strand of CP049708.1, from coordinate 8,522,167 downwards.
CTGTTTTTCCCGAGTCATAAGACCCATAAACAATCGAATCCTGCTGTTCCCGTTCCAAAATGCCGGGAATGATCGACTGGGCCATAACACGTAAACCTTTGAAGTCGATGATGGCCATGCCAGAAGTGTGAAGCCTGCAAAGTTTGGACTCGGCCATTTTCCAGGCGATTTTTAATTGACTCACTTTGGATCGTCAATTTGGGCATATGCCTGAACCGCGGCCAAGTCAGCTGAATACGATGCGTGCGCAGCCGCGTCCCCGCCGAGTTCCTGCAATTGGACAAAGGCATTGGTTTTCTCGCGCCCCACCCGAACGCATTGTCAACCTTATAATGGTCCTTAACATCAAAGCCCAGTGAGAAGAAGATGTTGTTCCAAATGAACATGTGCATGCGCGGCTCGTCCATTGGGTTGATGGTGTGCACCGACCCATCAATAACCTAATCAAATTCGGTAATTAAAAACAATAAACGACTAATTAAATTTGACATTACCGCTGAAGCGCCCCGAGTGCAAGCGGAAAGGAAGTCGGCATGGACTTTGAACCTGGCCCTATCCCGACAGAGTTTCTCTGCAAAACTGCTCTGCGGCATGTCGTGCGTCGTTTGCAGCTCCTCGTTCCAGTCTCGGATTTGTCCAGGCATATGGTCTTCCAAGCCGAGTCTGTGCGGCTGAACTTGCTCATCGGCTCGCAACTGGTCCTGGGTATTTTCCACAGAGGGGACAATCTGAAAGCGAATTTTCTGCTTCGGTTGACATTGGCAAAACCAACCCATTGATAAAGCTGAAAAGGCGTGGGCAATCGCTCGAAAATGTGTTTCTCATTGCGCAGCTTCAACAATTGGACGAGTGTCTTTTTAAAGTGAGCGCTAATGTCGGAAAGCAAATCGAAGAGACTGTGGAACACGCGACCGCCGTAAGTGGACGACCTTTCGGGCTTGAACTTTTCGCCAATAGTCGAGTTGACGAAGAATCCACGGGTGCAGCAAGTGACGTGAAAACGACGATCTTCGACCGTGTCCACAACCAAATAGAGAATGTCCCCCTTAAGATGGAAAAAGCAATGAAAGAGAGAAAGAAGGGAGTGCCTTCATTTTCCTTGGTCCGGGCGGGGGATTGAAAGCAGAGAATGAGATCTGTTTGAGAGCGATAAGCTGAGTGGGCTGCAGAGTGCCGTTGCTGTGCTCGGCCATTGGAATCAGCGGCTTCAAAATGATGTCGGAAGAGTTGGGCAAAAGCCATTCGGGAGGAAGACAGTCCGACTCGGCACGGAGCAATTCAATTGTGGGAGAGCCTTTCGACTTTTTGCCCAATTCGTCAGAGGTCGATTGAGTAATGGTCGACAGACACGAAAGTGAGGCAAAGTCGACGCCGCTGACCGCATCAGAAATGTCCACCGAACGAATTATTTCGCGCAAATGGCGCACATGCACTCGAGCCTCCCGCAAATTATACGGTTCTGAATGACGGACAACCGAATGAGGAGCGAATGGGCCGGCATTGGTCAGCACCAACCCTCGACCACTCTCATGACGGCGTTGTCTTTGATGTCCGGCACATTGCGAAGCTCCGTGTAATTGTCCAGTGCTGTTCCCTCGTAGTACAACTTGAAACAGGTGCGGTGACAACTGGAATCCCTTTCGAGCAACATGTGATAAAGCTCTTGAATGATGTCGGACTCGCCAATCTGAAGGCAGGCGAAAGTGAGCAAAACATTGTGTCCAATGTGCTCACTTGCACTTCGATGCTTTCACTGCCCGGCACCAAAATGCGCACATGGAAGAATTTGCTGTCGATGAAGGAAGTCTGCTTCTCCACGAACTTCTCATCTTTCTGTTCCTCCACCGGTGTTGAAGGATGGTCGGGCGTACAGACGGAAGTGGAAGACTCGTGCCCACTGTCAATGTGCGTCACCGAGTCCGCTTCTTCTGCGGATCGCCCTTTTTCTTCAGTGCTTTCCTCAGATTTCAAATTGGTTTCCACCTTTTCCGATGTTTTTTCAGCAATTTCGGTAGCCATTTATTTATTTATTTGTCAAATAAAATTGAAGGCAAATTAATGATAGATTAGATCTTTTAGGGGTAATACTGAAGTTTATCCCCTACATTTTTCGAAAAAAATAAGTTTTAAAAAAAGCCGTGTAAAACACATTTCCTTGGGGTTTTCTGGGTCGCTGATCACGAATCTGGCATTCATTTTGACTAATTTCGAATCCCGGACCCGAATTTGAACAAAAAGTCGAAAATTAAAAAATTTCAAAATTCACTTTTACTTCAATGGTTTTTGACTGGATTTAGCTTGTTTTGGTCAATTTTGGAACAAAAGTGAGAATTTTGAAATTTTTTAATTTTCGACTTTTTGTTCGAATTCGGGTCCGGGATTCGAAATTAGTCAAAATGAATGCCAGATTCGTGATCAGCGACCCAGAAAACCCCAAGGAAATGTGTTTTGCATGGCTTTTTTAAAACTTTTATTTTTTTCGAAAAATGGGGGGGGGGATAAACTTCAGTATTACCCTTTTAGGATTGACGAATTGAAAAAAAAAACATTTCTGGATTTGTATGTTTTCCAATTTATTTTTTGACTAAAAAATGAGTGGAAAGGGAGGCAGACAAAGAAGCACAGAAAAGACTGATGATGCGAAAAAAATTTTCAAATAAAATTTACATAAATGTGAGAATATCTATTTAGGGACTAGGTCGTTTCGGCGCCAGCCCATGTTTTTTGGGTATAACTTTTTTCTTTGTAAGCCAAATCAAACAAACTTGGTATCATTCGAAAGTCCTTCACATGCTCTACTAGCCTTACAAAAAAAAACCAAAAAAATTCTAGCCTTTAAAAAATTATTAAGAAAAAACTTCAAAAATTTTGACTTTTTTGAAATTTTCATGTATAACTTTTTTGGTATTTGTCTAATCGTAAAGCAATACCTTAGAAAAGCTTCAAAACATGTTAAGACTTCGAATGATACCAACTATATTAGATTTGGTTTAGACTAAAAAAAGTTATAGTCCGAAAACTTGGGCTGGCGCCGAAACGGCGGCGCCGAAACGATACAGACCCATCTATTTATTATGTTCAGATTTATTTATTTGCAAAATCGGTTTGGAATTTTTATAAACAAATGCACAAACTTACTTATGTACCTATTTTTAAAATAATAGGTCGAGATCGACAAAAAGAATGAAAAAGGAGCAAGTCCCACTGATTGAAATGCTGGTGGATTGAGTCCCGTTGATTGGAATGTTGGTGGGTTGCGTCCCAGTGATTGAATGCTGGAGGGTTGAGTCCTGTTGATTGGAATGTTGGTGGGTTGCGTCCCAGTGATTCAATGCTGGAGGGTTGAGTCCTGTTGATTGGAATGTTGGTGGATTGAGTCCCACTGATTGAAATGCTGGAGGGTTGAGTCCCACTGATTGAAATGCTGGTGGATTGAGTCCCGGCGATTGGAATGTTGGTGGATTGAGTCCCACTGATTGAAATGCTGGTGGATTGAGTCCCGTTGATTGGAATGTTGGTGGATTGAGTCCCACTGATTGAAATGCTGGAGGGTTGAGTCCTGTTGATTGGAATGTTGGTGGGTTGAGTCCCAGTGATTGAATGCTGGAGGGTTGAGTCCTGTTGATTGGAATGTTGGTGGGTTGAGTCCCACTGATTTGAATTCGGGAGAATTGAGTCCCAATGATTGAAATGCTGGAGGGTTGAGTCCCGTTGATTGGAATGTTGGTGGGTTGAGTCCCAGTGATTAAATGATGGTGGATTGGCGCAGAAAATGTGGGGGGGCCGAAGGCCCCAGTACGAGGCCGCGAAGCGGCCGAGCGAGTACCTTTGGCGCAAAAAATTGTTGGGGGGGGGGGCCGAAGGCCCCCGTACGAGGCCGCGAAGCGGCCGAGCCCTCCCCAACTGTTCAACATCCCAAGGCACACAAAAAGTTAAAAATGCTAAAGAAATTTGCTGAGGTTGAGTCCCAGTGTTGATGGGCCGTTTAAATGAATTGGGGGAGATTGAAATGCTGGTGGGGGGTAAGCAAATTGCACCAAAGGTTGGCTGGTGGATTTGCTGTGATTTTCATAAATATTTTACTTCTTAAAGTCAATTCGCGATCAGAGATCATCAAATGGCCCAGAAAATATCTTAAATCAAAATGAGGAGAGAGCTTCTCACGATGATTTCTATAATTTTCACCGATTAATTGGCCCTTTCTGCGCGTTGCATTTTTCTCATCGGTCGGTCGTACCAATCCGTCCTACCGAAACCAAAAGCATTTTCCAATTTCTGTCCCGCCAATCTTTCGACCATTCATAAAAATGGTAACCCAAAGAATCCTTTGGCTTTATGTCTTGACAAAAAAAAACATTGGATTGCTTTTATGTACTTTAAGAAACAATTGGCTTAAGCCAACAGAAAGAAAGAAAAAGTATGAAAAGAAAATGGGAGAGGGAGGACAAACAAACGGTGGAAGGGAAAAGAATTTGGGCGATGGGGAAAAGTTTGACACGGAAAGAAAATGATGGCCGAGGAGGAGGAAAAGGGAGTTTATAAGACAAAAAGCGAGCAAATAAGTACGACTAACTCATCGATGAATTGGGAGCCCGACGATGGGAAAAGGGACGACGAATTCATTACTAAAACAAACAGAAAATTGGGTGCGAGTTATTTTCGACATATTGTTAGCCGTATTTCGTTCCTAATTGGGTTTTGAGTCGAAAACCCAAAAAATAAAGGCGAAAATGGCAAACAATGGTGCAAATTTGGCTTTTTTGAAAATTTTGACAAAAAACAAAATTTGGTTTGCCCAATTCCTAACGATAATACCACCGGCTCCACCCCCTCTCCCACTAAAATGTAATTAGTTTAATTAAACATTTTTTCATGAAAGCCGAATAGATATTTGAACACAAAACGAAGTATAAACTTTAACACAACTACAATACAAGAATAGAATCTGATCAAATAAACAATTCAATAATTTTACTATTTTCTTAAAAAGTGAAGTCATTGCCCTACATAAACAGTAATTGACTAAAAATTTAATAATTTAATTGTATAAAATGAATGTCGTAAGAAATCGCAACTCATTGTCACTCAAAGACTGGGCTGTTCCGCAAATTCATGCTCAGGCATAATGTAACTGATGTCATCCCACGGGTGGCGGTACAACGGCTGCTTCAGACGACGTTGGTCCAAATAATGGCCTTAAACGGACGATGAACAAATAAACATAGCTGGGTAAACAACCGATGAATCCCAAACTGCGGCCGAGCACGAACAGTCCATTCAGAGACCCAATCTCAATGGTCTCCCGCGCCTCTTGCGGTGTGAACATTCCCGAATGGCGAAGAATGTCCACGAAAATTGTCGCAATTGCCCCATCGACGTTCAAAATTAAGTTGGGCTTCTAAACATATTTTCTGATGAGGAGGGCGTCTGGGTTTGCTGTCACTTTCGAAGTTGTGATTTGCTCCACTTTGAGTGCGTAGTCAAAAAGAGGCGTCTCCTGCTTGAAGAAGGTCTTGTTCTTCGCTATCTCTTTCAGTATTTCCACTCTTTTGTCCGGGTTGTTTATCTGAACAATCGCCGCCATTTCTTTCGTCGCTGTGCCCCCCCCCCCCCAGTCTCACCGATTTTACTCTGTGCCCAATCCCCGGAATGAGTTTGCCCAGCCGCTTCTGCTCATTCACAAATTGCATGGCACTCAGTCCCGTGTCCATTGCTTCACTGAAACTCTTCGCGGCCCCGTCCAAAGCACCGCCAAAACGGTCACCCTGAAAATGTCAATTGTAAATCCGTCACTGTTTTCAGCCTCCTCTACTTTTACGACAACCCGGTGCTAGGACATTCCTAAATTCCAACATGGGATAATAAAATAAAATAAAATTGCTTAAAGTCAACCAAATTAAACAAATTGGTATCATTATTCTCAATAGCTTTTATTCTCATCAGAATATTAATTTCAAAAATAGAGATTTCAGAATTTCATTCGAATGATACCAAAGCGTTAAATTTGGTTGATTAAAAGAATTTTATAATCTCTTTTTATTATCCCATGGCGGATTTTCAAATGGTCAGCCCACTGCCCCACACTCACAATGGTCAATAATCCGGAAACCAGCGACGAGATCAAGTCCTTGCCAGCCCTTGCACAAACAATTGTATTGTGGGCACCGCTAACGGCGGGCCCGTGGTCGGCGGTAAGCATCAAACAAATTTCGAAAAAACGATTTGCATATTCGGGCAATCGTTTCTGAAAAATGAAGGGTCGAGAGTGAGTAGAAAGGAAGGGAAAGCGACTTGGAACCAAAGAAGGCCGAGCACTCCGCCGACACCGACGTTGTCCTCAAGCACTCGCGTGATTGGCACGCCGGCGTAAAGCAACTCCTCCCCTCTCTCGTCGCAGATGGAAGTCATGAAGGAAGCGGGCTTCCTGATCAGTCCTAATTCCTGAAGAAGGGCATTCTTTTTGCTGATTAAGCGATGAGTTCGGAATGCTCTAAAAAACGATGTGAATACCTTTGCCCATGCGTAATCCATCGGCACCGGTGGCGGGGGTTCTTCGGCACGTGGAACGATAGAACCATTCTCGACCAATTGCTTGTAAACTTTCGAGATCATAACACCAAAGTCATCGAAAGAGTCGGGCACGTGAGCACCAGCAGACTTCAAAGCAGCGTTTTTATGTGCCGCAGTTTCTTTGACGGCGTTGGCCGAGGCCCCGGCATGGCCAAATTGGACCTCGGAAGTGATGTGATCGGCACAAGTGCCAATGCACCAGGAGATTAGGGGCTTATTTATGCGTTTTTCTTTTAACGCCTGGACGATTTTGTACTCTTCTTCGCCTCCCACTTCGCCAAGAAGAACCATCATTTTGACTCTAATGGAAAACTGAAAAAGGAAAAGGACGAGACAAAACACCTCGGATCATCTTGATAACGAAGAATGTGGTCAGTGTAAGTGGAGCCGGGGTAGCGATCCCCACCGATGGCAACACCCTCAAACACTCCGTCGGTGTTGTGGGAAATGATGTTGTTCAGCTAAACTATTTCGTAATTCAAAATTAGACTTCAAAACGACCTCATTGGACATTCCTCCGGAACGCGAGACATAAGCGACGCTGAAATTTTTGCTAGTAAAAAGCGTTAGGGAAACAAATTCCCTCCCACCTTCCTGATCTGTAGAGTTTCGACGCGAGAATATTATCCATCATTCCGCCAGTGTTGCCAATTTTGAAACATCCGGGTTTTATCCCCCCGACAGTTGCTGGCCCAATGACAGTAACCCCCTTTTGTCGAGCCACCTGAAAACCAGCATTAGCCGGCAAACAGTCGAACAAACTTTTATCAGTTTTCGCGTCTGATTTTCAGGAACTCCTTCGGCGATGATGGCAATCACTTTTATCTGAGGGTATTCCAATGCCTCGAGCACCGTTTGAAACACCGAACGCATTGACGCAAAAGTGACCATTACGGACGCATCGGGGTGACTTTTGAAGGCCTTTTCCATTGACTTATACGCTGGGATAAGCATTTCTTTCTGTCCAAAGTAATATTTCTGCTTGTGGTCTCCGGTGAATGGGTAAGTCGAGGCGACCACCGAAGGAGCGCTTCGCTTGCAAACGTAGTCAAAATCAAGCATTCCCTGAATTGGATAAGTCAAACATCCATTGAATTTGATACTTTACTCCTTTTTTATTATTTGGAAAGTTTTTAAAAATATATCAAACAAATTTTTCAGAATAAATTTTATTATAAGAAACGTTTTCAGTTTCAAAGAATTTTTTTTTTGGTAAAATGGTGTTTAAATAGATCAAATTTTGTTAATATTATTTCGAATTTTGAGTAACTTTTGAATCAGGCTAAGAATGCCCCTCTAAATCCCTTCCCCCGTAAGTCACCTGAATTGCCCGCTGCTGCTGTCCCCAGATGATGGCTTTCGTGTCCCTTTCAAAAAGGCTTCGTATAGCTTCCTTTGACTGCTCTTCCATCGTTTCGGCCTTCGCCTTTTTTTCCGGGGTCGTCCCATTGCTTTTCGGGTAACCATTTGCGACTTTCTGCTGACTGGCCGATTCGTTCCCAGCAGAAACAGCGGCACTCTTAACCAGAAAAACCACACTCACAGAAGGCTAATGCAAATGCCGAACTCACCCCCCTCTCCGGGGCCAACAGAAATTGCCCCGTCGTGTGAGGAGTCAGAGAAGCTTCAGGAAGGGGACGAACGCCCAAAGCAGCGCCCACAATGCTGGTCATGTGAGTTTCAGGACCAAACACGTGAATTGGCAAGTCCAATTTGGTGGCTATCAATAAGGCAAACTCAAATAAAAATTAAGCACCAATATAACCGGCTTCTTTGAATTTACGAAGACCGCCTTGGTAATTTGGGCCACCGCGACGGACGTAAATTGTTACTTTATGCAGTCGAAGTTTTTCGGCAAACATTTCAAGCGCACGAATTATTCCCTAAAATTAAATGGTGAAGAACCAAATGCGTCAGCAAATGAATACCAACCTTAAAAGTGGCGGAAACATTAGTGAAGTTGGCAATTGAGCCGCCAATTATGAGCACTTTGCCCTTTGGGTGGGCCTCTCCTTCCGTCATAATTGTGAGAATTGTTTTGGCGTACTCAAAAGTTTGCGTCTCGTTTGGGTCTCCCGAATATTCTCCGTAATTGGCCAACTCAGAAGCACCGCCGAGGTCACAAACAGTGTCCCTGAAAAAGTTAAACGAATTGATAAATGCAATTAAAAGGAAGAAAATTGGAAATGCCAACGAAAAGGCTACAGAGTTTGGGCACCAAAACAAAGATTTAAAAATGAAAGTAAGAGAAGAGCATTTAATTTTCATTTAGAGGGGGTGGCAATATTTCTGAAAATCCAATTAATCTCTTTTATTTATTTATCTCACGTGAAAACAACGGATGCGCCTCCACCGGCCACCATCGTCCAGACTCGGCCTTTCCGGTTCAGTATCGTAAGTTTGAGAGATGCGCCCGTTTTTGCGTCCAAATCGGCGATGTATTTCTCCTGAGCGAATGAACCACTGATTATGCGAAGAATATATGGAAATTTGGTCAAATGGGTGCCCACCTCTGTGGTGAGGTCTCTTCCAAACGGAGCAGGGAATTCCACTTCGCTCCCGGACCGCGTCTTCCAATTTTCAGAACAGAGAAAGGCGGCGGTTTCGTCCAATTTGGCAGCCAAATCCAAAATGAATATTTTTCCGTCTCGAACAACTTGAGAAAAGTGAAAGTCATCATTTCTCCATTAAAATCATTGAGCATACCCAAAGGGTTAATCTCCAAATAGGTGAAATGGTTTTTCTTGTAAGTCTCATACAACTCGCAGACGAATTGTTTGACAAGACTGAAATTCACCAAAAGTTTAAAAGCATTGACCAAGAATATGTGCCTTTTCTTCGTCTCTTCGACTTTGCTCCCAATTAGTTGGTCGATGGACTGCTCTCCAAGTGCCATTTCTTCGTCTTTAAGTTGAACGGGCACCACCAATTGACGTGCCTTCAAATAGTTCAGAATTTTACCAAGTTTGGCTTCGCATTTAACACCTTGGCGTCGACGTCCCCAACCTCAACGCCGCCCTCCTCGTAAAACAGAATCACATCCTCATTCATTTTGCTATAAATGGCGATGTAAAGCTCATCTTTGGCCCCGTGTTTGCAAAGCGGCTCCAAAATGAATTTCGAAAGACGCCCCGTGGTCTTTCCGATCTGAAAATTTAAGGGCAAAACCTCTTTTCACGTGTCCATTTCCCTTACCTGAACATTTTGCCCCTTTTTTTCATCGAACCATTTGGCGAGTTCGTCGGTCGTTCCGATTTTGACTAATCCGTGCTTTCCCCTGCGCTTGATCAATTGATCGGGCTTGAGAACACCTTGCTAAACCAAAGTCTAATTTAATGGGAAAAATTCGAAAATAGGCCTCTAATTAAAGACTTTTAGTTTGTTTAACAATTACATCAATAATAAAATATATAAATTAATTCCAATCGTTTTATGTTGTGCCCACCCCCTCTTTGCTGATCCAATCGCAATTAATTATGGCATCTTGGAAATTTGTGTTCTCATCCAATTGGACAGCATTTGGCTTGACGAGTGCTTGGACATGGTTCAGTGAGCGGTAAAGAAGCTCTTTGCCCGAATATTCATTCACTGCTTTAGCCGACATTGGAAGTCAATTAAAGTGATAAACGAAAAACTAAATTGGGTATTTGAGTGTATATTAAAAATGGAGAACAGCGCAAGAAAATGAGAGTGAAAGTCAAAAGAAAGGAACAGACACAGACGAACATATGCAGAAGAAGTGGACAGGGGCAGCTTATGCTTAAATCAATTTTCCGATATTTTTCAGCCGGAGAGGGGGGGGGGGACGGAATAGACGAAGGAAGAGAGAAATACGTAAAACGGAAGGAGAATGTGTTTTAGGGTCGAAAATGCCAACAATTTAAGGAGAGCGAACATCCGAGGAATGGCAAGAGAAATCTTTTGGATTTGAGGACTAAACATTTCCACAACTCACAAAAATGGGTTATTCAAATGAAGAAATGAATTGACGAAGCAAATTTAGAAAATTGTGAAGAATGAAAAAATGTTTTCGGGGCTCTGACGTGGAGGGAAAGGTAATTAAATCACTCACTCGCCTTATTCAGCACTTCTTTTTATGGACATGGGTGGGATGATTTGCCATTTACGGGGAAGAATGGTGCAAGGAATTCAGGTGAGTTCCTTTCCTTCATTGGTTTTGTCGTGCACCAGCAACGCAGGAACAGAGTGTGCTCGCGCCGCAGCCAACTCTTCGCAGATGGGAGGACACGGCAGAATTCTTCTTCGCCCTGGAACGCTTCGTCAACGACACAACGCCGCGCTCCGTGCAGGACCTGGTCAGCGAATTCACCGAACTCAACGCAGCGCCACGACCGGAGCCATCGCCTGAATTCTCTACCGCTTACCTTTTAAGTCAATGGTTTTGGTAATAAAACCAAATGGTGCTATTAATGGTTACATGTCATTTTGCCTTTGCCCCAAATCGGTTGCAACTTTAAATTTTCAATTTTAAATGCATAGCATAAACAGCTAGCATTAAATTAAAAAATATCTTGACTCAATAAGAAAATTAACAATTTTTCGAGTTTTGAACCGGTTCAAAAACCGGCTTTTTGGCATTTCCGCAACTCGAGACATATTTTTCCATGCTTAGCTCCTCGAGACTCGATTGGTATATCATTTGACCCTTTTTTTCACGGGGCGTTCACTATAGTTCACCCTTTAGTTCTAAAAAAGCCCAAAATAGGTGCTAAAAATTGGGAAAATAGGTGCAAAAAGTTTCAAACTTAGGGGTGTAAAATTGTAATTTTTTTTTCAAAAAAGCAACAAAATTAAGCCAAACCAGTATTGAGATAAGTAATTTAAAATTCTTGCCATGAAAATAAATAAATAGATTTTGGAGACGAATTTTTGAGAAAATTTTTCATTTATTAGGTTTTACTTTCAGAAATTTTTGGGTTGATTCTTAAGTATTTTTCTGAAATTTTTTGGGGTCGATTCTTAGAGGTGTATTTTTCCTCTTTTGCATTGTTAGAAAAATGGGTTCTAAAAACTCGAAAAGTAGCTTAACAACCACCAAAAAAATATGGTTTTCGTGCGTTTTAGACCATAGAGAGACTCAGGAAAAATAGGCAAAAACCTAAAAATCGTATCCCTACTTATAATCTATTAATGTTGTTTATGATTAAAACTGAAACGATTTTAAGCATAGGAGCAAGTGTCTCGGGCCCAAATGCCTGCAAACACTGCTAATTAATCCAATTGGTTCTCAAACTTTTTGCTATTTCCTAAAAAGCTACATAATAACAATCGAAAAAGAAACGCATAACTCTAACAGAGCAAATCTGTTAAATTGTTTTTTACAATTATTAAAAAGAACAAAAAAATGAAAGAAAAAGGGGAGAATCACTCGGGAAAAGGAAATGTTTTGGGAATTTACACACATAAAATGGGATTTGTTAGTTTTACATTGTAAATACAGTACAAAAAACAGAGATCAGATGATTTGACAGGCGAATCGCTTTTACTAAATCCGATCGATTTCTATTCAGCCGATCAAAGCACAGTGAAAAAGGAATATTCAAATCAGGGGATGAAATTGTCTAACTGATTAAAGTGTGTCCTCTTACAAAATCAGTCAGTGCCTAAGAATGATGTGCCATTGGTGGCCATAAACTCTTTTTAGTGATTGGAAAGTGTCAAGGCAAGCAACTGCCTTTGTCCTTTGTCCCATCGTCCCAATGATCACAAAAAGGCGTCAATCTCTTCCTCGTCATTCAACAGTGAATTCATCTCCCCGGGAGTGCTCTTTCCATGGCCTGCCCTCAATTCGATTTCCAATTGGCTTGGGCTTGGGTAGTCAAAGTCGTTGGACGGCGACCCTTCGCTTTGCACCGCCCGTACCGCCACGCCTGAGGCCGTTTTTCGCGACTTTTTTGCCTTTTTTAGCATTTTTGCTTTAAGCGCAGATTTGAGGATGGTAATTGTGCCAGGGGGTTGAATGTGAGGTTCGCCGTCGACTTGGACTGGCCATTCGTCCCGGGTGATGATTTTAATCTGAACAATGACATCAAATCCGATTTGTGTTGTTTCTGCTTTTCCCACCGATCCGCCCTGGGCAATTCGCGTCCCAGCAGCCAATTTGGATTGGATCAGACCCAACCGGGACACATCAGTGATGCCGACTACCTAAAGAAGCGGGCGGTCTCTCTCCTGCTGCTCTTCCGGCACAGCCAACCTCCAAAAGTCCGTCGTAATGAGTGGGCTTCTGAAAGCCGCCCTCTTCCCTGGCCGTCCCCCAAGGGTTCGCCCCACTCCCCCAACTCAAAAGGTTCAGCACAATGATTCCCTCGCATTGGGCCAATTCCACCGGCCTTCCGTCCACTTCCAATTCAATTCGTTTCCATAAATCCTTACAGTTTCGTTCGAAAGCCTTCTGAAGTCCGATCTTCACATATTGAGTCTGACATTGGAAAAGGCACAAAATTGTCATTCGTCCGTCTTCGAAAGATTTCGTCACTTTGTTGAAAAGGCGTGAGCTGAACTTCTCCGGGTTGGCGTCTCTTTTGTTGTGGAAGCGAAGACAAACGTCAGCATCAATGCCAATGCCGAAATAATTGTTCCTAAAGTGCCGTTGGCCATCCTCGCTGAGGTCATGGCAGTTCGTACAATGTATACATTTCGTACAATGGAGTTTCGTACAATAGGCAGTTTTTATAAAGGCTTAGAATAAGCATAAGCCTTCGGCTTAAGCTTAGGCTTGCTTGGGCTTAGGCTTTATTTTGTAAAAATTTTTATTGTACGAACTGCTATTGACCCTCTTGGCTGGACCAGCACTCACATGATTATCATGCTGGTCTGGTCCTCCGGGTTGCTCATCACTTGCGCTTCGTTCTGTCCCTCGTCCATCCCCGCGGCCGAAGGCTGTGACCGTTCCTCTTCGTGAAAAACGATGGCCCACCGGTCCAGGCGGACCTCTTCCGCCTCGATCACTTCCTTTAGGATGTCCGCCGCACTCTCTTCCCCCGTGTAGCCGCCTCCCCACCTAAGCACCCGTGCCAAATCGTTGCCGGTGCCGAGCGGCAAAACGGCGCACGGAGGTGAGAAACAAGCGGCATCCTGAAGCATGACAAAGGTTGAAACAGCAAAGGAGTTGGTCAATTGGCCAAGCTGTACCTGTTTTGCTATGTCAAGACATTGCAGCACCCACCCAACGGTGCCGTCGCCCCCAGCAGCCAAAATGCGATACTTGGAGATGTTGCGGAACACGTAAAGTCCGACCAGAGGACCGCCTTTGAGAACGTCGAACACTTGGAAAGGGTTGAGCAAGCGACGAAAGGCTGACAAAAGTTCGGTGCCTTGGCACCCGCCACTTTTGACGTTGACCAGCACCAGCAAAGGCTCCACGTCGGCAGGGATCATGTGCTGCTGAACGTTTGGCAGACACAAAACTCTGAAGTTCAATTGGACAATTTTTGAAGTGATCGGAATGAATGATCAGAATGAGTGATCAACCTTTGTTTATTCCTCTTTTTTTCCTTTATTTGTTCTGCCATTTCCCTCCCCAATAAAATGCCTTACACTTACATCAGCTTCTTCTCCTCATACATCGCGTTTTGGAGCTTAAGTACCGCTGCAGTGGCTGCCTTTGGCGTGTTAAAGGTAATCACGAGGGAACCGTATTCGAAGTACGGATGGACCTGAAAGGGACGGAAAAGAAAACGACGGATGGGCAGACGATCATTTGGTACCAAATTATTCATTTTATGTTAATTGAATTGAATAAACAATTAGCATTTTGTTTGTGTTTAAAAGATTTTAATTAAGTTGTGATAAACATGAAAAAAGTTAAACATAAAAAAGTCAGTTTTTTAAATAATTATTTTTTGATGGCTAATTTGAATTTGAATTACTTTTATGGGTCCAATTTCGCTTGACGGCTTTTCCTGTTGGACTGACAACAGTTTGAGCAGAATGCGTTCGTATTGGCGTTGTGACAGAGAGGGCGGCAAATATAAGGTGCATAAACTTTCCGGGCTGCAAAAGTTTTGAGCATAAATCTTCTTGCCTTAAGCAAGATCAAGATTTTTATTTCCCAAAATAATTCTTTCTCTTGGATGTAAAAGCGCAGCACGTGATAGCGCCGGAGGGAATCCTGTCAAAAAAGCAATTGGCCACGGCGAAATGCCGGCACAAAACCTTGCGCAGATTGCGCACCAATTGTAGCATTTCCTCCTGCGGGTTGACCGTCCGCTCGCCCACGCCCTTCTCCAGCGACACTTCGATCAGATTGTACCGATTCCAACTTTGCCCGTCCATGCCGAAATTGTCCAGCGCCTCTTCCATTACGTCCTGCACACACATGCGGCCGGTTACCACGATTTCAGCGTACTCACAAGGTAACCTGGCAAAAGAATGCCGAAATTGGTCAGCCAAGGACAAAAGCGAAGGGCGCACCTCAGCCAACCGCCGTACACGCGAATGGTCGCCTTTTCGGGGTCGTCCCGGTGGCGAAGGAATATCTGAAAGTGGACAGAAACATGTTCTGCACCGGCTGACTCTGCCCTTGGCCAACTTGGGCGCATTTGCCCTCCGGCTTTTTCACGTTTCTCAGCGGGATTGGGTCCTCCAGCATTTCCTCCTCGTCCCCCGACTCGTGCGGCGCCTGAGTGATGTAGTAATTGTCTCTGTTGTCACAGATGTGGAAACGTCTCAGTGCGATGTCCTGCAAATGTGAAGCGTAACAATTGGCAAGGACAAGACTTTGGGTATACCCAATTACGTCTTTGTATTCAAGGACAAACTCAGTTTTGTGAAAATGGTTTCATTAATCGCACCTAATCATTCTCATTCATTACCGACCCCTGCACTTTTGGCATGGCACCCTTACCCGAATTTGCTCCACCGACGCCGTCTTCGGCACGGAAGCGGTCCGACTGATTTGGTTACGCAACGAGCTGTTCCCGTCGTAGATGCGCAGTAGCAGGTAGTCCTCGCTCTCCTTGTCCTCCTCCCGGCCCGGTCCGCCTGCCCCAGGCCATCCCTCCCGCTCGTCCGCTGTCATTCTCGACGGGGAAGACACTTTGCGACTTCCCTCATTGCCGATGGAGCCCGTGTGGATGTTGAGCAGCATGTCCATGGGCAGTTCGGCACGTGGGATGGTCACCGAATTGGGGGGCAGCATAATCTTGCGCAATACGCCGAAGTCGCATTGGGAGCGAAGCTGCCGGAAGCAGGTCGAGTGCACGCTCAGGTTGCACCACTGACACCGGAAGCCCGAGAAGCACTCCGCCGTGTAGCAGCCTTTCCTGCATACCGCGCACTTGGCGTCCCTTGCCAAATTACCCTCGCGCATGTGGTGCTGCTGTTTGTGAGTGACGAGGTCCAACGATGGCACGTACGTGGACGCCTCGCGACAGTCGGCCAACGCCAAATCCTTGAAAGTTGCGCCGATTTATGCCGAAGGGCGAAGTTCACCTGACAGTCGACGTGCACATAACAGTTGCACATCTCACACTCCGAGGACAGTCCGCCGTCCTCTGTCCTTTTACGGCACACACAGCAGAAGTGGCGTCTGAAGGAAGTAAAGTGACGGACGCCATTTCTAATTGCATCCCCTCATTTGTCAGGCCAACTTAATGTGCTGGCCATCAGTCCAAGTGTGGGCCACGGGATTTTTGATCAGCTGCAATTGTAAGCCCGTGCATTTGGACACAATCGAACGCATGCATTTGTCATGGCAAACGAAGTTGCACACTTTGGGAAGAGGGGCATCACCAGCGAGTGCTTCTCTCCCACTAATTACCTTCGCAGGCAAATCCTTGGGAAAGCATTCCCCAAATTTTGTCACAGCAATGGTGGCAATAGGTGGGTTTGCCGAAGGTCTTCTTGGCAAATACATGTCCGAGATCGGTGGACACTTCCGTCGAGGCGGTGGAGGAAGTCGCGGCCATTGCGGCCGAAACGCTTGCGGTCGCCGCGGCAGCGGCGCCGCTTCCGTCCGCTGCCATCGACGAGCAAAAACTTTGTGTGGTGGTCGATCTCTGCTGCTGCTGCTGATGATTGTTGATCATGGCTTATCAAATGAAACTATCAGAAATAATTTCAGAGGAAGACGCAAAGCAAACAGAAGGAACACAAAAAGCGGCCATGGGAGGAGGGACCGGCGGAAAAAGCGACGGCGAAGAGCTCAAAGGGCGAGGAACGGCACGGAGACGCAGCGACGGCACGGGCGGAGGGGACGGAGTTGGGGAAGAAAAAGGAACGGTGGAAGAGAAAAGACGGGGAAGAAGTGAAGATGAGCAAATCAGTTATGGATTCGTTATTGGATTAGGAAGGGGGAGGGAATCAATTTGTCGACGAGAAAATGAAAATGCCGTTGAGGAAGACAACGGCTGGATGGTTGGTTGGTTCAGATTGGCATTTCTTTCACTTGCCAGTCCTTCTTAGGGTTCTGCTGAGGAAGGAGAAGCAGACAGAGAGAGAGAGAGAGGCGAGAGCAATGGCCCAAGAACGAACTGCTGAACTGAAGACTAGGGAGAGGAGGAGGGCGACAGAGGGAGAGAGAGGGAGGGAGGGGGAAGGGAGTGGGGCGGAACGGGGCGGGAGGGGGGTGGCCGGGCCAGCCAACCCGGCCCAGCCGAGCACCACCCCAGGCCTGGCCAGGCCAACTCATTGCATTGCCCCGCCCCCCTCCTTGACGTTGCCCACTCCAAAAGAGCATTCCCCCTTCCCCTCACTCACTCTTCCCCCTTTCCTCCCCTCTCCCTCTCTCCCCTCTCGCCCGCCCCCTTTCCTCCCCTCCTTCCGTTTCTTTTGTCCCTTTCGACTCGGTTATTGAAAGAGAACAACAGCCGAGCTGTTGCTGCTTGTGGCGGCGTAGAAAAGAGAATTGGCAATTCGTTGAGATAAGAAGTGGAGAAATAGCATATGAGGAAAGAGAGGGCGAATAGAGAGAGAAGGGGGATGAGAGACAGTGGGAGAGAAAGAGAGAGGAGGGGGGGAAAGGGAATGAAACAAAAGGGGATGAGAGACAATGGAAAAGAGAGAGAACGAGAGAGAGAGAGATGGTAGGGAGAAAGGGGGGGGCGAAAGAGTGAGAGGAAGCAATTGATTGAAATGCGTAATAAGAGAAAAAGCGAAGAGCGAAGATGGACAAAGTAAAGCGGAAGCAGCAGAAGATCCGGTAATTTTCGGTCAATACTTTGGCCATCCGTATTGCGCAGATCATTTAAATATGTATTTGTTTTTCTTCCACCGAAAATGTCGAATTCAATTGTTGATGGCGTAAGAAAAATGACCAATTATTGTCGAAACTGATTCTGTCGAAATCATTTTTTTGAATGCTTAACACTAATGAATTTAATATGTATTGGAAGACATAATTAAATAGTGAATACTCTTATGATTAGGGATGGGATTTTTAGAGGCGAAAAAGTCCAAAATAGGGACCTAAATAGGGGCAAAAAATTCGCGAAATAGGGGCGAAAAAATTTCAAATGTAGGGGTGAATTTATTAAAATTACTGTTTTCTCTATGTAAATTAGTTAAAATTAAGTCAAACAATTTTATTTACTGATTACAGTTAGAAATGAAGTACATTTAGAAATTTTCAGGATTTAAGGGTCGATTCTCAGGGGTGTATTTTTCCGAAATTTTTGGGTCGATTTTTAGGGGTGTATATTCGTTTTTATTGCATTTTTGTTAATAAATTTCCAAAAAATCGAGAAATAGGGGGAAAATAAGGGCGAAACGCCAAAATAGGGATAAAAACTTATTTTAGGGGCGAACACTCAAAATAGGGATTTTTAGGGGCGAACATCCAAAATAGGGATTTCTAGGGTCGGATAGGGGCGTGAAAACGAAGGTTTTCCGAACAAAAAATGTGTTTTTCGTGCATTTCTCGTCGAGTTAAAGCCGCAGAAAAAATAAGTAAAAACCTACATAAGAATCCTATCCCTACTTATGATGCGTATTTTCTCAGTTTTAAAATATTTTATAGAATTCCAATTTTAATTGTAAGCCTTTGCTAATTGTAAGCATCAGTAATCACTTAACAGCCCAAAACAAAGATTGGCATCTGCTGATTGACCAAGGTTCAACTTCAATTCATTTTTAGAATTGTGAAAAAAGTCTACGGAATGTGTGTTCATTGTTCATATTTTTATCTGAAGCTTGAAAGAGCCGTGCAGACGAGGCTCGCTCTTACCATTCATTTTCAGAAGAAAATAAATTTTTCAATAAATTTCAAATTAAACAAAACAATAAAGTCCCAATTAGCAACGGACAGTGAACGAATTAATTAATTGATTGCTGGTGGCTTCAATGGGCCAGCAGCAGCAGGTTCCAAGTTTTGAGCTGGTAATTGCGCATGGAATTCACAAAAACAGTCCCCGCCGTGCTCACTTTCACTTGGTAATTACTTTCCAATCGAAGTTCGCCCATTGATCGGTCTTTTGGTTGCTCGACTTTCTTCTTCTCCTCCATTAAATCACTTTCATTTTTGTTTTCGCTTCTTTTCTTTGCCTTTTCCTCCGTCCTTTTTCTCCTTTGTCCTTCCCTTTTTCGGTTTATTTTTGTCACTTTATTTGTCCCCAAAAGCAGAAAATGCCGCGCCAAGTGCTCGAATTGTCCGATTACTTCGCTCCATTAGCTGCCTTAATTATGGTCTTTCATTTGCCGCTTTTCACTTTGCTTTTCATCCCTTCCCCCCCCCCCCCGTTCGCTTTGGCCATCCTCGTCTTCTCTTTCTTCGTGATCAATTTCTTTTACATCACCGATCGGGACGACTTGACAGTGTTTGAGAAAGTGATCAGCCAATCAAAAGAACATCATCGAATTGATCAATGAGTTTTTCAGTTTGGTGCCCATTTGCACCTCTGTTTGGGCCCCCATTCGATGTCCGACATTTACCGAGGGGGACCACGGGATTATCCGCAGCCCCAAGGAACGGACAAGGAGATGAACAGCTGAAAAGTCAAACTATCTGATTAAATAAACGATTGTCAATACGCTAAATAATGTGTGTCGTGTCGTCCGTTCCAATTCCGTAAATTCGGACAATTTTACTTTTCATTTCCTTTTTTTTCTTTCCAATTTCAAAATTCAAATTCCGCCATTTATTCATTAAATGGAAGAAGCTCCAAAAAATGGACGTCATCAGCAGAAGAATAAAAATGAGCAGCAATTGACCGCTTCCGAGCTTCGTCATTACGAGGCGGACTTCGACGAGTCCGACCCGAAATGGAAGTGCTGGCCCGAAAGGAAGCACGTCCAGGTCAGTCAGTTGCAGCTCAGCTTCGTCCGTCTCACTTCCGCTTCTGCAGAAGGTCGCTTTCCACGCTTCGGTGGCGACCGTCGTGTTGGCTGTGCTGCTGCTACTGCTCGCGCTTCTCCTCCTCCGTCCGCTATTTCTCCGTCTGTCCTTCGTTAGCCTCGGCGTCGTCCTTTGTGCCGTTTCCGCCATGGCATTCTTCGCTAATTTGGCCCAAAATGACTTCCTCTTCGTGCCTTACCTTTTCGTTGTGGTCCGTTTCCCCATTTTTTTCGTTGTTTAACCCAATGCAATCGCTCAGTGGTTGCTGACTATTCTGAGCTTCGCCTGCTTCTTTTTCTTGGTGCCAATGTTCGGCGTGCCCGACTTTTGGCAGAATTGGGTGCTCGTCGCGTTCGGCATCGCCCAGGGCCGCCATTCGCTGTCCGGTCAGTCCACCTCCCCTCCCCCTCTCCCATTCCCTCCTTAAAGTCGTCCGTCTGATCACCGTTTTGGGCGCAGCTGTTTCCTTCGCTTCGATTTGTCTGCTCACTTTGTTCAATTTCATAATGCTCCGCGCAAGAAACTTCGCAATCGCCAAAAGAGTGGCAATTAAAAAAGGATACAAAACGCATCCGACGGGAGAGAATGGCGAGAGAAAGCAGCGGAAGGACGAAACGCGAAGAGTGCGGGTGGTGGAGATGGAGACGAGCGCATGACGAAGAAGGGACAAAGCGAATAAAAAAGAGGGCCACCAAAAGAATTCTTTTAAAGGCATTTATGCCGAATAGATAAAACGTGTGAATAAATTAATAATGTGGTCAATCGGAATCGGAAAGGGGCGCCCGACACTCCGCCGACACTTTTCCCTCAAAAAGGGGCAAAAGTGCGGCGTCGTCGCTGATCAGCAACAGTTGGTAAGGGGCAGACCCATCTTCGCAAGAACTTTTGAAGAAGAATCTGAAATGGTATGTGAAAAGCGGGGAAGCAAGCGGAAAAAACACACTGGCGACGATCCTTTGAAGAAATGGACAAATAATGGCGGAACTCTCTGAAGGTGAGCGGCCGTTGGGGCACGTGCGCCACGACGAGCACTCCGTCGCCAGAAGTGTCGCGAAAGGAAATCGGCATTTTGGGCACTTTTGAAGACGGAGAAGCGATTTGTTGGAGAGGTCGACCGAACGAAAGGGAGGGGGCATTGGCCAGCTGCGGAGAGTGGCTGAACGATTTGGGAAATAAAAAGAATTCTAATGATTAGTTCGAACGCAAAAGCGAAAGGGAAAGCATTCCTAAATCTGGGATTTGCAATGGCGTTTCCCAATTTGGCATTTGAAATGGCATGCAATTCCATTGGCAATTTGCATTCGAATTGGCACTCCCCGATTTGGCATTTGCAATGCCATTCCTCAATTTTGGCATTTGAAATGCCAACTTACTCGCTTGGTTTGCCATCGGCCATTTGCGGCTGCTCCCTGCGCGCCGTCCGAGTCAGTCCCTGCTGTTGATGTGCACCACTCCTTTCGCTTCGTCCCCCCGAGGACAGTTCCCGTGCCCTGCGGAACATCGCCGCCCTTTGTCTGTCGTTGTCGCCCCTGGCCGAATTGCCCGAATGTGTCGTGGTCATTGAGCCGATTCCCGAAGTGTCTCCGTCGTTATCACAATAAACACTGAGATTAATTTTATATAGCCATTGCAATTTAAATGCCCGGAGGGAAAAGCGAAAAGCAAAGGAAGTCACTGAGTAACTCCCACGGGAGGGGCACCCTTCGGCTTGTGCCTGCCTTGTCATCTGCTTCGTCGGATTGACTGGGGACGACTTCTTGGGCAAAGCGGGCGCCGGAAAGGCCGACGGACCCGCGAGATGGACGGACTGACTAAGAGCGGAAGAATGAGGAGGAGGCGGGACGGAATTGTGGTGATGAGAAGAGGGGAGCAGTCGGGGGGACGAGGACGACGGCATTCCGGGTAAAGCAGCGAAGGGCGAGCGGAGCTGACAAGGGGCGAGTGGTGGGACTGAAAAGGTTGGCGATGAGAAAGGCAATGCCAAAGAAAACTGGCGACCTTTTTGTACTCCATTTTGAGGAGGTGCGAAATGCAAGTCGAAGTGCTGCTGCTGGTTTAGGGACGGGTGGTAGCAGGACTGACTCATCCCAGTCCGACTCATCCCCGGCTGACTCGTCCCTAATTCGGCGGATGATAGCGGCATGTCCCCGACTTGTGAACAGTGTCTTTGCTGCTCAGCAGGGGGCCCCGTTCTGTTGTCCGCCGCTGTCGGTGAACATGACCCGCGCGACTTTCGACGTGTTTTCCGCGCGCTGAGAATCAATGGCGGCGGACTCTGTTGTGCCGAATTGTTGGATGACGAGTCCATCATTCGCCGTCGGAAATAATTCTCCACGTCGTCGTCCGCATCATCCGCCGCGGTGGCGTCCAACAGAAGCGGATCAGCCGCAACGCCGGCAATGATCAGTTCCCTCGTCGATGTTTTTGTGTCTCTTTGTCGTGCCGAATTTATCCGATCAATTTGTCGGTTGACAGACTCATCTTGCTGATGCTGTAACTCAACATGGCGTAATTTTTGGGCCAACTTTTCGGCAAATTCGCGCCTTCCCTGCTCTGTTTCGTGGCAATTGGGCGGCATTCCGGCGGAGTTTTCTCTCAGGAAAATGTCAGGCTTCTGAAAATGGCGAAATGCTTTGGTTTGCATCGGTAAGTAAGACCGACCGGAAATGCACTGAGTAAATGCGTTTTTTGCTGTTGGTTCGCGCGTCGTTGGCCTTCGCGCAATTGCCGCATCGAATGGGTCCCTACCCCTCCGGGGACATTTGCGCTAGCGGCGACCCCTCGTCGGTTGGCTTCGCTGGAAAAGGAAGAGGACACGGCGGAGTCCTTTTTGCTGGCATTGGTCTGTCCCATATAGGGGAACTTGCTGACCGGCTTAAACAACCTAAAAAAGAGCAATGAAATGCCAATTCGTCGTCAGTCCATCGCTATTCCTTCTCTTACCCGGCCCCTCCCACCGGAATGATTGCCTCGCGCTCCCATTGCGAGCGCAACAGCGAATCGGCTGTCAACGGCTGTGGCGCTTTGCCGGCGCTATCCCTTCGTCGGCTCCTTCTGATCGAATTTTGGTGCCAAATGGTCGCGGGAAGGGGCGAAGAAAGCATTGGCATCATTTGCTCATCAGCAGAGGTGGACGGTTTCTGCTGGTTGCGGAAGCAAAATTCGTTGAAGAAGTCGAGAAATTCTTGAGATTGGACTGAATTGGAAAGATTAAACGGAGAGAGAACAGGGAAAAGGAGAAAGACAATGAGACAAAGAGAAAAAACAATGGAGAGACAATGGGAAGAGAGAGGGCGATAAAAGAAATTCTTTGCCAAGGCATTCCCTCAAATGTACCAAAGACTGCGTGCTGTCTCCTTAGAAAAGTGTCCAGCGGGGCCAAACACTCGTCGAAAAGGTCCTCGTCCGCCTGCTCTCTTTTCAGCCGTTGCCCAATTCGCTCGCGGATGGACGCACCGATAAAATCGCAAAGGCCAACTCGCGGCAGCAAAAATTTGGTGAAGATTTCCTTGGCCAATTGGAAGGACCGCGCGTCCCCGGAGGCGCTCATTTCGCGAAAGGCAATTATTGCGAAGTGAAGGCGCAAAGGGTGCTCAGTGCTGTCATCATCGACGCCGAGCCACGATTGGAAGCACTGAAATTTGCATTGGCAGTGATTTGCATCGATTGTTAGCTTTTGCTTGGGTGGCTTTATCTGTGAAATGCCCCGCTTCACCTGCAAAGCGTCAAAGTCATTCAGCACTTCTTCCAGCCGAACAGCCCAATTTCGACATTTATTCTCAGAGTTACCAATATCCATGCTGCAAATTAGACGAATTCAGAAGTTTTACTATAATAATAATATTCCAGGAATTCATATGAGCGGATGAAAACGACGGAAGGGTCAGTGGCCAGCGGAGAATCCCCCGGGGGGGGGGGAGGGCACAGGGCCATGCCATGACTCTGTCCCCCACCCCCGCTTAGTCCATTTGAAGTGGATGAATGGAGTGGTGAGCAAGAAAGAGAGAGAGAGAAGAGAGAGGGAAAGGAATGCGTACGATGGATGTGTTTATTGCCAAAACACCCTCTTCCTCTGCACACGTTCTTCTTCACATCTCTCTTCCATTTTCAACTGCCACCGCCGGTGGTGGCAGTTGAAAATGAGGCGGAAAAATGTGGGAAAGAATGAAAGAAACAAAGAGTGAGTGAAACCGACAGACAGAGAGAAAAAGAAAGAGAGAGAGAGAAAGAGAGAGAGAGAGGAAGAGAGAGAGAGGGGGAGAGGAGAGGGAAGAGAGAGAGAGAGAGGGGGAGAAGGGAGAGAAAGAGAGGAAAATGGGGATGGGAGGGACTGTGTCAGACAGAAAGGCCGACAAAGAGCAAAAGGAGGAAGAAACCGACAAAGAAAGTCCGACGGAGCAGATGAAGAAAAGCGACCGACAAAGGGAGAAGACGGAGGACAATAATCGCTGCCGACCGACGGATGACGAATCGGCGGAAGAGGCAAAAGAGCAGTTAATGTCCCATCCCTGTTGTTTAAGAGCAACTGCAAGATAACGCAGAAAGCGGGGACAACCAGCCGAGGAGAGAGAGAGGGAAGATGAAGAAGAAGAGATAGAGAGAAGGGGAGAGAAGAAAGGAAGGGAATAAGAAGAACAGGGGTAAAGAGGGAAGGGAATAAAGAGGAAGAAGAAAGGGGAAGAGCAGAAAGTAACGAAGAGAGGGGAAGGTGAGAAGGGAAGAGAGGAAGATGAAAGTGAAGGAGAGAAGGAAGAGAGGAAAGGGCGAAATAAGCTGGCAAAGAATGGGAAAAAGACGTGAAGGGGAAGTGAGAAAGTTAGGAAAGAGAGGGGAAGGAAGGGTGAAGAAGGATGCAGAAAAAGGAAGAGGAAGGGAGGGGAGGGAAAAGAGGAAGAGGACGAGAGGGAAATGTTTCGCTTGGATAGTGAACGAAGAAAGAGAAGGTGAGAGGAATCATCGAATCACCACTCTTCACCAACTCAACCTCAGCCATTCCCTTCCCACCCAAAGATCGGACGGACGAAAGACAAAAAAAAATGAAAAATGTCAGAGAGGAAAAATAAGAAACGAAAAAGAAGAAAATTGAATTGTTGAAAATTGGGAGTTGATGAATAATTTTACCAACCAAAGAAAGGCCAGGGAAATCATTTAAATGCAAAAGGAACGAAAAATGGAGGAAAAGGCGAGAAAAAGGAGCAAAAAGGGAGGCAAAGGCATTTTTGGTATTGTGATTATTTTTATCGTATACATCTTTTAGAGTTGGTCAATCCACAAAACTAAATCTATCCGGCCGTCCTGCTGACAGAGATGTCCAACTTTTGAGCACATCCCGTCTTTATCATGTTGGGAATAAACTTGTTGCCTTCACACCTCAAGTTAGCATCATTTTTTTTGAAAATCATTCCATTCATAGATAAATGGGTCGGATGATCGACTCCCCCCCCCCTCCCTCAAGAAAGTTATACTTTCTAATAATCGCAAATTATTATTATTTAATCTGTTAACAAATGCAAAATAGATCGACCCATCCCAACCCTTTTTTAACTTATGATTCCATTCAAAGTTTATGGACGTGAGGCGTTCGCATTTGGTGTACGACATTCGTGTGCTAATGGACGAATGGAGTTCTGAACTTTATTACATATACAACAGTTGGAACAGTGTTAGCATCAGCGGACGACCCCTCGTCGTACGTTGTTCTGTTTTTCATTTTGGGAGATAGAGGGAACGAGAGAGAGAATGTTAGAGAGAGAGAGGCAGCGAGAGAGAAAATGTAAGAGAGACAGAGAAAGAAGGGTGAGATAAGGGTAAGAGGAGAGTAGAGAAAGGGAAAAGAGGATGAGAAAGGGAGCGAGAGAGAATCTGAAGGACAATGGAAAAGGAAAATCATTCAAATATATACATACAATAAAAATTACAATGACTGACAAATGAGCAAATGGAAATTGAAAATCAAATCACAAATTTTTGTTTTTTCATTGTTTTCTCTGTTTCCCTTTTTCTTTTCTCATCACTCTGTGCTCTCTGTTCCACCAGTGTTTCGTCCCTTTCTCTCCGTCTCTGCTCCATATACTGAGTTGTACAGTCCCTGCGGATTTGCCCTCAGGGAGCGATCAATTTGTAAAAGCGAATTGATCAGCTCCCGAATATAAGGGTCCGTTTCCGCAAGTAATTTTGGCGGTTCATAAGCGTCATAATTTCTCCCGGCACAACGAAGAAAAAGCCGACAAAGGGACGACTCGTCGAAGGGCGCGTTGCCCGTCAAACAGCGGTAAAGCAAACAGCCTGCAAAGTGAAAAGCAGAAGGGCATGGACCAAATGGCTGCTTATTTGGCATTGACTGACCAATGCTCCACACATCCGCCGAGTGGTCGTATTCGCTCGTCGTCACCAAATTGGCGCCCACTTCCGGTGCCATGTACAGCAAAGTGCCCGCCACGTTGCACAGTCCCATGGTTTCGTCCGCCAGCACACGCGACACGCCAAAGTCAGTAATTTTGGCACAACGAATTCGGCGTTGAGTGCCGAACAGAAGGAGGATGTTTTGCGGCTTTATGTCGCGGTGCACAACCCTTTGCTCGTAAAGTGCGTGGTAACCGTTGGCGATGCTTTTCAAAACAACGCTTAAATAGCCGTCAATGAATGATTGGAATTGCATTTGGGCCTTGGCCACTACCAACCGCATGTCGCTGCTGCCGAGTCGGCCCCCGTCGCACCACCGCAAATGCCGGTCCAAATCCATGTCACACAATTCCATCACCAAATACGACAGCTCCTCGCCCCCGTCATCGCACACGTCCAGCAAAGTGACCAGGTTTTGGTTCTGAACTCGCTTCATCGCCTCCAATTCATCCGGACGGACATTCATTCGACGCATTCGTTTAATTGCCACCGGCCGATCAGAAGAGAAACATTGGTGACCACGGAACACAATCTGAATGAGCCATTTGTTGAGGGCGATGACCAAACATGGAGAAAGGGAATGGTCGGCTGACCAAACGCACCCCGTAACTCCCACGGCCGACCAGCGAAGCGGCACTGTCCCAGAACTGAGGGGGGGGGGGGGGGGGCGGGTGCCGATGATTTGTTTCGTTGGCCCACCTGGTACTTCCCTGCACCAATCCAAATGCTTTTCCCACTATGGACAATCGGCTCGGCTTCTTCCGTCCCCACACTTTTTAATACGACGGACTTTTGTCGTTTGACCGCGGCGGACTGAGACCGAAGCAATGGGAGAGGGGGGAAACATTCGGAAGAGAGCGAATGGCAGCAGACGGAAGGCCAACAGCAAAAGGAACGCGTGCCAAAGGGAAGGAAGCGATCAACAGCAGCTGATCGGTCGGGAAAAAGTGAGGGGCGAATCGGCTTAATGGAGGGAGAAGCCTCGGAATGACGCCGCTCATACAAAAGACCAGCCGACATTTGATGGGATAGACCGATCAAAGGTGACGAGAAGGAAAATGAGAATTAGGGCAGCGCAATTTAATTACTCGGAAAATAAATGAATTTTTAATGGAGGAAAAAGGAGGGAATATAAAAAGAAAATGCAATTTTAAAGAATAATTTAATGTTTATTTAAATAATGAATTGGTAAATGATAGAACAAAAAAGGAAAAATGAACTGATTATGGGAGTTTATCCAACGCAAAACGAATGGCAATTAATTAACGCGTTACTAATCACCAAAAGTGTCACCTCGGCGGAATGTGCAATTACCGATTAATTCATTTAATGAAGGAGACATTCACATTCTTTTTCTCTATTAAATCACTGATTTTTTTATTTTTGGAACGGATAAAATGGCAAAAATGAGTTATTTTACCAAATTTAAACTGTCAACTTTTAGCATAACTGTAATACATAAAACGGCCCGGCTCAGTGAAAGTCCGAATTACAAAAAAGAAAAAGAATATTTATATGAACTTTAAAATGGAAAGTCGGAGGAAGCGAAAGGAGGAATTTGTGAAGAACAAAACGGACAACATCATTTAACAGAAGAAGACGAAGTTGCACGGGTCCTCGTCATTTAAGCTGCTTCTCCCCACCCCACACATCTCAACGGCTTTTTAACGGAGTGGGGAAAGAGAGAGAGAGAGAGAGTGCAGAGAGTGAGAAGAGGAGAGGAGAGAGAAGAAAAGATGAGAGGAACGGAGAGTGGAAATGAGATGAGAGGAGATGAGAGTGATGGAAGAGAGTGGGAGGAACGACGGGAGAGAGAATGGGGGAGGCACCGACGGAAACTCAAAGCGAAGGTAATTGGCAATGGCAATGGCAATGACGTCACTCGGTGGACAAATGATTTGTAAAAGTGAAGAAAACGCCAGCCAACGGAATTTATTTGGTTTTTAAGTGATGAATAAAAAAAAGAATGATCCAAACTCTTTTGTTTTGCAAAATTTTTTTGTGATAGTCATAAAAATTTATTCTCTGGGGTTTTTGGGGTCCCCGATCACGAATCTTTCAATTATTTTGATCAATTCCGATTTCCTAATCTAAATTTGAACAAAAAATCATAATTTGAAAAATTCAAAATTTCGATTTTTATTCGAGTTCGGGTTAGGGATTAGAAATTAGTCAAAATACATGTCAGATTCGTGATTAGCGACCTTTAAAACCCTGGATAACAAATTATCATGGTTTTTATCTTAAAAAAATTTTGCAAAACTAAAGGGTCCCCCCTTTTGTTTCAAAAACGGTAACTTTGCAAGTAGCGCCTTGGGTTTTATGCTATTGACATCAATTCTTAAAAGCGCCTAAATTACCCAAAAAGTGTTTTCCTTTGTCGGAATTATAACATTTTTTGAGGGGGTGAAGGCAGAACCTAAAATTTTCTAAATTAGCGGAAAAATGCACTGCAAATCAGTTATTTTCTGTCGTTTTCGGTCGGATAAAAGGGGCGTTTCAATTAAATATTTTTTCTTAATTTGGTTTCAAATAACTTCATCATATTCTTTTTTGTTTTAGAACATTTTTAGAAGTTTGAAAACGACTCGAAAAATTTTTAGTGCAAAAACCAAGCCAAATGGGAACAAAAGTCCGCACTTTTGTCACCCAAAAAAGGAGGCTTTGATGGCCGATTTATGGCACCGTCCGCCGATGGGTGCCGAATTGCCTTTCTTTCTTTTGAACATGAAAATAATCTTTTGCTTTCTTCCCTTCCCTCCCTTTCCTTTAATTTTTGTTCTTTTTTGGCCTCGTCCTTTTCCGTTTGATAAGTGATATCACTCTCTCCCTTATGTTTTCCCAATTTCTTCATGGCTTTTGCTGTCAGTGTTTTTCCCTTCGCATTTCGTTTCATTTCATTCATTTGCCCCCCCCCTCCCATCCCCACAATTTTTTGTTTTTTTAATGCTTTTGTTGCCCTTCTTTCAACGGGTTTGAAGCATTTTGTTCGTTTTTATGTTATTTGTTAGGGCATTTCTTTTTTGGGCAATGGTAATGAAAATGTTAATCAAAGATGGACGGAGAATTAATTTCCCATTTGAATCCCTTTTCCCTTTTCTCTCCGCTAATTCCGCCGTCCAATTTTTTACCAAAAGCACATTCTGCTGATAGTTCCTTCCGCTCTTGTTCTGTCCATCTTTTCCATTATTGTTCTTTCTCTTCGCGATTCCTTCCCATTTTAAATTGATGGTCCAAAGGCTTCACTGTACCAATCCCGAAAGTGTGCAGTCGGCACAAAAGGCACTGATCAATGCCATCGGTCGTCAGTTGATCACTGACTTTCATCCAGGTCCCTCTGCCGGTCCATTCAAATTTCGTCCATTTTGTCTCTCATTTCCTTTAGCTGTCAAAAACGTCGCTTCTGCCAGTCAAAATTTGCTCCGTTCCTTCCAAAGTGTGTTTAATTTTCCCCGATAATTTTGTCTGTCAAAAAAAGGCCTAAGTCATCACTTTTACGAATACACCGCCGCTTTATACGCTTTGGGCTTTTCGGGCATAAATTCGGATGAGTTCGAAGTGAGGGAACAGTCGAAAACTCTGCAGACGGTGACCGAAGTGCTGAAGAAAGTCCATTCGGAACAGATCGATTGGGTTGGTAACAGTGAAGGGAAAGCAAAAACAAAGCCCAAAAGATGGATTACTTCACGGCGATGGCACTGACAATCAATCAAAACAGCAAAACGGAGAAGGAACGGCTGAAAGCATTGATTAGCGGCTTTTCCGAGAGAGAGAGGCAATTGAGCAAAGCAATCCATCGGGGCAAGCAAATGCCGGACACGCGGAGTAACTTTTACGAGACGGAGTTGGAGGCGATGCGGGACCAACAAGTCAATTGGGGGGGGGGGGGGAGGAGGGGGAGAGGGGGACTGGGCCGAACATAATTACGAACGACAAATCGGATGACAAATTTGGCATTTGTCACCAATTTACCAAGTCGTTTGTCACTTGCCTATGTCGATTTGTCTTTTGTCTCTGTCGTTCGAATTGTCAGTCCAATTAGAATTGACAAAATCTACCCTAATTCGTCGTTTAATAAATTTTCTTTGATAAAACAAAATTTTAGAAATGCAAAGATTTAAAAAAATGGTAAAAGAGTTTCTTTGGGTTTTTGGTTCGTTGATTCCGAAACTAACGTTTATTTGCTCTAATTTTAGCCCTAACCTAAACTCGAAATACCCAAATAACTTGATGAAAAATAATAGACAAAAGCATAGATATGAAAATCTGAGATCTTTTCATAATAAGCGAACTCAATTATCCCTAGGAACAAAACTTTAACATGATACAAACTTTTTGGGTGAAAATAATTTGGTGGATTTTTGGAGACAATTCTCAGACGACAAATTTAAAGGATGGTTGGTGTTGAACCTTCCTCAAATATTTGTCATTCATAATTATGATTGGCTCCTGCTTCTGCTGATCATTGTTATTTTGTTGTTTTTGTTGTCAATGTTTTTTGAGAATTGCCCAATTTTCAGAGCCAACGTTACCGTTTCTTTGCGGATAAACACTTGGAACTGTTGCGACGATATCACGAATGGATGAAGGATTCGTTGCTTCTACTGGAGAAAGAATTGAATTTGGGTGGTGGGGTGGGCGATGAATTGGACAATCGGCGGAGAAATGGCCAAACGGAGAGACAAATCAGCAAATTTGGCAGAAAGGATGGGGGAGAGTCGGAAAAGAGCCAAAGAGACAAATGGCAACAGAAAGAGACGCAAAGAGAGCAAAACGGAGAGGAAACGGACAAAAGGGGACGAAAGGTGAGAATAATCAGACCAAATGAGAAAGTGATCAAAAGGGAGGAGGGAAGTGAGAATGATCAGACCAAATGAGAAAGTGATCAAAAGGGAGGAGGAGAAGGCGTCAGAGCGGACGTAACGCGTCGCGAGAGGGGCAAAAGTGCGGCGGGGGAGGACGCGCAAAGAGAGGCGGAAGTGAGAAAAACAGTGGTTACCGAGCTGGCGGCGAAGTTCGCCACGCAAGGCGCATGGCCTGCGGGAAGAAAGCGCGAATTCCCTGCCAAAATTTTCCGACCCACGCCAATTGTGCCGACATCGAAATACCGACACAGTGTGGCGGACGGAATGCTGACAAGAGATTTGAGGGACAGTCAAGTGTGGAAAACGGTGGTGACGGTGGACGGAATTAGTGGCGGACAAGCGGAACGGCGGGGGCAGCGGAGCACCGCGAAAGACGAAAAGCGGCACGGGGACACAGAGGCGGTTGCACTGCGCCGCCACTTTTACGCCGAAAAGCCAACAAACGAACAATGGCAGCAGAACGGACGAGTGGCATTGGACGAGGACGGGCACAACGCCAACCAACAAAAGTTGGACCGAGGCGAGAACTGTTTGCCATTGTCACACAAATTCAATCCTTTAGCGCCGAATGGTGGACAAATTCGACAATTGGTGTTTAGCGTGGGACGAACTCAGTTTTCAATGGGCGGTGGGCAAAGTGCCGGCCCATTGGTGCAGTGCCATGCCCGGGGCGAAAGTCAGGACAGTTTGGGCAGCAACAGCACGGCCAACATGCACCGCTGCAGTGCGTTTGTTCATGTCAATGGAATTGTGCCATCTTTTGCGCAGTTTCGCCAATGTTCGCCCCGACGGACTACGGCCGACTGATCGAATGCACGACGCCATTCAGTGCCCAAGGGGACAACCAACTGAGTTTGGCGATCGGGGAGAGAGTGTTGCTGGTGAAGAGCGGAACGAGGGGATGGGTGTTGGGACGGAGCACGGACGGAGTGAGGTGAGCTTCCGCGAACGCACCGCAAAAGGCACTCACTCACTCCCACGCTCCATACAGAAGTGGTTGGTTCCCGGCGAAGTTCGTGAAGTTGGTCTGACGAAGAGCGGACTGTGAAGCATCTGACCTTTCCCAATACATTCGAATTGTTTTTCACATTCCATTGGTATTTTCTTCACACAATGGCAAATGTTGTGCTTTTGGCACACTAATTAACGTTTTCCCCGAAGCAGGTGATCCCCGCAAGAACATTCAGTTCCCTTCCCTTCTCTCCCCCTCCTTAATTATTAATGTCTTTGCTTATGCCATTAATAAAAAAGTCCTTCCGATTGAATTGGCAAATTCATCATTTTCTTTCTGATTATTTGCGATGCTCCAATTCTTTAATTGTCTCCTAATTTCCTTAAATTTGAAGCTGCGTAAAGGATGTCCAGCATTTAGCAGACTTTTCCCATTTGTGACTTCCGTTGGGATTAAGCGGCGTTTTTTTTAGAAGGGGGCGGGGGCACAGAGAACGAAAATGGCATTGGTAAATGGTTAAAAAGGGCAATTCGCTTCATTCGCTTACTTTCCTTCTTTATTAATGCGGTGCCTTCCGCCAATGGACGCACTTTCATCCGTCGGTGGACAGTTAATGAGCCAAATTAACCCAAAAGGACACCGCCGACCGCCCTTCCGCCGCTTAATTTTTTGTCTTCCCCAATTACTTCCGTTTTGGCCAAAAATCTTTGCTCTGCTTATAAACGAAGGTCATTTCCCTTCTCTCCCAGTTTTACCTGTTCAGTTTTCGCCAATTCCTCCGGCATCAAAAATTCGGTCTTTCCAAATTTAATGTGCCTTTTTCAGAATCTCCCAAACTCGAGCAGAACATGCAAATTCGGCTCACCGCTCTCCCCCCCCCCTCCCCAATGTCTTTGCCCTTTCCGGCACTATTGTTTCGGCACCCTCCGCCCCAGGGGATTATCACGTCTATTTGCGGTGTTAATTAGCATTTCTCAAGCATTTCTCCTTTTTTGGCTCTCCCCACTCCCTAAATTGTTCTCGACGAAAACATAATTAATTATGGGTTATGCCATCCTTAATATTTCGTTATTTTGAGTTGTTTTGCCTCCTCTTTAGCAGTGCTTTTGCATTTTGGCACCGTTTGAACCTTCCTTCGGTCGCTTCTTCTTCCTTTTCCTTCCGTCGTCCTTCCGTCGGTCGTTCGCTCTCTCATTCCGCCGATGTCTTTCCGTGCCGTCGGTCCCTCCGTCCCCTTCCCCCACTTGGCCATGTTCAGCTCCGTTTTTTGCCTTTTTCTGTCGGCTTCGTCGCTTAATGCTGAGCCCAATCCGAGCAGAGTGGTCAGTTGGGGAGAAAGGGTCGGTTGAAGCAGAAAAGAAATGGAAAAACAAAAGGATGGCGATTTGCTGATGCGCAATTGGCTTTTCCGGCCTTATTTGGAAGTGCCGGCATTCGAACAGCAGCAGCAAAAGCAGCGACTAATTGCGGTGCCGGTAAAGTACGAGCAGCATTTGCCACTGATCATAGCCGACCCGTTGGGGACGGAGGCGGCACTTTGGCGGAATCGGAGGGCGCCTCTGATACGGCCAAGCACACGTCGACTTTCCGACCAATACACGCCGACCCCATGGTTTTTGGGGATTTTGGGTTGAGGGGGAGAGAGGGGGAAAAAAAGGACATCCGAAATATAAAAAAACATTTTCATTTATTTCCCTTCAGCCGTTGGAAATTGTGTGCCAGCTTTTTGGGCGGTGCCGCCGCGTCCGCCTTCCGTTAGGAATTTGTGGGGAACGACGCTCATCAGCAGAAGCATTGCTTTTGACTTTTTACAATCGTTACAATGGAATCGGTCATTTTCATATGTTTTTGTTTCATTTCAACGACATTTTAATATAAATGTACGAAGTTTGGCAAATATAAATTAAATAGTGGCGGAAAGTGAAGCAAAGCAAAGAGAAAGGGTAACAGAAGAGGGCAGAGGGGGGGGGGCAGAGGGAGGGCCGGAGTCGTTTTCGTACGAGCACAAGTTTTTGGCTATAACTTTTTTCTTTGCCAACCAAATCCAACATTGTTGGTATCATTCGAAAGCTCTTTAGATGCTCTATTAGCCTTCAAAATTCCAAAAAATTTCGTCAAGTTCAAAAAAAGTTCGAGCCAAAAAAGTTGGAAAATTTGGTTTTTTGAATTCTTCTGGCCATAACTTTTTTAATCTTAACGAAATTTTTCGAAATTTTGCAGGCTAATAGAGCATCTAAAGAGCTTTCGAATGATACCAACATTGTTGGATTTCGTTGGCAAAGAAAAAAGTTATAGTCCAAAAACATGTGTTCGTACGAAAACGGCCTGGCCCCGCAAAGGGAGACACAATTGTTTCCCCACTCCCGAAAAGATATATTTTAAGCGAAAATAGGGTGAATTTCTCCAGATATGAGGCGGTTTTCGTCCTGCTATCCCTCTATCTCTCCTGCCCCTCTTTCTCTCTCTTTCCCTCTCTCTCTCACTCCTTCTACCCTCTCTCTCCCTCTATCTCTCCTACCCTCTCTTTATCTTCTCTCTTTATCCCTCTGTATCTCGTGACTCCTCTTTCTCTCTCCCTCTCAATGTTTCCCTTCAGGCGACTTCTCCTTCTTAGATCACATCAGTCGCTAGATCAGCAGCTCCAATTCGAACTGTATGCCAGTGAAGGAGTGTTGTTGCCCGATCAGTTGCGTCGGTGAGCAATTTTTCAGAGAAAAAATGCTCCTTTTTGACCATCTTCGGCAGTCCTTCCTCTTCCTCCTCTCTCTTTTCCCTTTCCCTTTTCTCTTCCTCTTCCTCCTCTCTCTTTTCCCTTTCCCTTTTCTCTTCCTCTTCCTCCTCTCTCTTTTCCCTTTCCCTTTTCTCTTCCTCTTCCTCCTCTCTCTTTTCCCTTTTCCTTTTCTCTTCCTCTTCCTCCTCTCTCTTTTCCCTTTTCCTTTTCTCTTCCTCTTCCTCCTCTCTCTTTTCCCTTTCCTTTTTCTCTTCCTCTTCCTCCTCATCTTTCTTTTCTTCCTTATTTTCTTCTCTCTTTCCCCCTTCCTCTTCATTTTCCTCTTTCCTTTTTATTATGTCGTTTCCCTTTTTTATAGTCTCCTTCTTCTCCTCTCGCATAGTCTCCATCACTTCCATTTCCTCTTTTTCTCGTTCCACTCTATTTATCTCCATCACTCTCATTTCCTCTTTTTCTCCTTCCGCTCTCTTTGTCTCCGGCACTCTCATTTCCTCGTTTTCTCCTTCCGCTCTCTTTGTCTCCAACACGCTCGTTTCCCCTTTTTCTCTTTCCGCTCTCTTTGTCTCCAACACTCTCGTTTCCCCTTTTTCTCTTTCCGCTCTCTTTGTCTCGGGCACTGCCTTTTTCTTTGCCACCTCCACCAAAAAAGTATATTTTCCTCCAAGAATCGTCAGTTTTGGGTGTTGTTCATTAGACGAATTCGTAATGTTCTGGCGCATTTGCCTCCGTTCCCTTTGGCGCTGTTGGACCATCGCAAGCAAAGCCAAAGAGCCGAAGGAAATCAGAATGGCAGAGCCCAGGGCGAAGAACATCCACCTGAGTAAGGAGGAACGAACATTTTTCTGATGGCATTTTCCCTTGGTAATTTTTGTCGATCGTTTGGGGCTTCATTCCCCTTCCCCTTTTGATTAGCCATTGATCACCCCCCTACTCCCTTCTCTTTACCATTGTGCCGTCACCATTGGCGTGCCATTGTACTGCCGTGCCGTTTTCTCCTGCTGTTCCTCCCTCTCCGCCACTCGCACTTCCCCGTCCACTTGGCCCCCGCTCGGCGCCGCTGTTGCGCTTCCATTTGGCCCTCCCTCTCCGTCCCCGTTCTTTTCCATCAATGCGTTCACAATCTCGGCTAGCGAAGTTGCTGCCGTGTCGGTGGCATTTGCCGGGGCTGTGCTGGCCATGGTCTGTGCCCGCTCCTTTCATTTCGATTCGGTCCCTTTTGTTCTTCGTTCCAATTTTACCTTGAAAGGGTCGTCCAATTGTGTGCCGATTTCGTCTATTATTTTGTTCAGTCCTGCCATGAAGTTCTTTGCGTTGAACAGTTTGTACTCGTGGAACACCCGCTGCATCAAATCCGCCGGCAGTCGTAAGTCTTTTCCCGTCTTAACAAACGGAGGAACCGACAAATGCGAACACCGCGAGGGCCGCCTTTACCAACCCTCACATAAGCGAGTTTTGCTGCTTCAATTCCAATCAGAAGAAGGAATGTTTTGCATGACAAATCATTAAGGCCGTACCGTTGGGCCAATTCATCGCCAAAATTTGTCTAAAAAAGTCAACAATTAATGAATTGGCGTTATTAAATCTGTTCTTTCGTCACCTACCAAATCGTTTCCAGTGATACTTTTGTTATTTGGTGTCCAAATTTGTTTGGCCAGCAGCACATAAATAGTGATCCTCTCGCTTTGATTTTGGCATTCTGCCGGCGCCTTTTCCGCTAACGTTACATTGGCATTTGTCAGTTCTTTGGTTTTCCGCTTTTTCCCGTTAACCAATCCCCTCTTCTACTTGTCATTTGACTTCGGATGTTCTCGTTGATCTGTGCCCTCCATTGGTCCGTCAGAATGTGGTCGGGGTCGCACAGCGTGGAGTTTTCCCACGTGTTGCAGCCCGTGTGATTCCGCCGTGGGTTCGGATAGTTTTGTGGGGTCCATCGTTCGGTGTCAGCCTTAAGCACTGTGCCGGAAGCGAGCAGTAAGGAGAGCAGGGAAAGCATTGGAAAAGCTATTGTGGGACGGAATCAGCAAAAAAGGGAAGGGATGCAACCGAAACACCGAAGGATGAGAGAGAGAGAGAACCCCAAAAATAATCGAATTGGCAAATTGAGAAAAAACAGCTCAAATGAGTGAGGACGACGCATAAGAATGGGTGGTAACATGCGAAGGTTGGTTTAGTAAAGCGATGTTTGTAATGAGAGGGATTTGGCCAAAGCGGGGAAAGTGTTGGGAATGACCACGGGACGAGCGGCGGGGACTTCGCATCCAGCGAAGGTGAGCACAGCGCAAGTCAAATATCAGCGGCGGATCTGCCACATCCCCACACTCTCCGCGGTCGGCTGTTGCTGACATTCTCCGGCTCGGCCGATCCCCTCCCCTTCCCCTTCCCCTCCTCCCCCCCCCCCTTCCCATTCGACCGTCCCTCCACTCTTTTTCTTTATCCCCTCTCTGTCCTCTCCTCGTTGCTTCACCGTTCTTCCTCTTCTCCAATTCCTGCTCCTCTTCTCCCCCCCGCTCCATCAGTTCACCTTTCCTTCCTCTCTCAACCAAATCGTTTGCCGCAATACAAAGGCAGCTAATGACAAAGAATTGGGAAGAATTGACAGCTGCTTCAAATGTTTTATGTTGCGCCATATTTAGTGAGATTGGGGCAATTTAGTAAAGGGAATTCGAAGGGGAAGGCTTACAACACATCCAAAGTGGAAACGGCATTAAGAGAGAGAGGGACAGAGAGAGGAGGGCGAAAGATCCATTAACAAAAATTAATTAGTTAATTAATAACGTTTATGCTTCAATTTCAATTATTTTTGAGTGATCAGTGTGATCAGCCACGTCATTATGTACAGTCTAATGAAAAGCTTCGAACTAATATCAAATTGATCAGTAGGGCTGCGACTTTTAATGACCAAAAATCTCGAAATAGTTAACTAAAATAGTGAGTAAAAATGCCGAAATAGTGACAAAAAGTCCGAAATAGTGACGAATAGTGACATAATTTTTAGCCAAAAATTGAGCAAAAAATAATTTTTATTCACTGGTTGCAGTTGCAAATTAGCTACATTTCCTTTATAAAATTCTCTTAGCAAATATTGACATTTTTTAAATCAAAAATTTTGTCAAGAAAAAAAATTTGGGGGAAGAATTTTTGAAAAAATTTTCCAATTCTTAGTGGTGTATTTTTAAAAAAATTTTTGGTCGATTCTTAGGGGTGTATTTTTTGATTTTATTGCATTTTTGTTAAGGAATTTTCCAAAAAATGTTGAAATAGTGAAAAAATAGTGACAAAACGCCAAAATAGTGATTTTTAACTACCTATTTTAGTGACGAAGTAGCCAAAATACTAGAGTGCCACGGGACCGGGACCGGGACCGGGCCGGGAATTCCCGGTCATCCGAGGTCCCGGTTCCCGGTCCCGGGTTTTGAAAAGCTCAGGTCCCGGTCCCGGTCCCGGTAGGGCAACCGGGAACCGGGAAAAACAAGCACTGGTAAGAATGGGGTCTGAGTGAAAAATTAGTGAAGAAAATTGGAGTCAAAGGGAAAAATAAAAAAAAATAATTAATATATTCTTTAAAAGTAACACTGCCTAAGTGTGCAAATGGCCTAATGGCTAGTCTCCTTGACTTTCCCTTCTTCTTTCCCCTGGTTCAATCCCTCTACAGAAATTAAATTATTTTGAATTTTCTTTTTGTATACTCGTGGGTTTTCTATAGAGAAAATATGATTACTCATAGTTTTTTTTAAATTGATACATATTTTATCATTTTTTAAATGAAAATCCTACCAATTGAGCTTAATAATCGCAAAAACCAACCTTTTTTTGTTGAAAATCTGTTAACAAATTGCACCCAAATTTTTAAAATTTCCCCCGGCGGCGCCTATCGGCACCGCCGGACCCCTTCTTTCCCAAAAGTTTTTTGAAAAAGCGCTCCGAAAAAAGTGATGTGAAAATCAAATCTGAATTTCTATTAATATTCGATGATTTAGTCCAAAAATGATTAATTGTTTGAAATAATTGAAGAAAATTTGTTTGAAAATTTTCATTAATTTAATTTATTAAATAAAAAACCAAATAATTTTGTATTATTTTCACTTGATATAAATTAAAATTTGAATTTTTTTTTTTAATTTTTAAAATTTTTTTGAATTTTTAAAATTTCCCGGTTGGTCCCGGTTCCCGGTTTTTCTTGCGGTCCCGGTCCCGGTCCCGAAAAAAAATCGAGGTCCCGGTCCCGGCTTCTCAGGTCCCGGCAAGTCCCGGTCCCGGTTTTGGCAAAAATTCCCGGTCCCGTGGCACTCTACAAAATACTGATTTCTAGTGACCGATAGTGAGATCCAAATCGAAAAATTTTAATGCAGAAATGCGTTTTTTGAGCTCCTTTCTTCAAATCAATTGAGCAAAAAATTTAGTTAAAACCTAAAAGTCGCAGCCCTATTGATCAGACTCCTTTCCTTCTTTTTACTTTATTTTGAAAAAACATTTTCGTTTAGTCTGGCAAACGAAAAGCTCAAAGTGAATGTGTAAGAAGGTAAGAACCGGTTTTGTAGTTTTTTTTTAAATTTTAATTTGTCGCTTGCGCTAATTTTTTGGGGTACTTATGCAATTTAAGGGGCAGATTTCACATGCTTTTTTAAATGCTTTTAAAAAGATTTTAGGGGTTTTCGGGGTCGTTGATCACTAGGGATGATATTTTTAGGTTTTAGACTTTTATTATGCCTTTTTTTGCCTTTTTCGGGATTTTCGTGCCTTAAATACCTTTCTTGGCATTTTGCCTTTTTGGTGCCTTTTTTGGCGTTTTTTCCGAAATTAAAAATGCAATAAAATCGGGAAACTACACCCCCCTAAAAATGACCTGAAAAAATTCAAAAAAATACATCCCTAACAATCGACTCAAAAAATTTCAAAAATACACCCCAAGAAATAAGGCGAAAAAATTTCAGAAAATACACCCCTAAGAATTGAAAAATTTTCTCAAAAATTGATCGCCAAAATTTAATTTTTCTCTTTGTAAAAAATTTTAGGTTTAAAAATTTTCCATATTAGAAAAAAGATTTATAAAAATATTTAATAATCATTTATCTATGACCAAAATTAATTTTTGGTTAAGTTTTACGTCTTTTGTTCCCTAAAAATCCTTAATAAAAAATTTTTAAATGCCTTTTTTCATGCCTTTTTTCAATTTTTTCGTGCCTATTAAAGTGCCTTTTTCGCGATTTTTGGTGCCTTTTTAGTCGGTCTCTAGTTATTAGTGCCTATTTTTATGTTTTTATTTTTAGAGCTAAAAATGTTTAAAAAAATCTGTTCGTGCCTATTTTGGCGTTATGTCATCGAAAAATACACTCCTGAGAAATCGGCTATAAATTTTTTCAAAAAATACATCCCTAAGGAGTCACCCCCAACTCATCCAAACCCAACTCATCCATACCCAACTCATCCAAACCCAACTCATCCATACCCAACTCATCCATACCCAACTCATCCATAGACCCAACTCATCCATAACGCTGCGAGTCATCGTCGTGGCGTGGCATTTTCTGCTTATGTGGTCGTGGCATGGCATTTTCTGCTTATGTGGTCTTGACCGTGGACATTTTTGATTATGCGGTCTCGGTCGTGGCATTTTTTGGTTGTACGGTCTTAGTCGTGGCATTAAATGCCACGGCGACGACTCGTATCGTGCTATGGATGAGTTGGGTATGGATGAGTTGGGCATGGATGAGTTGGGTATGGATGAGTTGGGCATGGATGAGTTGGGTTTACCCCATCCCTAAGAAATGAAAATTTCTCAAAAATTTCTCTTCAATCCCTAATTTTAAGGGTTTGAGACTATTTTCCATTTTTAGTGCTTATTTTGGCGGTTTTTGAGCTAAAAATTTTTAAACTCACATTTATTGGGCAAAATTTAATCAAATTTACGAAATGGCCATTCATGGATGTTTCAATTCCAAATCTTGGCCGTGTACGCCCCTGAATTCCTCGCACTATTAATTAAAAACGAACATGAATATGTACAACCCATTATTTATCTTCATTTTGTTTAAGCCAGCACTTTAAATTATAACTGTTCACTCCCAAAAGTGAAAGATGACTGCTAAAAATGTGTCCCCATCTTCCAAAGAGAGCAGTTGTTCAAGGACTTCTTGCAACTCTGAAACGAGTGAAACTCGTCCACTTTCCATTTGCAACGCGCAATCCATCGTCAATTTCCAAAAGTCATTGCGCGTTTACAACGGCAAATCGGTATTTTCTTAGTTTTTTAGTTTTGGCTTTATTGCAATTTACACGACCATAAAAAAATAGTTTTTGCCCGATATCGAATTTTCTTGGCTATTTTATTCTGCTTTATTTTCTTACATTATTGCTATGCTTTAGCCAAATTATGCATTAAATTGAAAAATTAGTAACTTTAAAAAGGGTTCCGATTCGCTATTCGAAATTTGTCCATCATCCAGAATAGGTTACCCATTTATTATTTTGGTGTGCATTATGTGATTTTCGAGGACGCTACTCAGATTTGTCACATGATGTCACCTAATCTAATATTTTCAAATCTCGGTTTTTTCAAGTGTCTGTTTTCTCAAAAATGCGTCAAAAATAAAAATTTCGTGCCGGGGTGACATTCCCTCCAAACCGAATCCTTGAATTCCCCTGTTAGAAATATTTTTCACAAGCAGCCAAAGCAAACAACACTTTGGTTCTGTTTTTAGTTTAAATGATTTCATTGGAAGTGGGTCGAAATGAATGTTAGAAATTTCTTGAACCTGAAACTCAAAAAAACCACTTATTAAGTTGCTTTTAAAGGGGGCACATCATCTAAAATATTTTACCATCTTTTTTATGATCGGGAAAACTGAAATAGAGCCTTGACTGTTCCGTCTTGGCAATTCGACTGGCGTAATTTTTTTAAAGAAATTTGCTACGAAGAAATTGGCTTCCTCTGCGTCCGTTCCGACCAATGCAAACAAAGCAACAACCAAATAGAGGACAACAGAACACTCACAAGCTTTTGTTCTAATGGAATTTTCTTACATTCTGTGTAATTATGATTGTCTCATCTTTTACGACTTCGATCTCTGATGTTTTTATTTCCATGAACATTGAACAATAAATCATTACAAAATTAGCTCAGGTACTAAAAATCAGCTCATTATATTCCCAATAAGGTTCAGAAACGCTTCTCCGACCCTGAAAACCCATAAAATGACTATCTCGTGAACAAAAATTTAAATTTTTTTTCTAAAAAAAGGGGGGGGGGTACCATCG
Organism: Heterodera glycines; assembly: GCA_004148225.2. NCBI lineage: Eukaryota > Metazoa > Nematoda > Chromadorea > Rhabditida > Heteroderidae > Heterodera > Heterodera glycines. The sequence goes on along the minus strand of CP049708.1, from coordinate 8,480,099 downwards.
GCACTATGAGAATAGGACAAAAGTGATTTCGGCGGCGTGATTTTGGGGTGCACTCTGGCACTGTTACCCCAAATATCATTCATCAGAGAATGGTGTGGCAGATTATTATGACAAAATTGGCTTAGGATTGGTTTATTTGCGAATAAATAATACATACAATTTATAGCTTGTCAGGGAGGAGAAATGAAGTGAAAATTGATGTGCTCTCCTCTTTCACTGATCGCCTCTTTCTTTTTGTGCCTCTGAATTCTGTTCCGTTCGTAAATTGTGCAATTGTTGTGCGTTCGCCGTTTGTTGCTGAGACACTCCGCCAAACCTTTTCTGCTGAGTCTGAATCGGAGAAGAGTGTCAAATACATGGGCTTTCCATACCAAACATTGAAAACGTTGGAATGTGTAATGCACAAATTCGCCTTTGTCGGTTACGGAGGGTGTCGAATTGTCAGAGGCAACTTCCTTAACGCCGGCTAAAAGGGAAATACGAAAAAATGTCTAAAAGCATTCAATGTGTGCACATACGCAAGGCCAAATCGGAATCCCCAAAGTGGTCGAAGTTGGAAGTGTCCGCAATTCCCTTCACTTCGATGCGAATGGGGGCCGGCAAAAGCCTTTAAAAAGAAGTATAAGAACCAAAAAGTGAGGGACCTTATGTTCTGCCAGTCGACCCTCTTAAAGAAAGGGCACTGTTTGATGCTTTCAATGCCCGAATGGTTGCCGAGTCTCTTGTCAACTTCGCAACAGAACCCTTTTATTGTCTGCAGAAAGAAAGCATTAACAAGTGCTTATCGACCGTCAGAAAATTTACATTTTTTGCTTCGGTTGAAATAGGTATTTCGGGCGGAAAAGCGAGGGTTTGCTGCCAATTCATCACTTTTCTGTATGTCTCCTGGGGAGTCTCTGAGCAGAACGGGGGATAGCCTGCAAAACGCATGAAAAGGTTAGACAATACCAAATTATTCTTTCTGTTCGGGTTGACTGCCAGGCCAGTAAATTGGGAGAGGGGTCAAAAATTGCTCTGCCCTGCATTTCGCCCAATTCCAATCTCAGAGATCTAACAAATTTAACATTTGAGTTTGTTGGAATCCTTTGATAACAATGCATTACCCTCCCCCGCTTCGGATAGTCCGCAAAAAAATTTCCAAGGTCAACAGTCATGCGAATTAATAAGGAATTTAACTTTTAGCGCATTGTAAAGAAAATGAACTTTACCAATCAACATTTCGTACATAATAACGCCAAGTGACCACCAATCGCATGATTTTGTGTACCCATTCGGTTGAAATACCTCAGGGGCGATATAATCGGGCGTACCAACGGTGGAGTACGCCTTAATAAAATGTCACATCTCTACAATTAGCTTACAATTCATACATATGCTCTGCGATTCTTCCGCCAAGTTTCAGCTCTCCTTTTCGACTCGAAAGGCTTAGAGACAAAATCTGTTGGCAGTTGGCTGGGCCAATTCCGGTAAAGTTCTGTCCGGTGTATTTTTTTAAGTCCCGTACAAAGCCCAAAATCAGAAAGTTTGATATGCCCCTAAATTATAGAAAGTCATAAAACAATTACAAATAAAAAAACCTTTGCATCTAATAGCAAATTGTCCGGCCTAAAAGGACAGAAAAACATGGAATCCTAAACGAAACTCGACTTTATATCGCGGTGAATGAAGTTCAAGTTGTGAATCGCCTGAATGGCCAGCGCAGTTTCGGAGATGTAAAAGAGAGTCTGTTCTTCGGTCAATTGGTCGTATTTGATCAGAAGAGTCATCATGTCACCTTTGTCATCATTTACTCATTATTTCATTCGTAAAAAACCTCCCGGAAGAAATTCCATGACCAAATACAAATTGATTTTATCCTGGAATGAGTAGTACATCTTCACCACCCACTCGCAATCCGCCTCAGAGAGAATGTCCCGCTCAGCCCGGACATGTGCCATCTATTAATCGAAAGTTGGCTAAAAAGAGGCAATTGACTGACTGACTTGTTCCTTCTCCAACATTTCGGACTTCCTCAAAATTTTCATTGCATAAATGTGACCAGTATCAATTTTCTGCACAAGTCTGACTTCACCAAATGCGCCTCTACCAATCACCTACAAAGCAATATGCAAAAAAAGAGAACAAGAATTTGATTAACCTTTAAGGATTGAAAATCATTCGCTGAAAGTTTTGTTCTTCGCTGTCGCAAAAAGTCGTTTTCTTTGGCAGCGTGGATTTTCCTCCTGTCCTCCTTTTCTAACTCGTTTAGCCCTTCCTCCGCCATTTGTTTTTCGAGCTTTTCTGCACGTTGTTCTCGTTCGGCCAAATGGACCACCGCTTGGGCATAATAACTTTCGATTGACAAGCGCGTTCTGTTTGCTTTATCCCGCACATATTGAGAAGCGGAAGTCATTATATTTGAGTGCTCTATCACCAGCAGAATGAGATCGGAATTCATCAAAATTGTGAGTTTCGGCCAATTTCGAATCCCGGACCCGAATTCGAGTTATTTTCGCACCATAAAATGATGTCAGATTCGTGATCAGCGACTCCGAAAACCACCCTAGAAATCTTTTATATGATTTAATAAATAATTTATTTTGGTAATACTATAGATGGTACCCCCCATTTTTTCGAAACTTTTTTTGTTTTTTAAAGTCATGAAAATATGTTTCCACGGATTTTCGGGGTCGCTGATCACTAGGGATGGGATTTTTAGGTTGGAAAAATTCTAATTTAAGGACCTAAATAAGGGCAAAAAATTCGCAAATTAGGGGCAAAAATAGGGGCGAAAAAGTTTAAAATGTAGGGGTGAAATTTATTAAAATTGATATTTTCTCTATGTAAATTAGTTAAAATTAAGGCAAATAATTTTATTCACGGATTGTAGTTAGAAATGAAGTACATTTCGGGATTTAAGGGTGGGGTGCATTTTTTGAAAATTTTTAGGTCGATTCTTGGGGGTGTATTTTCCGAACCCGAATTCGAACAAAAGTTCGAACATACAAATTTTGGCGCTACTGTAAAAGTGATCTATTTTGAAAATTTTTTCTTTTTTTTTTGGTCAAAATTTATTTTTGTTTGTTTTGATATAGAATGATGGACACATTAAGCATTTGGTTTTTTGATAAAATTCAAAATCTCACTTTTTTTTTTTGTGTTTTTTTTGTCATTCGTACCATCTGTTAAAAAACAAATTCTGTATCAAAACAAAAAAAAACTTTGAACAAAAAAAAGTGAAAAATTTTTTCACTTTTACAGCAGGGCTGGAGCGCGCACAGAAAAAAACCGCGGCCGCGCATCGCGCATTCAAATTGCCGCGGCCGCGACCGCGCATCGCGCAAAAAAAAAACCGCGGCCGCGCACCGCGCATCGCGCATTCAAATTGCCGCGGCCGCGGACCACGCATTTAAAAACAAAATTTTCAATTTAATCAATAAAATTTTCCCAAGTGAAAGTTTTTTTGAAAAAAAATTTGAAAATTTGACTGCACTTTGTTACGAAAATTGCCTATATTAAAATATGTACTCATTGGGGGAGGCATTCGAAGAATTTTTCCATTATATAGAAATTTTTTTTTAAATTTTTGTTGTGTCTCAATTTTGGACACACAATAAAATAATAAACACAATTTATGTCGGAGGAGAAATGCAGTACAAAATATAAAATGTAAAATAGCAAATGAATGGAGAAGGAACCATGTGGGGAAGGAGGGAGTGTTTAAATAAACAAAATGAATAAGGGGGAGGGATTGACACGTCACAACATTAATCAATAATCGATGCGCGCCAAATTCAAATTCTTTAACACTCCAACACCTCCCTTCTTTAAGCTGAACCCTCAGGGGTTTGGCGAGAAGCGGATCGGCGCTTTCCGTTGGCGTTGCGATCGACGCGGCGCCAAAGGAGGACTCGGAGATCGTCGCTTTGCCTGAGTCCGTCGAATTGGTGCCGGTTGCGGAGGAGGCTCGCGGATCGGCGATGGGTCCCGGTCTTGCTCTTCTTGAGCCTGGGGTGGGATCCTTACCGTATCATTACCGTCCTCCTCAAGAGGATAACGGCGTCGCAGTTGGTTTGCGTGCCGGTGGACGTTTCTTCCGAGAGCCGGGACGTGGACACGATACGTCGGGGACTTTTCCAATCGTTCGATGATGGTCCCATTAAGCCAAAATCGTTTTCCACGATTAAAGTTCAAAAGCAAAACGGGATCTTTTGGCAAAAACTCAACCGATTTTGATCCGTGGTGTTGATCAAATTGACGGGCCATTTTTCGCGCATAATCAGCTTGTGATTTGCGGATTTTGGCTGGGTCGATGACTTCGGCTTGTTCTTCCTTCGGATGGACGAGAGACAGCTGAGTTCGAAGCCTTCGACCGAAGAACAATTGATCGGGCGAAAGTCCGTTGAGTGCCGAATTCGGGGTTGTCCTGTAGGCGAGAAGCATCTTTTCTGCCCAAAATTTTCCATCTTTGGCGCATTTCTTCATGGCCCTTTTGAACGTATCAACGAATCTCTCCGCTTGGCCATTGGATTGCGGGTGATACGGCGGGGTGAAGGTATGTTTGATGCCAAACTCGCTGCAAAATTCCTTAAATTCTGCGGCATGGAATTGAGTGCCATTGTCTGACACGATTTCTTCTGGAAATCCGAGGCGGTAGACAATGGATCGGAGGACTTGGAGCGTTGCTGGTGTCGAAATTCGGTCCATTCTGTATACTTCCGGCCATTTTGAAAATGAGTCGATCAAAATCAAATAGGAGTGGCCATCTGAACAGGGACCGGCGAAATCAATGTGAATGCGTTGGAATGGTCGTGAGCAAGACGTCCATGGAGCGAGCGGTGCTTTGGGTGGACTCTTTTGGGCGCTCTGGCAATCTTCGCATTGCCTGACCATACGCTCGATTTCCAAGTCCAATCCTGGCCAGTACACGTGCTGACGGGCGAGGGCTTTCATGCGCACAATTCCGGGGTGTGCCATGTGTAGAGCCTTGATGATGCGTTCACGAAGTTGGGTCGGAACGATCACTCGCTTTCCGTAGAGCAAAACTCCATCAATCTCTAAAATTTCCTTTCGTTTAGGAAAATAAGGTGAGATATCGGGGTCGGTGCACTTTTGAGGCCAGCCGTTTTTGGTGTGATCAGAAATTTTTCGGAGGACTTCGTCTTTTGGCGTCCATTCTGAAATTTCTGCTTTCGTGATCGGCAATTGATCAGTTGCAGTTTGGAGGATGGTGTTGATGTAGCAATCTGTCTCTGTGCAGATATTTGCTATCAAAATGTCTTCTTCCGGCCGGGGATAATTGGCGATTAAGCGGGACAGTACATCGGCTTGTCCAAAGGATGACGTGTTGATGTACTTTATGTCGAATTCGTAATTGGACATGATCAGTGCCCAGCGTTGAAGACGACT
>CP049708.1:8323877-8474266 GCA_004148225.2 Heterodera glycines | reverse complement strand
TAGGGAATAGAATAAGAGGACGTTCTTGCATAGATGCCGATGATTGTTTGACATGAGTTACCGTTCGGCAAATGTCCGTACACTTTGACCGAAAATTGTAAATTTACGAAACCGTTAACCCCATTTGCCTATTCTGTTCGTTTTTTGATACATTTGCGCGTTATTTTATCGTTAGCTATCTATTTATTACATTGCAATTTGTCTTTTTCATTTTCCTCCGTTACTTCCTTATCGATCTTCATCGCTACAGATATGTCATAAACGAATTCATCCATTTATCCATAATATCAGCCTTCTATGTTTTTCCAACATATTTATCTTTGACAACGAGAAAACGTATTGAATGTACAATCAGAGCACCCCATTACTCCAATTAGATTAATCCCAGCCATTCGATCGCGGGTCCCCTCAAGTTAACCAATTAACAATTTTTTGATTCGCTTTCTGCTGCATTCATCCTTTACCAATCAATTAAAAATTGTAAATTCGTGTAATTATTGATAATTAGGATGATTAATAATCGGATAAATTTGACACAAAAAAACATTGTTTGCAATATATACAAGGTTTTATTTATTTTAAATTTTAAAAAATTGACGCGGCGATCACAGCTAACAATAATCAGAATTACAAAATTTGAATAACTTATTAGGGCCGATAATTTTATGACCCACAAAACTCATAAATGGCTAATCCGGGGAGAGAGAACAACCTGGTGTTTCTTTTGTTCCTAGACAAATTTTTGAAAATACGGGAAATTAATAGTCTGGGGTGCCGGTGCACCCCAAAACGTCGTCGCTGAAACGTCGTCGCCGAAACGTCGTCGGCCGAAACGTCGTCGGGACAAAACGTCGTCGGGATAAAAAGCGCCGAAAAATTTACTAACTTAGAGATTTTTCAAGAAAAAATTCTAGAAAATTTTTTGTGGTAAATTACTTAGATTTTTCAAAAAAAATTTCCAAAAAATCGCTAAAATTTTCTCAAAAAATTGTTTTTCTTAGAATTTATTCATAAAAAAATTTTCTAGAATTTTTTCCTTGAAAAATGTCTAAGTTAGTAAATTTTTCGGCGCTTTTTGTACCGACGACGTTTTGTCCGGACGACGTTTTGACCCGACGACGTTTCGGCGACGACGTTTCAGCGACGACGTTTCGGCGACGACGTTTTGTCCTGCTCCGCTGGGGTGCCGAGGCGCCACTGGGAAAAATTTTTAACGAAATTTATAAAATATGAAAACATGTTTCCATGGGTTTTCGGAGTCGCTGATCACGAATCCGGCACCCGTTTCAACCAAATCCGAATCCCGGACTCGAACAAAAAGTCGAAAAATCAAATTTTTCGAATTTCACATTTTTGGTTCAAATTTTGTTTAAATACATGAAAATGAAGTTAAAGTCATTAGTGCTTCAATAAAAGATCATTTAAACCATTTTTAGACTAAAAATGGAAATTCGAAAAATTTGAATTTTCGGCTTTGTTCAAATTTGGGTCCGGGATTCGGAATTAGTCGAAATGGATGCCGCTCCGTGATCAGCAACTCCGAAAACCCATGAAAACATGTTTTCATGTTTTTTGAAAACAAAAAAAATTTTCGAAAAAGGGTGGGGGGATAAACTTTACTATTACCGAAAATTACTCATACCAGATTATCTCAATTTTGTTTCGCGTGGGGGGGGCACAAGTTCGAATTTTCCTTGAAAATCCTTTCGAGTTATCCCATTAACAACTACAAGGGAGTAGGAGGAAAATTAGGTCATAAAAATATCAACCCTACTGATTATTATACAGAAAAATAAGGCTTTACAAAAATTAAACGGAGCGATTAATGCCGGTGGTTTGTAATGTACTCGAAAATGATGTACAGTTGCTTCGAAAAACCCGCAAGAAACGAAGAATACACTTCTGAAACTTGTCCAAATGTTAATCCAAGCCAGGCCGAATAGAAATGGGATAAATACCCATCTCTAGAGGTTTTATGAACAGGGATAGTCAAGAAAAGACTTGCCTTTTTAAATACGGACCGATTTTAAGGGCGAATTATTAATGAACTGCTTGCACTGGTTGAGGTTGTTCCAAATGACCTGACCGCGCCAGGATCGTTGTCAGAACGTGAAACGGATATTCGCAGCGAATTCGTCGGCTAAAGAAATAAAAAACACAAAGAATGTCAGTTCCGTTGCATGTGTCCATTCTATCACCGTTTCATATTCGTTATGTCCCGGTCCCAACATTTCGTATTGTGTTTCCATATAATTTGAGTCAGTTTCCAGCAAATGGTCGACAATTTCCGCCATTTCTACACTGATTTCCGTAAAAGTTGGCCTTAATTGGGGTTTTACGTTCCAACAGCGCAGCATCAATTGGCTAAAAGGGGCAAATGGAAGTTCTGCTAGTTGTACATTTTAGTAGCAATACGCACTAAAGTTCATCCGGACAACTCCACCGATCCAATTTGCTCAAACGACCCCCTCGCTCAAGACAAAGTCGAACCTCCTAAAATAAGTTAGAAAACAACGAAAACCGAAAGGACCACCTACTTTACTGGTCATATTCGGAAAAGGCAAAACATTTCTCGCGAATATTTCCCACATCAGAACTCCAAACGACCAAACGTCCGTTTTTTCCGAGAACTGAAACAGCAGAAGAGGAAACAGTAAAAGGCATTGGATTACCAACCGAAGGGTTATCGCCAAAACATTCGAGGGCAGTCCAACGGAAGGGCAGCAACTCGCAGTTCTTGCCCAAATATTCGTACTCATTCCCTTCCTGTTGGGCTGACTTTTCCATCAGCCGAGAAAGGCCAAAGTCTACAGCAAATTCCGATTTTCATTCCGTCTAAGTCCCCCCCCCCCGATGAATTCACTCTTACCGGTTATCTTTACCACTTCGAATCTATCATCGAGCAAACAATTCCGAGCTGCCAAATCACGGTGGACTATCCGTCTACTACTCATATAAGCCATCCCTTCAACAATTTGCGAAATGAATGAGAAGGCATTGCCAATAGTCGGGGACTAAAAACCAAAGCGAGGGTTTTTGGAAAATCGGTCCTAGTGCACTTTATGAATCCAATCGACTTTTAAGAGTCCAATCAACTATAAAGCCTGAGTTTTCCGGACCGTAACTTAGCGTTGAATAAACGGTTGACTTTTGGTATCGATTGAAAGCACAAAGTCTAAAGAAGCAAGAATATGCAAATTCTCACAATCAAAATTAGCAGGGTTGATAGTTAATTGGACTCATAAAAGTCGAATAGATTTATAAAGTTCACCAGAACCATGCTTTGCTTTGCCAAACAATTTTTTCGTTTATGAGGTAGCCGTGAAGGTCCTTCCCGCCCATGAACTCCATGACGATGTTGATCAGGCCAAGTTCCTTGCCGAGGGGTCCCAATTGGTCGGATCCAAAGAAACCGATGTAATGGACGATGTTCGGGTGTTCACAGCTATTAATAAGTGAATCATTTATCAGTTGCTGTATCCGCATCATTCAAAATTTCATATTTTGTGCATAATGTAAATTGCCCTACTTTCCCCGACCCAATCCCGTCATAAACTTGTCCCTCTGTTCATCCCATCCCAAGCCAATCCTGCCCCTCTCATTTCCAATGTTATCGTGCCATTTCTTCCTATTCACCTCTGTTGCATATGCCATCCATTTCTCTTATTCCCTTTGTATTTTTGCCGTCATACCCCTCATCCTATCCAAAGTCCATTCCCATTGTGCCAGTATATAAGTCCACTCAATTTCCCCCCTCGGGGACTGCGAGATGTCTGCGGTGGGTCAGTCTGTGCCGTTCCTTGCCTTTGGCAATCCTTTCCCAAATAACCAATTGCACTGACCCACCCAAAATGCTCTGAGGTTGTTGTTGACTCAAACTTATTCCTGGTTTTTAACACATAATTATTTGTCAATGCTTTTCCTTATAATAAATTCCTCTCTCCTAAAACGGTAATTTGAAATGGCTTGAAGCCTTAAACCCGGGGACACAACATCAGTTTACAAAAGGGCAAAACTCACCGACTCATTGCTTCAACCTCTTTTTGGATTGCAGAATAGGAATTCTCTGTAATGTCGCGAATAATTTTCACCGCCACGTAATTTCCTTCATAGTCCGCCGAATTTCTGTGCAATTTTGCCTTGCACACTTTGGCAAAATGTCCTAAAGTAAAGTTAAAACGAATAAAAATGTAAAAACTTACCGCCTCCAATATTATCCCAGTTTGACAGGTCCAACTAAATAATACGAAAAATCAGTCAATGAGAAAATTACATCCAATCTAATACTATAAAATGGGCTAGCAGTACCTAGGGAGGCGAAATGGAAATGCCATGACAAACTATTCGAAAAACTCGATCAATTTCCTATGGCGGCGTTTATCGGCTAGCTAAGGTATTCAAACCGCCCTTGTGCTCGGCCCGATCCAAATGGTACCTCACTCCCATCCGACAGAAGCACCACATTCTTTGGGCCGTCCATATGATCAAACCGAACGGGAGAGAAAGTTTCTTTGGTGAATTGTGGGCCGAGTATAAAGCGCGGCTCTGTGAGTGGGATGGGCGTGTAGGAGGAGGAAGAGGAGAATTCTGGCAACGAAATGAGAAACTGAAATGAGGAATAGGAACGGAAGAAGCGAAAAGAGAGAAATTGGAAAAAAGCAATGGAAAATAAATGAAAAGAGGAAAATGAGAAAAGCGAGAGAGAAAGAAAGCAGTGGGGAAGGAAAAGAGAAATTTGAAGAGTAAAAAGGGAGAAATTATCAATCAAAATATGAAAATTTACTTCTCAATGGGTAAGAAAAGAAGGAAGGAAAGAGAAAAAGAAGGAGGCAGTAACAGAACGAAAGTTGCACCAAAAAGGGAAAGGCATTTACCATTCGATGACAAATTCGAATTCCCGAGCCTTTTGAGAAGTCGCTAAAAAAGAATTTGTCCATTTGCAATTTGTGCTCACAAACCTCCGAATATTTAGGGTAGAAGACACAGTAAAATAGCACCAAAACGGAAAACAGAAGCAAAAGAAGCGTAATACCCAAAACAATTCGAATGGCATAAGTGAAATTTGAAGAGGGGACGACGGGGGACGGGTGATCGGAAGCAAAGGCAATTTTGAAAAGGAAGCGCATATTTGAAACATTGCCCATGGATCCAGACAAAAAAAGGTCGTCGCAATGGAATTGGAAGGACGGAATTTTGCAACGGATTCTTAAAAAATGGGAATATTGGGGCAAAGAAAAAAAAATGAAGAACAAAAGAAGGGCATACAAATCGCTTTTAACGACGAGATTGGCACATTCAGAGTCACACAGCGAAACGTGAAAGTTTTCGAGCGAATTGAGGTGTTTCCCATAAATGTTCAGAGAGCCGTCCACACTCGGGACCACCTAACAGATAAATGAGCAAATTAGGTTACGTGGCGTGGCGTAAATGAAAGGAACAAAAATACCTCACTCACTGCCGGTGGGCATCCCTCCAGCAGATACCCTCGAGGACATATGACATCCACGGAATTGTCATCGGAGGGAGACGAAACGGTATGGCCAGTCAAATTTTGGAAAGCGCACCATTTGCAATGGAGAGGATCATTCCAAAAAATATCTTCGCATTTTGGATAAAGCCCAGCACAATCGACGGGGAGGAGACGTACCTAATGAAAAGAAAAAAATGGGGGGGGGGGGGGAATTGACTAAATAAATAAATAAAACAATGCTAATCTGCAACTCACTTCGTTTCCGTCTCTGTACAGCAAATGATTTTTGTCTGAAAGCATCGCCAAGTCAAAAGGGCCAAAGTGAGTCGAATTTGTTGAGAGGGACCAAAGGAGGGAAAAAGACTCACTCCCGCCAGTGCCATGCGCTTCGTTAATAGAAGTCCACTGAATATACTAATTGGCCCAAACATTCAAATCCAAAATTAATACCCTCTCTATCGTGCCATTCTCACGGCCCACCCAAAATGCGTTTTTCCCAGCACTTTCAATTGCAGATACATTTGGCAAATTCGGCGCAACAGACAAACTAAAAAGATGAAAGAAATATTACAAGGTATTTTTCCGAACCGTGCCAAAACTGTTCCATTTGTTGGCCTGAAATTCTCCAGCCATCCGGCTCTGTTCACTTTGATATTGGTGGAATTTAATTCACAGTTGGAAAAGACACTTCTACTAATGCCCAAATTGAAGCGATAGCAAAGCGGAGTGCGCGAGTTCAATTCCCAAGAGAACACGTGACAATGGGCGGGTTCCATTTGTTGAGAAAGGCATTGCTGGAAGAGCAAATGAAAAGGAACGTCAAATGCAAAATTCACTTGGATTCCTTTCGTGGAGTCCGTTTCCGTCTTCTGACATGCATCCCAAGTCGCGTCAAATTCGGCATTCAATTGAGCCAAGTCGTAATGGCAAACGAATTGGTTCCGAGTGGCTTCCTTGCCCACCCTTTCTAAGACAACCAAAAGGCCACCACCGTCCGAAGTTTTAGCAGCGACGACAGCTTTTTGATGAGAAACCAAAGGGAAAAAGGCATCGTCATCATCATCATCACCTAATCTCGGAAACATTTTATGATTGAAAAGGGACAAAAAGCACCCAATCCGCGACAGGACAGCACCAATTCCATGCGCGACTCCAAGGCGAAAGACCCACTTCGGCTTCGGTCATTCAGACAAACGCGCGACAGACGAACATCCATACGTTCGACTTGCAAAGTTTCACTCACAAAAAGGGGCAAGTCTGCCCGAAAAGCACTCCCAACAAAAAAAGCATATTGGCCATAACGGAAGGAAGCGACCACCGAATGTTGCGAAATGCCTCTGTCATCGATAGCGCCGAGAACATCGCCGCTATAAAACAGGGCAATTAATTGAAAGAAAGAAAATGGAATATAAACGGACCCAACAGAAAAGTCGAAGGCGTGGACACTCGCATTTTTAGAACCGTAAATGGCACGCACAAAAAGACGCTTTTGGTTGCCGACCACAGTCCTCAGAGAACGGACTGTTCCGGGTAAATGCCGAATTCGGCAAGTGCCATTATCGGAAGAATTTGCATAAATGGGACACAATCTAAAGGAATCCATTATACAATTAGGTAAACCAATTGCGAAAGCAACCTGCATAAAACATTAGTGCAAATGACGAGAATTGAATTGGCCAAATCAATTTTGAGATCAGTTAACGGCAATTCTAACGGCAAGGGAATCACCCGAAAAGGTACGAATGGTTCGGAAATGGGCAAACGACCATCGAATTTAAAAAGAGACAGCGATTTATCGGTTGCAACCACAAACAAATCTCCGTTGGTAACAATCCCTGAAAAATGTGAGGAGAATAACCAGACAAAATAAAACACCTGATAGTTTAAATTCATTTCCAATTTTGGTGACCAAATGTCCCGTGCCATCGCCTCTCTTTTTTGTAACCCCCGCTGCCGTCGATGCCGCAGCAGAAAAGTGGAATTGAAGCAGAAGAATAACAAACATATGGACGGAGTATGGGAAGAAGCCATTGGAGGTGCGACAAGAAAGCCCAGACGGGCGAATCAAAAATGCATTCAGCAGCAGATCCAGTTTAAGAACGGCAAAGTTGAGGAAGACGAACGATGGTTTGTGCAAGCAATTAGAGAATTTGATTGAACAGTGAAGTTAATTAGGCAATACGAAAATAGAAGGAAAATCCGGTAATAGTTCAGTTTGTCCCCCCCCCTTTTTTTCGAAAATTTTTTTTGTGTTTTCGGGGTCGCTGATCACGAATCCGGCACCCATTTCGACTAACTTCGAACCTCAGACCCGAATTCGAACAAAAAGTCGAAAATTCAAATTTTCGATTTTCACATTTTTGGTCTAAAAGTGGCTCAAATGATCTTTTATTGAAGCAATGTTGAATTTCAGTTCGTTTCCGTGTATTTAAACAAAGTTTGAACCAAAAATGTGAAAATCGAAAATTTGAATTTTCGACTTTTTGTTCGAAACCGAACTATTACCGAAAATCCTAGTTTATTAATTAAGCTAAAGCTGAATTTGGCAAAATTGTTCAACAGTCATGGTTAAAAGTGTTGTCCCATCCTTTCTTGTAAGATATGTATCATCGGAAATAAATTGTAATTTTGCATTCTAAAAAAAGAAGCCCTTTCTGATAGTATTTTTATGGGCTTTCCAATGATACGGGGCAATCGGTAAGATAAGATTTGGTTCCAAAATTTATTATAATATTGCATTTTACAATAGAAATTATCAACATCAAAATTGGTCACGAAAACTTCTAAAATCAACTCCATTTACAATTTTTTGTGAAAAATGGTGCTACCATCAACTATTAATTACATATAAATCCGCTTGGTAGTTGAGGTCAGAAGATTGATTAAACCCAAATCAAATGGTCATATTCTAACGAAAAACACTCGGTTTTATTCAAAAAGGAGCACTTATAATCGAACGGGGTCTTCTACATATTAGAAGGGTCCTTTTATAATTCAACCCCCCTCAAAGGGGAGTCCAGTAATCGGGAAAATACGGTAGTTTATTTTTTACTAGTCCAAAGCGGACTGCAAAATTAAACGGTGTAAATTCGAAATATGAAAATTATGAGAGGTTTATATGTATCTACATGGTTTCATTCAATCCAAGGCGTCATTTTCTTGCTTTAGTTTGGCAAAATATGATATTTTTCTTTTCCTTTTGGTCTGCATATCATATGCGAAGACGACGAAACGAAACTTCTCGGAAACAATTCCCAATTCCTCGCATAGTATTTGGCTTCGTTATTCTTTTTCGCAAGAGAATGAACTGGAGGTTGTTGAGATACAAAGAAGTCGTACAAGGAACTCGAGCGTCTCATCGGTGCTCTGAGTGAATCGTCCGTCTGAAAGTTAATGAGTGGTCATCATACATAAAAAAGGGGGAGGGGTTGGCCAAAGATATATTTTGACGACCTTTTTTTTTGCTTTCCAAAACCACTTTTTTGCGGCGCACTTTTTCCAAAAAATTTTCGGGAACTGGGGTGGGCGGCGGTGCCGGTAGGCGCCGCAGGGGAAAATTTGGAAATTTTGGATGTGATTTGGTAACAGATTTTAATGAGTCTATTTGATTCGACATGTCCTAGTTTTTGCATAACCTTTCTTAATTCTGAAGTTGCATTCGGATAGACTTGAATATAATCTGTTGCATTGTGTGATTGATATTTTGGCATCTCTCGACCGGCATTCGAACTAATGAGCATTGATTTGTTAATGTATTCGCTTTGATTAATCTCCATTATGGCATCAATGTCAACGTAATCTCCTGCAAAATTCGCTAAAGAAACAAAAACAACCAATTCGGCTTACCATCGAACACCGGAGGAATGTATTTTGAAAAGCATGGCTAAATTAGAGAATTTGATTGCTGATTGTGCGTAGTTTATTTTCATCACTAATGTAAACCTGTGAAGATTGTTTGCGAGGTGGTAGTGGCGGTGGAAGTGAAGGCGGAGATGGCCGTCTTATCTAACCATTCACTACCGTATTCACTTTTGAATTAGCCAACAAATTACCAACCATTTTATCTTTGTTAGAGCGTCCACTGACGCGCGTTCTTCCGCCCCGTTGAATTATTCGCGCGTTGAGCTCACTGCAAATGCTCAAACTTCTCAAACTTGTCGCGTCGGCTTCTATGAATTTTTCGCAAGAAGCATATAATGGCGAATTCTTTTCTTGTAAACTCATTGCGGAAGAAATGCCTTTTTCGGAGACTGTTGTTTCTAACAGTTCCTTTGGATGAAATAGCAAACTAAAGTTAAAACGGATGCTTATCCCTCACATTCAGACTGTTAGCCAACGGCGTGTTCACATAATGCACTGTCGTTGCGAAGGAACCGCTGTAAGTGATGTTCTCCTCCGTCATGGCCGACTCGTTCATTGCTCCCTTCCTTTGGCTTGTCCCTCCGAAAGTTGCCGTTGACATTGACCTAATTTTGCTTTGTATGGATGAGTGTGGTTGTGAAACTCTCACAAAGGAAGGTCCCCAGGTGTCCGTGGGATTCCCGAATGAAATTTGGTGGGTGGATAGACCACCCATGGGTTCTTAAGAAAAATGTTTTTATTTTCTGCGAAATGAGTCTGAGTGCCGAGTTATGAAGTGCCAAAGTTTTTAGTTCTTTACTATTAAAGAAAAGAAATAATTATTTTGTTACATTACAAGCATCAATTGGCGTAGAGGTACTGCGTTAGGCAAAAATTTTTTGGGTCCCAGGTTCGAATCCTCTGCATGCTAATTCATTTTAGACTCTTATTTTTTGTTTTTTTAAGCAAGGTCAATTATAAAAAATTTTTTAATGAATAATCTTTATTTTTAATTTTATTAATTAAAAAAATTCATTAAAGATAATGTTTTAATAATTATCATTTCGGTTAAAAACAAATAAATTTTTGTCAAAAACTTTATGAGTAAAACTTATTTTTCAAAATGCATAAAAAACAGAATTTTTTATCATACAATTTTTTTTATGATAATGATAATTGACTTTGGCATAAAAAGCAAAAATAAAAATTAAAAAAAGATTTGAATGTAGGGGATCCGAACCGGGGGTTTAGAAAACGCTGACTAGCACACTACCGCTGCACCACTAGACACCGCAAAGCTTTCAAACAATTATTTATTTTGTTTATTCATTAAAAAAGTTAGGCATGTCATAACTCGGCACTCGTACTCATTTCGCAGAAAATAAAAACATTTTTCTTAAGAACCCATGGGTAGTCTATCCACCGACCAAGTTTCATTCGGAAATCCCACGGACACCTGGGGACCTTCCTTTGTCAGTACATTTCTTCCTCGGACTTCAGCAAACGGACGCTTTCTTCTTCCACCTTCACATTAGTCTCGTCCATGCCGCATTGTGTGGCCAAAATGGCCACGGCATTTTCACATAAAGACGACTCTTCGCTGTGGCTACGATGTTCTTCTCTCTCCACACTGCTCTCTCGCTGGGAATTGGAAGTTGAACTCCTTTGGCTCCACTTCAGACGTTCACTGCCCCGTTGTATCGCACTGTCAATTCGAATACTCGACGTAACAAAAGGCTCGTTCTTTCTTCGGCAGTTCACTAACTCATTTTCAACTGATTGTTTGCTGATGGCTTTATCCGCCATCGAAATAACTGGTTTTGTGGGCAGTAAAGCTCCACAATTTGCACTCTCATTACTTTCCCTTGTGTAACTGATGCTGTTGCTTTTGTCGCCATCATATTTCTTAGAATTTAAATGTACAGCAAAATCGAAATGCCTAACTGTGTATGATCCAGTGAGCTGTCGTTTCAGTTTTCTCGAAAGTGATTTGCCGATTTTATGGTGGCCATTCTCAGCAAAAGTGAGAAACGGCGAATCGGAAGTGGGCTTGACAAGTCCAGGCGGGGCCGCATTCGGACTGAAATGGGTCACTTCGGAGACGAGCTGTTGGTTGAGGAATTGTGCGGGCGTTCCTTCGATGAACTGCAGGTCCTCAAACGCCCGGTCCTGTGCGTCTTCCTTGCTCTGTGCTGGGTCACTCTCTATCAACAGATCCTCCACAGAAAATCCGCCTCCCCGTTCGCTTCCTGGGGTATCGTTTTGGTTTGGAGTTTGTCTCGCACTTCTCTTTACCCAAATCCACCGGAATAGCGTATGGTCCTTCTTCGATTGACTTTTTCTTCAGCGGAGGCGGCTCAGCTTCGCCTTCATCAAAACTTTGTGAATGAGGACGACGTCCTTAAATTCATCCATATCTTTAATAATGGGGCATTACATCGAAATAAGGAAGCCGATCGCGATTTAAGCACCATTCCATAAAAACCCAAAAGAAAACATAGAAAATTTATCAAGCTCTTTCAATAAAAGGAATGTATTTAAAGTAAGAAATAAAGCAACCAGTAGCACCCATCCATAACTGAGATTGAGCCAAATTGCAATTGGACTGCCATTTCGAGAATGTTCCGAGGTTTTAAATGAACAAAGAAATGGCAGTAAAAGAAGGCACCTGAGTCAACAACAAATGATTAAAGCATCTGAATGAAAAACAAAACAAAATAAAGCAGAACGAAAAATTCTTTGCAAGGCAATTTTAAGTTTGCTGCTGCTGATGACCCGTCAAATTGAAATAAAGTGAAGGAAAGAGCGGAGAATGCTCCGTCTGTTGGTCGCTGTTGTTATTAACAAAAAGTGATGGGAACTGAAACTTGCGCTGACCCTCATTCGCATAAAGCGACGCAAAAATGGGACTCGGCGTCTGTCTTCCCTCGTTGGCGTAGAGAGGAGAGGGCGAAAACAGAAGCTGCTGATGGCTGGACGACGCCTGGCCAAGCGAGCTGCTTTTCAACGAAGGCATTCGACTTGCTTGACTGCCCTGGTGAAGGTACTGCTTCGTCTTAACGAGAATTTCATCCCAGAAAAGACCTATGACCGCACCTTCAGGAGACACTGCAATTTGGCTGTCAGTTCAGGGATCTGATCGCTAGTGAACACAAAGCTTTGCGGTGTTGACCAGGGGTAGGTCAATGCGCGAAACGCAAAGCGATTTTGAACGCATTCAACATCTGCTGATAGATGAAAAACAAAAAATTGACCAATCCGAGCAGTAATTACCGGACAAATCTTCCAAGTTGAGATACAATCGCTGTTTCGGCGGCACTTCCTGGACAATGACGAGGGCGTAGCGCTTTAAAGAATAACGTTTGAAAGTAGCACTTGTATTCTACAACAAAATACAGTGATGTGAATTCGTGCACTTCGAGAGTTTAATTTGATGACGGAATTGTCCTTTGGAATGGTATGGCACTTGACAAAATACATGGCACCTGAAAAATAAGCACCGTCATTATAAGTGCGGCTCAATAAATGACTTCGCCCACAAACGTCCTTCAACCACTCCTTCCAAAACACCATGCTCTCGACATTGCTAAATGAGAAGATCAAAGTTTGGCCTTGTATCAAGATGGCGAGCGTCTTATTCGAGCGTTTGAATTTAAAACCTAAAATACACTGTAATTGTTCAAAAAATAGAGGCTTAAAGACGACCATATTCGTATCCGATGTAATTCTGCAAATAGAAAAGTTCCAAATGTTCGCCTCTTTCACGACAACCTCCATTTTTGAAAATACCCTGATTTTTTTATTGTTTAAATTCTGCGTGAAGGAATTACTAGCAAAGGAGCCTCGGACAAGCAGCGCCTCTGGCAAACAACATAACGATTTTGCCACTAAAATAAATTTATCAATGCTCATTATGGTATTCTTTCAGGATTTTTCAGACATTTGTTTTTTAAGGGGCCCAATATAGACAGTGTTACTCTCATTCTTTTTTCTTATAACCTACCTTGTCATCGGTAAGAATTTTGAGGCTTGATTCGATTCGAAGCCCATTATCAAACAAAGAAACTTCTTCCTTTCGTCCAAGCCATCTACAAATTCCCATTTGCGGCTTAATGTGATGAAAAATGAATAGAAAAACAATGCAAAAAACATTTAAATATGCAAATAAAAGCAATGTCGAAATGATACAAGCGACAAAGAAAAATAATTTATTTGTTTGAGACAATACGCTAAAGGATAGGCACATTATTTAGCACGTATAATACAACGGCATTATGGGGAAAGGAAACAAACGACAAATGAACTTTTGCCAAATTAGCCTCGAATAGCCTTGAAGACGAAAAACCCGACTAGCGCAACAACCAAAGCAGTTGAGGTAACGATGGAAAAAAGGTTACTGGAATCCCACACGTAGAAAAGGCTTTCTGAAGGTTCAACGGAAGAGCCTTTGGCAATACTTCTAAAAAATTAAATCACTGGTATTCGAGAGAATAAAATAGAACTTTGGAAGTAGGTAATCCTGCCTCAATTGCAAATTCAAATCGTAGCCAAATCGTTTTAACACAGTCCAAACGGTGTCATGGCGGCCTTTTTGTATAAACATTTGATGAAGGTAGCGAAAGCCATCCAAAGTTATGGCGTTGTCCATCACCATGTTAGTATCATAATCGGAGATCAACTTTTTCACATCCTTAACACATATATCAACAACCAAACATTTTGAGGTATCAAGTGCATAGTGATCAAAAAATTAGCTTGAAAAATTTTCAATATTTTTTCGGAGGAGGAAACAACCGGGGGAGGGGGGGGGGTGGAAATAACGATGGGGAAACGAAATGCAGGCAATTGTGAAGTTGGTCCCTCAAAAAAAAGAATTAAAATCCAAAAAAAAACATTTTTAGGGGTTATTTGATGCGCTGAATACGAATTTGATCTTCTTTTGACTTTGTTTCGAACCCCTGACCCGGATTCGAACAAAAAAGTCGAAAATTCCACTTTTTTGGAATTTCATTTTTTAGTCTAAAATAATTTAAATGTTCTTTTTATGGAAGGATTGTTGACTTTTAGTTCATTTTCATGTATTTAAACAAAGGTTTGAACAAAAATGTGAAATCCGAAAATTGAATTTTCAACTTTTTGTTCGAGTTCGGGTCCGGGATTCGGAATTGGTTGAAATGGATACAGGATTTGTGACCAGTGACCCCAAAAACCCTTGGGAGCATGTTTCAATTTTTAAAACAAAAAAATGTTGCGAAAAGTAATGAAGGGAACCAGCCTTAATATTACCAATCCGAGTCTGGGGTTCGAAACAAAGTCAAAAGAAGATCAAATTCGTATTCAGCGCATCAAATAACCCCTAAATTGTTTTTTTTTGGATTTTAATTCTTTTTCTTTGTGGGACCAATAATCTTCACAATTGCCCGAAAATGCACGCAACAATAGGCTCTGACAGGTAAAAATTTGTTAAATATTTAGAAAATTTTTAAAGTTTAGAGTAGGGCGGTGTTGGTAGATACGACAAAAAAATATTTTGATTTTTAAAGAAATTTATTAAACAAACTATTAAAAATTTTCACCCCAATTTCCGTCCCTCTTTTACACCTCCCTCCCTACAACCAATTCGAAGTCCCCCTCATGTATAAAAATCCATATGGACAAAGTTAGAGGAGTTGATTCTCTTACTATCTTAATGTATGTTCCCAAGTCCCAATCCTTGATTAGGCCATGGGAACCCTTTTATAGTCATTCACTTCAATAGCAGCAGATGTGAGAGGCACTCCGAAGGAGACCATTTGGTACTCCTTGAGTTCATCATCGGATAGCAAACCATCGTTATTGGCATCACATAACTGAAATTGAATAACAAATTTTAAAAATTAACAATCAAATCACATATGATTTATTTTACACCTTGAATATTCTTGTGATTGCCTTTTGGCATTTGATAGATAATTCTCTCTTCTCAACAGAAAAAAGAGGTCGGAAAGGATAAATGACCTAAATTCAAAAAAGAAATGAAAAGCAACAGTAAAGAAAATACCGCTTTCTGAGCGTAATAAAAAATTTCTGAGACGTTTTTGATAATTTTCGCAGAGCATTCGACAACAGTTTCAATTTCCAAGTAGTCTTAAAAGAAGAGGAAAAAGTAAGAAAAAAACGTTATCTTCCAACCATTCATTATCGGAGCCATTTTTACAATGTGATCTCCTCCATTCTGATGATCCGATTTATTTGCTACCAAAAGCACAGAACAATTATGGTTGCTTCCGCCAAGTGTTTCTTGGATTAAGGGAAGCCAATAGCTGGTGACCTAATCAATGCATTGCTAAATTGACGAAAATGTTAAATTACCCTTTCCTCGCTTCTTCGATCATCAACTGAATACACCACACAAATGGCATTTGCTTCTCTTATCATTGACCTAAGTTCTTCATCGCTTTGTACCCTTTCTAAACAAACAAATTAAAATAAAAAAATAAAATAAAAGCCGATAAAAGAAAAAATCATAAGCACTATTTTGGCGGTTTTCGGTGCCATCATAGCTCTGTTAATGACCGAATTTTTGTAAAAATTTGGGAGGAATAAAGCAATTAGCGTTTATTTGCTACCTGAATAGTCTGTTATTTGCGTCAAAACGCCATCCTCGCTGAATTCTCTCGGAAATTGGATGGTACCACTTCTTGCTGGAACATGATCAGAAAAACGATCGTATACAAGAACATCAATTAAGCTTGTTTTCCCAACATTGGCTGGAAAATAAATAATAAATTGTTAAATTTTTTTTATTTTTTACAATCTCCGACGAGCAATATTCTGACTTCGGCTTCAGCCGTACTCGCTTCGACATTTTCAAAAAATTGACTTGAAGAAACTTGACAGTTATTAGCGGTCATTGTTCGTTGCTAAATGTGATGAAATGATGCTATGTCAAGCCTGACCTTGATTTTCATATTACGAATGTTAAAAATATTTTATTTGGATTTTGGGACATGGCGGTGCGTAGCGGTAGGGGTCAGTTGCGTCTGAGCCAAGCATAAAACATCATAACTTTTTTCATTGTTGGTAAAATTTTATAAATTTGGCATCATTCGAAAGCTCTACATGTTTAGAAGCTTTTGGTAAGGTATTTCTAAGCGATTGAACAACTTATAAAAAAGTTACAACATGAAAACTACCAAAAAGTCAGAATTTTTGCATATTTTAATTTATAACTTTTTTACATGTCGGTATATTTTTAGGAAGTCGATAGAGCTTGTTAAGAGCTTTCGAATGATACCAACTTTCTTGGATTTGATCAACAAAGAAAAAAGTTATGATGCTCTAAACCTGGCTCAGACGCAACTGGCCCGTTCCGGCGTATAGGTAGGCGCCGCCGTGAAAAATTCAAAAATTAAACAGTTGAAAGTTCTTTCTAGAGTTCGGAGCAGGACCGGATCCTGTGCAGGATTTTGCAGGATCCCAGTCCGCAATCCTGGATTAATCCGGCCCGGCAAAAAATTTTGAATTACAATCCTGCAACAGGATCCGCAAATTTGATTTTTGTGCGGGATCCGGCAAGATCCGCATACATTCTTTGAAAATTTTAAAAGACGGAATACCAAAATTTTTGAATAAATTTATAATAAAATCAATCAAAATCCTATATAATAAAGTTGAGTGTGTGTATGTGTCACTGTTTGAATTAGTGTGGCGTTTTGTTTTGTTTTTGCGTTAAAAATGAATTTTAAAAGAGATGAAAAGAAATTGTTTTGAAAAAGAAGAGAATATAAAGAAAAGAGACGAAAATAAATAGTTAAGAAGAAGAAGAAGACAAAAGAAATAGCACAGAAAAAGAAGGTAAAAGATTTCTCCTTCTAGGATGTAGAGGTTAGAGGGAGGGATGGTGGGAAAATAGTGCACTGTCTGATTGTCTGTCTACGCGGGCAGCGGCGGGTGAGAGGGGCATACAGTGAACAGACGCGTGCTGCTGTGCAGCAGCAGTCTGTTGGACGCGTGCGTGTGTGTGGGAGAAGGAGGGAGTGGGAAAAAAAGAGAGTAAATTGCAATGGAAAAGAAAAGAGAGTAAAAGAAAGGAAAGGGAGAGATAATGGGAAATTTGTCTCGCATCCCTTCCTTATTTATAACCCATCTTTTATTATATAAAATAATTAATAAAATAATGAGCACATTTTTTTGTTTGTTTGAGTGGAAAATCCGGTATATGAAGGTTCTGTTTTTGTGTGTAAGAAAAAATTTGTGGTTTTGCTGTTATTATTATTTTTTGTCTAATTTTTCCTTTTTGTTAATTGATTTCCATTTTGATGTGAAAGCTTTTGTTTTGCTTATGTAAACGATAATGGAGAATTGTTTGATTAAAAAAATACATTAGAATTCGTTTGAATGAAAAAGGTTTGTTACTTAAAAAAGTTTTTTGTACTTTTCCTTGCTTATAATATGAAAAGAATCTGATTTGGTTTTTGATATTTGTTTTGAATAAAAAGCATGTTATGATAGTAATAAAAAATGAAAGAAAAATCCTTTGATGGATAGAAAAAGCAATTTAAATGTACACCAGTGTTTTGATTTATGGGTTATATTTCAATTTCTGGATTCCTTTTAAATAGTTCTGTATTCCGTTGCTGAGGTTGAGTTCCGGTGATTGAAATGTCGGAGAACTGAGTCCCGGTAATTGTGTTGCTGAAGGATTGATGAGATTGAGTCCCAGTGATTGAAATGTTGGTGGATTGAGTCCCGTTGATTGAAATGTTGGTGGGTTGAGTCCCAGTGATTAAATGATGGTGGATTGGCGCAGAAAATTGTGGGGGGGCCGAAGGCCCCAGTACGAGGCCGCGAAGCGGCCGAGCGAGTACCTTTGGCGCAAAAAATTGTTGGGGGGGGGGGGGCCGAAGGCCCCCGTACGAGGCCGCGAAGCGGCCGAGCCCTCCCCAACTGTTCAACATCCCAAGGCACACAAAAAGTTAAAAATGCTAAAGAAATTTGCTGAGGTTGAGTCCCGGCGATTGGAATGTTGGTGGGTTGAGTCCTGTTGATTGGAATGTTGGTGGGTTGCGTCCCAGTGATTGAATGCTGGAGGGTTGAGTCCTGTTGATTGGAATGTTGGTGGATTGAGTCCCACTGATTGAAATGCTGGAGGGTTGAGTCCCACTGATTGAAATGCTGGTGGATTGAGTCCCGGCGATTGGAATGTTGGTGGATTGAGTCCCACTGATTGAAATGCTGGTGGATTGAGTCCCGTTGATTGGAATGTTGGTGGATTGAGTCCCACTGATTGAAATGCTGGAGGGTTGAGTCCCACTGATTGAAATGCTGGTGGATTGAGTCCCGGCGATTGGAATGTTGGTGGATTGAGTCCCACTGATTGAAATGCTGGTGGATTGAGTCCCGTTGATTGGAATGTTGGTGGATTGAGTCCCGTTGATTGGAATGTTGGTGGATTGAGTCCCGTTGATTGAAATGCTGGTGGATTGAGTCCCGTTGATTGGAATGTTGGTGGATTGAGTCCCACTGATTGAAATGCTGGTGGATTGAGTCCCGTTGATTGGAATGTTGGTGGATTGAGTCCCACTGATTGAAATGCTGGAGGGTTGAGTCCCACTGATTGAAATGCTGGTGGATTGAGTCCCGGCGATTGGAATGTTGGTGGATTGAGTCCCACTGATTGAAATGCTGGTGGATTGAGTCCCGGCGATTGGAATGTTGGTGGATTGAGTCCCACTGATTGAAATGCTGGTGGATTGAGTCCCGTTGATTGGAATGTTGGTGGATTGAGTCCCACTGATTGAAATGCTGGAGGGTTGAGTCCCACTGATTGAAATGCTGTGCTATTTTTTGCCTGCTAAAGAGAGACAAAGGCAAAAGCGGCAGGGGAATTGGCAATGTTTTCTTTTTTCCCTTTCCGTTAATCCGTCACAATGAGCAGAAAATAATGGACAGCATTTTTTTACTGCGGTCCCAGCGGTGAAGACGAATCCCTCGCCTTTTCCATTCAATCGGAGTCAATCAAAGCCAAAAACGCAATTCATTCATTCGTTTTGGCAATCAACAGAAGGGACATTGGTGCATTAGCACTAATATTAAATGAATCTCTTAAAACATTTATGCACATAAATGATTTTCTTTTTAATCTAAGCGTAGGATTGGAATGTTGGTGGATTGAGTCCCACTGATTGAAATGCTGGTGGATTGAGTCCCGTTGATTGGAATGTTGGTGGATTGAGTCCCACTGATTGAAATGCTGGAGGGTTGAGTCCTGTTGATTGGAATGTTGGTGGGTTGAGTCCCAGTGATTGAATGCTGGAGGGTTGAGTCCTGTTGATTGGAATGTTGGTGGGTTGAGTCCCACTGATTTGAATTCGGGAGAATTGAGTCCCAATGATTGAAATGCTGGAGGGTTGAGTCCCGTTGATTGGAATGTTGGTGGGTTGAGTCCCAGTGATTAAATGATGGTGGATTGGCGCAGAAAATTGTAGGGGGCCGAAGGCCCCAGTACGAGGCCGCGAAGCGGCCGAGCGAGTACCTTTGGCGCAAAAAATTGTTGGGGGGGGGGGCCGAAGGCCCCCGTACGAGGCCGCGAAGCGGCCGAGCCCTCCCCAACTGTTCAACATCCCAAGGCACACAAAAAGTTAAAAATGCTAAAGAAATTTGCTGAGGTTGAGTCCCAGTGTTTGTAATGCCGGAGATTTGAGTCCCAGAGATTGAAATGCTGGTAGGTTTAGTTTCAGTGATTGGAATGTCATTGAAAGTTGGTGGGTTGAGTCCCAGTGTTTGTAATGCCGGAGATTTGAGTCCCAGAGATTGAAATACTGGTGGGTTTAGTTTCAGTGATTGGAATGTCATTGAAAGTTGGTGGGTTGAGTCCCAATGTTTAGAATGCCGCAGATTTGAGTCCCAGAGATTGGAATGCCGGAGAATTGAGTCCCAGAGATTGAATTGCTGGTGGGTTTAGTTTCAGTGATTGGAATGTCATTGAAAGTTGGTGGGTTGAGTCCCAGTGTTTGTAATGCCGGAGATTTGAGTCCCAGAGATTGAAATGCTGGTGGGTTTAGTTTCAGTGATTGGAATGTCATTGAAAGTTGGTGGGTTGAGTCCCAATGTTTAGAATGCCGCAGATTTGAGTCCCAGAGATTGGAATGCCGGAGAATTGAGTCCCAGAGATTGAAATGCTGGTGGGTTTAGTTTCAGTGATTGGAATGTCATTGAAAGTTGGTGGGTTGAGTCCCAATGTTTAGAATGCCGCAGATTTGAGTCCCAGTGATTGAAATGTTGGTGGATTGAGTCCCGTTGATTGAAATGTTGGTGGGTTGAGTCCCAGTGATTAAATGATGGTGGATTGGCGCAGAAAATTGTGGGGGGGCCGAAGGCCCCAGTACGAGGCCGCGAAGCGGCCGAGCGAGTACCTTTGGCGCAAAAAATTGTTGGGGGGGGGCCGAAGGCCCCCGTACGAGGCCGCGAAGCGGCCGAGCCCTCCCCAACTGTTCAACATCCCAAGGCACACAAAAAGTTAAAAATGCTAAAGAAATTTGCTGAGGTTGAGTCCCAGTGTTTGTAATGCCGGAGATTTGAGTCCCAGTGATTGAAATGCTGGAGGGTTTAGTTTCAGTGATTGGAATGTTATTGAAAGTTGGTGGGTTGAGTCCCAATGTTTAGAATGCCGCAGATTTGAGTCCCAGAGATTGGAATGCCGGAGAATTGAGTCCCAGAGATTGAAATGCTGGTGGGTTTAGTTTCAGTGATTGGAATGTCATTGAAAGTTGGTGGGTTGAGTCCCAATGTTTAGAATGCCGCAGATTTGAGTCCCAGAGATTGGAATGCCGGAGATTTGAGTCCCAGTGTTTGGAATGCCGGAGAATTGAGTCCCAGAGATTGAATTGCTGGTGGGTTGAGTCCCAGAGATTGGAGAAAAGCCAAGAAAATGATGCGAGGGCGCGAAGCGGCCGAGCCAGTCGATTTTATCATTCATAATTCTATAACACAATCGTACTGCCTAGCGGGGGATGCGCCGAAGGCGCTGACCCCGCTAGTAAATTCAATTTTCATCTCAAATTTCACCTAGAATTTGCAAAAAAATTTCCCGGCGGCGCCTATCGACACCACTGGATCGACATTAATCCTGTAGAATTGAGTCAAAAGGTGTGACATTTGGTCATTTTTTGGTCAAAATTATTGACCATTAACAGATTTGATTTCCGGTCTCTTTTTACTGTCTGACCCATTCGAAAAATCTTAGTCGCCCTTTTAATCAGGGTTGCCAGATGAAAATTTTAAAAAGCCTCATTTGGCAGACAAAAAAGCCTCATTTTGGGTCAAAAAGCCTCATTTTTGCACAATTTATTCAAAACACGTATAAAATGTTCAAATGTTATATATGAAAAATCGAAGTTGATTTTTTTGCGGCGCTTTTTCCAAAAAGCTTGGGGAATTGAGGGGCCGGCGGTGCCGATAGGCGCGCCGGAAAAATTTTTATAATTTTTAATGTGATTTGTTAACAGATTTGTCCACAAAATGGCCAAATTTTGAGTAAAATTGAAAAAAAAAGAAAAAGGATTTTTAGGGTCCGGCGGTGCCGATAGGCACCGCCGGAGGGGGAAAATTGAGAATTTTGACCATATTTTTAGTAGATTTTCATTTAAAAAAATCATAATTTTGTGGATTTTCGAAAAAATTGTAATTTTCTGGCTAAATTTGGGTGAGATTTCCGTTTGCTACTCTATTAAAAACCAAAATTCAAATTAAATAATTGCCAAACATTATGTCAATTTAACAAAATTTAAAAGATTCTGAGGATTTTCCCCAAAAGCCTCAAAAATCCTCAAAATTTCTCAAAAAGCCACAAAAATCCTCAAATCATCATTTTCCAAATAAATCCTCATTGACCTATCAAAAAGCCACAAAATGAGGATAAATCCTCAGATCTGGCAACCCTGCTTTTACTGCATCCCGCCAGCCCCTAAAATTTCTTGTCAGGTATTTTTTTTTTGGAAATTTTATTGAAATTTTTGCACTGGTGAAATCTAGGCCCGTTTTAACTCGGTCAAAATGGCCGTGCCCGGGCTTTGATGACAATTGAACGTGCTGCCCGGCCAAAAAGAAATCCGTTTTACCGGGCGGCCGGGGCCAGTGTTTTTTCAAATTTCCTGGCACGGGTGGCCCGGCAAAAGCCCGGCGGGCGCACGGACCCGTCCGGGCTCTACTTTTTACATATTTTTTGGGATGCGCCGAAGAGGCTAACCTGGTAAATACTGCGGTACTTATGCAGTTTAGGCCACATAAAATTTTTTTAAATTATAAAAACGTGTTTCCATGAGTATTCGGGACCACTGATCACGAATATGATATTAATTCGACCAACTTTGAACATCGGACCAGGATCCAGACAAAAGTCGAAAATTCATTATATCCCTGGAAAACAAGTTTCCAGGGGTTTTTAGGGTCGCTGATCACGGATCCGGCATCCCTATCCTCCACGAATTCCGAACCCCGGACCCGAATTCGAACAAAAAGTTGAAAATTCAAATTTAGCTTTTTGGTCTAAAAACGACTTAAAGATCTTTTATTACAAAATTAATAACTTGTAGAATTTTTTAGACCAAAAAAGCGAAATTCATAAAATTTGAATTTTCGACTTTTTGTTCGAATTCGGGTTCGGAATTCGTGGATATGGATGCCGAAGTCGTTATCTGCGAACCTAAAAACCCTGGAAATTTGTTTTTAATCGCAAAAATCTTTAACCCGTAATTACTATGGAGTCCAATTATATGCACATGCATATTTTTTTCCTGGACTGTGGGAGGCCTGAAACGCACGAAAAACATGTTTTTAGCGTGTTTTGAAGCTTCTAGGATGACTTTCCATATGCATGTTTTGCATATTTGTGCATATTTCGCGATTTATGTGCATATTTGCATATTTGTGCATATTTTGGCATTTCGTGCATATTTTATGTGCATATTTGGGCATTTTTCCAAAAAACCTCTAATAGAACGGCCCCCCAACAGACAAATTGGCCTTTTTGACCTCAAAAACCGGAAAATTTTCCAAAAAAATAATTTTTTAGCAAAATTTTCACGAAAAATATTGAATAAATAAATTTTCTCAAAAATGGTTAATTTATGTCAAAAATAAGCAAAAAAAGCAAAATTTCGCTTTTTGGGTTGGTTTTTCGCAAAAAATGAGTAAATTTTTGCTTTATCATGTTTTTTTCTTCTAAAATGATTTTTAATACCACATTTAGCCATTTTTTGAAGATTTTACTTAATATTTAACAAATTTGAAGAAATTTAGAGACATTACACCCTTAATTTGGAAAATTTATATGCATATTTTTCACTTTTTATGTGCATATTTTGCCATTTTTGGTGCATATTTTATGCGCATATTTTGCGATTTTATGTGCATATTTTTGGACTCCCTAGTAATTACTTTGGTTCAAAACTTTGTTTAAATACATGAAAACGAAGTTAAAGTCATTAGTAGGGACGTGAATTTTAGGTTTTATTTTTTTTGCTCAATTGATTTGAAGAAAGGAGCTCAAAAAACGCATCTCTGCATTAAAATTTTTCGATTCTGATGTCATTATCAGGGGACCCACCCGTTTGGGCGCGCGCGTTTGGGCGCTCACGTTTGGGCGCGCTCGTTTGGCGCCAGCATGTTTTTCCACGAAAGCTTTTTTCTTTGGCATCCAAATCCAACAATCTTGGTATCATTCGAAAGCTCTTAACATGCTCTATTAGCCTTACCAAATCGAAAGGATTTTCAAGCATAGAAAAAATTTTATTAAGAAAAAACTTCAAAAATTTCGACTTTTTGCAATTTTCAGTGTATAACTTTTTTGGTAATTGTCTAATCGTGAAGCAGTAGCTTAGAAAAAGCTTCTAAACATGTTAAGCTTTCGAATGATACCAAAAATGTTGGATTTGGATGACATTGAAAAAAGATGGAAAGCTTTCGTGGAAAAACATGTTGGCGCCCAAACGTGAGCGCCCAAACGCAGTGGACCCCATTATCAGTAGGGCTGGGATTTTTATGTTTTAACATATTTTTTTGCGGCTTAGTTATGGCGAGAGAAGCCCAAAAATAACATTTTCTCCGAACAATTTTTGATTTAGAGCGACTTATAAAAACATAAAAACACATATTTTGGCGTTTTGGCACATAAAAACGGGAATCGGTCGTTTTGGCGCCGCCGTTTTGGCGACAGGGTCGTTTTGGCGCCGCCGTTTTGGCGACAGGGTCGTTTTGGCGCCAAAAAATCAGAGACGCAGAAATAAGCGGCAGACAAGCGCCTCTTCAATTTGGTGCAGAATTACATTCCGTGAACCCGAACAATGATAACGATCACAATTACCACATTAACCCAAATCAAAATCATCATATCATTTTGGAATTTCTTCGTGGCGTTTCGCGCAATTATCATATGAACCCATGAATTTTCTTATTTGTCTTCTTTTTGTTTGTTATTGTTAGGGCCCCGACTTTTAGTGACGAAAAAGTGCCAAAAAAGTGAATTTTCACTATTTTAAGTGACAAAACGCCAAAATAGTGATTTTTAGTGACGAAAAATGACGTCCAAATGAAAAATTTTTTACGCGGAAATGCGTTCTTTGAGCTCCTTTCTTCAAAACAATTGAGCAAAAAAAAAGTTTTTCACTAAAAGTCGGGGCCCTAGTTATTGTTATTTACATTTTTATGAAAAGTTTTAATTTTTAAAAATTGAAATCGATCTTGGATTCACAATTTTTTAATTTTGGCTTGGCGCCAAAACGGCAGCGCCAAAACAGCGGCGCCAAAACGGCGGCGCCAAAACGATACAGACTCCATAAAAACATATCGGACCGGGTCAGTTTAGTACGGCCGGTTTAGTAAGGCCGGTTTAGTACGGCCGTTTTAGTACGAGGGGTCGGTTTAGTACGGCAAGCTGTTTTTGTCCATAACTGTTACAAATGTTTTTTTGTCAATTATAAAGAAGGAAAAACTTATAATATCTATTCTCGCAAAGTAAAAGCGTATGTTTTCACGTTTTTTGTTGGTGTCTTTTTAGACGTGATAAATGGGTTTTTCCAATTGCGTACTGCCTTCTCACTTCAAAATGTGAAATGATTTACACACGGATGCTTCAGCAAATTATCCAAAAATGGCCGAATTTTGCACCTGAAACCATATCGTTGGACTTCGAGCAGGCCATGGTTGCTGCTATCCGTACAATGTTGCCAAAATGACCACAATTACCATGCCAATGGCAATGTTAATCCCGATAACATCAATCATTTGCTCGTTGGTGTTTCTCGCAATTATGAAATGCGCCCGTAATTTTTCAATGCTTGTTATTTTTTTGTTGTTGTTAACACATTGATAAATATGTTATGTTATTAATTTTAAAATTTTTTCGGAAAAAATCAGTAGAATCTATTTTGGACAAAAACAGCTTGCCGTACTAAACTGACCCTCGTACTAAACCGACCCCTCGTACTAAACCGGCCGTACTAAACTGACCCGGTCCGTGAATAGGTAAGTGGCCATGGGACCCACGCGTTACGGCGCTGGCGTTTCGGCGCTGGCGTTTCGGCGCCGGTGTTTCGGCGCTGGCGTTTCGGCGCCAGCTCGTTTTTCCACTTAAGCTTATTTCTTTGGCATCCAAATCCAACAATCTTGGTATCATTCGAAAGCTCTTATCATGCTCTATTAGTCTTACAAAAAGCGGATAGATTTTCAAGCCTGTAAAAAATTTTATTAGGAAAAAACTTCAAAAATTTAGACTTTTCGAAATTTTCATGTATAACTTTTTTGGTAATTGTCTAATCGCGAAGCAATCGCTAAGAAAAAGCTTCTAAACATGTTAAGCTTTCGAATGATATCAAAATGTTGGATTTGGATTACATAGAAAAAAGTTATAGACCAAAAACATGCTGGCGCCGAAACGCCAGCGCCGAAACGCCAGCGCCGAAACGCAGTGGACCCGTGGCCATTGCGTTGCGTTGCGCACTGAAGCGGTTCGTTGGTTGGAGTGTGGTGAAGAAGAAGAAGAAGAAGAAATGTGAAGCGGAGGGAAAGACGACCCCTTTTATACGGATCCAATTCTGCTGGAAGGAATTTGGAAAAAAATTGATATAAAAGGGCGGAAAATGCCCAAAATTCTCACTTATTCCATTTCCTTCAATTCACGCCTATTATTTTCGACACGCCTCGCGCCTAATTACTGAGGTGCGCCTTCTTCACCATCGCCCGTTTTCCTCTCACCCCCTCCATTTGCACATCATTAATTTTTTTTTCCCCTTTTACAGTGATCAACAACGCTCTGCCGCGCATTTCAACCTCAACGCACACAGCAAACGCGGATGTCCGGCGCTGGAAGTGGACGCCAAAAGAGGGGCAAGACGGAAGCACCGCGACGCCCAACCAGCCGGTCAACGCAGCAGACTCGTCAGGCCGACACTCAGCAGCAGCAAAGGCGTGCACCAGCAACGCAGGAACAGAGTGTGCTCGCGCCGCAGCCAACTCTTCGCAGATGGGAGGACACGGCAGAATTCTTCTTCGCCCTGGAACGCTTCGTCAACGACACAACGCCGCGCTCCGTGCAGGACCTGGTCAGCGAATTCACCGAACTCAACGCAGCGCCACGACCGGAGCCATCGCCTGAGTTTACACGGTGGGTTTTGGCGTCGTTTTCAATTTGTGCATGTCTAATTTTCCCAATTTTCAATTGCAGGAACTTGGAATGCAACCGCTACCGAGATGTGATCTGCACGGAAATCAACCGGGTGCGACTCCACAGCGGACGCTACATCCACGCCAACTGGATCAGCACGTTCGGCGAGAACCGCTTCATCTGCACTCAAGGCCCGCTCGAGACGACCTGCGACGACTTCTGGACAATGATCGTGCAGGAGAACATCGAAGGCATTGTGATGCTCTGCGACACCATCGAACAAAATCGGATCAAGTGTCATCAGTACTGGCCGACCGCGGACAACAAGGTGGGGTTTGAAATTTTACCCAATTTAACAATTAATCATTTCCCCTTCCCTCCTAGCTCATGCGCTTCGCCAACAACCAGATCATTGTCAAATTCGGGCGCGAACACCACGTGGAAGGCGCGCTCTACAGGACGGACCTCATCGTTGGAGCACCGCAGATGCGACAGGGCCACTTGCGCGTTCAACACTTCCACTGGCGACAATGGCCCGACCGCGGAGTGCCCCACAGCGACCTGGCCCCACTGCGCCTGCTGTACCATGTGATCGGCGTCCCCCGAGCGGTTGTGCACTGTTCAGCTGGTGAGTTAACGGAAACAAAAACATTGAAAAATTAATCATTTTTCCCATTGCAGGCATCGGACGCACTGGAACGCTCGTGGCGGTGTACTTGGCCAACCAAACGCTGCACCTCGGCCAGCCTCTCAACATCTTCGCTCTCATCCGTGACCTCCGGCGCCAACGATCGCAAAGCATACAGACGCTCGACCAGTACCTCTACATTTACTTCGTGATTCTTCGGTGGGTTTTCAAATTTTCATCAAACAGAAATGAAATTTTAATTTTTTCAGTTATGCACAAAACAAGGCGTCAAAGCTGAACATCAACGTGAACGCGCTCAACGCCCTCGTGCAGGCACTGAACTCCACCATGCGACGGGGCTGAGCTGCTGCTGATGTCGCCGGGCCGGCCGATGACGGAGGGATCGTCAGGATGGAATATGATCATTTGCGAATGTATTGCGTTGTCACCGTGTCCATAAACTGTCATAATGCCCCATATTGTAATTGTCAATACCCCCGATCACTTGAAATTGTTTTGTCACCGTGTCCATAAACTGTCATAATGCCCCATATTGTAATTGTCAATACACCCGATCATTTGAATTGTATGTATATGTATTATTGTTGATGTGTGCGCATATATAAACTAATCAAAATGAGAAATTTTCACTTTGTCACTT
The DNA here is from genome assembly GCA_004148225.2 of Heterodera glycines. Taxonomy (NCBI): domain Eukaryota; kingdom Metazoa; phylum Nematoda; class Chromadorea; order Rhabditida; family Heteroderidae; genus Heterodera; species Heterodera glycines. Next base: position 8,446,026 of record CP049708.1, on the reverse strand, counting down.
TTTGGGTGTTTCGGCACTTCTGACTTATATAGAGGGGGGATTTTTAAAAGGATCGAAAAATGACTAATTTGGTATCATTTGAAAGCTCTAGATGAGATATAACGGACAGATTTTCCCACAGCCGTCAATTCGGAGCATAACCAAGACTGGCTTCGGGGGGGGGGGGTGCTAAAGACAAAAATTCGATTTTTAAGGGGTGTATTTTTCTTTTTCAGCCGATTTTTAGGGGTGTATTTTTGCACCCTAAAAATTGACTACTTTACGTTCTTAAGCATTTAGAAAATTTCTTTATATATTTAAATGCCTAAAGCAGCCAAATCAAACGCTGTGTTAAATCGTCACTGGATTTCAAAGTTCCCGGAAGGAACTTATTCAACTGATGGAAAAATTAATCCGGGACTTTACAAATTTTTGCATTTTTTAACACATATTTAGGCTTTTTTTTCGTTTTTAGAAAAATGCAATAAAACCAAAAAATACGCCACTAAGAATCGACCTAAAAAAATTTCAAAAAAATACACCCCTAAGAATCGAGCTAAAATTTTTCAAAATATTCTCCTATGAAATGAAAAAATTTTTCTCAAAAATTTACTTTCTTGCTTTAGGTAACTTAACTACGAGCGGTTGGGCGCCGCTTCGCGGCGCCAACCTCTCTGTTAATAATTTTTTTTAATGGAACTCTCACCTTTCCTCTTTTCTCTTCCCCTCACATTCTTTTTTCTCAGGCTAATAGTGAATTAAAGAGATATTTCATAACACTAACTTTGTTAATATCAAAAATTTATTGCTAACAACGCAGAAATTATTGGCGCCGAAATGGTGTTGATTAATTTATTTTTAATGGTAGAAATCTATAAAAAATTTTAAAAATATTTACAGAAAGAAACATTTAACAAAAGTTTTAAAACAGAAATTTTCACGAATTATTATAAATGGTTTATTTCAAACAAAAATATTCCATAATTTCAAGCGTTAAAAAAACACAAATTAAAAAATTTAACAGAGTTTTTAAAACAAAATAAAATTATTTTTTGACGAAAACTGTTGATAATTCATTTTAACACGAATTATTTTAAAGGATGTGAATATATTATGGATATTCAATTTCTGTTAATTCATAAGTAATTGTTTTATCGTTGTGTCGGACCAGTGCAGACTCGTCATAAGAAGTCAATGTCAAAACTCCAGCTGCAAAGAAATTAAAAGGGATTTATTTAAATTCACGCATGCATTTTTTTAATAAAAATATTATTAACATAGCCTTTTTCAAACCCTCATTAGTGTCCGCATTCACTGCATTCGCTGTAAATTCATCGCCCACTTCAAATTTGATCGAATTGGGAAAAACAAATTGGGTTTTGTTGATACCATCGGTACAAATTGTTCCATCCAATCTTTTTGTAAGATTGTATGCTGTCGGCTTTCGTGCCACGCATAAACGGATACAACCTTGTGTTTTAAAATTATTAAATCAATTTACTATTAGTAAGGATGGAAATTTCAGGCATAAAAATCGCGAAATTGCTACTTTAAATTACAAAAAAATCACTCAATCAAAATTTCTATCAACAAAAAAATTTTGTAGAAATTTTTGAGAAATGTTTCCAATTACTAATAGTTTTTTGTTGGTGTTTTTTTCAAAAAATCCAAAAAATACGTTCCTAGGTATTAAATACAAAACAAAAGTAATAATAAAAAATATTAAAAATCATTGTAGACATCCTAAGCAAAGTGTAAACCTGTTTTTCGTGTTTAACTGTGCATATTAAGTACGTAAAAAATTTAGGATTTTGCCAAAATATCCATCCCTACTAAATAAAGTTTTTTAAAAGGTTTTTCATAAAAAACAAACAATCTTGCTTGTGTTCACAAAAACGAACACAATCTCGTCTTTTCCAAGGCCTTCTTTAACTTTGACATTTTGAAGTTTAATAGTGCATCCCTAAAAAAATTTTTAATGGCTTTTTAATGCTTTTCATACTTCTTTGCCACTCAATAAAAAATTCAAAAAATCCGCCAATATTCCATGCAGTTATTTTTGTTTTGGTTTTTTCTGAAATAACCAAAAAATAACAATGCACTAACATATTAATATTATTTAATTTTTTAATATTATTTTAAATGGCTTTAATTACACAAAATTTTCTCCTTTCCGAATTTTTTAAATTGGTATTGGGCTGAAATCACCGGCGAAGGAAAACTTGTGGCTCAAAAATGTAAAAAAGGCTTTTTCTTCATTGCTCGGTTTCGCTTTTGGAAGCGCTTCAATTAACGCCACAGTTGAACTTTCTTGAGCCCGTAGTTCAAAATCAACACTTCCATAATTATAAGGTGCATAAACTTTCCGGGCTGCAAAAGTTTTGAGCATAAATCTTCTTGCCTTAAGCAAGATCAAGATTTTTATTTCCCAAAATAATTAAACTTTGAAATCAGTGCCAATGTCACGAATCAAACGTTCCATATTTTTTTCACAAAATGTAATGATGAGAAAATCATTTCTGTAGAAAATTAGTTTAATTCATTTTCGTTTTTTTGGTAACCCACCCGTCTGTACCAACGACAGTCCAAACTTTTTTGTCTTGGACCAAACGAACAGCGTCCGCCGTGACAAACGTTAGTTCTATGTCACTAAAAACCATCGTATTATGAGTCTATAAACTTTGTTTTATTAAATTAATAAAATAATTTTTAATAAAAAATAAAAGCTTACACCATTGTTTCTCCAAATTTTATTGCTTGTATCGGAGAACGTTTAGCCTTTTTCAGTGGCGTTTTTTCGGAAGACATTTCAATTATTATTAATTGTCAAAAAAAATATAAAAGAAAATCAAAAAACACCAAAAAAAAAGAATATTTAGGACCATGTTATTTAACTGTTTTTCGTGATGCTAATGCTCCACCCCATCTTCCGACTATTTATGATTGGATGGACTTGTTGGTCGAACAATCTTTCCACAAAACAACTTTTTTTGATAAATAATAAACAAAAACAAATAAAAATAGTTTAATTGTTGTTGAAAATAATAAATAAAAATGTTTTATTTTTTAACTGTTTTTCGTTTACCATTCCCCACCCCACAACCTATTACTTATGATTGTGTGGATGGGCTTGTTGGCCGAACAATCTTTCCCAAAACAACTTTCGGCTAAAAAATAAGTAAAAACAAAAAAAATATTTTATTTGTTATTGAAAATAAATATAAAGGTTTTTAAATTTTTTTCGCTTTGGTTTTGGTTTCAGCCCTATGGCTTACTTACGATACCCGCGGCGAGAACGCACCAAAGCAAAGGGTATCAATGGGCATTAGGGGTTAAATGGTAGATAGAGGGATCATTTATATCCCGCACTACCATACGCTGTACCCCCCTTTACAATACAGCGATTAACTTACCTTTATGTCCAAAAAATTAAAAAAGTTTCGTTGAAAATTTTATAATTAAAAACACTCCAAAAAAAAAAATTTTATTGTCCTTTTTATTTTTTATTTGTTTGGTTTATTTTTTTATTATTTTTCTTTGTTTTTTTATTCTAATGTTTCTTTCCATACAATATTTGTAATTAGTTTTTCATTGTTTTCTTCTGATAATTTTATTTTTATGTTGTCACAAGATCTCGTTCTAGATAACGCGACATATGTTTGGCCATGAGAAAATGGTTCTTCACTATAATCTAATCCAATTTTTTCAAATGTTTGTGATTGGCTTTTGTTTATCGTAAAGGCAAATGCTAATTTAATTGGGAACTGATGTCTTCTTAATAAAAATGGGAACTTTTTTTCTTCTATTAATGTTATTCTTGGTATTAGTGTTTGTTCACCTATTCTGTCGCCACTTTTAATAATACAACTAACTAGCCGCTCTGAGGGCATGCGTGGGGAGCGTGCACTTGCTTGCCCTAGCCCGTCGAGTTGTAGCCAGTAACGGGTGCACAGTCCAGGTTGTTAGTGCAGTAGCAGCTCAGGCGCAGATGCGTGTCTGGATGTTCGTGCAGCAGCAGCTACCGGCACATGCGTGTGGCACCCGTGAGCAGTTGGAATGGGCATGCGTGGCACCCGTGAACAGTTGGAACCCGAAGGCTTGGCGAATGGGCATGCGTGGCACCCGTGAACAGTTGGAACCCGAGGGCTTGGCGAATGGGCATGCGTGGCACCCGTGAACAGTTGGAACCCGAGGGCTTGGGGAATGGGCATGCGTGGCACCCGTGAGCAGTTGGAACCCGAGGGCTTGGCGAATGGGCATGCGTGGCACCCGTGAGCAGTTGGAACCCGAGGGCTTGGCGAATGGGCATGCGTGGCACCCAAATTTTTTGTTCATTTTACGGCTTATTTTTTTAGAGCAATGGTTAGGATTTCAAGATATTCTATTATTGATCCCAGCAATCCACCGGTCGGCCTACCAACATTGGACGAAATAAATTTGAGATGGATTTTTTCAAAAAGTTCTGATGAGATTTTACAATTTTTGGCGCACAACGGACTTATCCAAAACAAAATGAACTGCAAAAATTGTCCCAACGATATGACGCTGTTAAATAATTAATCTTGTTAAATCTAAAAAAATAAAGAATTTAATTGCATGAATGTGTAAATTTTGGTGAAAATTTTTTTCGACAACAGTTGGAACCCGAGGGCTTGGGGAATGGGCATGCGTGGCACCCGTGAGCAGTTGGAACCCGAGGGCTTGGCGAATGGGCATGCGTGGCACCCGTGAGCAGTTGAAACCAGAGGGCTTGGCGAATGGGCATGCGTGGCACCCGTGAGCAGTTGAAACCAGAGGGCTTGGCGAATGGGCATGCGTGGCACCCGTGAGCAGTCGGAACACGAGGGCTTGGCGAATGAGCATGCGTGGCACCCGTGAGCAATGCCAAGAAAAGAAAATTGTCTAATGGCCAGTGGATGTCAAGAAAAGAAAATTGTCTAATGGCCAGCGGAAGCCATGAAAAGAAAAGGCCAGTGGATGGCAATAAAAGAAACATATAAAATGGCCAGTGGATGCCAAGAAAAGAAAATTGTCTAATGGCCAGCGGAAGCTAATAAAAGAAAATTGTCTAATGGCCAGTGGAAGCCAATAAAAGAAAATTGTCAAATGGCCAGTGGATGCCAATAAAAGTAATTATCAAATGGTTACTGGAAGCCAATAAATGAAAATTGTCTAAATGTCCAGTGGAAGCCAATAAAAGAAATATTATACAAAGGCCAGTAGATGACAGACAGACATCGCGTCGACCCACTGTCCCGGGGTAGACACTTTGTCCTTGTGGTGACCAAATGGTCTAAAATAGACAGTCATGCACTTGCCACTGCCCTACACGCACAAAAAACACGGTGTCGACACTTTGTCCCAGCAAGTGTGTAGACACTTTGTCCGTTTTGAGTGTCGACACTTTGTCCGTTTTGACCAAATTTGCGAAAAATGTGCTTTTTACGTCTGCGCCCATCCTTTTTGACTCAAAAAAACACCGCTTCCCGCGAAAATACCGACTTTGCATTTTGCACCCCCCAGCGGCTAAAGGGGGTTCGACCCTTCAGACTTGTCGAATCGGGTCGAACTTTCTTTTAAAATGCTCCCCATGGCGCGGCGCAACTTTCGCCAAGCGACGGCAAGACAGCTACGCTTCAGCGCCAGGCGCTAGACGCCATTCTAGAAAAGTTAGCAAAAACAGGTTAGCATATCTCGGCGCAAAGCGCCCGGCGAGAGACGGCAATTTGTTTTCCCAGCCTTTCAGGGTGCGGGACGCGCGGGGAAAAAAATTCTGACTCTCCAGCATCGCTGGCCCAAAAGATTGCTGTCTATGGCGCAAAGCTGGTCAACAAAAAGACAGCAATCTCGGCGCCAAGTTTTTGCCTAAATCTATTATTTGCAACCTTGTCCCATTGCACAATCCTTTATTAACATTCAAATTACGCAATAACATAATCATCGCACCCTTTTTTAATTTTAATTCATGGTTTGGCATACTTGAACATTTAAACGAATTAAGAATTTCTGGAGTGGAAGCATTATTTTTCCTTTCGTCCGTTTCATCTATGCTTAAATAAACCTTACAGTCCCCTGGAAGTAAATCTAAAATTTCTTCATTATATTTGTCAACAACAGCATTATACGGAGATAAGATTGCGACTTCACTAATAAAATCATAATCCATGTTGTTTAAAATATTGCCAAAAATTTCATCAATTAAATTTCCTTTACTTATACAATTATTTGGAACTTTTATATATCCATTTTCTCCCATTGTTCCATTTCCAATCATGATCAAATCTTCACTGAATTGTTTTTCGTTTATATTTTCTCGCATGTTTTGTGTTAATTTTAATGTTTTAAATAATTTCCACATTGGTGAATTTTTTATTAACAAATCAACACTTCTGACCTTGTGGCAAATTCTTTTATCGGTAGACATTGTCGAAAGTCACCACTTAATATAAAAGTTTTTCCACCAAATGCAAAATCGTTTTTCATTATTTCCTTTAGCTTACGATCAATTATATCAAGAATAAAACGGGATGCCATTGGAGCTAATTTTTTTCCCTGTGTTATCTTTAAGGCCAAAATGATAACCACATTTTGATAGTGGATACAGTATCGGATAAGTCATTGGCTCAACGCATTTATCGAGCGGGTATAAATATTTTAGTTTTATATTGATCTTTGGGTACACCACTATTCTAGCAGGTGTATTTCTTCGTTTGAATCACAAAACACCTCATTTGTTTGTGGCAAATTATAACGTTTTTTATCAAAATTTTCTTTTAAGCTGAAACGTAATCTAATCTCTGGCTTTTTCCTCAGAAAAATGCAGTGCTTTACAATACTGGCACTTAAAAATGAAAGGACTTAACCGATAAAAAGACGCATTTTTTGAGTTGGCGGCTAAATAAAACTCATTGTTTTTTTCATCAAATGCTTTTTTCTTTTTTCGACAAATCTCTACTTTTTTCTTTCATGTTCATGGAATTCTTGTAATTCGGTTCCCGTTAATTCTGTTTTTCTTTTTCGCCAACGCATAACTTTTTTTCGTTTAATTTCACGAAAAGAGTCATATGTTTCAGAACCGGAACTGGATAAACGACTCGTTGATTGAATATTCAATAACTCAGTTGAATTTAACAAATCATTTGTTTCATCCAAGTTTATAATAATTTCATACAATTTAAATAATGATCAAAGATATTATGAAAGAGGTCAATTTCAATAATGATCAAAGATATTATGAAAGAGATCAATTTAAATAATGAAAAAACATTGAAATGATATTATGAAAGAGATCAATAAACTTTCAGCAAAAACAACAACAAAATGTTTTTTCCTTTCTTTATCTAACAGTAAGGAATTCGTGTCAATAAAAAAACTATTTTAAAAAGGTTACAGCACTGAATTAGTATAGTGGAGATTTCGGGATTTTTTTTCACTAAAATTCACGTCCCTAGTCATTAGTACCCTTAATTGGAAAATTCATATCCATATTTCATATTTGTGGTTTTTTATATCCATTTTTACATGCCCGTTATTACGTCCAGCCGTAATTTGTTTTGGTCTTGTATAGTGTATGTCTACTGCTTTATTTTGGAATGGCGCCCTTTGCTTTTCTGCATTTCTCTGCTTTGTGCACTTTCATCCATTTTTCTTTCTCTTCCAACAGTTGTTGTTTTCTCTCAATTCATCTACTCACTCACCAACATTTCGCCTAAGCCGCCTCTTCCATTCTTTTCTCTCCTCACTGTTGTCATTTTCATTGCTTTTTTTAAAATTGATTATTTTACTTCCAAAAGTGATTTTACTTAGGAATTTGCATATTATTTATTCCGAAATTGATGGATCCTGATCCAATTGACGGAGACCAGGTGTACGCAGCTGAGCGCTTGTTGCAGACACGAACTCGAAGGGGCCAACAGGAATTCCTTGTTAAATGGAAAGGATGGAACAGCAAGCATAATACATGGGAGCCGAGGGCCAATATATTGGATGAGCGTCTTATTCAAGAGTTTGAACAGCGTGTGGGCACTCGAGCACCGAAGCGTCGAGCAGTGGGTGCTCCACCGAGTAGTAGCGGTGGAAAGGATCCATTAGCGCTTGCGACTTCGGCTGTTGTGTTTGGTCCGCCACACCCGAAGCGAGGGCGACGCACCAATAAATCACCTAACCGCGCAAAAAAAGACAATATTTCTGGTATAGAGTGATTGAATTAGTTTAACCAGGGATTACCGTTTAGACGTCACTTCTCCCTCAACCTCTATGAGTACCCGTCGTTCAAGTCGTCGTTCATCTGCTGCTAAGGGGTCACGTGAGGGCAGCGTGGCGGGGAAGTCGAAACCTTCGGAAACGGCTATTAGCGACTCAAAGAAGCCGTCGAATTCTTCACCCGAGAAGGCTCAAGAAACAGTAAGAAATGTAAATGTCAAAAAATTTAATTAAAATCGAAGGGAAAAATGGAAGAGGAAAAGAAGCTGGAACCAGTCACCGAAACAGAGCCAGAATTATCAACAGAGGATGAGGAAAAATCAATAGTGGACGAAAAAAAGACCACTCCGGAAAAGAAGCAAGAAGAAGTTGGGCCCGCGGTGGAGCAACCGCTGGAAATTTACGGTAAACTCATTAGATGAAAGAATAAAATTACAGAACTTAAGCATATCAAAAATTAAAGTTATTATTAATTTTCAGTTGAGCACACAGTGAAGACTGAAAAACTTCATGGCATTGTTCAGGAGCAGTCACAGGCAAAGGATTCGGCCAGTTCTGATGCTCCCATTGAGAATGGTCAACAACAAAAAAATGAAGCGACTATAAATGAAGAAGAAATAGTCGATGAAGATGCCTTCATCATTACAAATGAGTCGGACCCCGCTGCAACTCACAAAATCCAAGTCTACACTTTGAGTGACAGCGGAATTCCCAATGAGCAAAAAGCAACGCCTAGCGGAAGTAAAGCTTTGGTATCCGCAAAACCAATGCTGGGTGAAGAAGGGAAAGGGGATGAAATAACGGTGGTCAAGGATGAAGGACAACAGCCGAGCGGAAGCGTGGTGGATACGGTTGGTTCATCAGAGGGAAATGCCCACGTCACAACCAACGGGCAAAACAAGGAGTCGGCAGAAACGGTCGTAGCAACGGTCACACTTGACGAAGAGTAGAATGGACCCGTGGAGAGACAGGTGATTTCATTACGGTTGATGAATTGGAAAGTTAGCATTGAACTGATGCACTACAGATTAGTCAAAATAATAGATTAATTAAAAGATAAAGGCATGAAGATTTTGTTATGTCTTTCTGGTACTGACCGCTGGCGACCGTTTTTGCCGAATTGAGGTGAATTTATTCTTTTATTTAGAAGACTTGGAGTGATCCACAATCAAAACCAAAGAATTCTTCCGAAGCCACCACCGAATTCACCTCGGAAGCATACTTGTACAACGGCTTTTATACTATCACCGACGTAACTGCTAATGATACAACGTTGACATTCATCGAGATTTGATCGGATAACTATGTTTCAACATTTTACAATGCGACAACATATTCCCTCCATAACCTTTGTTAGCCTAATCACTGAGAAAAAGGCCCGTTAAACATGTCTTTTACGTCTAAGTGAAATGTTTCTCAGTGATTGTCAATAATCATTTCCTCAAAAATTTCCCACACTTAATTTTCATGTTTAATTATTTAATTTGTTAAATTAAAAGGAGCATACAAACTGGCCAATTTTTTTTTAAATCGAGCGTAAATCAAGACCCGTGTATACATAAAGTCTTGAATGTTTGTCCGCTCTCTCATTTTGTGGCAATTTGTCAAAGTTAATAGCTTATTAGAATAGCTCCGCAAGAATAATTAAACAACTATTTTGAATTTTTCTTAAAGTTTGCCTTTGTGTTTGTGAAGATGCGGGCCAGAAGTCAATCTGGTATGCTGAAACCTTTGTTGCTTTCTTAATTAGTTCAGGCGTTCGACTTGACCAACTTATGGTCCTCGTTCAGAAGACAATTTTGTTCTGTCAAGGTTATTTGCGACTGTGTGATTAGTGGGATTGAGTGATTTAGATCCGGTTACTGGTCTTTTTGTCAACAATCCCGAACAATACCCTTGTGAGTTGCCCACTGAATGTCGAAATGTTTAACGTTTTCCTAGCGCATGCGTGGGTCCGTGACAATGTTTACGCGGTCCAAGCGGTTTGGGCAATGCATCGGGCGTACCAAAAACGGGCAGAGTTTGACGAAGATTTGGTCAAAGCGCACGAATTGGGTCTCAACTGTGTGAAATGTATGCAGTCGCTGGTGACTTATAACGATAATGTTTCGGGGATGAAATGTTCTGACCTAAGTTGGAATGTATGCTGAGACAGGCCGACAAAGTGGAGTTGTTTAAAAGGCAACAGAAGAAATCGGACTGTCTGCACGCTAAATATTCGGCGAAAAACAAGGCGACTGTTGTTGCTGACAACGACTGGGGACACCTGCAGATTGACGCTGTCTCTCTTTTTCTGCTAACACTTGCGCAAATAACTGCCTCTGGTACGGTTTATTTTTGCAGTTTCTGTTTGCCGGATTTGTCATCGTCTTGATTTCTGTGTTCTTTAGGTTTACAAGTCGTACGCAATTTTGACGAAGTTTTTACTTCCTTTTGGTTCATTAGGATGATTTTACAATTTATAGGTTGCTTTTGTCCAAAATCTTGTTTATTACATTGAAACAGGATATCGAACGCCTGTAAGAACCATTTGTGCCATTACTTTGTGTCTTTTCTAAACTTTTTTGAGGACTTTGGCACTTGGGAACGTGGTGACAAAACCAATCAGGGCATTCGCGAGCTGAACGCAAGCTCAATTGGAATGGCAAAGGCGGCTTTGCAAGCGATTAATGACATTGGCGACCTTTTTGGAGACGGTTCTAATGGTTCTATTGTTCACGTTCTTCCCGATGAAATCCAACAATGCTCAGCAGTACTCTGCAATATGGTTGTTTTCTAAGTTGTACTACGATTCCTTAATGTGTATTTTATTAAGCTTCCGCATGAAAGTTTTTCAAAGGTGGGTCCCAACACCTCGGGCTTCGCTTTAAATTTACGAGTCATCATCGTCTAGAAATTTATGGCGTTGCCTTTTTACCCTTTGTCTATTCCTACCACTTGAAATTCGACTTTAGGAAACGGATGCCGCTTTGCTTTCCGTCATTTCGTTTCCTGCTTTTGCTGTCGATGATTTTTCACTCGCAACTTTGACACGCGAAACAATTCTCGCTACTTTGGGCGGTCGCTACGGTTGCAAGCGATTTCTTCGTGACGGCTATAAAACAGTGCTTGAGGTGATTGCGTTTTGCGCTTAATTTAAATGGCTTCCCCTCAATTTCATGACCCTAATCGACTTCATTACATAAATTGTGAGTTGCAAAAATTTGAAAACATCGAATGCGAATGGCCTTTGTTCTTCTGTTATTTGTATATCGACGCCGTTTATCGGAAAGACGAAAAGGCAGAGAACGCTTTTTGGAAACAGCTTCAAACGGTGGGTGAGGTTTTGTTGCTTTGTCATCAGATTATTAGGCTCGTCTTCTGAGGTATCGTTTCTTTTGGTTAAAGCGTTTTGGTGCCATTGGTTGTGCATCTGTTTGTGTTTTTCGATTTGTCACCTTGTCTCATTACCACCCGAGCCCCCTTTAACTTTATTGAGTTTAATAATTACCTGCTGTTTGTGGCTTCTCAACGCCAATGGCTTTTGTTGTCTGGGGAATTGTTTCTCCCCCTCCGTTTTCTCCCATTGCTGGTGCTTGCTGTTCCCCCATCACATTTTTTCCGCCATCACCTCTCATCGGAGGTGTCTCTCCTCCCCCCTCCGCGAGTTCTGCTTCTCTTCTAATTTGAGGTGTCGCTCCTCCGCTGCCCCCTCCTCCTCCTCCGTCTGCCGGGGGGTTGGTGCCCTGGAATTTGAATCCCCCCATTGAGTAGCTGGTGAGTGCGTAAGCTGGAGGCGCAAAGCCGACGAAGCTGGGAACGTAGCTGTTGAACAGGGGAAACTTGCGGGGCATTTATCATTTGACCGACAAAATCCATTTACATTAGTCGGCCCGCCTCCGTAGAGGGCTTGTAAGGATGAGAGCTGTAAATTAGCACACAGTAACAGAGCAATTATTTGTTGTTGGGTTGAACTGATGCTGTGTTCACACATTGCTTTTTTCACAGCTTATTGTCGCCGATAGCAGAGAACCGCGATTGAATTTTGTACAACTTATTCCAGAGCTTTTTAAAGTGCTTGGAGAGAAAGTTGAAATGGAACGTCAAAAGCATGGGTCACAAGATCGTGTTCCGGGCGGAACAATGTAAGTGAGGCTTCACATTTGGTAATTCCCTCTCTCTCCCGGTGATAAAACCCTCTTATTTTTTAACAATTTAAAAAAGGGTGGAGAATGGGAGGGGGTGGGTTGTTTCTCTCCCTTTCTCTGGCCATTTATAGACTTCCTTTATTTGCCCCTTTCCCTTTCGACAGTCCTTTCCTTTGGGCCCAGTCCCTTTATGTGCTTTGCTGCCTTCTCCACGACCGGTATTTGACTCCGGCTGAATTGGTCTTTCGTTTATTCACTCTTGCGCAAAAACAAACATTTGCAGGACCCTCTTAGCAGGCGATTATTGGCCACTGAGAAACGACCGCCCTGTGAAGTGCAAGGTGAACAGACCGTGGGGAAGTGATTCACTTAATTGAATGAACCGTTAAGTTGTGATTCTCGCTGAAGGACGAAATGTTAAGGAAGAATTGTTGAGAAATGAAATCGAAGTGCAAATGATTAGCGAATTGGAGTCGAAATACGCTGTGCTTCCCGCCTCAGTTTTTGCCAAGATTTTGCAGAGGTTTCTGTTACATTTTTGGTATTGTGATTATTTTTATCGTATACATCTTTTAGAGTTGGTCAATCCACAAAACTAAATCTATCCGGCCGTCCTGCTGACAGAGATGTCCAACTTTTGAGCACATCCCGTCTTTATCATGTTGGGAATAAACTTGTTGCCTTCACACCTCAAGTTAGCATCATTTTTTTGAAAATCATTCCATTCATAGATAAATGGGTCGGATGATCGACTCCCCCCCCCCCTCCCTCAAGAAAGTTATACTTTCTAATAATCGCAAATTATTATTATTTAATCTGTTAACAAATGCAAAATAGATCGACCCATCCCAACCCTTTTTTAACTTATGATTCCATTCAAAGTTTATGGACGTGAGGCGTTCGCATTTGGTGTACGACATTCGTGTGCTAATGGACGAATGGAGTTCTGAACTTTATTACATATACAACAGTTGGAACAGTGTTAGCATCAGCGGACGACCCCTCGTCGTACGTTGTTCTGTTTTTCATTTTGATCTTTTGGCTGGTTAAGGTGTTGATGATTTCAGACAACATGCTCCAAACGGTGAGTATTTTTTTGAGCCTTTTGTGAATGCCCTTAAAAACGGAAGTTTCCTTCGACAGGACACTGTAGTCGAGGACACTTCACGCTCATTCATAACGGACATCACTCAGAAGAGTCAGAAGTCCGCCGTATTGGGAGCCCTTAAGAAAATCAAGAATGGTTACATCGGCGGGGCTCGGTAAGAAGGCATTTTGAAATTTAAAGTTTATAAAAATTAAGTGTTGTGATGGGAAATATTTCGGACTTTTCATCCACCACATCCGTCAGCAAATTGGAATTCCAAGACGGAAGTGTTGAACAGTTGTTCACAACCAACGGAGAAGCTCAGCCAAGAAGCCTTCCTCGTGAAACCCCTTATGAATCAGGTGCAAAACAGCGATTGCAACTGATTTAATTATTATATGTCAAATAAGGGACCCCTCGAGGAACTTTGAGACGGTCGGATTCAGTGAGAGGACGTTGGTTCAAACAGTTTAACACTGTACAAGCGGCTTCCATGCGGTATTATTATAAGATACCGGTCGGCATGGGGATCCGGCCGGGACTCCTGGTCCCGGTTTTATTTGGAACAAGCACTGGGATTCCGTCCCGTTTTTTTCCAAATCCCGGCCTTCCAAAAACCCGGTCTCTGTTTATTATCATAACAGGTTGATTTTGGTATTTATTGCGTTTTTTAGCCATCGTTCGATTGTTTTGGACAGCAATGATGCTGGTTGTTTGTTCATATTTAGCCCTTCGATATTTCCGCTTTAGACTTGCTGAAACTACGCTTGGCCAATGCGACAGTGAAAAAAATAATGGAGCCGACTGTGGAGGAGGAAGAAGCGGTTGGTTTATCATAAGTGAAATGGGGTTGGATTCGGCCGGGTTGAGTCGACCTCCCCGAACGGGTGGAACTTGTCGGGTTCAGTCCCCCCTTCCTCCGTGATCGTTCGTTTCACTATCATTCTTACAATCAGCCTCAGCATACTCATCTCCTCTCTTCTTACCACACCGACTCCATCGGGGAGAACAGCAAGGAAAGGTCTGAACTGACCGATGATTGACGGAATCGGAACCAACTTACGACAGATTGCAACACAGTCAATTGGAAGAGATGGAAGTTGCGGACCTTATCACAATGCTAGCCGAAACTACACTGCTAGATGAACAAGCGAGCATAATTCATTTTCTGTGGTTGAAACTCGGCCCTAACTTCGACACGAAGTTGGCCAACATCGGCGGAGTTACGGTTCGCATACTCATTGAGGAGGTGTACATCAAAGCATGCGAATCGCGCGATTGGTCCTGGGCTCGTCTTACGGCCGGACTGCTTAAAAAACAGTTGGACGAGTTGGAAAAAGCAGGTGGGAAATTTGCTAATGGCAGCGAATGTTGATTAATCCGTCGGCAGAATTGTCGGCAATTTATTTCTATAAAACATAAAGACTCCAATGGATTACTATCGTTTGATCAAAGAGTTTAAGTGACTCATTTGCTGGTTCGTCAGAAGCAAATAACCGTCGGAATGCCATCCAAAAATGAAGAAGCGATAACAATTCCAAAAAACAAGGAAGAGCTGTTGCAAATTTTCACCCGTTGTTACAGCGAAGGTCTGACAAACTCTTAAAATTTCTTTGCATATCTTTTCATTCTCACAGATCCGAATTCGTTTATTCTGGCTCAGGTCCCTTTCATGTGTTTCAATCACTGAGTTTTGTTTTGCTCCTTCCGTTTTCAGGAGTTGATTGTCTCACTCGGTTCGTTGGTCCGCACTGATCCGCGATTGTTTGTCGAAATGTTCCGTTTGCGTATCGGTCTGATAATTCAGGTTCATGACTGAATAAAATTGCGCGTTTGGCATTGTTGTGTTAAATCGCTTTTTGATCTTTCAGGTGCTAGCGAGTGAACTCGCCAGGTTAAGGAATCTCAACGCTGAAGCTGCCAGCCAACATTTGCTCTCGGTCAGCCCATTTGAACTCAAATCCATGCTCCTTTCGCTGTTGAGTGGGCGGCTGCTTGAAGAATCGGCTGGGCCCGGAACGGAAAACGAATTCGGCGTCAAAGGGTTGCGAACGGGAATTGGCAGCTTCAGAAAACAAATTGAGGAGAGAAAAGTGCGATTAAAGCTGATGTATATAGAGCAGTCACTTTTTGATAATTAAGTCGATGCGCGAAAGGGCAAAGTCAATGCGTGCCAGACTGAGAAGCAGCGAAAATTTGGTCGGCAAGAAAATGGCTTCTTCGTCCGCCTCAAAGTTGTCGTTTGCCTCTTTGACTGCTCCCACAGTGGCAAACGCCGAAGAAAGTCCGTCGGACAGTGAAGATTCGTTGGCCGGTGAAGAGTTTCAGTTCGGCATTTGGCTCAGACACCGACGCATCGACGGAGCACTGAACAGAGTGCCGTCCAATTTTTATGCGGTTGTCCTTGCACAGACAGCGGATTTATTTCTCAATGGAACAACTTTAGAATCTCTGGGATACCGTCCGAATGTTTCCACATGGAATTTCGATTGATGGGATTGTTCTCAGTTATGGACTGACCCAAGAAATGACCCGAAACGAAATAAAATTTGCATTACAGGTAAACACAACAATGAAAAAACACTTAAAAATAATATTCATTGTCAGGTCGAACAAGTATTGAACCAGGTGGGATGGATGTTTTATGAATACTGACCAATTTATGGGTACCATTTGTTGACTTTTGAAGATTGCTGAGCCAGAATACCGAGAACTGATTGTCGAAGTGCTGACTCTGCTGGGCAAGTTGAGGCTTCTGCTGATGGCCGACCCTCAAATCCCCGACGGTCGTCCGTTTGAAGTCGAATACGTGCTACAGCATGCAAATCGGGTCTTTGTGGAGCACAATGTACAATTTCATTTGCTTCAGTAACCACTTTTTGCCCACTGGTCATTTTAATGTTTAGTTCAAAAATCAATCACTTTAGGCAGAAATGGGCACAATTGTGTTAGAGTGCTGTGGCAGTGGGATCGGATGTGACGGTGCCCGTGGAATTTGCAGGCATTTTTACGACACAGCACCGGCAGGCGAATTTGGCACCGTTCATTATATAATTCGTGCTGCGATGGATATTTTCGCCCCTTCCTAGTCACACTGCTTGTTTCATAGATTTATTCTGTTTTCGTAAACAAATTGCATCTTTAGCCGATAAACATTTACTATTGAGTCAATCAATTTTCGAACTTTATTTGGTAATAAAATCCACAAAAGACAAAAGTGGTTCGTCGTTTTGTTTCACTTAGCACATTCATTGATGAGTGTTTTTCTGAACTCCGTCAGAAGGCTGTCCGTCATCAGTTCAGCCATGAAATTTCTTAGGTTTTTTTTCTTTCTTGGTACAATTGGCACATTGTTTTGTTCAGACAACAAGAAGCGATTGACATCGACCGGGAGCTGTTCACCTCGTGCGGTTTCAGCGTGGACCAACTGATGGAATTGGCTGGGTTGGCCTGTGCCCAGGCAATCGGTGAAACGTTCGAAAAGGGTACCTTGACCGATAAATTAAATTTACTTGGTCACCTAAAAAGTGCCTTTCCTTTTTTCAGGGAACGTTCTCATTTTGTCAGGGCCTGGGAATAATGGCGGCGATGGACTCGTTTGTGCGAGACACTTGAAGCATTTTGTTCGTTTTTATGTTATTTGTTAGGGCATTTCTTTTTTGGGCAATGGTAATGAAAATGTTAATCAAAGATGGACGGAGAATTAATTTCCCATTTGAAAGGGTTAATTTTAAGAAATTTAAGGGATTTTCGCCTTCGATTCTCTGTCCAAAACCATCACAAAATGATCTGATGCAACGATTGATGGTCAATGCTTTTGATAAATGACGAATCAGGGCTGCACGAAAACAATTTTTTAAGAAAATGAAACGAAAAATAATAATTTTTCACGAAAAAAACGAACTAAAAATTTACTAAAACGAAAAGATTTCGTGCAGCTCTGGTGACGACGAACTGATGTAAAATTATTTCAGCTTCAATTGGAATGCCTCGGCATTCCCTTCGTCGAATCATTCCCTGACCCCAATTCTATTGAGAAGTTCAACTTCCTCGTTGACGCAATCTTCGGTTTTAGCTTTCGTCCCCCAATTCGGGAGCCATTCAACAAAATTTTGAAGCAAATGGAAAGTGTCCAAAATCGTGTCCCAATTGTGTCAATTGATATTCCTTCGGGTAAATTTGAACAACCGACGGATTTGTTTTTAATAAAAGGTCAACCCAAAGGTTGGGACGTGGAGAAAGGGCCCCCGGATGAAAAGAGCGGTTTGCCCATTCTGAGCCCTTTGGCACTCATTTCACTGACTGCCCCGAAACAATGCGCACAATTTTTTAAAGGAGAATATCATTTTTTGGGAGGCCGTTTTGTGCCACCTGCGTAAACTTTTAACAATTTTTTCTTGTGAAATTGAACATTTAAGCTTGGTACAGAAATTCGGACTTGAAAATATGCCACCATATGAAGGATCTTCCCAATTTATGCGTCTTAATTGTTAAATAAATTGATTATATATTTTTATTCTAATGCAGATAAAAATTGTAATTAATCAATAAAATGAATAACAACAATCAATGCTTATATCTCATCATTTCATTCTTAACAGCATTGTTCATAATAAAAAAGAATAGAATTAATGGCTGACGAAATTAGAATTTTAGCGAAATGACCGCTGAAATTCAGCAGCGTCATTACCCTCACTTCTGTAATTTTGATGATCTTCTTCACCAGCTGAACGTCATAACCAAAGAAAGTTTAGAACCCTCTGAAGCAGTGCAAGTGAGGTATTTTGGTGAGTATTTATTGTTCGTATCAACAAATGCATTTTAGGAAGGCCCATTTAAAACAGCACCCGCTGAAGGCCCCTCTTTTTGCTGTGCTATGTGAGATTAAGGACAAAACATGTGAGCAAAAAGCGAAATGGCAGTTAATTGCCAAAATGATAATTAATAGTTTAATTATCCATGTTTGTTGTTCATTCGTTAGCTCCTTCAATGCGAAGTTTGCCAGAAGAACAAAACGATGACAACAAAGGTCTGCTGCTGACGAATTGTCCTTCGCTCGTTGTCACTACTCACTTTTAGACCCCCAACTGATTCGACTTGACAATATGTTACAGGCGGAGAAAGTTGCGGGGCCCGACCCGGTTGACATTGCGGACACTGCCGGAGACCAGGCGGACTATAAGCAGAAGTTGCTGCAAATCCGTCAAACGTACAATGACGAATTACGCAAATACGAGGAGGTGACTAAAAAAGCTCTGGTCTTAAAAATTCATTTCAATTTGGCTCTTGTCGTTTAACATGTCAAGGCTTGCAACGAGTTTACGCAACATGTCATCTCACTGTTGCGGGACATGGCCACGGTTCGACCGATAAACAATGATGAAGTAAGAAACAGCTCAATTCCTGACCCAATTGCCTTTCCATTTTCGATGCACCGAATGGTTGGGATCATCCAAAAGAAATTCTCCACCATCCAAGTTCAGCTGAAGCAAAGTACTTGCGAAAATGTGATGGTGCTTCGGTCGCGTTTTCTTGACGCGAGGTAATTCCATTGTTAAGTTTTTGAATTTAAATGGACAACATTGCAGAAGAAAGCGTCGGAACTTCAGCAAACAGGCGACGGAAGTGCTCAATGAATACTTTTACTCCCACCTGAGCAACCCCTACCCAAGCGAAGAAGTCAAGGAGGAATTGGCACGGAAATGCCAAATCACCGTGTCGCAGGTGTCCAATTGGTTCGGCAACAAACGCATTCGCTATAAAAAGAACATCGCCAAGGCACAGGAGGAGGCGAGCATGTACGCGCAGAAGAAGGCACAGCGTAAGTGGCCTCGAAAAGGCGGATTAAAATACATTGCGGTGAAACAACACTATGTCCCGGCTAATTAGCTGCGGCTCAGCTAACATTTCAATGTATTGCAAGACTATATGCAACCACATGTCGCGAAAAAAACCATAAAAAATATTGATAAATTTAGTTGAATAGCCCATTATTTGTTTCTCAACCCAATCTGTCTTTCTTTTCAGTGACCCTTTTGCTTATTGTCGATGTTTAAAAACGAAGCAGTGGCGTTAAATTTTAAAAAAGAACAATGTCGTGACTTTGTCATTAATTTCTCACATTTCACTTCTTCAGCTTCTCCCTACGGCGTTTTGTCCGGCACTTCCGCTGGGGCCGTTGCCGTAGCGGCCAATTCGATGCTGAGTCCGTACGCGAGTATGCTCCACGCCGGCCAGAATGATCTGCAGCACCAAGTGATCGCCAGTGGGTTCGACTTGGCATCTTCTGGGTACAACCCGCAGTTAGTAAGTTTCCCGGATTTGGCCGAAGTTGGGACTTTATTGTCAACATTGGCAAATTTCAGTTTCAAATGGGTTACCTCCCATCACAACAGACGTCGACTTCGTCACCAAGACAATGACGAAGAATGTAACTGAAAGCAATAAACTCGAAGTTTCAATGAACACATAAAATGACCACATGCAGTTTTAATGCCATTTTAAATCGTCGTAAAGAGGGGGCGGAGGAGAATTCGCTTCTTTTTCTTTACATTTAACAAAAACTGATAAAAGTTTAAAAGGAAGGGGAAGAATTTTTTTCAAAAATTGTAGCAACTATTCTTACAATTAACTAATTCACTTAGATTTCTAAAAATTCTCCTCGGCGGCTCAATTTTTAATGTGCTAAAAAAGACCAATCAATTAATAAACAAAAATACATTTTTAATTCATAAAAGCACCTTAGAGCTTACCTATTTTGCTTTTTTGTTTCTTGAATATTTGATAATTTCTTCGCAGTTTTAAAATTTTTTGTATTTAGACGACCATTTCGAAATTTCTCTTGTCCATTACTTGCCTATTCTTATTATTTTCTTATTCACTATAAATACACAGATAACCTTTCATGGGCGGGAATTCGAGTGTGCCGGAATCGATGGCGAAGAAAGTTGACGAAAACCAAATCAGGAAGGAAGTGAGTAAGCAGCGCAGCAGCGGCTTGCCGATCCCTCCCCCCCCCCCTCCGAAATTTAAATTTGAAAAGGACAACAGTTGAATGTGTTTTGATTTTAATAAAATAAAAAAAATTTCCGGTCGCCAGAACCGTGTTAAGACTTTTGCGGCCTGCTGAAAATCGGACATTTGCGGGCCCGACAAATGCGGTTGGACATTTGCGCCTTGGACATTTTCGGTCAATTTCTTAAGGGCCGTTTTTGAATATTTGCGGCCCGACATTTGCGGCCTGCTGGGAATCGGACATTTTCGGACAACGGAACGCCAAATTATCACTTTATTCCAAAAACGATATTTGCTGCCCGACTTTTTCGACCCCAACCAAAATAGGGTTCATTTATCGAAAATCCCTTTTCCTCTTAAAATTTACGCCGAACTTTATTCAATTTTTCAAAAATTGATGTCAAAACCCCACCAGAGCTTGAAAGTTGCTAGTCAGTCTACCAACTCTTGCAGCGGCCAGTTGATACTGTAGAGATCTGAGATTTCCTAATGATGTTCATACATCTTTCTCCATCATTTTGGGAGTTGTTTCGTTGATATTCTTTTCCTCCTCTTCGTTGCTTCCAGTTGGATGGGGGTTAGGATTTTTTTTAGAAGACTTGAATCGGCTTATTAGAAAAAGCATGAAAATCGGTTAAATTGGATGGAAAATAATTTTCCGAGGTTTATATCTTTTTGGGGTCGAAAAAGTTGAGCCGCAAATGTCCAGACCGCAAATGTCATACAACCGCCAGAACAATGATGCCGAATAAATCCGTCGCATTACGCGTCCATTCCCGCTTTATTTCCAAATGAAAGCGTTAAAAATGGAAAAAATGTATTTAGACGTTTCAAAAACCGGGTTTTGGCATTTCCGCAACTGAGACCTATTTTTTCGTGCTTAAGACGAATCAATTGATATATGATTTAACCCTTTTCTAAGTAGGGAAAAATGGATTTGAAAAATAGTTTTCGATTTTTATTCGGGTACGGGGTTCGGAATTTACTCACTTACAGCGACCCCGAAAAGTTGATACTTTTGGTTCAGATCAGTGAGTGTCCCGTGGTTGTTTATACAAAGTCGGGTTGCGGCTACTGCAAATTGGCTAAGGAACTGTTGGAACAGGAGAGAATTCGCTTCTGTGAGCACGATTTAGAGACGAAGGAACAGCAAGAGCCGGACAAAGCACAGGCAAATCGGGGAAGGACGGCACGGCGCATGGAATTTGACTCGCCCGCCGAATTATCAAAAATTAGTTGATTTGAGTAAAGGTTGGGCAAAATGGTAGACCTGCTGCTGGGAGTGAATCGAACTCTCGGCTTCCCACCCAATGCTCTTACCGTATGAGCTACCAGGCCATCCCATTCGCCCTTCCCTTTTAGGATCTTTTACCCACTTTTAAGCGTTTTAACCGTACGTTGGCTCGTTCCTTACATTTGTTAATTATATTTTGTCATTGTATAGAATCCCAATTTGAAAACAAAAAATAATGGGGGCGATAAAATGCAGTATTAACGGAATCAGCCTTTCATATTCATTCTGCTTGGATACTTTTTGAAACAGCCATCTCATAATCAATATGTAAAGAGCTTCATTTAAATACTTTTCCACTTTTATTTAATAACAAAAAAAATTTAAATAAAAATTTTAAAGGTATTTTTTAATTCAAAATGACCCTGTATTGTGTAAAATATTTAAATTACACACAACTTATCATAGTTTTTTTCATAAAAAAAACATTTTGTCGTTCATTAGTCTGGCAGAGTTTTTGTTTGTCTTTTGAGGTCCCGGTTCAAACCCTTTGTCTGTGAATGTTTCGGATTTAGAGTTATGTGAACGGCTTGGTCTATGTGTCCAGGCACAGATTGGTGCCGCAAGTATTCATTTGTGGCAAATTCATCGGCGGTAGATTTATCAGGGAGAAACAAATGATCAATTTAGTTATTTTCAGGTTATACGGAATTGACAATGCTTAAGGAGTCCAATTTGCTCAGAGAAGAGATTTCACGATGTTCGGACGAATGATAGCAATTGGAAGGAAAAAAACTCACGTTCATCAAAATTAGATCAATTTTTTTTTTGAGAAGAAAATGTATCTGATCAGTGCCTGTTTGCCATACTTTCGCATGCCTTTGTTTTTGGCATTCCTCCGCTTTTCCATCAGCCGACCCGTGCCCAGTGGACGCGTGCCGTGCGCTTTCCGATGCGTGCCATGAATAATCTCTTCCCTATGCCTCTGTCTCTCTCTTCGCCGTTAATGTCGTCTTCCCCCACCATTCGCTTGCGCTTTCCGTTTCTGTTCATTTGATCGTTTGGTACAGTATGTGGAAAATGTTCACCGGGAGAGAAGGTCGTACCACAAAGGGTCGTAGTTCCACGAATCGGTGTGCCGCTGCTTCACTTTGTAAATGCGCGCAGCGAAACCACGGGGCAATTCGAAAGGGTCGGAGATGGGCACTGCAAATGGCATATAGTCGAACGAGGGGGGGGGGGGGATTACACGCAAATAACACAACCAATAACTAAATTTCGGATCCTAAAATAGCGCTGGGGGGAGGGGAGGTGCAAGCGTTGGTTGCGTTTGCATCGTCCCCCCCCCATCCCCATTTCTCTCTATCCTTTTTCGTTTTTTAAAGAATTTTGTCGCTTTAAATCATAACTCTTGGCACCGGACGACTGCTTACAATTAGACAAATTTAGGTTTGACGAAGGAATCACTGAATGAACCGACCTTTCCTCTCTGAGGGATTTATTCCCAAAGGCATTGGAGCTGTTCCCATCCAAAAAAACACAGTCACAAAGAATATTTTGAAAATGTTTTCCAAAACATTTCTCATTTTCGGGCCTCTGTTAAGTTTCTCGAATTACTTTAGAATGAATAGTTGCTAAGTGAATGGGTGGCAAAGGTGCCGAAAGAGTCGGTTGTTTTATCAAATTGCCGGGTGAAATGCCAAACCCAAAGGCCTGTGGTCGGAGTTGAATATTTAATTAGAAAGAGTATTGACAGAATTAGTGGGCTATTTCCACGTATTCTCCGCGAATTAGCTGTGCATTTTAATCAAATTTATTTAATATAATTATTCAATTTAATAAGTGGTCACATAATACGGTCCTTTGGTCGTCCGCCCTAACAATTACTTTTATTATTACCAAAGGAATTCTCCCGGGCTTTGTTCGTCCCTCAAAAATGGCATTGCTAATTACCACAGTTTCATTTGTAATTCTCTTGTCGTCGGTGTTGAGTGCAAAAGGTGATTTCTTCTGCTGATGACCACAGTTCTGCTGATGTTGACGATATCGATGGTCCGTCCTTTTACGGTCGCATTTTCCGCACTTTTCCCTTAGGCGCGTTTTCGGAGAAAAGTGCGGTTGTTGTGGGGGGGGGGGGCGTTTACCATCGAATGGGTCACTGGCGAAGGGTTAAGTGAAAAGGAATTACTGAAAAGGTGTCGCCGACCTCAGCTGACTAATGGCTGTTTGTTTTGTCCCTTGCCTAGGTACGCCAACTCTAAGCTGATGGTCATTAGCGGCGTTAGGAACGAATGGCTCAGAAAACGGTGCCGCAGGGAGACAATGTTCGCCGAGTGATGCAACTGCTGAGTTCTGTGAACACTTCTAAGTGCTTGCTTAGACCCGTCGAATTCATTTACTTCCACGACAAATGGTGGAACGCCACACTTAACAAATTGACCTCCTTTTTATTAGCATTTTTTTGTTTAACTTTATTGTAATTTATTTATGTTCAAAGCATTCGATCATTTGGATGGGCTGATGAGTGTTTTCATTTTATCCCAGCAGCCCCATTCTCCAAAGTTGCAACTTCGTCTCCATGGCATTGTTTCGGAATGGCCTGCCCGTCCCTCTTTTCCCGAAGCCCTTAACAAAATTGAATTCCAAAGCATTCTTTCTCCAGCTACCATCATCGGAATGGTCGCCGGGTCGAACTCGGTGTCCCTCTTGCCAAAGCCGATCATCGGAATGCCGGTTCCCTTGATGAATTGGTCTGAATAGACCCCCCCCCCCTGTTACTGTGTTCTGCAATTGCCAATTACCGTATTCGACTTCGCTTCGTTTCCCCATCTTTTCAAAGTTGTCCTTCTCAATCGACGCTGTTTAGAGAATTTTTTAAAAATTAACTTACCAAAAATCGTTCGGTCGATAAGCTCAAAGGTATCACCGCCAAACATTCACTAAATAGCAGAAAAAGTGGGAGAGTGCCGAGTTTGAACTTCATCAAAGCTTCGCGACGGAAACTGAATGTTTTCATTCGACAATTTGTCCTCAATTTTTTAAAGGGTGAAGTCACACATAAATTTACACGTCCTTTCCCTCGGCACGGGTTCAATCGACCGTAAAAAAAGCGGACAAAAAGGGCGGAAACTGATGAATGGACGAGAGGATGAGCAGAAAACAGTGGGCAATGAAAAAGGCAATTGCCACGAAAGGCATTCATTCCGGGATGATTGATTAACAATTAGCGTACATAAGACAGAAAGGCGAGTCGGTCTTTCATATCCGAGACAAATTGATTCAGCGTCTTGGGGACGGAAAATTGAACACTGAGAGATTGGACAACAGAATTTATTTTTGGAAATATTATTATATACTGTACATTAAGTAACCAAAAATAATTGATTGAAGAGATTACTACAGGGTTCGAATTCGTTTTTGAATGGCAAGGACGGCCTGGAAATTTGACCCTCTCACTTGAAAAGTTGAAAGTATCCTTGAATTCAAGATGTACTTGAAAATGAGCATTCGAAAGAAAAGAAATTCAAAAGTTTACATTTAATTTTAAATAAATTTTATTATAACAAAATGCTCGTCGCCAATTGTCTAAAAATCGCAAAAACCTGCCTTTTTTGATGTATATCATTAACAAATTACACTCTAATTTCAAATTTTTCGTCGACGGCGCCTATCGGCACTGCTGGACCCCCCTGTATCGGCACATATGACCAAGTTTCTAAATGTCCTTGAATTTAATGGAATTTTCCCCTTATGTCCTTGGAAACCGGTATACCCGTCCTTGGAAAGGGAGTCCGATCCGAACCCTGGATTACTATCAATTAACGTTTGATGTAAGGATTAATTTTTACTCACGAATCAACAATAACTTAACAAAATCCTCGGATTTTCCATAATAAGAGGAACATGGAGGGAAGAGGAACAAAAACAGCAGAAGGGGAAGAGGAACATGAAGGAAAGAGTAACAAGAGGAGAAGAGGAAGGGAAGGGAAAGAGGAAAGGGAAGAAGAAACGGGAATTTTTTCTTGCCCTACAAAAAAAAAATTATTTATCATCAATGTTTTGAACCCATAATTTCTTAACAGCAAATTAGGGGGAATTTTCGGAAAAAAATTTGTAAAAAAGTCTTTCTTCTAAATTTTGATTTTTTTTTTTTGCGTGGATCGTAATACATATTTATGAGGAGGGTATTGGTAAAAATTTCAGCTCGGTTGGGCATGAAAAGTTGGCGAAGTGGCTGAAAAATTCTTGAACCCATAATTACTTAACAGACTGTATATCAGATTTAAAAAATGTTCCTACATATATCATTTGTTGGTTGCACGATAAGCACAACAGCGGCACTAATTGTTAGTGCAAAATCCAATGCTGACAGAGAAAGTCGAGGTCAAAAAATCACAAATAACAAGCCGGACAATCAAATCTTTCCTTTGAAAAAGTCATTGCTTGCCTTTTATTGGAAAAATTGGCCTTTTTTGGTCTGTTAACAAATCAGTTTTCCGCCGGACCCCCTCCCCTCGCCCGTTCACCAGAAGTTTTATGGAAAAACTGCACCCGCAAAAAATTGTTAAATTCGACAATCGGAGGCGAAAAAATAATACATTATTGATCGAATAATTTTAAAAATAACTAATTTGGAGGCAGTTTCGCAAAACAAAATCTGTTCTGATTTTGAAAAATTGTCGATCCGAGCCCTGGGTTTAACGACTTTTTAAAATTTTCATTTTTTTCGAAAATGGGGGATCAATTCAATTTATTTCGGAACACAGATGGAAATAAAGCGATAATACACAGCAAATGATATATGCATACAAATGTACAATACATCAATAAATACAGATCACGATTATGAGACATCTTCTTTATCTTTGCATCTTCTGACAGGTCGCTCGCTCTTCAGGTTTCGTCCATCCATCCGCCGGTCGTTGTTGCATCTTCTCACATGTAGGCGCTCTGATCCGGGGACTTCTCCTGCTGCAAAAACAAAAGATTAGTGATGCGTTTGCTCCCGTGTCCCCCTTAAACCAACCGCTGGTGGCTCGTACGCGGGCGAGGCTCCCATGTAGGCGCTCGCGACTCCTGACGATGGAGAGGCTTCCGCGGCGCCGGACGACGGTGCAGGCTCGGCGGGGCCGGATCCCATGTAGGCGCTCATGTCGCTCATGATGAAGTGATGAGTTGTCGCGACGAAATGTGTAGACGAGCTTGGCGCGCACTGGTGTTGATGTTGCGTTGAGTTGAAGGCTGGCTGGCACTGGTGAAAAGTGAAGAAAACCGTCGCCTTTTATACACTTTTTTTTGCTGCATGAATTTTTGCACCCGAATTTTGTATATAAGGAGGTGGATTTTGCACATTCTCCTCACTCAGCAGCAGCAACACTTCAAGCAACGCTCTCAACGATCACACATCAAGCACCCACAAAGCCAGCCCGACAACAGCGACAACAACAGCAATGGCGCAACTTCCACCAGAGGACGTCGCAACAATGCCCACGCAGAAGGTCGTCTTCAACGCCCCGTTCGACAACAAGGCCACCTACTACATGCGGGTGCGTTTGGCGTGGTGCACGTGGCATGCGGAATAACCCCTCCCCCTTTTTCAGGTGATCAACCCTGGGACGAAGCGCATCGGCTACGCCTTCAAGACCACCAAACCGAAGCGCATCAACATGAACCCGCCGAACGGAGTGCTCGGCCCAAAGGAGTCCGTCAACGTGGCCGTCTCCTGCGACGCCTTCGACCCCGGCAGCGAGGACACCAAGGGCGACCGTGTGACCGTGGAGTGGACCAACACGCCGGACCCAGCCGCCACCGCGTTCAAGCTCGAGTGGTTCCAGGGAGACGGGATGGTGCGCCGCAAGAACTTGCCGATCGAGTACAACGTCTGATGGAAGGATGCTTCGTCACCTCAACATGGACATGATAGGATCCCACCCACCCACCGTCCCAAAATTGTCATTTTGTCCCCCATCATGTAAATTGTTGTATCTGTATGTAAATTTCTGTGATCATCACTTCAAATGAATGTATATTTAATTGTTGCCTATGTAATTGTATTGTTGTTGTGCTTAATAAATGCTCATATGTGCTTCAATTCAATGCTTTTGTAGGAAGGGGGGCGGGGTGGTAAAATTTGGCGTCTGTTTGGTCGGAGGCTTAGCTCGCGTAGAACTCGGTCTGCTCACTCCTTGTAAATTCAGGTCAAAATGAGTTTTAGACAAAAGTGGTCCTTCCTATAAGTCTACCAGTCACACATTTCGTTTGAATTCGAATGTTAGCCGCCCAAATTTGGAGATAAACTGAAATTCAGAGTGTGCCCTTCCTTCTGTTTCAATTCCTGAGATAGGTAACACTGGTACAAAAATGACGAAATTCACAAATAAGGACAGAACTCGTTCAAAAAATCACAAATAACAAGCCGGACAATCAAATCTTTCCTTTGAAAAAGTCATTGCTTGCTTTTATTGGAAAAATTGGCCTTTTTTGGTCTGTTAACAAATCAGTTTTCCGCCGGACCCCCTCCCCTCGCCCGTTCACCAGAAGTTTTATGGAAAAACTGCACCCGCAAAAAATTGTTAAAAATCTTATTGTTTGATCCCGAATGCACTGAAATTTACGATTTGCTTATTTCCTCCCCAAAAATCGTTAAATTCGACAATCGGAGGCGAAAAAATAATACATTATTGATCGAATAATTTTAAAAATAACTAATTTGGAGGCAGTTTCGCAAAACAAAATCTGTTCTGATTTTGAAAAATTGTCGATCCGAGCCCTGGGTTTAACGACTTTTTAAAATTTTCATTTTTTTCGAAAATGGGGGAACAAGGTAAAAAAAATTCAGGGGGATGACAAAAAGGATAAGTACCGTATGTCCAACGGTTTCTGTGATGACCCGCTAATAGGGGACGAATGTTTAAACGCCAAAAAACGTTATGCCATCCAAATGTCTACGTCAAACAGAGAGAGTAATAAAATATATAAAAAAATAAATTTCAGTTAATAAATTGACACACGCTTAATGACCATCAATTCAATTTATTTCGGAACACAGATGGAAATAAAGTGATAATACACAGCAAATGATATATGCATACAAATGTACAATACATCAATAAATACAGATCACGATTATGAGACATCTTCTTTATCTTTGCATCTTCTGACAGGTCGCTCGCTCTTCAGGTTTCGTCCATCCATCCGCCGGTCGTTGTTGCATCTTCTCACATGTAGGCGCTCTGATCCGGGGACTTCTCCTGCTGCAAAAACAAAAGATTAGTGATGCTTTTGCTCCCGTGTCCCCCTTAAACCAACCGCTGGTGGCTCGTACGCGGGCGAGGCTCCCATGTAGGCGCTCGCGACTCCTGACGATGGAGAGGCTTCCGCGGCGCCGGACGACGGTGCAGGCTCGGCGGGGCCGGATCCCATGTAGGCGCTCGCGACTCCTGACGATGGAGAGGCTTCCGCGGCGCCGGACGACGGTGCAGGCTCGGCGGGGCCGGATCCCATGTAGGCGCTCATGTCGCTCATGATGAAGTGATGAGTTGTCGCGACGAAATGTGTAGACGAGCTTGGCGCGCACTGGTGTTGATGTTGCGTTGAGTTGAAGGCTGGCTGGCACTGGTGAAAAGTGAAGAAAACCGTCGCCTTTTATACACTTTTTTTTGCTGCATGAATTTTTGCACCCGAATTTTGTATATAAGGAGGTGGATTTTGCACATTCTCCTCACTCAGCAGCAGCAACACTTCAAGCAACGCTCTCAACGATCACACATCAAGCACCCACAAAGCCAGCCCGACAACAGCGACAACAACAGCAATGGCGCAACTTCCACCAGAGGACGTCGCAACAATGCCCACGCAGAAGGTCGTCTTCAACGCCCCGTTCGACAACAAGGCCACCTACTACATGCGGGTGCGTTTGGCGTGGTGCACGTGGCATGCGGAATAACCCCCCCCCTTTTTCAGGTGATCAACCCTGGGACGAAGCGCATCGGCTACGCCTTCAAGACCACCAAACCGAAGCGCATCAACATGAACCCGCCGAACGGAGTGCTCGGCCCAAAGGAGTCCGTCAACGTGGCCGTCTCCTGCGACGCCTTCGACCCCGGCAGCGAGGACACCAAGGGCGACCGTGTGACCGTGGAGTGGACCAACACGCCGGACCCAGCCGCCACCGCGTTCAAGCTCGAGTGGTTCCAGGGAGACGGGATGGTGCGCCGCAAGAACTTGCCGATCGAGTACAACGTCTGATGGAAGGATGCTTCGTCACCTCAACATGGACATGATAGGATCCCACCCACCCACCGTCCCAAAATTGTCATTTTGTCCCCCATCATGTAAATTGTTGTATCTGTATGTAAATTTCTGTGATCATCACTTCAAATGAATGTATATTTAATTGTTGCCTATGTAATTGTATTGTTGTTGTGCTTAATAAATGCTCATATGTGCTTCAATTCAAATGCTTTTGTAGGAAGGGGGGCGGGGGTGGTAAAATTTGGCGTCTGTCTGGTCGGAGGGTTAGCTCGCGCAGAACTCGGTCTGCTCACTCCTTGTAAATTCAGGTCAAAATGAGTTTTAGACAAAAGTGGTCCTTCCTATAAGTCTACCAGTCACACATTTCGTTTGGAATTCGAATGTTAGCCGCCCAAATTTGGAGATAAACTGAAATTCAGAGTGTGCCCTTCCTTCTGTTTCAATTCCTGAGATAGGTAACACTGGTACAAAAATGACGAAATTCACAAATAAGGACAGAACTCGTTCAAAAAATCACAAATAACAAGCCGGACAATCAAATCTTTCCTTTGAAAAAGTCATTGCTTGCCTTTTATTGGAAAAATTGGCCTTTTTTGGTCTGTTAACAAATCAGTTTTCCGCCGGACCCCCTCCCCTCGCCCGTTCACCAGAAGTTTTATGGAAAAACTGCACCCGCAAAAAATTGTTAAAAATCTTATTGTTTGATCCCGAATGCACTGAAATTTACGATTTGCTTATTTCCTCCCCAAAAATCGTTAAATTCGACAATCGGAGGCGAAAAAATAATACATTATTGATCGAATAATTTTAAAAATAACTAATTTGGAGGCAGTTTCGCAAAACAAAATCTCTTCTGATTTTGAAAAATTGTCGATCCGAGCCCTGGGTTTAACGACTTTTTAAAATTTTCATTTTTTTCGAAAATGGGGGAACAAGGTAAAACAATTCAGGGGGATGACAAAAAGGATAAGTACCGTATGTCCAACGGTTTCTGTGATGACCCGCTAATAGGGGACGAATGTTTAAACGCCAAAAAACGTTATGCCATCCAAATGTCTACGTCAAACAGAGAGAGGGAGGGAGGGAGAGGACCAAATTTCAGTTAATAAATTGACACACGCTTAATGACCATCAATTCAATTTATTTCGGAACACAGATGGAAATAAAGTGATAATACACAGCAAATGATATATGCATACAAATGTACAATACATCAATAAATACAGATCACGATTATGAGACATCTTCTTTATCTTTGCATCTTCTGACAGGTCGCTCGCTCTTCAGGTTTCGTCCATCCATCCGCCGGTCGTTGTTGCATCTTCTCACATGTAGGCGCTCTGATCCGGGGACTTCTCCTGCTGCAAAAACAAAAGATTAGTGATGCTTTTGCTCCCGTGTCCCCCTTAAACCAACCGCTGGTGGCTCGTACGCGGGCGAGGCTCCCATGTAGGCGCTCGCGACTCCTGACGATGGAGAGGCTTCCGCGGCGCCGGACGACGGTGCAGGCTCGGCGGGGCCGGATCCCATGTAGGCGCTCGCGACTCCTGACGATGGAGAGGCTTCCGCGGCGCCGGACGACGGTGCAGGCTCGGCGGGGCCGGATCCCATGTAGGCGCTCATGTCGCTCATGATGAAGTGATGAGTTGTCGCGACGAAATGTGTAGACGAGCTTGGCGCGCACTGGTGTTGATGTTGCGTTGAGTTGAAGGCTGGCTGGCACTGGTGAAAAGTGAAGAAAACCGTCGCCTTTTATACACTTTTTTTTGCTGCATGAATTTTTGCACCCGAATTTTGTATATAAGGAGGTGGATTTTGCACATTCTCCTCACTCAGCAGCAGCAACACTTCAAGCAACGCTCTCAACGATCACACATCAAGCACCCACAAAGCCAGCCCGACAACAGCGACAACAACAGCAATGGCGCAACTTCCACCAGAGGACGTCGCAACAATGCCCACGCAGAAGGTCGTCTTCAACGCCCCGTTCGACAACAAGGCCACCTACTACATGCGGGTGCGTTTGGCGTGGTGCACGTGGCATGCGGAATAACCCCCCCCCTTTTTCAGGTGATCAACCCTGGGACGAAGCGCATCGGCTACGCCTTCAAGACCACCAAACCGAAGCGCATCAACATGAACCCGCCGAACGGAGTGCTCGGCCCAAAGGAGTCCGTCAACGTGGCCGTCTCCTGCGACGCCTTCGACCCCGGCAGCGAGGACACCAAGGGCGACCGTGTGACCGTGGAGTGGACCAACACGCCGGACCCAGCCGCCACCGCGTTCAAGCTCGAGTGGTTCCAGGGAGACGGGATGGTGCGCCGCAAGAACTTGCCGATCGAGTACAACGTCTGATGGAAGGATGCTTCGTCACCTCAACATGGACATGATAGGATCCCACCCACCCACCGTCCCAAAATTGTCATTTTGTCCCCCATCATGTAAATTGTTGTATCTGTATGTAAATTTCTGTGATCATCACTTCAAATGAATGTATATTTAATTGTTGCCTATGTAATTGTATTGTTGTTGTGCTTAATAAATGCTCATATGTGCTTCAATTCAAATGCTTTTGTAGGAAGGGGGGCGGGGGTGGTAAAATTTGGCGTCTGTTTGGTCGGAGGGTTAGCTCGCGTAGAACTCGGTCTGCTCACTCCTTGTAAATTCAGGTCAAAATGAGTTTTAGACAAAAGTGGTCCTTCCTATAAGTCTACCAGTCACACATTTCGTTTGGAATTCGAATGTTAGCCGCCCAAATTTGGAGATAAACTGAAATTCAGAGTGTGCCCTTCCTTCTGTTTCAATTCCTGAGATAGGTAACACTGGTACAAAAATGACGAAATTCACAAATAAGGACAGAACTCGTTCAAAAAATCACAAATAACAAGCCGGACAATCAAATCTTTCCTTTGAAAAAGTCATTGCTTGCCTTTTATTGGAAAAATTGGCCTTTTTTGGTCTGTTAACAAATCAGTTTTCCGCCGGACCCCCTCCCCTCGCCCGTTCACCAGAAGTTTTATGGAAAAACTGCACCCGCAAAAAATTGTTAAAAATCTTATTGTTTGATCCCGAATGCACTGAAATTTACGATTTGCTTATTTCCTCCCCAAAAATCGTTAAATTCGACAATCGGAGGCGAAAAAATAATACATTATTGATCGAATAATTTTAAAAATAAATCTGTTCTGATTTTGAAAAATTGTCGATCCGAGCCCTGGGTTTAACGACTTTTTAAAAATTTTCATTTTTTCGAAAATGGGGAACAAGGTAAAACAATTCAGGGGGATGACAAAAAGGATAAGTACCGTATGTCCAACGGTTTCTGTGATGACCCGCTAATAGGGGACGAATGTTTAAACGCCAAAAAACTTTATGCCATCCAAATGTCTACGTCAAACAGAGAGAGGGAGGGAGGGAGAGGACCAAATTTCAGTTAATAAATTGACACACGCTTAATGACCATCAATTCAATTTATTTCGGAACACAGATGGAAATAAAGTGATAATACACAGCAAATGATATATGCATACAAATGTACAATACATCAATAAATACAGATCACGATTATGAGACATCTTCTTTATCTTTGCATCTTCTGACAGGTCGCTCGCTCTTCAGGTTTCGTCCATCCATCCGCCGGTCGTTGTTGCATCTTCTCACATGTAGGCGCTCTGATCCGGGGACTTCTCCTGCTGCAAAAACAAAAGATTAGTGATGCTTTTGCTCCCGTGTCCCCCTTAAACCAACCGCTGGTGGCTCGTACGCGGGCGAGGCTCCCATGTAGGCGCTCGCGACTCCTGACGATGGAGAGGCTTCCGCGGCGCCGGACGACGGTGCAGGCTCGGCGGGGCCGGATCCCATGTAGGCGCTCGCGACTCCTGACGATGGAGAGGCTTCCGCGGCGCCGGACGACGGTGCAGGCTCGGCGGGGCCGGATCCCATGTAGGCGCTCATGTCGCTCATGATGAAGTGATGAGTTGTCGCGACGAAATGTGTAGACGAGCTTGGCGCGCACTGGTGTTGATGTTGCGTTGAGTTGAAGGCTGGCTGGCACTGGTGAAAAGTGAAGAAAACCGTCGCCTTTTATACACTTTTTTTTGCTGCATGAATTTTTGCACCCGAATTTTGTATATAAGGAGGTGGATTTTGCACATTCTCCTCACTCAGCAGCAGCAACACTTCAAGCAACGCTCTCAACGATCACACATCAAGCACCCACAAAGCCAGCCCGACAACAGCGACAACAACAGCAATGGCGCAACTTCCACCAGAGGACGTCGCAACAATGCCCACGCAGAAGGTCGTCTTCAACGCCCCGTTCGACAACAAGGCCACCTACTACATGCGGGTGCGTTTGGCGTGGTGCACGTGGCATGCGGAATAACCCCCCCCCTTTTTCAGGTGATCAACCCTGGGACGAAGCGCATCGGCTACGCCTTCAAGACCACCAAACCGAAGCGCATCAACATGAACCCGCCGAACGGAGTGCTCGGCCCAAAGGAGTCCGTCAACGTGGCCGTCTCCTGCGACGCCTTCGACCCCGGCAGCGAGGACACCAAGGGCGACCGTGTGACCGTGGAGTGGACCAACACGCCGGACCCAGCCGCCACCGCGTTCAAGCTCGAGTGGTTCCAGGGAGACGGGATGGTGCGCCGCAAGAACTTGCCGATCGAGTACAACGTCTGATGGAAGGATGCTTCGTCACCTCAACATGGACATGATAGGATCCCACCCACCCACCGTCCCAAAATTGTCATTTTGTCCCCCATCATGTAAATTGTTGTATCTGTATGTAAATTTCTGTGATCATCACTTCAAATGAATGTATATTTAATTGTTGCCTATGTAATTGTATTGTTGTTGTGCTTAATAAATGCTCATATGTGCTTCAATTCAATGCTTTTGTAGGAAGGGGGGCGGGGTGGTAAAATTTGGCGTCTGTTTGGTCGGAGGGTTAGCTCGCGTAGAACTCGGTCTGCTCACTCCTTGTAAATTCAGGTCAAAATGAGTTTTAGACAAAAGTGGTCCTTCCTATAAGTCTACCAGTCACACATTTCGTTTGGAATTCGAATGTTAGCCGCCCAAATTTGGAGATAAACTGAAATTCAGAGTGTGCCCTTCCTTCTGTTTCAATTCCTGAGATAGGTAACACTGGTACAAAAATGACGAAATTCACAAATAAGGACAGAACTCGTTCAAAAAATCACAAATAACAAGCCGGACAATCAAATCTTTCCTTTGAAAAAGTCATTGCTTGCCTTTTATTGGAAAAATTGGCCTTTTTTGGTCTGTTAACAAATCAGTTTTCCGCCGGACCCCCTCCCCTCGCCCGTTCACCAGAAGTTTTATGGAAAAACTGCACCCGCAAAAAATTGTTAAAAATCTTATTGTTTGATCCCGAATGCACTGAAATTTACGATTTGCTTATTTCCTCCCCAAAAATCGTTAAATTCGACAATCGGAGGCGAAAAAAATAATACATTATTGATCGAATAATTTTAAAAATAAATCTGTTCTGATTTTGAAAAATTGTCGATCCGAGCCCTGGGTTTAACGACTTTTTAAAATTTTCATTTTTTTCGAAAATGGGGGAACAAGGTATAAAAAATTCAGGGGATGACAAAAAGGATAAGTACCGTATGTCCAACGGTTTCTGTGATGACCCGCTAATAGGGGATGTTTAAACGCCAATTATGCCATCCAAATGTCTACGTCAAACAGAGAGAGGGAGGGAGGGAGAGGACCAAATTTCAGTTAATAAATTGACACACGCTTAATGACCATCAATTCAATTTATTTCGGAACACAGATGGAAATAAAGTGATAATACACAGCAAATGATATATGCATACAAATGTACAATACATCAATAAATACAGATCACGATTATGAGACATCTTCTTTATCTTTGCATCTTCTGACAGGTCGCTCGCTCTTCAGGTTTCGTCCATCCATCCGCCGGTCGTTGTTGCATCTTCTCACATGTAGGCGCTCTGATCCGGGGACTTCTCCTGCTGCAAAAACAAAAGATTAGTGATGCTTTTGCTCCCGTGTCCCCCTTAAACCAACCGCTGGTGGCTCGTACGCGGGCGAGGCTCCCATGTAGGCGCTCGCGACTCCTGACGATGGAGAGGCTTCCGCGGCGCCGGACGACGGTGCAGGCTCGGCGGGGCCGGATCCCATGTAGGCGCTCGCGACTCCTGACGATGGAGAGGCTTCCGCGGCGCCGGACGACGGTGCAGGCTCGGCGGGGCCGGATCCCATGTAGGCGCTCATGTCGCTCATGATGAAGTGATGAGTTGTCGCGACGAAATGTGTAGACGAGCTTGGCGCGCACTGGTGTTGATGTTGCGTTGAGTTGAAGGCTGGCTGGCACTGGTGAAAAGTGAAGAAAACCGTCGCCTTTTATACACTTTTTTTTGCTGCATGAATTTTTGCACCCGAATTTTGTATATAAGGAGGTGGATTTTGCACATTCTCCTCACTCAGCAGCAGCAACACTTCAAGCAACGCTCTCAACGATCACACATCAAGCACCCACAAAGCCAGCCCGACAACAGCGACAACAACAGCAATGGCGCAACTTCCACCAGAGGACGTCGCAACAATGCCCACGCAGAAGGTCGTCTTCAACGCCCCGTTCGACAACAAGGCCACCTACTACATGCGGGTGCGTTTGGCGTGGTGCACGTGGCATGCGGTAAACCCCCCCCCCTTTTTCAGGTGATCAACCCTGGGACGAAGCGCATCGGCTACGCCTTCAAGACCACCAAACCGAAGCGCATCAACATGAACCCGCCGAACGGAGTGCTCGGCCCAAAGGAGTCCGTCAACGTGGCCGTCTCCTGCGACGCCTTCGACCCCGGCAGCGAGGACACCAAGGGCGACCGTGTGACCGTGGAGTGGACCAACACGCCGGACCCAGCCGCCACCGCGTTCAAGCTCGAGTGGTTCCAGGGAGACGGGATGGTGCGCCGCAAGAACTTGCCGATCGAGTACAACGTCTGATGGAAGGATGCTTCGTCACCTCAACATGGACATGATAGGATCCCACCCACCCACCGTCCCAAAATTGTCATTTTGTCCCCCATCATGTAAATTGTTGTATCTGTATGTAAATTTCTGTGATCATCACTTCAAATGAATGTATATTTAATTGTTGCCTATGTAATTGTATTGTTGTTGTGCTTAATAAATGCTCATATGTGCTTCAATTCAAATGCTTTTGTAGGAAGGGGGGCGGGGTGGTAAAATTTGGCGTCTGTTTGGTCGGAGGGTTAGCTCGCGTAGAACTCGGTCTGCTCACTCCTTGTAAATTCAGGTCAAAATGAGTTTTAGACAAAAGTGGTCCTTCCTATAAGTCTACCAGTCACACATTTCGTTTGGAATTCGAATGTTAGCCGCCCAAATTTGGAGATAAACTGAAATTCAGAGTGTGCCCTTCCTTCTGTTTCAATTCCTGAGATAGGTAACACTGGTACAAAAATGACGAAATTCACAAATAAGGACAGAACTCGTTCAAAAAATCACAAATAACAAGCCGGACAATCAAATCTTTCCTTTGAAAAAGTCATTGCTTGCCTTTTATTGGAAAAATTGGCCTTTTTTGGTCTGTTAACAAATCAGTTTTCCGCCGGACCCCCTCCCCTCGCCCGTTCACCAGAAGTTTTATGGAAAAACTGCACCCGCAAAAAATTGTTAAAAATCTTATTGTTTGATCCCGAATGCACTGAAATTTACGATTTGCTTATTTCCTCCCCAAAAATCGTTAAATTCGACAATCGGAGGCGAAAAAATAATACATTATTGATCGAATAATTTTAAAAATAACTAATTTGGAGGCAGTTTCGCAAAACAAAATCTGTTCTGATTTTGAAAAATTGTCGATCCGAGCCCTGGGTTTAACGACTTTTTAAAATTTTCATTTTTTTCGAAAATGGGGGGAACAAGGTAAAAAGTTGTTTATAAAATTGAAAAATTGGTTGAAAGTTGTTCGAAATGTTGTACAGAAAGTTGTATAAGAAATTGGTTGACTTCAGTGCAAAAATGCCAAGCACAAATCTTGAGTTTGGCATTATATATGATGCCAATTTGCACGTAAGTGGTCTTTTTAGGCATAATTAAGAATTAATAATGTATTTAATTTACCGATTTTTCAAAAAAAAATTCACTCAGATTCTAAGCCTGTACAAAAGTGCCAACTACCGATCTTGAGTTTGGCATCAAAAACAATGCTAATTCGAACGTAGGTGGCCTTTATACTCATTATCGAAATTTCCTAATGTGTTAGTTTTCCAAATTTCTCTTAAAACCCACCCTGATTCCATGCGTATCCCCCTGAGCCGGATTCTGAAGAATAGGGCTGAAAAAAGTCGAAATTTTTGAATTCGTCTGTCATCCATAACTCAATTTAAATTTAAGCTATAGTAATGCTTTATAGCTCATTCGAACCGCCAGAGTCTTCTGAAGTGCCCTTTCTCCAAGCCGAAGACCCTATCCGCAACACCCGGCCCGCTACAGACCCTTTTTTGACACATGGTCGAAAAATTTGCCAAAAATTTTCTGAAGAAAGTTTTTTTTATTTCGACCTTTAAAAAAATACTTTTCACCATTCGATAGGAAGAAATCCTTAAAAAACAGCTGTGCTCTTTTGTTCGAACCCGATCCGTGCACTTACTGATTTTCATCTGGCAACCCTGCTTTTATAGGTTTTCTTAGGCGCTGAGAACGATAAACAGCTTAAAATTGGGCACAGAAAAGCATTTAAACCGGTTTTTGAACCGGTTCAAAACTCGAAATTGAGGGAAAAAGGGTGTTCCTGACCTTTTAAAAGGGTCAAACACAGACACATTTGGTATCATTCGAAAGCTCTTGATGAGTTCTAAAAATCAGGCAATGAAGTCGAACCGAAGCCATATGAGCACTGGGACAACTGAGTCTTAGTTAAAATGGACATTTCAGTACAAAGAAATAACAAATATGATTTTTCTTCTTTTAATACATATGTACATGAAATCATTTTTTGGACTTGAATACTGAATATTGCGCTAAAAACCAGCGTACACTCGACTACGGCGGCCAGTAGATGGGGCGAGACTACGGGCTACGGAAGAAGTCCGCGCGTGATCCGCAGGCGGTTGACTGATTGGCGGGGGCCCTTCGGGCCCCCGCAGTCAACCGCCTGTGGCGCTCGTCAGACTGCTTCCTCCGGCCTCCCTCTCGCCCTACTACTTGCTCCGTCTTCGCATGCTCCTTTTTGCGTTTTTTTGCTTTTAATTGTTATTTCTTCAGTCATTTTTTTTGATACTGAAATGTCCATTTTAACTGAGACTCAGTTGTCCCAGTGCTCATATGGCTTCGTTTCGACTTCATTGCCTGATTTTTAGGCTTAACTCATCAAGAGCTTTCGAATGATACCAAATTTGTCTGGGTTTGACCCTTTTAAAAGGTCACGAACCCCCTTTTTCCCTCAATTTCGAGTTTTGAACCGGTTCAAAAACCGGTTTAATGCTTTTCTGCTCCCAATTTTAAGCTGTTCTATCGTTCTCAGCGCCTAAGAAAACCTCTAAAGGTGTTTTTATGCGATTTTGTGTTGGTACCGTATTCGGCAATTTTACCCATTTTTTGTATGGGGCCTAAAACTGTTCAACTTCTACATCGTAAAAATTAAGGAAATAATGATTGCATTGCTAGCGTTAATTCTAAGTTCAATTGCATTTAGGACAATGTTGAGGTATTTGTCGAAATCTTTGTCTTCGACTCGTAGTGCCCTCGTTGATATTTCTTCAGTGCATTTTTCTTTTTATCATCTATTTTTTTATGAATTCAAAAATTTTCAGGTTGGAAAGCCTTCTTACCCTTCCAAAACGTCTAGCCCTACCGGAAGTTTGCTTCTCAGCGAAGGCGAGCATTCCACTGCGTCTGGGTCTCTTGTTAACGTCCGAATGCCGAACATAAAAGGTGAAGCTGTGTCAAAATCCGATTAATTAAACTTCGAATTAAAGTCTTTTCTGGGTCTTCACATAGCGATTTGGCACAACGAATTTGCGACAGACTTCAGCTTGAAGTTGCAAAAGCCGCTTTAAAGAAATTCAGCAATAAGGTGGGCTTAGAGACCGAAAGTTACAGACACAAATAATTGCTTCTTAAGGAAACAAATGTCGAAATAATCGAATCTGTTAGAGGCGAAGATGTCTACATAATTCAGAGCGGGTAATTTGTTTTTCTCGGCGCAATTCGCTTTACTCTTTGGACAACTTTTGCAGGTGTGGAGAAATCAACGACCACCTGATGGAGCTGTTGATCATGATCAGTGCATGTAAAATTGCTTCAGCTTGCCGCGTCACTGCCGTCATTCCGTGCTTTCCATATGCCAGGCAGGACAAGAAGGACAAGTCACGGGCCCCAATCACAGCAAAATTGGTTCGGTTATTTGCCTTTTTATGCGGAGCTGTTCTGTCAGGTGGCTAATATGCTTTCCATCTCCGGTGCTGACCACATCATCACCATGGACCTACACGCTTCGCAGATCCAAGGGTTTTTCGATATTCCTGTGGACAATTTGTATGCTGAGCCGGCCATCCTGAAGTACATACGGGAGACAATCCCGCACTGGCAGGAATCGGTCATTGTGTCGCCTGATGCCGGAGGTGCCAAACGGTATTGGCATAAAATATTCCAGGTTTATTCTGCCCATTTAGTGTGACATCAATTGCTGATCGTTTGAATGCTGCTTTTGCACTCATCCACAAAGAACGCAATAATCCAAATGAAGTGGAGAAGATGACACTGGTGGGCAATGTGCAAGACAAAGTGGCCATTTTAGTGGACGACATGGCGGACACTTGCGGCACCATTGTTTTGGCTGCCGAAAAGTCACTGACTTCAAATATACTAGCGAATGTTGCTATTTATACTTTTATATTTTCAGGCTTTTCGAAGCGGGAGCTCGTAAAATTTACGCAATTTGTGTCCATGGCATTTTTTCGGGACCGGCCATCGATCGTTTGAACAAATCGAGATTTGAAGCGGTTGTAGTCACAAACACAATTCCACAAGAAGAAAATATGAAAAGATGCAACAAAATTCAAGTATTTTTAGCGGGCCATGGGTTGCTAAAAAGCATTTTTGGCAATACTACCGATGGTATCACACCTTTTTTGAAAAAAATATTTTTTGTTTTCAAAAGCCACGAAAACATGTTTCCTGGGCTTTTTGGGGTCGCTGATCACGGATCCGGCACCCATTTCGACCAATTCTGAATCCCGGACCCGAAGTCGAAAATTCAAATTTTTCGAGTTTAGCATTTTCGATTCAAACTTTGTTTGAATACACGGAAACGAAGTGAAATTCATCATTGGTTTATTAAAAGATCATTTAAACTATTTTTAGACCAAAAATGAAATTCGGAAATTTGAGCTTTCAACATTTTTGTTCGAATTCGGGTCCGGGATTCAGAATTGGAAATGGGTGCCGTATCCGTGATCAGCGACCCCGAAAAGCCAAGGAAACATGTTTTCGTGGCTTTTGAAAACAAAAAATATTTTTTTCAAAAAAGGTGTGATACCATCGGTAGTATTACCGCATTTTTTAAGTGCATCGATATTTCGATGATCCTCTCAGAAGCCATCCGTCGAACACACAATGGCGAGTCCGTCAGGTTGGTGCAGTTACAAAAAGGGGGAGAGGAATTAACAGAAAATTAAAATAAATCGACAGCATATTCGTTTAGTTATCTTTTCTCTCACGTGCCTCTTTGATGAACCGAGTCCTTTTCGTCCAACCTCAAAGAAAAACTACCATCCATTTTTGTGACTTATTTATTATTTATCTCCTATTATTTCGTTGCTATCTTACTGTTTATCAATTAACTGAACTCATTTAACAGTGTCACACCAACGCAACGACAAATTGAATAATTTTGCTTGTTTTATTTAATTGTTTAGTTTTTGTTACACGATCAAATTATTAATTGCCTTCTTTATTCGTATTTTTCCTTGTAATTCTATTTTTTAGATGTTTCGTTTTTTATTGCAATTTTTTGCCTTTTTAAGCGTAA
The DNA here is from genome assembly GCA_004148225.2 of Heterodera glycines. Taxonomy (NCBI): domain Eukaryota; kingdom Metazoa; phylum Nematoda; class Chromadorea; order Rhabditida; family Heteroderidae; genus Heterodera; species Heterodera glycines. Next base: position 8,404,073 of record CP049708.1, on the reverse strand, counting down.
CAATTGCACAAAATTTTGAGACTGGTGATAATTCGACTGTTCACGGCTGCTCGTGAGTTTTATCGTTTTTATTTTGTTTTCTTATGGATTTAACTGTGCCAGAAATCATTGCTCGTACGGCGACCGCGACTTGGGATGTTGGAATAGGAGTCTGTTGTTCTTTGAGAAAATACTCCTTGGACAGATGAGAAATTACGTTGCTGTTCAAATGAATGTTTGTTTTGGTGTCATGGCAACTCGTACAATAGGCAACTCGTACAAAAAAAAATTTCTAAGAATTTTCAACTAAAACTTAGAATTTTTAGATAAAAAAAATAATGGTTTTTTAGCCTAAAAAAATTTAACAAAAATTTTTTTAAAGCTTTTTACTAATTTTTCAGCTGATTTTTTAAAATTTTTTGAAAATTTAAGTGTTTTAAAAAGTTTTTCTAGGCTAAAAAATCCATTTAAATTTTCTTTTATCTAAAAATTCTAAGTTTAAGTTGAAAATTCTTAGAAATTTTTTTTTGTACGAGTTGCCATTGACCCTTTGTTTTGTTGATTTGTGCTGTTTGATTCGTCCAAGTGGCTATTTTATTCGTCAATTTGACATGTTTTAGGTCGATCAGTGGCGCCGTCGCAATGTGCGGCCATACAAAGAGGAATTTGAGGAAGCCAAACGTCATTCAATCCACACAATGAGTGGGTTCATTCGCTTTCAAACCTTGGAAAAGTCAAAACTTTTGATATATCCCACTAATTTTCTAAAATCAGTTGCCCAAAAGCATATTGGCGATGATGTGGTGAACAACCGAACTATTGAAACTGTGGTCGGTGCACTCGTCGACTTGGCCGCCTTGCAAAGCAACCATTCCCTGGTCAAATGGATGCCCCATTTCCAATGTCCCATCCCTTGTGAACACCGCTACACCGTTTGGCGAAATTTGTAGGCATTTTTATTAATTAAAACGGAAATTTTGTAGTGATAATAATGTGTCTCTTGGTCTCGAATTCCCCCCCCCCCCCCGCCCTATCATTTAATTTTAATAGCCACTCAATGCCGCATATATCCCTAGAGAATGAATTTAAAAAAGCAAATTGAGATTGACTGTTTTCAAATTCTTTTTGAATTATTGTCTCCTCATTCAGATTCATTTTGTCATCTGTGCTCAATGTGTGCCTTTTTATTGCCATTTTGCCGTTAGTTAAACGTATGCACAACAGCGATTCCACGGAGTCTCTAATCCAACGCGGATGAATTGATTTCTTTTTATTCACTTCCAATTTGTATAAACCTTGGCCATAGCTGAAGTGTGAAATCGAGAGTTTCGGTATAGGTGCTATTTTTTAAGAATTTGAGACCAAAATGCCTCAAATGGTCATTTCTTCCCCGGTTATGTCCTGACAAATCATTTATCTTTTAGACACTTTGATTTTGCTTTTGTATTTTGGGCTTTATCCATTTTGTATTAAAGGAAAAAAATATAAATATACATATGAAATTGATAAAATTACGTTTCTTTTGTTTTTTGGTTTCATGTTGTAATATCAAACCATTCGGTTTAACTTTATTTTATGTTTGTAATGATATAATTATTGAATGTGAAAAATTCTCAAAGAATAGTTTTGATCATTGTTAGCTAATTGGATGGATCTTTCGGATTTGGCTGTGGAGTTGGAGGATTCACTAAATTTGCGACATGATGGAGCAGTGAGTGAGGAGGATTGGCTGTTCGGCCCGGAAGATGGCATCGATACATCAGCAGCTGTAAAAACGACGGAAGAAAAACAGAACTTGGACAAATGGTTGAGGGGGGCGGTGGAAAAGGTGGACTTCCGAACGCGTTCAGCACTCAGCCGAAGATTGGAGAAGAAAAGTGAGCATTTGTTGTAGCGAGCAAAGAAATAACACCATTTTACTGTCAGAAAGAAAGGCGGACAAAGAGAAAAGGCTGAAATGCAGCAATAACGCGGAGAATTCCCTGTCCATGATTGAAGAGGTCAGCAATGAGTCGGGCCCAATGAGCGACAGGGAGCAGAGGACGAGGCCCCGGGAGAAGGAGAACATGGCGGCCAGGAAAGGTGGGAGGGAAACGACAGTAAATGATGATCAAAAATGAGGGACGGTTCTACCGAACGCTAATTCAAGCGATGAGGCTAGACTTTTTATTATACGAGTTGTCTCTGCATGAGATGCCTTTGTATGAGTTAAAGTGAATTCGGAAATTATAATTTTCGACTGCTCAAAAACCCCGAGAAAATTCCTAGACATTTTTTTGACTTTAATTTTACCAAAAATGGAGTCCAACATTTTAAACTATTTATACCGCGTGTTAATTCCGATTCAGCCATAAGCGAGGCAAGCGTTTGTTCGGAGGACGAAGAAGACGAGGAGGAATATTTCGACGCACCGAGCACGCCTAAAAAGAGGCAACAACTGACAAATTCAGTTGTAAGGAACAACGGAAAACAACAGTCGCCCGGCAGAATTATGCCGAAAATGGGGAACAACCGACAAACACTTTTGGGAACGAATGGAGGGACGCCAAAAGGCATTGGTCATAAAGGACCGAAAAGAAAGTGGGGAGGGAAGGACGGAGAAAGCAATGACAGTCATTGGTTAATCCCATTGCTAACAGTGCGCGGACAATTCCGTCGACCAAGAGACAACTTCCAATGCAGCAGGAGGAAGAAGACGGAGGAGGGCAAGACGAAGTGCTCGTGGAATGGCGTGACCTCAGCGACATTGAAAGGCGGGCGAAAGAGCAGGAGAGAGGTGGGCAAAGGAGAGGCCAGGACGGAGGAATGGAAGAGAACGCTGGGGGGAGGGGGAGGGGGAGGGACCGTCCCATTGGGTGGGGACGAAGTCCGGTCCATGGATGGGAAATGTACCACTAAAAACCCAAAATAAATACAAATTCGAACATTCCTATCTGACCAACCGATGAGGGACGAGTTGAGGAAGAAATATCCCACTACAGAACTTCAATTGGAACTGATGCGCAGTCGCTGTCAGCGTTTGGGCAACGCCTGCCGAGAAGTGCACGTCGGCACCCCAGCGACTCGGCCGAGACCGGGTAAAACAGAGACCGACGGTGTATTAGGAACTCTTATTGTTTGAATTGGCACCTTCGGAAACAGCTGTTTCCTTTAGATAGTGACTCTTCGTCCACTTCCTCCGTTCTCAGCGGCGGGAATGGCTCAGGGGCCGCTGCTTACATTCAGCCCCATTCTCACTTGGCCACCAGCAAATCGGTGGACTTTCGCAGTTCTTCTGGCCATGTCGCGGACCACTCATCGGTCGCTTCGTCTCGTTCAAACGAAGGCTCTTTGGCCGATTTGAGTTGTTGTTCGGACAGTTTGAACCAACCCCCGAATTCAGTTCATTTGTTTGCTTTTCTGTCCTTTTACCGCATGTTTACTTTTAGCGTCTTCCGCTCCCCCGTCGGCCCACAATCCCCGGAAAGACCGGCATTCCTCTCCCAACACCAAAAAAGTCATTCAACATTTAACCAGACTTCTCATCCTTTTGTCTTCAGAACGCCGAAAATGCCCGTCGGACAAATGGGGAAACGGTCTCCGCACCTCGGATTTGAGCAATTGGACGATGAGGAATGTTTTTGACAAATCCCAGGGATTTGGCTCGATCCCTCCGGCTTGTACATTCTTATAGATTTCAATATTTATCTGATTATTTTGCGAAATGTACTTTTAAACAGCTTGAAGAAATTGGGCTCCTTACCACAACCGCTAATGTTCTTTTTTTTCACACAGTATTATAATTAATGTATAGTTTGAATTCACTTCTTTTTGCCATTATTGCACCTTCTCCTGTATTACTGTCACTGTCTTTTAAATTGTAAAATTTTTCGTTGATCGACGGCGAATGGACCCCCCGCCTCGTCTCTCTGCTGTGCCTCGTCCTGCTTCTGCTGCTGCTCGTCCTGCTCCTCCTTTGGCTGCTTGTCTCTTCGCTTCTCCTCCATCGCTCCACCTTCGCCTTTTGGCTTTACCCTCCGCCGTGCGAAGAGTGCCAACGACGGAACGGCGGTGGAACCTCGGACACTGCTCGACCATTAAATTTAACTGTCTTCCGCTTCCAATTGACTTCTTCAGGCGATGTTCGTCCCGCCGCCTCCCCCTTCGGGCGGATGTTCCGCCGTCAGTCGTAAGCATGTCCGCTTCGTGTCGCCGCTGATCGGCGACTGCCGAAAGATTTCTGCCGCTCCGTCGCCGTCTGTGCCCGTCCGTTGGCCGCAACGAAGTCACTTCTTTCCCAATCGTTCCCTCAATTCGTTGCCAAATTCTCCAAAGCGTCAAATCGCTTTTTCGGCTGGACGAAGGGATGGCACACATTCGACTTCGTTCGTTTCGCGTTTGCTGAATGCGGTGCTTCTGCGCACTTCGCATAGTGCCGATTCGCTGCTGTTTGCCGCTCCTTTCCCGACGCGTTCTTCGCCCTCTTCCGCTTCCCTTTCGCTGTGTTCCTCGCCCCCCTCCGCTTCTCCAACGGCGTCCACTACGCTTTGTCCGTGTGAAAAATGTTGGCATCGCCATTCGAAAGGGCGCATCACAAAGGGCGATTCTCGAGGGACCGCAGCAAAAAGTTGGGAAGCGCATTACTCAACGGCAGAGGCACCTTTGGTTCCGGCGGTGTGCCCCTTCTCGACAAAAAGCCTTCAAGGCCATCATTCCCTTTGTGTGCTGTCCGCCCACGGGGGCGGCGGTGGCAACGGCCAAAGGGCGGGCGCCCAAGTGGCCACTCTTTCTATGCCCACAACGGCCATTGTCGTTTATTCCCGTGGCCCCTATCGTCTGCCACCAAGCCATTCGTTCCCACCCCCGACCATGGCTAAACACTCCCCGCAACACCACCACCCAAATCAACGGCAGAACACGCTCGAGGAGTTGGGCGAGTTCGACGAGAGGGACTTTGTCCCGCGTTCTGAGATGCTCAGACAGAACAGAGTAAGTGCAAGCTGACAAAGTCCGGTGAAGAATTGAGTGGGGTTGCCTTTAACTTCCCCCCCCCCTTCTCAATGCTTTTCCGTTCCGTTCTTTCGCCGTTCACCGGAAAAAAGGAAAGTGGAAAATGTGTCAGTGAATCAGTTCTTATACAATTTTGACCTTTTGTACTACAATTCTTAATGCTACAGAACTTTATTTTCAATACACTGTATTACTGCCGCATTTTCCTTTAGCCGTTCAATGCCAATGCATTTTACGCAAAATAAAAGCGTATTGCCCATTTTCAGATGGACATTATTCATGAATTGAACTGTCGAATTAAAAAAAATGGGAAGTTTTTTTAATAATTTCCAATGAAACGGCATTTTCTTTCTGTCCGCAGTGTCTCTTTCACTTCCAATTCGAATTTTCGGATAAAAAATAATCGTTGGCATTGGTGGGATGGGACGGAAGGGAGGGCAACCGCGGCTGAGTTTGTTGTCTCCGAGGGAAGTCCTCCCTCCGCCGTTTGTCCCCAATATAATTCACTTCCCATTGCCAAATTGGGTCCAATTCCGTCTTTCTGAGCTCGGGAGGATGGCCAATTGGGCCGCTAGGGGGGGGGGGGGACGTGGCGTGGCACTGTCATTTCTCACTTTTCTCTCTTTTTCTTTCTTCCTTTGGCCTGTTTCTGCTTTGACCCTCAACTTTGTTAATCTGTTGGTTGCATGAAACTTTCATCAATTTGCTGCCAATTTTATTGTTGGCATCAAAAAAGGACTTCTCGGAAGAACATTAATCCCCCGGGAGATTCTCATTTCTCCACTGCCCGATACTTTCATTATGGAAGGGGGGGATTATATAAATTGTCGGTCGGACTGCTTTTCCCAGTGGAATTCTATCCGCTGGCACAATGCACCTAAACCTTTTGCCCAAGGGCATAATGGAAGCAAAATGGTGTGCTTTGCTGGGGGACGGACGGCCTTCACATCGCTCGTTCCGCTGCTTTTGCTTTTCTAATGGTTTTACAGGAAAAGAGGGCGAAGAGAGAAACAAAAAGATGGGAATTTTAATCTTTGAGAATGGAAGAATGGGCGAGAGAAGGCTCTGTTGCAATTCCGCCATCAGTTCGCTTTGTGCCTCTCTCATCTCAAAAGGGTTTTGTTCCGCCATTTGAAGCCGCGTCTCTTCCGATCGCTTTGGCGGGGGCGGCGGCGCCAAATTCCGTGGGAAAACGATGGAAGGGAGGGAAGGAGGCGGAAGTCCCAAAGCAATTCATTTGGTAATGCGAATGAATTGGACGATGAAGGAGCAAACTCAACTCCTTCGGTCCGAATTCCTTGTCCTTTTACACCTTTTCCCCTTTTCATCAAACTCTTTCCGACTAACAATAAGGTTGAAAAAGGCGCTTACTTCTTGTAGGGATGGATTTGTCGTTTTACTGAGAATGAGTTCGTTTATTGTCTCTTCTTTCAGTTGCACTCAATGGACAGTCATTCGGATGAAAAGGTTCAAGTGCGTCGAATGTCGTTGAAGGAATTCACGGTGGGACAAAAGGACGGCAAAAGGGGCGAAAGGGACACTTTGCTTTTAGGGATTGGACGTGGAGGAGCAGCGTCAGCTGAAGGGCATGCCCAATAATAAGTGAGTCATGGCATAACCCAAACAATCAAATTAAAAATTGGTGTTCGACTGGTCTCGTGCCACCGTTTCTTTCTCTTTTTTTTCTAAGTGCCGAGGTCGGAGGCGCCCATTTGCCCTTTGGGTCGCCTTTGCTGCACCCGTGGAAGGGCGGCTCGCAAGCATTGGGCAGTTTGATCGACAAGTTCAGCACTCGGCGCCGCTCCTCTTCCTCTGCCGCAACAAAATTGGCAGTTGGGGGAAGGCTCGGCACGACGCCCGAAGCGGCGGTCGGACAATGGGAGGAGGGCACGTCGACCAATGCATTTGACAGAGCGATCGAATGCATTTGCGAAGCGATGCAGGAAATGGCGGGGGACAATCAGAAACTGACGGAGCAAATGCTGCAGCAAAGGGACGAGGACGGAGGCGGAAAGGAGACGGGCAGAGGCGGATTCGGACAAACCTACCAAAGGTACGACCGATCAGTGCCCAACAGAGCGGACAGTACATCCCAGGCTAACAAACATCCGAAACCGATTGAACTCCACGCTCCAATCTGTGCCCAATGTGAGTCCGCGAAAAGTGCCACCGGTGGAGAAGGAAAAGCTGATTTTGTTGAGCGAATGTCGACTGTTCGTTGGCATGTACGTTTTTTTGTTCTTTTCCCCGGCCTTACTCATTATTAACCGTTTCGTTAAGCTGTAAAGAGATGGTCCGTTGTCCTTCCGCCTCGGTTTGTTCAGCTTCATCCTCCGTCTCTTCTGCTGATGATTCTTCCATTTCGTCAAATTCGCTTCGAATTACTCAAAATGCGGTGGAAAGTGTCGATCGGCTGACCCAAAGCGTGGAAATACTCATCCGCAAGAGCAGCTCCATATTCCAAGCCCAACAGCTGACTACCAATGCCGACCAGGTCAGAAGAAGAGTGCCCTCGGCGGATGGCCAAACAATCGCAAATTTTAGCTTTTAAAAACACTGACGGACACTTTGAAAGAAGTTGAAAAGTGCCAGAAAGGTGGCCAATCGCGCGGCTTTGATCAGACGAGGGAAGTGATTAGATGCAGCACATCTTTGGCCGTCACGCTTGTCCAATTTACGCAGTTAATTCACGGCCTCTGAGTCGGCATTTCGGTTGAATGGAATTGGCCATAAGCACCGGTTCTTTGGAATTTTACTTTGTTCCCTCACTGATTTCACAATTTCCAATTCTATCGAAAATAAATTTCCTTTCAACAACCTTAGTGCTTTTCTTTTGCGAAATCACGTGCCCGAACTCCGAACGAACTGAGAAAACGCCGATCATTCACTCACTGCCCATTGCTCACGTCGTTTTGTCTCTTTCCCCCAGGCACTGATCGATTGATTAATCATTCCGGGGGCAAATGCTCTTCGAAAGCATCCGCCAAAGGGCAGTCACTCGTTCAATATTTGGTCCTTTCTATCAAATTTTGAGAATTTCGTGTCAACATCAGCAGGCGGAAATTGGCTGGCAAAATGGTGGATATTAGCTTTAGTCATACATTTGAAAAACAGACATAATTTGTTTGGAATTCTTTCTTGGCTTCCGCCCATGTGTTCGTCGATCAAAAGTCCCCGTTGCGACCCGTCCTCCAAGAAAATTTTGACGAAAACCTGCGCAAATTATTACAATGTTCTAAGATCACAAAAAAACAAATGCCTTTTTCATTTTGGCCTCTTTCATTTTCTCGAGGGCTTCTCGAATTTTTTGAGCTTTCTGTTCGTCCTGTGCCGAAGAGTAAGAAGCGACGCTCGACGGGGGCCTCGGCACGGCACTGCCAAAATTCGAAGCCGGCGCCTGGGAAGAGCCATCGATGCCGTTGGGAGAGATCTGTTGCGAATTGGGTATGAGTGCGTAGGGGTGTGGGGACAATGAGTGAGGGGGGGGGGACGCCCCGGGGCGTTGTTTTGTTTTTGATTGTTTACATAATGCGCACTTCAATTCCATTGCCAATGGGTCATCAGCCTCCATTTTGTTGTTCATTCAACCAAAACACTTCAGGAGCAATCAAAGCCTTTCTGTCCAATTCCTAATGTCCCAATTTCGAACCCCAAGTGCTCACAAAAAATGCTTATGCAATCAAATGCTTCCAAGTTCAATTCAAAACAAAATTTGTCATTTGTTTCTCTGCACATTTTTATCCACTCCGATTTTGGAAATTCACCTGACTAAATTCCGTGCAAAATCATTTAACACTCAATCACCTGATCATTCTCGCGCCCCTCCTCCCAAATTCGCTTCAAAACATCGCCATTTCGTCCCCACTGTCATCGTTTATCATTCATTCGTCGCATTTATCAGCGGAGTGCACCCACTCCTTCTCCCCCCCCCCTCCTTTTGACCACCAAAGGCTTCGTCTGTTCGAGCCAATTGATGGCCAATGTTTTCATTGCCTTTCCTTCCATTTTATCTCATTACTCCTTCCTTCGTCTTTACAATTAGCCGTGTTCCTTCTTTCGTCCTTCTAATTACCTGTGCCATCAACAGATAATATAACACAGCGTCCCATCCTTCCGTCGTTTCCTTCCCCTCGTCTCTTCCATTCCCCTCGTCTCTTCGCTTCCTTTCGTCTCTTCCCTTCCCCTCGTCTCTTCCCTTCCTTTCGTCTCTTCCCTTCCCCTCGTCTTTCTTCCATTCCCTTCGTTTTTTCCATTTTCTCTTCCCTTCCCCTCGTCTCTTCCCTTCCTTTTGTCGTTTTTCATTTTCTCTTCCATTCTCTTTTTCATCTGTCTGTGTGTTTACATTTTTCTTCTGTGATGGATTTAAAGAGAAAAGAATGAAATTAATAAGTAGGTATATATACAACGAAGGAAAGTCACGTTGGAAATGACGGAGGGAAATGGGGGGAGAGAGAGGGGGGAAATAAAAGGAAAGGACTAAGGACGAAAGGGGTGCGAAGAGCCACTGATGAATGAAATTTATTTATTGCTCACTGTATTTAGCATAATTACCTTTTCAGTAAAAATAACGGAGCAATGAGTCACGAGAAAAAAAAGTCCAAAATAAGGCCGTAAATAAGGGCGAAAATAAGGTTAAAAAAGTTCCAAATTTAGGGGTGTAATTTTTTAAATTGCTCTTTTTTATATGAAATAATTTCAGACTAAGGCAAACAATCTATTTTTGAAAAATTTAGTGTCGATTCATAGGGGTATATTTTTCTGAAAATTTTTTGGTTGATTCTTAGGGGTATATTTTTCGAAATTTTTTTGAGTCGATTCTTAGGGGTGTATTTTTCGTTTTTATTGCATTTTTTAAATAAATTTTGGACAAAACGCCAAAATAAGGGCAAAAACTTATTTTAAGGGCGAACAACTAAAAGTTGTAATTTACATAAATTAAACCAACAATTTATTCCTCTACCACTTCATTAAGTTCTATTTAAACCAGGACGACGGAGGGGGAGGGAATGTGGTTGAAGAAGGGGGGAAGACGAAGACGAGGGAACAGCAGCGGCAGAAGGGGCGGACGGGGAAACGGCGGCGGAAGGGCGCGCGTCGATTCGACCGCCGGTCTCTCCCGCTGCTGCCGTCCGTCCTTCGCCCGCCTTCGCTTCGTCCGGCGATTGGGGCGGGGCCATCGGCCGCTGGGAAACGATGGAGGACACAACGGACATACCAGGAAAGAGGGAGGGTAAGGGGAGAGAGAGGGAAAAAGAGGAGAGAGGGGGGGGGGGAGACTTGAATAATGTTAATGTAAAGAATTACTGAATGTACGGCTAAAACCTTTCCTTTTTTAATGGCGAGTGCGTCATCATATGAAGCAACGTGTGAACCGTGGGCCAAATGGGAAGCAATTTAATTCATGTTTTTTTTTTGGAAAAAAAGAAATGTATTTTGGTAACTGTTTGTTTTTTTGCCTTTCTTTTTATTCTTGGCCAAATATTTCTAAATTTACCAAAAACACGACGAGATTAGTACAAAGCCTTTCTTTGCAAACGGAATGGAGCCAAGCAAATACCAAATAATACACGCAAAACTAACACAAACTAAAACATTGAAATTTAGCCATGCCCCAATATTTAAAAAAATAAAATAGTTAATCGAAATAAAAGCATCACAAGACAGCATCACAAGACACAGCGACAATGTCCTCAAATGCGAACGAACCGATTCATAGTGGTCATTTTATGACCTCAAATCCACACTCGGAAATCCCACCAGATGACGAGGACGAAGATGTTGAGGTTTGAATTCATCTTCGGATTATTCGAGTAAACGCCAAACCCCTAAAAACCAAAGGAAATAATATTATTTCAATCGTAACCAATTTGAAGTTTCATTTCACGATTCCACTTGCCATTCATTTTAAGGTCGATGTTGTCGATGTGGACGACGCCAATTCATTGTCAGCCGCGCAAACTGCCGACAAAAGCACGGCCAAAGGTTCGCTACTAAAAGACGAGGACAGACCGGTGACCTTCTACAAATTCGGCTCTCAAAAAACGCAATCGATCGTCATCGACCAATCACTGAACAAACTGAACAAATGTATTCGGGTGGCCTACATGAAAATGACAACGCCAAAATGGAAGGACTTCAAAGGACTCAAACTCCAATGGAAGCACCGGTAAGACAAAACGAGGAAACAGTGCTTTTTCAAATTTGGGTAAAAAAAGATTACGAAATTGCCTCTGTATCTTTAAAATATGGCAGGAATTCGTGTACAAACGGGTGGAGGAGGTAAACTTATTGCGTTATTCATTCAGAATCCGGCTAAACAATGTCATTTGGCGTGCCTATTATATGGAATTTCGCAAGCCTGGAAAGAGGGGAAAGACGCCCTATTGTTATTTCTCAGTACCCGACGATGACATGACCCACACAAAAATTGAGGTTGCAAATGTAACTTTGTTCTTTTTTACTTTTCTCTTTTAGGGAAGTCTTTTGGAAGGAATGTATTGGAAACGGCGGATGGAGGCTGTCTGTGCCCAATACAAACGATGGAGGACATACAATCGGAACAGAGCGCGCAAAAAATGTTGTCGGAAAAGGGTGAGGGAATGTACGGGCAGAATGCTAATGATAGACCAAACAAAACGGGGTGCACCCCAAAATCACGCCGCTAGAAATTTTTAAAAAAATTTTTTAAATTAAAATAAATCTTGAAAAATTTTTTTACGAAGAAACTAATGAAAAATTTTTTTTTTTTTGGAAAATTTTCGAAAAACAATAATTTATCATAAAATTTCAAAAGAAAAATCGCAAAAATATTTGCAATTTTTTCTCTTTTAATTTTCTTATAATAATTTTTCTAGCAATAAAATTTTTTCTTGAAAAAATTCTGTTTGAAAATTTTTAAAAATTTTCTTACGGCGTCCCGGCGTGGTTTTGTCATGTTCCCTTAAAACGATATGGCAAAGGTGGAATAGAAACTGATCATTGGGTTAAATTGGCTTTGGGTCAGCACAATCGGTGGGCATGGGTTGTGCTGTGTTGGTTCAGTGCAGCTCTTCCTCACCCTCAAAGGAGAACAGCTGCGGATGTGACAAAGGCGCCGTTGGCAAAATTGGGCCGGTCATTGCCAATCCGTCCCAGCCGAATGGACAGCAGCGGAGCATGACGCCCGAGAACATGTCGACGGGGAACAACGGTCTGATGGGTGCGGAATCAAAAACTAAACAGGACTGCCACGACTCTCTCATGTAGTACCAAAACTAACCACATTACTAACATTTGTTAACAATGCTGCATAAATTGTCAAAAATCCCAGGCGACGCCTAACAGCGCGTCGGACTTTCATTTCAAATGTTTGGTTTGTTTCCGACGAAAAATCACCACCGGAGCGCCCCCCCCCCTCTCCCCCGGGAAACAAAAGGTGTAACCACGCCCTTATTTGAATGCTTAATTTTTACTACAGGTCTATTCTTTGATTTTGACGACGATTTGGACAACGAATTCACCAATCAGCTCTTCGAGCAACTGAACGCGCCCTTTTTGTTTCCCAACCCAAAAGAAAACGGAGGTTTGTTTCGATCGGTGAACCGACTTTTGTAGCAACAGTTAAATTGAAGCGCAACAATGTGCCAATGCGGACATTATGCAGCCGGGCCTCCTTTCCCTGCAGCCGAGGTGGCAGTGAGTGGGCGGGGGAGTGCCTTTCTTGCAAAGAGTTGCCGTTCAGCATTGAGGAGATTATGTGCACCGACTACCCTTTTGCTGCCGATGATTCCCTTCTCATCGCCCCTTCCTCCGATTTCGTCAATTCGCTGCCATTGTCCGGTGTCGATGAGCCGCCGCACTTTTCTCAGCCTGGGGTCAAATTGGCGATGTCCTCCATTCCGAGTCAGCTGCAACAACAAAACACTGTGAATGGGAAGGAATACGGCACAGTGGCGACAATGCAACTCGTCCAGTGCAAGTCAGTCGGAATTGCGTACTTTAGCCTTTATAATGGTCGGTTTTCGGCATTTAAATTGCTCTATCATTGTTTTGCCCATTTCTCTTTGTTTTGGCGTTCATTTGTCACTGTTTCTTCGTTCAGTAACCGGCAGAGAATGAGTCACCACCGGCACCCTTCCGCGCCAATTTCCTCCTCGGTTGCCACCTCGTTTTTCCGCCAGCCTTCGCTCACTGCCGCTTCCCATCCGCGGCCTTCGTATTCGGTTTCCGTAGCTCAACCTGCCATGCCCGTACCAGTCATCACTCCCAATATTTCGCATCCGCTCTATTCTCAGGTTGGCCTATACATGGTAAGCGGGAGGGGCAATGTCGGGTCGACCCCCCCCCCCCCCCACTATTTAACCTTTGGGGAACAGGACAAAATTTCGCCGGGATAAAATTTAAAAAATAAACAAATTTATACATTTTTCAAGAAAAAATTTAGAAGAATTTTTCAGCGATTTTTTTTTTGAAATTTATGATGAAATTAGTAGTGTTTTCTCGAAAATATTTCCAAAAAATTGCTAAAAAGAAATTCAAATTTTTTCCTTGGAATTTTCATATAAAAAACTTTTCTAAGATTTTTTCTTGAAATTTCTAAATTAAAAAAAAATTTCGTCGGCGAAATTAGTCCCGGCGAAATTTTGGGGTGCACCCGTAATTTATTTCGTGCGGAGGTCTGAAGCATTTTTGGCGTAATTATGGGCGCGAGGGAAGAATTTTTGTATTTCGTAAAGGCCAATCTCTGTCAGGCGGCTGTTTACGAGCCCCAGCAAATTGGCCTTATGGGCGTTGGTCATCAGCGGACAGCAGTGACAACGACCGCAATGGTGGAGCAGCACCAAATGATCATCAGTAATTCGGTGTCGGCTGCTGAGCCATTGACCAACTTGCACAGTTACGCAAGCAGAGAAAAGAACGACTCGGGCAATCCACCAATGGCCACAAAAATGGCGAATCAGGTGCAAAAGTCGGCTTTAAGTGCGCACAGAATGCCGTCCGTTCAGCCGACTCAAATTGCCCATCCGATCACTTCCATTGCTTCTTCGGCCCCCTCCCAACTTCTTCCTGCACTTAATTATTCAATTTTGGCCGCTTCGACAGTTGCGAATGTTGTAGCACAAGCCTCACAAATTGGGCACACTTCACAAGGAGGGTCCCTTCTGAACTCAACCAACTCTTGGCCTTCTCTTAATGGAGGATGGGCGACGAATCAGCAAGAGACTTACACAACGGCACACCCACAACACCACCAAGCGGAACAGAAGTCGAATGTACGCGAACATCACACATTGAATGGGGGGGGAGGGACCCGGTTACCCGACAATTGCGCCTTGGCTACTCAATCATTTTATTTATTTAATTTGTATTTTAGGGCCTCTTCCGTCCATCCCTTGCTGTCCGAATGTCTTCGTCCTCCCCACTGTCCACCGCGAGTTTCAGCACCCAATCTCTGCTCTCTCCCTCAGCTTCTCTTCACATGCCGTCCTCCTCTTGCGCTGCCCCTTCGTTGACTAATTTAGTCGCCATGCCTCCGCAGAACGGCGCCGTCATGGGACGACAGTCGGCGATTGCCCTCCACCTCCAACAGCAGCCGAAGACTCACAATCAGCACCAAATGGCACCACTCATTCCCTCACTTCCCTCCACAAATACTGGCGCTGCATCCGTTCATCAATTTGTGATGAGTGATCTTTCCAGGTTTTTACTTCCTGTCACTGAATTGGTTGCCATTGTGCACTTTTTCAGGTACTTAACCCAACAACGGCAAAGTCCGCTTGGCCCAAGCGCTGTTTCGCCTTCGATGGAGCAATTGCACGCCTCTCCGCTGCCCAATGGGTCGTCTCGCGGCCTTCGGCTGACAATGAGTAATGCCCATGCTTCCCCTGCCATGCCCTCCCCCGGCGGACTTTCCCCAAATGCGCCTCCCCGTTACCACCACCCAACTTCGGCACCAACACCTTTGTCTGCACCAGTGCTTGGCACATTTTCACACACAATGAATAAACAACAGACACAAAATGCTGAGATGCACTCAAATTTAACCCAAAATTTACCGACGAAAAAAGCTTCATCTGTGACGTTACCACCACCAATTTCTGAACAAACACATTCGCCTCCGAAGAAAGGGCGTGGAAGTGGAAGCTTTTCGGGGACTCAAAGATCTTTTAATTTGGCCAAGCGACAAAAACAAAGCCAAGGAATAGAAACTCCGCATAATTCACTGTTCGATGCCATTGGCATTGAAACCAACCCATCTTTTTCTGCAAGACAAATGCACGTGAGTTTCTAATGAGTTCATTCAATAGTTAAAAATAAATGGAAAAATTTAATTTATTTTGCTGTTATTTTCTGCCAGGATTCGATTGCGCCGCAGCAATTCGCTGAGCTTGTCTCTGCTCCCTCAAAAACATCGCAATTCCCGTCATCGACCAACCGCTGGGCCTCCCAAAATCGCCGTCATCCATCGGCGGATTCCTTCCGCTTTTCTTCGCCTTCTCTTCAGTTACCCCAACAGCAGAAATCTCTTTCTGTCACTTCACCACAATTGACAAATTCGCGAAGGAAGGGACAGAATGCAATTGGCGATTTCCTTCAACATGCGCCACATGAACTTACCGATGGCATGCTCCAATTGAGCGGAGAATCGTCAGAAATGCTGATGGCAACGACTCTGTTGGGACTGAGCGAACAGATCAAAGAGGAGGAGGGCGATGGGACAATGTTAGAAGAAAAGATACTGACCGACGACAAACACACTTTTGGTGAGCAGTGCAAAAGCATTCAACATTTCGAAATGCTGAATTATCCGTTGTGCCATTTCCCCAATTACTCTTGTGCTTTAGCCACTTTGGGTCACAAAAGACGGCACCACCACGGCCAGCAGTCCTCCGTTGGTGCCGCTTGCTCTTCCACCCAATCCTCCGCCCCTTCTTCAAGTCAATCGGAACAGGCTGATTCAACACTCCATCCGGAAGAGCGGAAACGCATTTTGCATTTGCATGCGGAAAAGAATCGCCGTTTTGCGCTGAAGGAAGGCTTCGAGTCGCTTGTGAATGCCATTCCGGTAGTTGAGCAGACGGGCGTTAAATGCACCAATGCGGTGGTGCTGAACAGGGCGGCACAGCACATCAAACAATTGAAGAGCGAACAGGATCAGCAGCAGATGAAGTTGAGGGTGTTGCGGGAGAAGATTACCAACATGAACGAACGAATCGCGTGAGTTAGGAGTGGAAGAGGGGGGATGAACCGATGCACCCCAAAACTCCGCCGCCGAAACTCCGCCTGGCAAAAAATTTCACTTACAAATTTTCAAGAAAAAATCTTAGGAAAATTTTTTTCTTAAATTCGGAGATAAAAATATTTTCTAAAAATTTTCCAGCGATTTTTTTTGGAAAACAGTTTTTCATCATTAAGTTTTGAAAAAATCGCTAGAAATTTTTTTTAAATTACTTTTTTCTTCGAATTTTCTAAGAAAAATTTTTCGAATATATCGAAGTTTGAAAAAAAATTAAAATTTTTTTGGCGAAGTTTCGGCCGGCGGAGTTTTGTCCTGCTCCGTGGATGAACGTGGTGGACCGAGCAACAAACACTCCCATCGTTTTAGCCTAATCCAATCCAATTTGCCTTCCTCATCAACCGGTGGTTCACGGCCTTGTGAAGCTCAGACTCCCAGCATGCGCATTCAAGTGGAACAATTCTTCGAACATTACAAAAAGGAACGTTCCCGTGAAGATTACCGCTTTTGGCTGGTGAGTCGTGATTAAAAAAGGGGGGCGGGGAGTCGGAGACAAAAAACACGAAGGGGTAACGATTTTTTTGCTCTTCATTGTTAAGTTTTTTGCCAAATTTTGTCCAACAAAAGCGAGTGAATTCTGCTTCAGATGGGTGAGGTGCTCAAGCCTATTGTGCATTCGTTTGCCGAACAAATTCACCCGGACGCGTCTGACCATGACCGTGTTTTGCATTCGTTGAAGAAATGGCTGGACACCCATTGGAATGCGGCGGTGCTTCGTCCCATCGCTTCCGATGTGTTGGTCCGATTGGCGACCGCAAGCGCAGCATTCACTGACGAAGCGGCGCTGAGCAATTATATAATGAATGAAGTGCGCAACGCATCCTCCGCTCAGTGACACGATGCCGCTTTTGAATGAATGTCAGCACTTTGGGATGCCCGGTTCTTTTTGAGGTTGCCCTTCTCCTTCTCTGGCGATGTGCCCTCCCCATCCATTTTGTTGCGACTATTCCTATTTTTTTTTTCATTATTTTGTACATTCTCTGCTCCCCCACTTTTCCATCCCTTCTCTCCCTTAATAACATATCTTTCGTTTCTTTTCCTTGTCACCTCATTGCCCTTCGTTGAATTGCTGGTCAATTCTCTGCAACCTTTTTTCTACACATATTTCTTATTATTTTTTGCTCAATCAGAATAGGCCATCACAGAAATGTGTCAAATATATATTTTTAATTAATCAGAGAAATATTTGTCAGAGTTTTACCATATTTTTAATAAATGGCTAAGATTTTTATATAAAAAAATCCCAAAATTGCAACGTATAAAATTTTTTGAAATATCCATGTGTGAAAACTATTCAAAGAATTTTCTTTCCCCCTTTTAAATGCCTTCGTTACTTAAAAGTCTTAGCCATAATAATAAATCAAACTATTTTTTTGTTCTAAAACACAAATAAATGATGTACAAATAATCTATTATAATTTATTTGTCGTTCAAAAGTGAATGATTCCATGAAAGTGAATAAAATTCATACTTTGTTTGTTAATTGACATACTAAAGATATGTACGCTTTTTTACCCGCAGCGGAGGGGGGGGGGGCATTTTACCCGGGTAAAATTGCCCGTCTTTTTGGCATGACTTCGCTGGTGACTTTACGGAATTTTTGGCAGAGTGGTGGGAGGGGGGGGGAGGGGGGTGACCCGTCAATTAGCGAATGGGTGTTCTCATTTGTTGAAGGCATTTGCTGCTCCGCGTTCGGTGTGCTTTTCTTTCGTGCCGTCGTCCGCTCATTCGTCCACTTCCAATCGGTGCCAATGTTCGAATGTTTTGCCTGGGTTTTCCATCACTTGTTGCCATTGTCGGCCCCTTTCGTCGGGTGCGGCGGTGGACAGAACAATTCCACCTGAAAGGAGGAGGCGGGCGGGGGAATGTCTTCGCAATTCGTCCCTTCCCTTCTCGTTTACCGATGTAATCGTCGTGCCGTCCAACGTCGTAGTCGTACACTCCGATGACTAATGTTTTGCGCGGCAAGTCTTTGAACGGCACAATGAATTGGAGGGTCTGAAAGGGACCGCCGTTCTCCGTCCGTCCGTCGGCTTTCTTCCCTCACCTCGTTGAATTCAGGGTTCAATGTTCGCTTTTTGATCGTCGTTCTCTGACGATGGGCTTTTGTTGAAAGCGGGGTCAGTGAAACTTTGCAGTACGGGTCGGAGAAGCTGAAAATGGCTTTTCCGACAGTCTTTTCGACGGCATTCCGCAGGCGGAAGGGCGTGGCCAACCGCGCTTTTCCCTGGCCACGCCCTTGGGGACGTACCCGGTCGAGTCCATGCCAAGCAGTTCCGCACACCGTCTGATGCTCACAAACAGCGACCCCTGCTGAATGTTGTATTGCACCGCCAGCAAAAGTTTTCCTCGTTCGTCCGCCGTCGCTTTATTGGGCCCGACCATTCCCTTTTCAGGCGCGGGCATTGGCATCGCATGTTCCAGGTACAGGTTGAACCTCTTTGTCTGGCCCAGCGGCAGCTTGCGCAGTGCGACGCGCGTCTCCCCGAGAAAGTCAGAGCCGATGCGGTCGCGGTCGAGAACGGTGACGCGCAGCGACTTGCGCTGGCGTTCCTCCTGAGAAAGACATCACTCGTCACATTAAGGCATCAGTCAGCGACTTCTGTTATGCCGTAGTAAATCATCTCCTCGTTCCATTCGGGGTTCAGCGTCTTCTCAATCGTTCTCGAGGTTAATTTTGTCGCTTTTACGTTGCCGGGCAAAAGATGGAACTTCACGTAGGGATCAGAGAAGCCGTTTTTGTCCATCGCCTTCAGATTCTGAAAGGAGCAGCGAAAACTGAGTGAGTTAATTTGGCATTTCGCGGTGACCGATGACGTCACCTTAGCTCGAATCAGATGAATGATCAGCTGCTTATCCTCCACCAAATAGGTGAGATTGAATTGGATGGAGCCCAAAGTACCTAAAGGGAGGAAGAATGACACTTACAATCGCCAGGAGAAATGCCAAAGTGAGAAGAAAAAGGTGGAAAGGGAAAAGAGTAGTGGGGAGAAAGAAGAGTGAGTGAGGGAAAAGGAGAGAAAGGAAAAAGAGAGATGGACGAAACAGTAGAGAGACAGAGGTGGAGAAGGACAAAAAAGAGAGAGTGCTTAAAGGGGAGAGAAAAAGAATGGAGAGAAAAGGGAGTGGGGAAAAGAATTAAATTTGATTAATATGCGTCAAAGTTGTGCTAATGTGCGTGGAAAGGTCCTCTTTACTCGTCGAGTGAGTGCTTTGAGCTGACCGCTGTTTTCATCAATGGTCGGCAAAGAGTTCGCCGAGTGCGGCCTTTTGGGCGTCGTTGGCACCAACTGACAATTGGAGTGATAAAACTCCGTTCCGAAGTCATTGCGGGCGACGTGCTGGGGATCGTCGGTCGATTCGTCGGAGTGTGCCGACTCAATGCTAACCGATGGATTCGTTAGCATTGGAGATTTACGGCGCGAGTGTTGTTGGCTTTGGCAGGCGGCACCCAAAGATTGGGTTTTGTGGCACTGCGCCCGAATTGGCGGCCCGGAAAAGCAATTACCAGCGATGGGCCGGAGGGAGGCAAATGCATCCCGACGACCAACCAGAGTACGCAAACGCACTAATCGGAGAAAGGATGAAAATAATGACAAATGTCACAGCTTGGAATGAATGTTCGATAAATAAGAGTGAAAGACAAAAAGCAAAAGGAAAAAGAAGGGAACAGAGAAGAGAGAGAGGGGGAGGGAAAGGAGAGAGAGAGAAGGGGAAAAAGATGGAAAGGAGGGAGGGAAAGAAAAGAGAACGCAAACTGACTGGAATCGTCCTCGGGAGAGCTCATGAATGTGGGTGAGTTGTGGTTGTTGTTCTGCAGTTCCTGCTCCAGCTTCTCCACCGTCTCCTCCAATTGTGCCCTTTCCTCTTTCGTTGGCGGCGCCGTCGATTGGGTCGAGCGTCTGCTACCGCCGAACACATCGGGCGCCAAACTCGTCGAACTTGTGGCAGCCGTTATCGAACTATGTTCTCCGTACGAAACTTCTGCGCATTTAGGGTCAATGTCAAAATCATTTGCTATTAATGAGGGGACCCTGCGGCACTCCTCCGACGTAAGCGATCGCGCGGTTCGCTTCTCCCCCAACTTTGGCCGGAATGCTTTCGTGTGATGATCCGCTGTTATTTCCGCCGCTGGACCCTCTCAGTTTGATCAGTGCAGCGGATGGAGTCGTTGCAGCAGAAGCGGGCCTCCGCGAGGGAACGTTCGGAGGATAGGGAAAGTGCGAGTGGGAGAGGGGAGCTGTGTTTGGCAGCGCGGATTTCAGCGGGGAGGAAGCGATGTTGGCATTTCGGGGAGGGATCGGCGGAGGGACGGGCGATGGCATTTGGAAGGGAAGGCGCTGAACACTTCCCGCGTTAACGGAAAAGCTAAGGGAACACCTGCTGGGACAGTGACTGCTCCTGCGGAGGGGGCAGCGAATTGAGCTGTGAGCGCGCGTACGCGGCCAATCCGTCGGCGGCGGCGGCCTGCGGCTGAGCGACGGAATGATCACTTTGGACGACTTAAGGGAAAGGGCGGTAAAAGGCAAAGGGAGGACAACCCAAAAGAGCGGGGCAAAGAAAGGGCATTCACTCGTAAATTGTGGCTTTTGCTTTTCCTTTCGGTGGGTCCGCCATTTTCCATTTCCTCCACCAACCACCGGAATCGACGCTGCGCGAGTCGCTCAGCGTCTGCTCGCCGCCCGCGCCGACACGCGTCGCTCCGACTGCGCTGCTTTGGTTGCTTTGGCCGATGTCGTCGCCGCCGTAGCTGGACGGAGTGGCGAGAGAATGGCGCGGCGAAGTCGACGGCGAACTGCGACGGGAAACCGCGTCATCGCAGCACCCGCCGTGTTCATTCTCGGAGTCTAAACGTAACACGAAAATATTTGCCAATTCATTCACAACGATTTGCACATTTTGTGCGATTTGAAATTGAGCAATCCAATTAAGATAAATGGGAAAGACTTCTGAAACTGTTTCCGATTTCTTTATAGTAAAAGAAAAGTCCTCAATTGTCCCTTCCCAAAATGGCGTTTTGTCCCCAAATTCAAATGCCCAAATGTCCGTTCGTCTCTTTCTCTCTTCATTCTCTCTCTCTCTCTATATATATCTCCCTCTCACTCTCTTTTTCTCTCTTTCTCTCTCTCTCTCTCTATCACCTGTGTCCGACATTCGTCCGACTCTTCCCAGTGCAACTCTCTGCATCTTTTGGATGCCCTGCTGATGTCCCAAAGCCTCCGTGGCGTTGCCTTTGCTCTTCGGCTTCGCTTTGTTTGTCCTTAATCCACTCGCAAATCCGCCGGCGTTTGCCCCGAGGGGATGAGCAGCCGCGTGCTGTTTTACCGAAAGCGCACGCTCTTTAGCCGCGACCAACGACTTGCGGAACTGTGCGGGTTCCAAAGACGAGGAAGTGGACGAGGAAGCCGACTCGCCGTCCGAGTCGTCGTCCACACTGACGCTGGACTGCTGAAGGCCTTCGTGGACCCAAGAAGGGATGATGCGCGGTCGCGGGGTCGTCTTCAGCCTGCCATTGCCATTGGTCCCTTCGCTTCTCCCCCCCCCGGCTTTTTCGACCTTTGCTGATGTTCCGCTGGGATTGGCACTGGTGCCCTGTTGCTGTTCCTCTTCTGCTGCGGGTGCTGTTCCGTCCTGCCCTCCGTCCTTTGCTGATTGCCCTCTCCAGCGGAATGCATTCGAATGTTTTCTGCTCCGCTGCAGGGGTCGTTCCCGGCCCCAAATTCGAAGTGCCTCCGTTGCATTGGTCCGGTTTGGCTGCCCAAGGGGGGGTTGGACCGTGCGGATGGGCTGAGCGGCAGATAGGAGGACTGCCCGCCGTTGGCCATCATTGCGATGGACCCGGCCATGGCGGAGGAGGGCCGTGAGGAGCCGAGGGGCAGCGGAACCTCGCGGTAGAACCAGGCACCCGACTTCTTCCACATCTGAGCAAAATGAACGAACAAACGATCAGACGAAGAACAGAGGCGAAAAGAGACAAGCGAAAGGCACTTACAACCTCCCGGTACTCTGAGCAGATTTTGCACAGAAAAATGGGCTCACGACGCTTCTGATCGAATGTTTCAACGCCGCAATTCCTTTGGCATACGTACTGAACGGGTCGGATTGAGTTTAAGCGGCTTTTCCCATTGGCACCTTTCGGCAGTCCGAGCACATCGCAGCGTAACTTTTTGCCGCCAACAGTCCGAATTCGGTTTGGCACAAAAGGCATTGCGTGACGCCGTTGCCCGTAGCGCGTGCCCTCAGCCGTTCCAACCGTTCGATCATTTTGCTGGAGGGACTCAGTTGGGAATGCCTTTTGAATTGGCCCACCATATGCGCTGCTGTTCGTTCTGGCGCCCGGCCTCCGCCCTTTCGAGCACCTTCTGAATGTGCGCCTGCTCCGCCTCGGATATGCCCCCGTTGATCAGCGTCTGTTTTGAGGTCGTCGGCGAGCGGGCGTTCGCAGTGCGTACGCTCCAACCGCTTTTCAGCCTGGCCAAACGAAGGACATTTGGAAGGCATTTGGGGTTCGAGAGAGAGCAAACAGGCCAAAGACTCCCCCCGCCCAATCCCGAAAAAAACATTGGGCTCGAAAGGCACTCACTGTGCTCGAAGTTGGAGGTGCCGATCACTTGGACATACCCACGGATTGGGAGTGCCACCGATCTCCCAATCGTTCATTAAATCTTAAATTCCGCATTAATTGGGCAATTTTTTTTTTATTTTATTCGCTATTTGTCAAACTGTGAAAGAATAATCCCATTAATTCACCAATCGCCGCTTCTTTTAAATTTATTGCCTTTTGACAAGCGCCAAAAAAAGAGAGAATGGCGGGGAATATGCGAAGAAAATGAAACGAAAAGAGAGAGAGAGAGTGAGAGAGTAGAGTAGAGAGAGAGAGAGAGAGGATGATAAAGATTGAGAGGGAAAGTGGAAAAAGGAACAGGAAGTGGAAGAGAAAGTGGAAAAGGAATAGAAAGTTAAGAGAAAGTGGAAAAGGAATAGAAAGTTTAAGAGAAAGTGGAAAAGGAAAAAGGAAGTGGAAGAGAAAGTGGAAAAGGAATAGAAAGTTAAGAGAAAGTGGAAAAGGAAGAAAGTTTAAGAGAAAGTGGAAAAGGAACAGGAAGTGGAAGAGAAAGTGGAAAAGGAATAGAAAGTTTAAGAGAAAGTGGAAAAGGAATAAGAAAGTGGAAGAGAAAGTGGAGAAAGGAAAGGAAGAGTAAGAGAAAGTGGAAAGGAATAGAAAGTTTAAGAGAAAGTGGAAAAGGAACAGGAAGTGGAAGAGAAAGTGGAAAAGGAATAGAAAGTTTAAGAGAAAGTGGAAAAGGAATAGAAAGTTTAAGAGAAAGTGAAAAGGAACAGAAAGTGGAAGAGAAAGTGGAAAAGGAATAGAAGTGGAAGAGAAAGTGGAAAAGGAATAGAAAGTTTAAGAGAAAGTGGAAAAGGAATAGAAAGTTTAAGAAGAAAGTGGAAAAGGAACAGGAAGTGGGAGAAAGTGGAAAAGGAATAGAAAGTTTAAGAGAAAGTGGAAAAGGAAAGGAAGTGGAAGAGAAAGTGGAAAAGGAATAGAAGTTTAAGAGAAAGTGGAAAAGGAACAGGAAGTGGAAGAGAAAGTGGAAAAGGAATAGAAGAGTAGTTAAGAGAAAGTGGAAAAGGAACAGGAAGTGGAAGAGAAAGTGGAAAGGAATAGAAAGTTTAAGAGAAAGTGGAAAAGGAATAGAAAGTTTAAGAGAAAGTGGAAAAGGAACAGGAAGTGGAAGAGAAAGTGGAAAAGGAATAGAAAGTTTAAGAGAAAGTGGAAAAGGAACAGGAAGTGGAAGAGAAAGTGGAAAAGGAATAGAAAGTTTAAGAGAAAGTGGAAAAGGAACAGGAAGTGGAAGAGAAAGTGGAAAAGGAATAGAAGAGTAGAGAGAGAGTGGAAAAGGAACAGAAAGTTTAAGAGAGAGAGAGTGAGAGGATGATAAAGAGAGAGAGGGAGGGAGGGGGAGAGGGGGAGAGAGAGTAGAGAGAGAGAGAGCGAGAGAGAGAGAGATGGTGAATTATTCCCTAAATATTTGCCGGTTCGTTTGGTGTGTACCGAGGAATTCCTTGCGAATGTTCAGCTTGGCCGGGTCCCTCTTGGCCATTTTCGTTTTGCCTCTGCCCGTTTCAATTTCAATTCCACTCGTTTTGCTTTGCTGCAGTTTGATCAGAAATGATCAAAAGGGATTGAATTTAAAAATTAATGATTTGAAAGGAAAGAATGAATTTTGGTGAATGATTCCAAGGAATGGTCGTTTTGCGTTTTGCACTGTTTTTATGCATTTTGTTGATTGACAAAACGCGGAATAACAACAACAAAAAGTGCCAACCAAGGGCGGCGAAAGTGAGGGCGACAACGGCACCATTTTTGGCTTATGGGCCGGGGGAAATGGCAACGCCGACAAAAGCTCGGCAGAGCAATAATAATGAGAAGGAATGCCCGATTTGGAAGAATTTGGTCAAAAGGCAGGCGGAGGGATGGGGTGACAGATGCATCGGTGGCAGCAAAACTCACTTACTTAGCCCATTCATTCCCTCTCCCGGCGCATTTTTCTCCTTTTCCCTTCCCTTTTTCCTTTCTTTCTCTGTCACCACTCAAATCGATTACGGCACGGAGAAAAAAGACGGATTGGCATTGGCACACAAGCAACTGAGCGGGAGAGGAAGCTCAACGGCACTTTTCAACGCTTATATCTTTCGGCACTGTCTCTGCACATTTTACTCTCTCTCGCCTCTCTCTCTCTGTCCCGCTCTCTTTTCCCTCTCTCGCCCCCTATCTCTCTCTCTCTCTCTCTCTGTCTCTCTCTCTCGCCGTCTCTCCATTCTTTTCTCCACTTTTACTGTTTCTTTCGCAATCCTTCCCAAATTTCCATTATTTCTTCCCACCCTTAGCAGTAGCTCCTTTCTGTTCCTTCTTTTTGTTTTCCCTTTTTTCTCAAATGTCGGACAACGACAGCAAATGAATTAGGCGCTATTGGCACCGAAAAAAGGGAAAAGCGAAGGGAAAGAAAAAGGCGGAGAGAGTAAATTATAAATTACACCTTTTCGCTTCAAAAAGTCGGCAAATTAATCTCTGTTTTGCTTGGCATTCCCCAAAAAAGACTCACCGCTTCGCTGCTCATCTTTCTCCTGGAAGAACGCTTTGGAGAGACGGCGCACTAAATTAGCGGAATTTTGGGAGAGAGAAGTCAAAGGGGAGGGGAGGGAATGGTGGCGGAAGTTCGAATTTGAACGACGACGAGCGGGGGACGATGAAAAGGACAAGCCGAGTAAAGAGGAGGGCATAATGAGAGACAATAAAAGGAAAAGCAATCAATTAGCGAACAAAAGACCAAAAATTGGAAATCGGGAAGAGATTAAATGAGAAAGGGACTCGTAAAAATGTTTCTCAATACAGAAATGGAAATGGAAAATTTGGGCGGAGAAAAAAAAAGGGGGGGGGGAAAAGTCAAATGAAAAAACAAATGCCATCCCCCGAAAAAAGGAAGCATTGCGGGGTTAGGGGGAAGGGAGGGCAGAAGGCTCAATCGAACAAGAAATGGCCAAATGTTAGTCCTTGGCGGGTGGAATCGAACCCACGCGAACACCAAGCCTTTCTTTCTTGGAATTATTTGAGCGGAAGAAATACCTTCGCTTTCACTATTTTGTTCATCCCTCCTTCGTCCATCCGAACAAATAAATGTTTCCTTCCCTTTTGTGCCTGGAAGAGCCCCCCCCCCAGGAACCTTTCGCCCTCCTCTCCCGGCTCCCGCCCGCACTCACTTTCCGCCGCCCTCTCCCTTTTCAGCACTCCATCTTATCCCTTTCCCTCCATTTGTGCCTCCCTCTGCCTTAATGTTCGTTTTTGGAATGGTCAAACTTCTCACGTGAAAAGGTGCTCCCCTCGCGACTCTGCTCGCCTCCCTCCACCACCGATGACTCGGCTCCGCAACTGTCCATTCGCTCCCGTCCATTGTTTGGCTTTGGGTCCGGCAGAATGAGCGTGCGCGACTCCTTGCGACTCCATGCCTTGACCAGCAGCTGCGACTCTTCCGGCGAAGGGTGTGCCATTGACACGACGGACTCCTTCTTCTCGCCACAACTCCGTTCTGAGCCCATATTCGACAGATTGGAGTCCGATTCGTTTATCAGTCGTTCTCTCTTCGGCGTCCGTTTGAGACTTTAAAAATCGCAATCCGAAATATTCAAATTGGAAAAGTACGTTCGACGAAAGGAGCAACAGAAGCGGGAGGAGCGGAGCCGGGCCGAGGACGACTTCCGTTCGGGTGACAGCGAAGGCGGGGCGGAGCAGGAGCCCGAGTCGGTGGAGTGCAGCGGACGATGGCCGTTGTCATGCTGAGCCTTCACCGCTTCCTAAATTCATCATTTAAGAGTACATCTCTTAATTAGTTTTTCACACCTTGTTTTTGAAAAGATTTGCCGATACTGTGCCGATGGCACTGGCGGAGGGAGGCGCTGAACCACTGATGGGGGAAAGGGTCGAGCGCGACATCCGCTGGAAGGGCGTGAACAATTCGGAGCTGTCCCAACCCGCCTCGTGGATACGCTTGGCTGAGACTTAATGACAGAAAGTGACTGACTGACAAACGGAGGAGGGAATCCTTTGGCAAATGCCACTTTTTGGGAGACGAAAAGACGGAGGATTTTGGCTCATCAAAATGGGAATTCGTTTTCGAAAGTTGGACAAAAGAGATGCTTTGTCAAATATTCACAGGTTAGAAAAGGTAAAAGGCATTGTGGCCAAATCAATGAAGCGAAAGCGAACGTGGGGGGGAGGGGGAGGGATGGCACGGGGGATGGTCCATCCGTTGCCTCCCCATCACCCCCCCCCCCTACGGGACACACCCACCGGCGTTTTCTACCCCATGGGCACAATACGACCCCCCTCCCCCCGCCCGCTTCCCACCACCCATTCCACTCCGTTGCCCAATCCCACCAGAGGAATTTGCAATTTGTTTATTTATTTCTTTTTTTTTTTGGTATTTCCCAGTAAATCCAATAAATTCGAATGATCGGTCACTTAACATTTGCTCCTCTGCTGCTGATTTAAGCTCGGATTTTGCATTTCTTTGTCCAAATTATTTCCAATTTTATTTTTTCGTTTGTTTTTTTTTAAATTTATCACCCAAAGAATGAGTTTCTGCGCATGTTAGCACCTATTAATTTATTTTAATAGTTTGAATTTCGAAAAGTTACGTGCTGCGGCAGCCAACGAAGAAGGCAAAAGAACAGGCGGAGTCAGTCGGCTGCTGAAGTCAGCGCACGATTGGGTGCGTTGTCCGGTCAGCCGAAGCAATTGCGGGTGCTTTTTCTTCCGTTTGTTTGCTCCCCCGGGGCATAATTCTGCGCTTCCAAATGCGCTCATTCTCCGATGGATGCGTTGGACTATTGCCGGCACCGCAAGAAATTGGCTGTTGGTGACGGAATTGGGGAAGCGGAAGGACGAGCGCGGCGAGGACGGAGACGAGACGGAACAGAAGCGGCGTGGCAGCGGACTGAGGGGGCAAAAGGTGGCGGAGACGGTCGGAGTGGCAACGGCGACGGCAGTCCAATGGCACCAGTGCCGCTCATACTCGTAAGCAATTTGCACGGGGCTGGGGCTCGCCGAAGGACTGTTGACGTCTGAGGCACTGCCAGCGGCGTTGGTTTCTCGTTCAACAAAGCAGTCGCCCTCGAAAGCGCCAAAGTTGCAACGACTGTTTTTTCCGCTTAAATTTGTGGCCATTTTCTTTTCGGATGAATTGGTGATGGAGAAAATTGGGAGGAAGAAGCGGAAGGATGAATGGGAGGGGATGGACGGGAAGGGAGAGAACGGCACGGGGGAAAGCGTGGCCAACAAAGTCAAGTCCCATGAGGCAAATGTGACTGGGCGCTTAACAGGCCAATGCGCCAGCAAAAAGCATTCGCTCGCTGAGGATAAAAGTGCCAAAAAAAGAGATAAAGCCCCGTCCGGGCCAATTTTGCCGAGTGTCCTTTGACGGGGATGAGCATTTCAGACTGAAAAGTTCAGGTGCTGACGAGGGATGGGTGAGAAGAGGAGATAAAAACTTGCAGAGACAGAGCACCGAATGTTCAGAGAATCGAAGGGAAGGAAAGGCGGAGAGCAATGAATTAAGCCATTCCGCTGATGGCATTTCCATTCGCAAATGGACAAGCGAAATTTGACCCTTCTAACGGCAAATTTTTCCAGCTTAAAAGCAACGCTTCCCTCACCAGTGGTACGACTGAGAGAAGTCGTGTAACAAGGTCAATTGGAAATTGATGAAAGATTGGCGGGAGCGAGTGACAATCCGACAAATAGTCAAAAAAGGGGGGGGGGAGGGGCGGGGAGTTGACACCCAAAATTGGCTTACTGACATGCATTTTACGTCAGAGAATGTCGGGTGGAGCCAAAGGGCGAGGGAGGGCTTTGTCAGAGCAAAAGCGGCTGATGGAAGAGGAAATTTATGAGAAGGAATGGCGCCGGATTGGATATCCAACCCAGACGGTTGGAGTGCCGCGGAAGTAAAGGCAATGTTAAGGGAAAGACGGAGAAATTGGGGGGGGGGGGGGAAATTGGGTAATGGGAAAAAGGTGGTTTCAGGAAGAAGAGGTGGGATAATGTCACATGAGCAAAAGGGACAAAGGGTGGGAAGAAAGGCCGAGAGATTTGCCATGGGAAAGGCCGAACGACGGCCGGGAGCTAATGGACGGGCATATGAAAGGATGTTTAGGGAGATTGGCAGATTAAGCGAAGTCGGACAGAAAATGGACGCATCGCCGGACGAAACGAAGGCTTTCTGAGAGATTAACGGCGAAACGGCGCTGCCCACCCACAGACTAAGGCTTCCCCGGTGCCATCGGACCAATTTTGCATTTTGAGACCAAATAAGGGCGAAGATAGTGACAATTCATTCCACCGTTTAATATTAACCACTGAAGAGGCCGATGTTTTTCCTGTACCTTTCGACGGCATTTGCTATTTTTTGCCTGCTAAAGAGAGACAAAGGCAAAAGCGGCAGGGGAATTGGCAATGTTTTCTTTTTTCCCTTTCCGTTAATCCGTCACAATGAGCAGAAAATAATGGACAGCATTTTTTTACTGCGAGTGCTTCGGTGAAGACGAATCCCTCGCCTTTTCCATTCAATCGGAGTCAATCAAAGCCAAAAACGCAATTCATTCATTCGTTTTGGCAATCAACAGAAGGGACATTGGTGCATTAGCACTAATATTAAATGAATCTCTTAAAACATTTATGCACATAAATGATTTTCTTTTTAATCTAAGCGTAGGGAAGGGACGGCGAAATCCGACGAGAAACGGAAAAATCGGAGGGACACAAGCGAATGAATAAATTTTTAATAAGCGAAAATTTCGTGGAATGGGAGGAGCGGCAAAAGGGATGGAAAAAACCTACCAAAGCAAAAGGACGCAGGGAAAGGTGAAAAAACAAAGGGACACCTTATCAACTAATTGAAGAACACAAAGCAAAGGAAAAAGACTCTCCGATAAGAAAATGAAAGTCATCGGCGAACATTTCGAAATTGACAAAATAAAAATTGAAAGCAAACGAAAATGAATCATCAAAACATGCAAATCACAACATTTGGAAGAACCATTTGGATAAACACTTTCTTTTTAAAATATTAACAAAGTGCCGCTTGAAACAACAGAAGAGGCATCCAAACCAAAGACGAAACAATCAATCAGTTAGTCCAGGCTATAATTAAAGTTGATTTACTAAACCTCACTGGTGAATTCATTCTTTCGATCATTTACTTACAAATTAATTCTATTAATTTACCGACCTTCGGCGAATGGAACAGCAAAAGTGAGCCAAAGATCACAGAAATAAGAAGTCAAAAAGTCGAACAGAGGCCGAACACACTCCCAAAGCAGAAAGAGTGCGACTTTGAGGAAGAAGAAAAGGCGATCGAAGCAGCGAAAATTGGGACGGTCAGACATTTTGGAGGGGGGGGGGGGGAGGGAATCGCACAAATTACCAGTGAAAATGGGGCATTTGTGGTGAGATGAATTGCATCAAACGCTCATTGACGGCCCAGGACCAATGGCGTTTGAATGTGAGGAAAAAGTCGACGAGGAATTGGCCAAAGGGCGACGGGAGGGAGCCGCTGACCAGGGAATGTGTGAGTTGGGCACACAAACGACGCTCTTCCCACGGCCTGTCCGGCAATGATTGGCTGGTCGGAAGCGCAGCGGAAGACACACAAACATCACGAATTGAGTCGAGAGTAAGCCAAATGGGAAGGCCGACCAAAGTGAACAAAGCCAAGACAAACGCTAAACGGAGAGAGAAGCAATGAGGAATGACAACAGAGAAAAGGTTTTTTTACCGAAACGCATTGCCGAGACAAAAAGGCCGGGAATTTGTTTCTGCTGGGGTTTGGCATTCGGACTGCCAAACCTTTGCCGATTTTTTGCATTGTCCGCTTGTCGAAGTGCTTAAGAAATGAAAAACATTTATATTTTCGAAGGATTGTTTATGGAAAGGAAATTTGTCTGAGTCATTAAAATTTAATTAAGTTTAACAATAAGATTAATGAATGGAAATTGAAGGTAATAAAAAGCACCCGATACATTTATGTTGTCTGAATTGTTAGAAGTTGACGAAGTCTCATTTTGCAAAAATGCTGTGTCCGCAATTGCCGTCGATTCGGAGGAAACCGTGGAAAAGAATTGGACGTATTGCACTGCACTTTTAGCAGCGAATGAGCATTCTTCATCGTTTGAGCAACTCCCGATAACCTCCGCCAAATCATTTTCGAGTGGATTATTGACCAAATTTAGCCACCGCAAATTATCGAGTTCAGCAAAACTGATCGGTAGTTTCTGAACGAATTTATGTTGACAATGAGAATATTTTAGTGAATTATAAGACCTTTATTTGATTTTCAGACAGGTCCAACCGGCGCAGGCTACTCAAAACACCAAAATTTTCGGGTAATCGTTTAATTTTGTTGGAGTGTAAGTCGAGTTCTTGTATGTCTGGGAAAAATTGGAGGAATTGAGCAGAAAAAGAAGTCAGCAAATTGTCCGACAGGTCCACACAAGTAATTCGTTGTCCTGCAAGAGAACGACACATCAGCTCAATTGGTACTTTGTTCAATCGCAAGGAACTGAGGTCCATCCGTCCGCCACTGATACGCTTTTTCAACATTTCGACTGTTAATTCGGAAGGAGTTGGACGGGACATGTTTAGGAGAAGAAATTAATTCCTACCAAAAAAAATTCAAAAGAACGCATATACAGATGTTGTAGAGCTTTAAAAGAGCTTTCGAATGAGCTATTGAATGTATGGAGAAGTCAAGTTCAATTTTTTAAGATTTTTTGAAATTTAATTATTCATCCCTTTAAGGATCATATGAAATGGGGTGTGGGTTCGAGCCCGCTAGGCTGTGGTTTATTTTTTTTATGCTAATTGGTGGAAAATCTAGACAAAATGATACATTTTGCAAAATCTGACTTCAGATTCATGATCAGCGTATTTTTTTACCCTAAACTTATTGGAAAGAAAATAGGTACTTAAAGAAACTTAAAATTTTGAAAAAATCAAGCGTTTGATGAAAAGTCATAGATAAAATCAATGATTTTTAATCAGAGTTCAAATTCGTGATCAGCACTTTTTTTTTACCCTAGAAAAAATGCTTTTTGAAATTTTACTATTTTTTTCCGTCGGGACCACAATTCTACATGTTTGCCGGTCGTTCTAATTAAAGACCATTTTGCGGGGTGCCAGTCCACATCTCGCATTTTTATCAAAATTTGTGGAACGTGATTAACAAAATTATAAAAAAATCAACTACCTACCTATTTTAGCTTTGGATTAGGCTAAGCAATGCAATGACATTTCTTTTGTTTTCAAAGCACTTTTTACGGCGCGCTTTTTTCAAAAGCGAACAAGGGGGGTCCGGTGGTGCCGATAGGCGCCCCCGTAATTTTTAGTTAGATTTGTTATCTGCTTTTGTCCAAAAAAAGACCAATTTTTTGATTCTGAGCCATTTTTTAAGATGTCATTTCGCCAAAATAATTATTAATTTTTCAAATTTGGGTAGTTACACTTGTACTAGTCAAATTTAGTCCCGTTAGTCATGGCCCAAATGGCCGTGACCGGGCCGGAACTTGAAAATGGACCGGGACTGGATGCCGAGTCCGGCCTTTGAAACCCTAACTGTCAAATTTGTTGTTTTTAGTACCTTTTCAGGTTTAGCTTCCACAACATAGATTGAAAATTAATGACTGAGCGTGCCACTAAGTCTGGTTTAGCGGCTGAGGCCCAACAAAAAATTCACAGCAAATTTGACTTGGAATTATCGAAACAAATATTTGGATGGATTTCTCAAGTCACTGGTGAATCTTTTACTGTCAGTGGCGAAGTGGAAGAATTTTTGTCTACCCTCAAAGATGGGACTGTTTTATGCAAGTAAGATGAGCATAATCTAAAACAACTAAGGCGAGATGAAAAATGGATAACTTAATTTTTAAGGCTCGCAAATGCGCTGTCGCCCAATTCGATAAAGAAAATAAACACCAGTAATTTTCCATTCAAACAGATGGAAAACATTTCATTCTTTTTGGGTTTTGCTGAAAAATATGTGAACAAAAGTAAGATGTTTAACTAAACCATCAAATTAATATAATTCAATAAATCAGAAATCATATAAGAATTCTTTCCAGCTTTTTATAAGTTTCTACTTTCCTTTATCACCAGGTGAACTGTTCCAAACCGTTGATTTATTCGAAGGGCAAGACCCAAATTCTGTGCTCATTTGTCTGGCTGCACTTGCTCGAAAATCGGAGAAATCATTTGGGTATTAAATTCCCTTACAGGGGAACCACCAGAACTAATTGTAAGTCGGAAAATATGTATAATTGATACCATTGAATGAGAGTTAAGGGTATACTGTAGTAGGTATAAATTCGAAGAATTTACCCGTGCCACCATTTCTTCCGTCTGCTACCAATTCATTTTACTGTTCATGCGCCGTCAATGCCAATTATGCCATTTGAATTTATCATGACGGCGCTTGGTCTTCAAGTCGAGGGATATGCAGGAAAATTGATGAAAACATGGAAAATTCAGCCGCAGATTTCAATTAGAATTTATTTACTTTAAGGTTTTATTTTTGTTGTTATTCGCTGCCCGTCAAAATGTCGCCGATGTCGTAAAAAAGTTACTGGGATTTTCAATACCCCATTAGCGGTATTACCCCTGCTCTATCCATGGTACCAAATTTATATACGTTTTCCGGTTTACAATTTTGGGTGGTTACCTTGTTAATTTCTTAAATAAACAATGTTTTGGTATATTTAGAAAGGCGGGGCTTGGTCCCAAAGAAGCGGAGGGCTCGAAGAAGGAATGGACGTCGGAGCAGCTGCGTGCCGGTGACGCTATCATCGGCTTGCAAATGGGCTCAAACAAAGGCGCCAATCAAAGCGGGGTATCGCCACCTAATTTTGAGTTGCTAATCGCATTTTAAAAAGATGATTATGGGAAACACGCGTCACATGTGAAAAGAAGGGACAGACTGTGAAGGACCGGAATTTTGTGTAATTACTTCACTTAAAAGCCTTTTGTTTGTGATAGTGCTGAATTGACCTTACCACGGATGACACCCTTAATACATTCCTTCTTGCCTTGACACTTTTGCAATTCCATTTAAAATCCAAGATGCATATTTCTAAATTATCATAGAATAAATTAGTATGTTTTGTTTACATGAAAAAGTACAAAATTATTTGTTACATTACAGTTAATATTTTAATATTTAAGTCAGACATAATATTACTTCATTTACTTGAGATTCTTTGGGATTCATTGTCAGTTTCATTAAACACTACAAAATGCGGTTGGTTTTTCTCTATTCATTCTGGAGATTGTTTTTCTGACAGGCTCCACATCGATGGCCTAAGTGTACTGTTTCCCTATGAATATGTTTATCCGGAGCAACTTTTATACATGGAACAACTGAAGAAAGTGTTGGATGCGCCAGTAAGCAGTTGGGAGTGTTTTCGGTGCTGTCCTTTGAATGGGGGAGAGATTTGTTTTGAGTCGATAACTGCGAATATAACATCCATTTTGACATTAAAACTATTGGCTAATTAATTATAAAGAAAATGTATTTTAGGGCCATTGTTTGCTTGAAATGCCTTCCGGAACTGGCAAAACTGTTTCTCTACTGGCGCTTGTCGTTGCTTATATGAGAAAGTATCCGGTATTTTCACGATCTCCCATTTAGGCTATTTAAATTTTTACAGGAAAGACTCCACAAGCTGATTTATTGCTCACGGACAATTCCTGAGATAGAGAAATGTGTCGAAGAGCTTAAAAGGCTGTTTCGCTATTATACCAATGTCACCGGAGTGCGTTTCACATTTTCTCTTTTTTAAATTGTTTTCTCTAAGTCCGCCCCCGATTTCCTTGCCCTCACTCTCTCCGCTCGTAAAAATCTGTGCATCAATAAATCCGTCGTCAGTTTTCGGTATGGTTCGGCCGTCGACGGAGCTTGTCAACGTTTGACGGCGAGTTACGTTCGGGCGAAAAGGCGGCTGAATCCGAACCTTCCCTGTTGTTCCTTTTTCGAAAAATTTGACGAGAAAAGGGACATGACTTTGCCGAAGGGTGTTTACAATTTGGTGAGTTGATTTTCTCATTTCTTTCCTAATTGAGTGCTGATGCCTAATCAGTCAGACTTGCGGGGGTGGGGCAAAGAGCACGGCATGTGTCCGTATTTCGTCGCGCGGCACTTGGTAAATCGTGCCGACATCATCGTCTATTCCTACCATTATCTGTTGGACCCGAAAATCGCCGAATTGGTATCGCGTGAACTTAGCCCCAAGTCTTGCGTTGTGTTCGACGAGGCGCATAACATCGACAATGTGTGCATCGAGTCGATGAGTGTGACACTTGTAATGTTACAAAAGGCGCATTCATTCACAATCAGTGTTAATGTTTCAGACGAAGTCAATGATGGACAAATGTGCCAAAAATATTGATGCTCTCGAGCAACACATTCAAACCCTGAGGACGGAGAATCAAAATCGAATTCAGGAAGAGTACGCGAAATTGGTGGACAACCTTCGGAGAGTTGAAAAGGAACGGGATGAGGATGAGAGGGCATGGACAAACCCTGTGCTTCCCACAGAAATTCTGAGAGAAGCGGTGCCGGGGACCATTCGCACGGCGGAACATTTTTTGACGGTTGTTTGGCTGACTGATCAGCCAAATAATTTGTTATTTCAGTTCATGAGGAGGATAATGGAATATGTGAAGCATCGAATGCGGGTGAAGAATGTGCAAATCGAAAGTCCGGCCGCCTTTCTCAGAGACATTAAGTCCAGGGTTTTTGTCGACCGTAAGCCGATGAGGTTGTTCTGTCGTGCCTTCCTTCATTTCCCTCTTTTCATTCATACGCTGTTTTAGGTTTTGCTCTGAGCGATTCGCCTCCCTCTCAAAAACGCTTGAGTTGTCCGACATTTCTGACTTCAGTGCCCTTGTCAAACTCACGACTTTCGCGACCATTGTCAGCACATATTCCGTCGGGTTTTCTCTCGTTTTTGAGCCTCCTGAAGATGGAAGTTCCGTTGGTGACTACGCCATTCATCTCAATTGTATGGACGCCTCAATCGCAATTCGACCCGTTTTGGAACGTTTTCAGTCAGTCGTTATCACTTCAGGGGTAATTCTATTCGTTATCCAGCTGTTTTTACTTTACACATTTTTACAATTAGACTCTTTCTCCGTTGGATATGTACCCAAAAATTTTGGACTTTGACCCCGTTGTAAAGGCGAGCCTTTCGATGACTTTGGCGCGCCAATGCATTTCACCAATGATTATTTCAAAAGGTAATGCAAAATTGGACCTGTCTAACAAAACATGAAGAGATTTGCTTGTTCAATTGAGTGTTAGACAGAAATTTAATGGTCTATAAAAAATTTTAACAATCTGTTTTTATAATTTTTAAACTTTAATTTCTCCTTTTTTTAAGAAAATATTTTAAAATTTAAATGACAAATGAGTTTATGTTTCTTCGTTTTCCAGGAAATGACCAAGTCGAAATAACAAGTCGTTTTGAGAGTCGGGAAGATCCTTCGGTAGTACGAAATTATGGCACTTTGGTTTTGGAGTTGGCCTCAATTGTTCCGGACGGAATTGTTGTCTTTTTCACCAGTTACGTATATATGGAAAATGTGGTTGCTGCGTGGTACGAACAGGTGAATTCACCAAAAGTCATTGCTTTAAATTGTTTTCTCTGTCCAGCGAATGATCGACGAATTGGTGAAGCTGAAACTTTTGTTCATCGAAACAACCGATGCACTCGAAACATCGGTGGCATTGGAAAAATACGTCGAAGCGTGTGAAAGCGGACGGGGGGCAATTCTCTTCTCAGTGGCGAGGGGAAAAGTGTCTGAGGGAATTGACTTTTCACATCATTTGGGTAGGGGAACAATTCGTTTATTCACTCCTTTCGCTTTGCTAACACAGGAAGAGCAGTCGTAATGCTTGGCATTCCGTATGTTTACACGGAGAGTCGAATTCTCAGGGCACGGCTCGAATATTTACGCGACCAATTCGGAATAAGGTGCTGGGGAGGGGCAGAAAGGAAAGAATTTCGTATTTAAAGGCATTTTTTATTACTCCAAAATTCAAGTCTTTTCCCCAATGTTTCTCTGTTGTATAGAGAAAACGACTTTCTCACTTTTGATGCAATGCGCCACGCTGCGCAATGTGTGGGCCGAGCAATTAGAGGAAAAACCGATTACGGACTGATTATCTTCGCCGACAAAGTCTGGATGGAATGGAGAAGACTTTTTAATTTTTTTTCGGTTTTTAGCGCTTTTGTCGAAATGACAAACGTGGAAAATTACCCAAATGGATCCAGGAACATCTGACGGACGCGCAAACCAATCTGAGTATCGAAGAGGCTGTTATGGCAGCAAAACGATGGTTTCCGTTGATGGCACAACCATTCACGAAAGAGCATCAGTTGGGAGTTTCGCTGCTGTCCAAAGAATTGCTCGGGAGTAAACAAGACGACATATTGAGCAAGTTTCGAGGAAGTGTTGTTACTGAAATGGACTGACCTTACAAGCAGGTTGCAAATTGGCCGTCATTGATCTATTTATACCATTTTTAATTTGCATTTTTACAATTTATTGTTTTTTGATCACACAAATTTTTACCTGGAAAATAATCTCCAAATGTTATTTCTTAACTTGTTTTTTTCATTTAAATATTGTATGGATTGTCCTATTGTCTCATCTTTTCATTTGTAAATAAATTACTTTGAAATTTGCTTAAGGATGACCGGAAGGTTTTTGGAAAGCGAACGACGTCAGATGGAAATGGGGGAGCAGCGAAGGGATGTCGGAAGAAAGCACAAAAACAACTCACGATCAACAGCCATTTCATTTGTCTTTGGAGAGAAAGTCGCTGGTAATTCCACGAAAACCGAGGTTGGATTGACAGGCAATATTTTAATCCATCACTCATTAACTCAATTATTTGTAAGGTAAACGAACAGGGCGAATTAAGCGCTGTGGTAAAAACTGAGGCGGAGAGTCAAAACTCAACGGAAGTGCAAAATTATGCTTTGGTGGACCTTGATTGGGTGAACAACTCGCAGAAGAGCCATGTGCTCTTGCAGATGATGAATGTGTGAAGGGATTTGTGACATTTGAACTTCGCACTTTTCAGGCGATGGGCTACGAACATGGCAAGGGACTTGGCAAAAGGGGGCAGGGCATTGTGGAGCCGATCAAAGCCAACCCAAACCAGGGGAAGAAAGCATTTGGGGCCAACCACGACAGCCGTATGATTCTTACTCAATGTTGGGCCAAAGAATGATGCTTAATTAATTGCATAGGACGAAAAGGGAGGCGGAGGCGAAGAACGAGGGAAAGCGGACACATGGAAGGACAACAAACGGACAGCGGAAAAAACGCAATCGCCGAACAGCAGCAAAAGGACGAATGGAAGAGACGGCCGAATCCGTCACGGAGGGCGCAAATGCATTACGAAGACAATGTGAGGGACACGCTGAGGACGGCGGGGCTTTCCGAACAATCGGCGGAGGAAATTTGGCAGGCGCTTGGCATTCTCGCGAGGCACCAAATAATGGTATTGGTCAATCAGGGAAGTGTTTGGTTATGCAATTTGAATGGTTAATTCAGCCACTTGGCATGGGACTTGGACTTGTAAAACGGCGAGCGGGAAGAAGACGCATTGAAATGGAGGACAAAAACGAAGGGAAGGCAGAAATTTGAAGTGACATGGACACATTAATTATTCTTTGTGACAAATTGTATAAAAGTGTAATTAAATGGACCCATCCCGGATAAGAAAAAGACAATTGCCACCATCGGTTGCCCTGTCGGTTTATCGTATTGCCTTTTGTTTGTCTTGTATGTTTCTTTCGAATTATATCTTTTAAGCCTTTTCAATGCCGTTCTTCCCCAATTTGCCTCTTTTTCGGTGTTCGCCTCAATTGCATAGGTTTCGTCCTGCGCCGCTTTCTCTCTCATTCCGCCGTGCCATTTCACTGAGTGTCGTCCATCGGAAGGGCCATTCGCATTGGCAAAACACCAAAGACGTAAAGGCAAAGAATGACGCGATTCGCGCGAGTGGGCTGAACGAAATGATGAAGCAGACGAGGAAGGCGGTCAAAGATGGGTACGACCCGAAAACCAACAGACGGCTCCAGAAGATAATGGAAGTGAGATTCTCGCCAAAGGGACCAAATTCAAAGCGCGAAATAAATCTTTCCCATCGTTCCAGGACATGAAGAAACAGTCGCTGCCTTTGGATAAATTCCGCACTTTTTTGGAAAAGTTAAAGGTGATAAATCACGGGCTAATTTATTACGAAAAGGAAGGGCAACAAAAGAATGTTTGAAAGACCAAATTGGCATTTTTACGCCCTTTTACCGACGAGAATAAATCTCCCGTTTTAGCAAAATGCACCAAAGGAGGACGAAAACAAGGAATAGGTCCGTTTTCTGCTGATAGATCATAAAATATTTCTCCCTTCAAGTGTTATTCTTTTATTATTTTTGTTTTGGATAAATCTGAGCATTTTTTGTCCTTTTATTTTTCATTAGGATAAATTGCAGCACTTCACACATCGTCCGTTTGTTGTCGTCTCATCAAATTCCACGTACTTCTTTTTCGATTGCCTTAATTAACAAAGGCAAATGGTCGCGTAATTTGGCACTGATTGACTCACCAATTAACATTGGCACTTGGTTTTTGTGTATGACCTTTAGAAAAACAAATGTTGCTTATTTGTAATGGGTCGGATCAGTCTTTGTTCCCCTCACCCAATATTTGTTTGTTTGTTTTTCCACCTGAATGATCGCCGGTGATTGTGTCCATGGCTCTCCGTCGATTTGCATTGGCAATGTCTTGTGTGTCCTTGGCTTTCTTTGCTTACAATTTCCCCTTTTCTGCACTCACTGAATTACCACCGTTGAACACTGTGCCAATCGCCTCGCCTGTCGAACCCCCGCCTGAATTTGTGGCATAATTTAAAAGTGCGGGGATTAAAGAAGCTGTACTTCGTCAAGCACGTCGACAACAAGTCCGAACTGTTTAGATATTCTAATGACAAACTCTCAAAATCATATTGTCCATTCTTTGCAGTTCACTCGCTGATTCTCCCCGCGAGCGTGAAATTCTGGCCGAATATCGCAATTTGCTGTACTCCATCATTCTGAATGGACTTCGCCAATGGAGCAAGTCGGGCGTACTGGCACAAATCACTAACGGAAACAGTTCGAACACGCGCTGAAATTAAGTGCAATTGAGAAGGAAAGGACAACAGTTGAATCAAAAGAGATAAATATTTGTTTGGGAAATTGTAATTGGCTGTTGGAAATTTGCGGGAACAGATAGGGAATGTGCCACGAGGTGGACGACTTTCGACTGTTCCCCCACAAATTGCTGCCGCCGTAGCTAAAGTTGGGTTGCTACCACCATAAAAGGGGGAACAAAGAAACGAAA
The DNA here is from genome assembly GCA_004148225.2 of Heterodera glycines. Classification (NCBI taxonomy): domain Eukaryota; kingdom Metazoa; phylum Nematoda; class Chromadorea; order Rhabditida; family Heteroderidae; genus Heterodera; species Heterodera glycines. The sequence continues at coordinate 8,363,832 of CP049708.1, read as the reverse complement.
ACGAACGGACATGCTGGCGATGTTCAGCAAAGCGATGCCCTCCAAATTTGGCCCATTGCCCAAATCGATGGTTTCGCCGTCGCACTGTTTCATTGGCAATTGTTAATTTGTCCGTCTCCCATTTGTCCCCCCCCCCCCCGCCTTTTTCCCTTTGTTTTTTGTGCCTTCTTTCTCCCCTTCCCGTCATTAGCTGACTGACCAAAATGTCGATCTGTTCATGCAGATTTTTACATGAGCTGGACAGCGTTTCGCTCGTGCCCAATTCGAAGTACCACAATTTGTTGCGCATTCGGCTGTTGAACTTTTCCGGGTATTTTTCGCGCATTACGTGGAAACGGTGCGCAATTGACGCATCCTTTTCAATTTCGATGGTTTTATTGGGACAACAAATTGGTGTGCAAATACCACTCCAATGGAAAAGTAATTGTTGATGATGTGGTAGGGTTGGGTGTCGCCTTTGTCCGATCGCCGGGTCTGCTCAATGGTAATTTGCCACCGGTCCATCAACACCTGCCATAATTAGCTAATTGCCCTTGTCTTTGCTCTGAAAATGCTTTCTTTTGTCGCCCCTTTGTTTTGCCGCCTTCGCTTTCTTTCCTTGGCTTTTCCTTCTCTTCCCTTTCCTTTTCACCTGAGTCGACCGTTCGATGCTCTGCAAAATCGTCTGCAAAGGTTCGTTCTCATATCCTCCGCCCCATTTCAGACACCGCGCCAAATCATTGCCAGTGCCAAGCGGAAGAACGGCCACCGGCGGACGACCGTCGCCATAGGCAATTTTGTCTGGCAATTTTCGAGGTGGCAAGGCGAATCGATGGATGCGTGTGCTTTTTGTTAATCAGTGCCTTACCCATCGATTCCAAAACCCATCCGACGGTGCCATCGCCTGAAGGCAGTAAAGAGTGTTTTGCCCTTGTGCATTGGCCACCACAAACCGCCACAGACGAGGATGTTGTACTGCTTCAGTGACTTGAACAGGTTCAGCCTGCCAATGCCGACTTTGACCAACCAATCATTTCTTTCCCCTTCCCTTCCAATTCCCTTTCATTGGCCACTTACCCCGGCTCGGGCCCGTCCTTGCAAAGATTGTACACCTGCGGTAAAAAATTTGTAATTAACTTTGCGACTGATCCCTTCTCGCACCTGTCTCGGGTTCAGCAAATACTGAAACTTGCGGAAGATGCGTTCGCCCTGTCGTCCGCCCGACTTTGGGTTGATTAGCACCAGCAATGGCCGGCAACGGCTGTTCGGCGGCAACGGAATGACTTTTAACTTGGAATGCTTTTGCATTGGATAGCATGGTTACGGTTCTCCAACACCTGCAAAAGGCCCCCTCCGAGGGAACTGTCACTATTTGTGGCCGAACAGTGCGGCTGAATTTGGTGGGGGTGGGCCGAGTGGGCGACGGGGCGGAAATTGGTCGAGATGGAGCAGGAACGGTCCATGAAAGTCGGGATGATGTGCACGGGAGGCAACTGAAGGGACGGACAGAGCAATGACGGACAAAGCGAGGAAATGGCGACGAACGATGTGATGAGCGAATTGGCCAAAGTCACACGCCGCGGGCCACGACGGAATGCATTTGGAGTGAAGCTGAACGCAACACTCCCAACAGGGAAAGACCTCCAAATGTTACCAGGTTTTTGCACCAACGGCAGTGTCTGCCTTGGAAAATGCTCACGTTGGCCTTGCATTTGGCACACTTTCCGCCACTTTAAGCGGAAAGGCATTTTCGGAGTTGGATTTGGCCATTTCCCCCCCCCCCACCAATTGGACTCCATCCACCGGTGGTCCTGCACCAAACTCTCCCCGTTGTTGTCCGCCGCCCTCTTTGACGGGTTGTACGTGTGGATGCAATTGTTGGCCGCAGAACGCACACATCGCTCGTGGACGGTGTATTTGCACAATGAGCAGGCTAAACCCTGCTTACCGCCCCAACCCACTAGCATGTTCAGGCACACGTTGCAATAAGTTGCTGGGAAATAAGGCGAGGGACAGTAAAACACCGACAGAAGACACTGTTTGGGTGTTACGTTTGCTGAAGTGGCGGAGGCGCCAAATGTGGCACCCGTCCTCCTTCATCTCCGTGTCGAAGCCGAGCAGAACGAGCAGAGGGATGGTCTGAGTGCCTAAATTGGCCCTTTGCTTTTAGTGCATCGAATCATTGCCCATTCATTTTTTATGGCTAATTATGGCGCTAGTGTAAAAGTGACAGTTTTTGAAAATTTTTTAAAAAGTCGCCAAAACATATTTCCGGGGGTTTTCGGGGCCGCTGATCACGAATATGGCATTCATTTCGACCAATTTCGAACCCCGGACCCGGATTTGAACAAAAAGTCGAAAAAAATTTTCACCAAAATTTACACATTCATTGCAAATTTTTTGTTCATTTTACTTTTTATTTTTTTAGAGCAATGGTTAGGATTTCAAGATATTCTATTATTGATCCCAGCAATCCACCGGTCGGCCTACCAACATTGGACGAAATAAATTTGAGATGGATTTTTTCAAAAAGTTCTGATGAGATTTTACAATTTTTGGCGCACAACGGACTTATCCAAAACAAAATGAACTGCAAAAATTGTCCCAACGATATGACGCTGTTAAATAATTAATCTTGTTAAATCTAAAAAAATAAAGAATTTAATTGCATGAATGTGTAAATTTTGGTGAAAATTTTTTTCGACTTTTTGTTCAAATCCGGGTCCGGGGTTCGAAATTGGTCGAAATGAATGCCATATTCGTGATCAGCGGCCCCGAAAACCCCCGGAAATATGTTTTGGCGACTTTTAAAAAAATTTTCAAAAACTGTCACTTTTACACTAGCGCCCTAATTATCGTTTGATTAACAGAAAGAAAAAACGTACCGCCCCTTTTCCATTCGTCCAGAGAAACGATCCCATCGTTGTCGTAATCGATCTCTTGCATCATTTGTCGCAGAATCTGACAAAAGGCCGATCATTCACTGTTGGTTTTTTATGCCCCCCCTCCCCTCTTCGGCACCCGAAAATCGTCAGTTATACAGTAACTTTAATATTGGATACTGTAACATTATTTTACATCATCGCCCACTCCTCTCTCTCTCTCTCTATCTTTCTCTCTCTCCGCCCATCTTTTCTGACTAATTTGTAGGGATGATTCGTACTGTTTTTCCAAAAACTATCGATACATATCATCATAATTTTGCAACTTAATCTTATGCAAAATCTCAAAAATTTTGGCCATGGTAAAAAAGTAATGGCAAAGCCTGAAATTGACCGGCTCCAATTCGATGGTGTCCCATTGCTGATAGCGTGCCACATTCATCATCTGCAATTTCGCTATTCCTTCTACTCTGCCCAATTTCTGACCTGCTCGATGATGCTTTCCACTTCCTTCGAGTCCAAATAACCGTTTCCGTCCGAGTCGTACACATGGAACACAACTTAAATTCGGCCCATTTCTGTCCCGCTTTCATAAATCCCCCGCCCCCCACTAACACTCTAATTTATCCTCAGGCGGTGCCCCCTCCAATAGACTCAAATAGCACACTAACGGCTTCAATGGGATGCGCTTGTCTTCCAAATCGGGCATCGGTAAAAGTAACTGCGAATTAATTAAGAAAACTTTTTATTTTGGCATAATTGCCTCTTCGATGGCCCCGTAACTTTTCGTTGGCATTGGCACTTTCCCTTCCCGCCCTGCCCACTTGGTGATGCGCTTCCAAACAATTGTTGTTGGGGCCGTTCGCCGTCGTCGCGTCCGGTGCGCGTTGGATGCGGTCAATTTTGCTCGACTTTTTGCGCCCCGCGCTTCTCTCCGATTGCGGTGGTAATGGCACATGGAACGCATTTTTGACACATTTTACGGCACCTTCGATGAGCGAAGGTCGCCGCTCGGCCGATTGGAGATGCCCTGACAAAATACAAAGTTCATTTGAATTCGAACAGAATGTTATTTTGAGGATACTATGAAAATTTGGAGATTTATTTAATGATTTTTTGTATAATTGGGCTAACCGTTGGAAGAATTGCAAAAGGAAAGGAAAAGCTGCTGACTCAAATCGGCAGGCAATTCGGCACCGAAATAACAGTTGATGAAAGAGGTGAAACCCTTTTAAGGGGAGGGACGAAGCCTAAGGCAACGAATTGGGGGGAGGGGAAGAGAGAGCACCTCGAAATCAATGGTCTGAAGGTCGGGCGAAAGGTAGCGGAAGAACATTCCTGAAAATCGGAAGAGAAGCTTGAAAATGGCAATGAGTGAAATGATCAAAAATAGGAATGGCAAAAAATGATCAAAAAATGACCGGAAATGGAAATGACTAATTAATGTAAGACGACCTTCGGGGTGGGAGAATTCGGCCAACATATCGAGCAATTTGTGACTCGAATCTAAAACACGCAAAACAATTATATCAAAAGACTTTGACTGTTCTCACAAGAGGCGTATTCGATCAGCCGGGCGAATTGTTCCGGGGAAAGAAGCATTTCCTTACAATAATTAACGGTAAGGGAAGACCGTAATCAAAGGGGAAAAGAAATCAAAGGGGGAAAAGAAATCAAATGAGGAGAAAAATAATGAAAAGAGTGAAAATGTAAACAAATGGTGGGGGGGGGGAATTTGAGAGAAAAAAATGTTGTTCTGCTGCAACCTGAAAATGCTTTGGGTCTTTTGGCCATTATAATTGCCAGCAGGCAATGCGAGGGAAGCCCTTAAACCCCCGGGGGATTCGACGGTCTCTGATGACGTCACGTCCTTCGCGCGACTATTGGCATAGTTTGAGAAGGAATGGCACTGGAGGCATCGATTTAAGTAAGGCAAAGAGAAGGAAAATAAAAGAGAAAGAGGAGGGTTTGGGGGAGAGTGAAATGCCAAAAAAAAAGTACAAACAACGGCAATTAAAGCGCACAGAGTGTGTTAATTACCAATTAATTGCATTTCGGCTTCCCTTAGAAATGCGTTTTTATTTTATTAATTTTATTTTTCCATATTTTAATTGTTGGATATTGAATATTACAACGTGTACTTGTTATTTACTGCTTTCCTTCTCAGAATTTTGCGTTCATTAATATCGAGGATCAAAAAGTTTGTGTAAAAAATTGCTCTGAGGAGCGATCGCTTATCTCTCCGCCCCCGGGGGATGTCCTAAGTCAATTAATTGTGAGCGTGCATTTCCTTTTGTGGTGAAAGAGGGGAAGAAGGTCATTGGGAAGAGGCTACAATATTATAATTGGCGAAGAAAAACCACACCAAAACGGACGGAAGAGACCGACGACGAATTCAGCGGAGGGAGGGGGGACACTCCCTCGGATGGTGCCGTGGGGAAGGGGCGAGAGAATGCCGACAGCCATTCTTTATTCCTTTGTTTGTTTCCGCTGGGATTGGCACAAATTGGACAGATAAACGCGCCGTAAGGTAATAAAGGGGCGTAAGTCGTCCTTGTGGGATGTTCCATAAAAGAAGGGATTAATGAAATAATGAAAGTAGGTGGGGAAGTGAAAATGGAGGAAAAGCGCGAAAAAACAACGGGGGAGGAAGAAAATACAGTGGTAGAGAACGTGGAAGAGGAACAGAAAGTGGAAGAGAAAGTGGAAGAGGAACAGAAAGTGGAAGAGCAACAGAAAGTGGAAGAGAAAATGGAAGAGACAGAAAGTGGAAGAGAAAGTGGAAGAGGAACAGAAAGTGGAAGAGAAATGGAAGAGACAGAAAGTGGAAGAGAAAGTGGAAGAGGAACAGAATCCGGAAGACTCAGTGGACCTTCCCTCTCTATTTTAAGAGAAAGTGGAAAAGGAATAGAAAATTTAAGAGAAAGTGGAAAAGGAATAGAAAGTTTAAGAGAAAGTGGAAAAGGAATCTCTCTCTCCTCTTTCTCTCTACAAGGAACAGGAAGTGGAAGAGAAAGTGGAAAAGGAATAGAAAGTTTAAGAGAAAGTGGAAAAGGAACAGGAAGTGGAAGAGAAAGTGGAAAAGGAATAGAAAGTTTAAGAGAAAGTGGAAAAGGAATAGTCTCTCTCCTCCTCTCTCTCTCTCCTCTTTCTCTATACTCCTCTCTCTCCCCTTTCGTCCGTTTGCTTTTCCTTCGCTTTTTTAACCTCTCTCTCAGTCGTTATGTTATGTTAATATTGGCTAATGACCTTAATTATCTTTTTGCGCATAGTACCAAATTTTTGGAAGGGAATTTGCCCGGAACTTCCCCCCCCCACCTCCGTTTTTGCCATTGTATCAAACGGAAAATGCCCTCGGGGCAATGACAAATAAACAACGAACGGACGGACGGAAAACAGCCAAATGATTCATTGGGGCAATCTCCACGCAATAAATGACCACCAATTGAGTGAGAATTCATTCTGCCAACGGGAAGAGCCCAAAATGAGGTTTGCTTCGGGCATTATTGAATTTCCCCACCATCGTTTGGCTTTGGATTTCCTTCCATTGTTTGGGTGATAAAGTCGAAATTAACCAAAAAATAAAGGATTTTAGAAAAGGAGGAAAAGTCAAAAATTTATTAATTAAAGTCAAATTTATAACATAAACAATATGATCAATGCTGGTTTTTGTCCGTCACAATCCCCGCCACCGATCACTCTCTCTCTCTCTCCTTCCCCCTCTCTCTCTCCTCTCTCACTCTCTCCTTCCCCCTCTCTCTCTCCTCTCTCTCTCTCTCCTTCCCCCTCTCTCTCTCCTTTCACTCTTTTTCTCCCTCCATCCCGCTCTCATGCACTCTCTCACTCACTGTTGTCCCTCCTCTTTGTTTCCATCTTCGTCTCTGTTCTTTTGTTGATAGTTTTTCCAAATTTCGCCGTACATTTTGCCCAATTCGGCAATTTGGCTATTCTGCTGTTGATAAGCACCGGCAAATGAGCAATTCAACGATGAATTGGCCATTGAGGAGAGAAAGGCGGTCAGAGGAGAGTTGGGCCAAGCGGACGGAACGGAGCCGTAAAGAGGGAAATGAAGAGGGAAAGGGACGGCGGAGGGGGGGCCGAACAGCGAAGGCGGACAGAGAAACGACCGTTTGGCGGACGGACAGCCAATGGGCGAAGGGGCGTCGCCGGAGGGGCCTAAAGGGAGAAAAGGCAATGACAGCGAATGGAGCCGCACAAGCGAAGGGAAACTGCGAAACGACCTGCGGAAATGGGCGACGGGGAAAGCGTCCGCTTGCGCGAAGAGCCCTCGCGGAAGCCTTTGGCGAAAGGATTGTGCTCCACTTTAAGGCGAGTGATTGCTTCGCACTGATAGGCGGTGACAGCCTAAAATGAACACTTCTCACTATTAGCTCTTAAAAGTCAACGCCACGCCCCGCTCATTAGTGCCAATTTGGCCATTTCACAACAAATAAAGCCATTAGAAACTTACAATAAATTGTGTTTCCGGTGGCTCAAATGAGCACAAATGCATCGCTTGACGATCGACAAGTCGGAAAAGACTGACGACGGGCTGATATTTGTGCATTGAGCAGAGAGAGACCTGCACAGAGTTGGGGGGGGGGGAGGATTAATTAATTGACACCCGCGGGGTTTGCCGTGCCAACTGACCAAAGAATTGCTGTGCACCTCCCTATTGGTGAGTTTGACGCGGTCAAAGCATAGCTTCTCCTGACTGGTCCAAAACTCGCCCGAACACGTGCCGTCGTGGTGCTGCACTTCGTTCGATTGACTTGCCGCGGCTTCGTCCTGCCCCGCGGGCGACCACCCGCCCGTTTGGTACTTATAACTGACATTGGAATGAAAATGAGATTTGCACTGCCAATTTCTTGGTCTTTAATGTACCGGAAGTTGTCCAATTGGCGCATGAACAGCGACAGAGAATACATTCCCTTGGGGTCCAACCCGCGCAGACGCAACTCCAACTTGGGGAACATTTTGCGACCCGTCCGTGTCACCACCATTTCGTTGGTGACCCGATGGAACTTCTGCCACAATTCTTTGTTGGTCAATTCTATGCTCACTTTGCTGCCATGTTCAATAAGAGTAGCACAATTTGCCATTGTTCTGTTGTCGGTGGTATTCGGACGTGGGAGTTGCGAATTCTGCTGGCAGGGAACAGCCAAAGTGCCAATTTGGCGGACCATTTGCTGCGGGGGGTGGGGAGTCGGCGTAATCGGAGTGGCAGCCCCACTTGAACTGGACGTAGAACAATCAGATTCAACGATGGTGGAGGAAGAAACAGTGTTGCAAGAGGAGGAGGAAGACGAGGAGGAGGGAGACGGAAATGAAGGAGGGACAAACGGATGGGGCAGACAGGGCACGGAATAATAGGGGGAGAACAGCAGAGGGTGGGAGAACGGGACGAACTGAGGCGGCGCATGCGCAGTCGGCAGCTGATGAGACATCGAAAAGCAAAACGGGGGAAAAGGGTTCAAAGAAGGGCCACAGCAGGCGGAAAATGTCCTGAAATGAGAGGGACAGAAAATGGAGCGAATTAGCGAAGTGTAAGGAGAAACCGTTATTGAGTGGGGGGAGGAGGGGGGAGAGGGCGGTGCCCGAAACCGTGAGCCAAAAGGGGCGGGGGAGGGGCGCAGCCCACAGCCACCCACCCACCCACTCACCACTCGTCCACCGGTCACAACCGTATGCTATTAACGAGTCCCCCCCCCCCACCAACCCAAAATGGGAGGAAGGACCACCCCAACCCACAACCACCACCAACAAACTCCTCCAATTCCTTCTCCATCATAAATATCTGTCGTCTTACACCGAATGGGAAAGCGGGGGGGGGGGGGACGAATTTACGAAGCTTTGGGAAAACAGCCTCAAGACAAACGGAGCAGTGAGAGGCGAGTTGGGGATTATGCAGCAAATGGAAGTGGCAAATTGGGGGAGGAGAGAGTGACCGATCAGAAGCGAAGGACAGACAGCGTAATCTGAGAGAAGTGAGTGGAAATGGCGAAGAACAAAGGCAAAGTCAGAAAAGTGACACTGAAAAAGTGGCAGCAAAACAAAACAAAACGAAGGGAAAGAAACAAAGAGAAATTGGCAAAAGTGCCGGTGAAAAATACTCTTTTTGATCAGCAGCAAAACCTAACTTAAAAATTGTGGAATTTTTTCAGATTTTTCCCTCAATTTGAAATAAGTTTTTTGGGGTGTTAAAACATATGAATGACTGCAAGTGTTCATCAATAAAAATGAAGTGATAAAGTTTCGTGAATTTTACTGAGTGAGCACAGAATGTTTTTGAACAAAACGCCGCCTTTCTTTGATTTTCTTGGCCTTTTGATCGGCCGGTGCTTTCGCTGTTCGCCGTGCTCATCAATAGCAGCAGAATGTCTTTTTTGTCGGCCTTTTTCGCCAAAGCTTTTGTTGCACAATCGCCATTCGGCAGGAAAACTTTATTCTCGAGATAACTAAATCCTTTTTTCCTTATTATTTTACAGTTAAATATATACATAATTTGAGTGGGAAAAAACAATAATTCATTTTTACGTAAAACTGCTACCAAAAACAAGGGTGTGCTTTGTTCTTATTTCTAAGAAATGTTCTGATTTGGAAGGTACAAATCTGAGAAAACAAATGAATTTTGGTGAAAATTATTTTTGATTTTTGTTCGAATTCGGGTCCGGGGTTCGAAATTGGTCGAAATGGGTATCAGATTCGTGACCAACGACCTCGAAAACCCCATAAAAATGATATCAACTTTGTTGGATTTGGTCAATAAAGAAAAAAGTTATGATGCTCTAAACAAAGTTCTGATTTTGGGGTAGCGACCAAAATTTGTTCTGATTTCTTAAACAAACTCATAATTTTAAAATTTTATGGCCTAATTAATGTCACTATTTTACAAAAAATATAAAATTTATGGCAAAATTTGGTCATTTTTTGGACAAAAATCTGTTAACAAATCAAACTAAAATCACAAATTTTTCCCGGCGGCGCCTATCGGCGCCGCCGGGTCCCCTGTCCTCCAAATTTTGGAAGAAGGGCCCCGCAAAAAAAGCATTTTTAAAAGCGAAAAAAAGTCGTCGCTTGGCTTTTAATTGCAAAATTGGCATTTTTTGGTGAAAATCTGTTAACAAATCAGAACGAAATTACAAAAAATTTTCCGGCGGCGCCTATCGGCACCGCCGGACCCTCCCCCCTCGCCCATTTCCCAAAAGTTTTTTGGAAAAATGCGCCGCAAAAAATTCTTAAAAATCTGATTTTAAGATCCCGAGTGCACTGAAATTTACGATTTGTTAGTTTCCTCACCAAAATTTTTAAAGATGATAATTGGAGGCAAAAATATAATATTTAATGCTTTTTGATTAAATTAATTGTAAAAATAAAAGATTTGAAGCAATTTTGCAAAATGTTCTGATTTTTGACCCCAAAATCTGATTTTTTGGGCCCGATGTCCTGATTTTGAAAAATTTTCGATCGCATCCCTGTATTAATATACAATTTGCATATACAAAATTTATAATTGAAGTAAGTAATAAAAAATAAGATTTGTATGATTTTTTTTTGCCAAAAATTTATCGCTTTCACTTTTTCTATATAAATATCTCCTGCTGGAATGTAGTCAAAAATACAACAAATTTCTTAGATAAGATTCTTGAATCGTGTAGGAAAATTTGCTAATTAATGTCGGGTTTGACTGCCAAAATCAAATCTCCATGCTCTTAAGAAAGAATTCGAAAATCTCGAACCCCTTGCAATGTAAAAGAGCTATGTTCTTATCATATGAATTGTTAAAATTTAACGAGACTTATGTCATATAGAACAAATTTTTTAAAAATAAGCTTTACTGTCGAAACCAACACTGTCGAGATCACCACTGTCGAAAACTAACAGCACCCTAAACTTGACTCAGACTATAACGGCCAGACTATAGTGTCCCAGTCCGACCAAACTAGGTATTACCGGCATTTTTGTTCATTCAAATAAAAAATTTTCGCCAAATTTTTATAAAGAAAATATTTAAATTTTCGTGGCAGTTAGAGTCTGCAAAGGCCATTTTGAGAATGATGGAATGACAAAGAAGTCAGCATGAAACATGGCATGAAGAAGTAATCTGACCAGCCAAGTGGATGTACCAGAATTTTTATAGATTACCTCAAATTATTTTATTTTTGAGGATTGAATTTTATGCATTACTTTTTTTGGCCTCCCATTTATCAAAAACGGAAAATCGGCAATCCTAAAGAATGGGGGTCTCTAATTTAACTTTTTTTATTTTAGGCTTAAAATCAGTTTTCGGGGGTATTCGAGGGTGCTGATTACGAATCTGGGCTGGGATTTGCCAAATTACGAACCCCGGACCCGAATTCGAACAAAATTTGAAAATTTTTTTTTCAAAATACGCGTTAAAATCGATCTAATTTTGGCCCATTTTTAGGATTGCCAGAAAATTTTATTAATTTTTCAAGAAATTTCCCGCAATATTTTCCCTTTTAGTGGTCAATTTTTTAAAATTAATTTTGTCTAAATCATTAATTCTGAATTCAGTTCACAGTTAAAGTGGCTTATACCACCCTTCTGTGGCGATTTTCTTTTTGACATTAATAAATAAAATGTATGGAAAATCGATGTTTCATGCCTGTCAAGAATCATCAATGGTGGGTTCGATTCTCCCATTATTTCGTTTAACTTTTACGTTTGTATTCTTCGAATCACAGCTTTTCAATGAGTTCGTGCGCCGTAACATCAACAGTTTTGAGCAGCGACGCCGTGCTGAATTTATTCGTGGTGATAATTCACTAAAACAATTGCCTGCTGCTTTGAACAATTTTCCAAGGGTAGCTTTTTCACTAATCCTATTCATTTTACATTTAACACACGTTAATTCAAGATCAGAAAACTGTTAATTATGGGTTTTTTCTGATCATTTTCATTATATAGCAGCCTTTGCCAACAAAACTCCAATTGAAAATGGAAATTCAAGGGAGTGATTTTGCGAGTTTACACGACGGGCGCGAAGCATGGGCTGCCAATGATTCACTTGCTGCGATCATGGGAGACACGAAGTGCATGATTCTGTTTGCAGACCAGAACGACCCTAACGCTGAATCGATGGGATTTTTCAATCAGGTGGGAAGGAGTGGTTATGGCTTTGTTCATTCATTTGAATGAATTCATCAGGTTACCATTATCGGCGACATGCCCAACATCGATTGTGCGATGGACCGAATTCGAGTAAGTGAAGTATTGGCGACCGTATTTTGGTGATCACACTTCGTTTCGGTTTTACCCCGTTGCAGACTTTTCGATAACTCATAGTTCAAAAATGGCAAACGTTGTTTTATTATTTATTTGTATTTGAATAAAAAATTAATCAGGTCTATTTATAAATGAAAATTTGTAAATCATTTAATGGGAAATTTTCATTTCAAACCTCGTCCAATAGGACAAAAATGAGGTCGAAACGGGAGAGCAGTGAGTCCCCCAAACGAAAATTAAAAAGTTTAATAGGCAAATTTCGTAACAAGTAGCACTCAAATTTCCAAAAATTTTTTCCGGCGGCGCCTATCGGCACCGCCGGACCTACATTTTCCACTTTTCCACTATTTTTACAAGTTTTTTGCCTTAAAACGGCCAAAATTTGGTCATTTTTAGTGAAAAAGTGCAGTTGGTACCCAGCAGTGGAAAAAAAGTTATTGGTTAAATAGCAAAAAAAGGTCTTCAGGTCGGGTCCCCCCCCCCCCGAAAAATGTTTCTAGATACGCCCCTGACCGCAATAATCTTTTTCATTTATCCAATCTCCGTTTAGGAGTTTGCACCAATTACTGTTGCTATATCGCTGCGAAATGTCAAGGACCAGTTCAGACGCGAGGATTTGGCTCAACTGATACGGCAATGGTGTTTGACCGACGAACTCCGTCAATTTTCACGGGTTCAATTCAGCATTTTGTTTCCGCCTAATCCTTTTGTCATCGCGCCGAGGGAGGAAGTGAGTCGACTGATTTTGTGGACAGTTTCCCCGTTCAGCTTTTTTTTCACAGAATATAACTTTGATTTAGGCTAATTGTCTCTCTTTGGTTGTTCGGGGGTCTCGGAAAGACCATAAACTAATGATAAATGCCTGTGAGACGCTGATGAAATTGCTTTTTCCTGAGGTTTTCGATAAGTTTCCGAGTGACAATTTCTCTGTCTTCAGAATTGCCGTGAACAGTTCTTTGCCGCCTTAGAGATCCCCGTGTCTCAACGGCGTATGGTGGTCGGTTCGCCAGAAGGAGTGCTGATCAGTGCCATTTCCTCCGAAACCAAAGCGACCATTCATTTTCCCTCCTCGTCTTCCGACTGCTCCTCGTTGGCGTACTCCACGTATTTGTTAAGCGGATCTGCCGACTCTGTTATTCGAGCTGTTCGAATGATTCAGGTGTGGCGGTGAAATATGTGGACAAAAAAGGGGGGGTCAATTTCGTATGGGGTTCTAAAATAGCGAGATAAAAAAAGAGTATTAACAATATATCGTTTTCGTTTATTTTAGGACATCAGTCCTGTGCGTATCGAATTTGACATTGAGCATTCGGACATAGTCTTTCCGATGTGTACGAATGAAGAACAGCACCGCGAACTGGACATGTTTGACAACGAGCGGGGTGTTATTGTACAAGTGCGGAAGAGTGCTTACGAAGGCAGTTTCCGAATGCGACACGAGCAAATGCGCGTCAGTCATTTTGGATCATAGTTTTTACGGTTTAATGGATTTGGAAACAACGATTTAAGCACTCGCTGACTTTGATGACTTCTGAGGAAAACATCAAGAATCTTTACGCTGTCCGGAATCAATTGCTGAAGGAATCCCACTGGGTCAGGGAGGCGCCCACCCAACGTTTATTTGCCACGCCGCGCTTCCTCGAGTTTCTGAAAGTGCTCGTGATGGAGTCAGCAGTGCGTGCGTATATCGGAGATGGGAAGGTTCTGTCCAATGGGACCCCATTTTTCTTTTGCATAAATATTTTCTCGTTTTAGGTTATTTCGGTGTGCCGTTGTCGTGCCCATAGTCAGGGACTCCAACATCATCAGAAAATGGCAGGAACTTGTAATACGAGCGCGGACTTAGTTGAAAATGACTTGACTAATGGCTGTCCTTCCAACGACGATCACCGCAATTGATTGGCTGACAGTCGAAGGAAGTGACAGACTCCGTCCGAAATTGTCTGGTCTTTGGATTTGTTGAATGATTTTGTCACTTATCTTTATCTCTATCTGTGTTCATATACAAAACAAATGTAATAACGTTAATCGTTTATTTGTAACCTTAGGTCGGGACGTAGCCTAAATAATTCGAATTAAATTTTTCTGAATATTTTATTTTTGAAAATGAGGCATCAAATTGGGCTACGTCCCCCCCCCCATCCCACACCAGTGCCATTTGCCACCCATTTGTCCTTCTTAGGTGAACGGCACACGCCCGCCCCACTCATAACACAGTGATGCAATAGCTTATAACGGTTCTCCTCTCCCTTTGTCGTTTTTGATTGTTTGTTATTATTTTACTTTTTTCGATGAATAAAGACGGTGACAATTAAACTGATTTAATTTGATGAATTGGATACATTTATTTTGGACTTCCTTTTATCTACTTATTGAATTTCCGAGCTTTTCCATTGGCTCCTGTCTGTATTAGACGGACGATGGCCCATCCTCCGAAGCACCAAAACATTTGGTACTTTCTTGTTTTGGGGTCGCATACAAAAATTTTTAAAAATCAACAAAAACGTGCAAATTCACTCAATTATATCCCCAAACTGATCCACTTGACCAGATTTTAGCAATAATTTTGCATTTTGTACCCAAACTAATGCTGTTCGTACTCTGAATTTGTGCGCATTTTTGTTGATTTTTTAATTTTTGACGTGCGACCCCAAAACACAGAAGTACCAAAGTTTTTATTGTTAGTATTATTACTGTTGAAATTTTGGTTGTTTCGTAGCCCGGTTGAATCCCATCGCCGCGGAAAATCCAATTTTTAGAAAATTCTAAAAACAGCGAAATGTAAGGGAATTTAAAATAAATAGGTGGACACAAAACTAGAGGCTTCTTGGCAGTTAAAAGGCCAAAAAAGTAAATGAAAAAACGTCACTCAACTCATTCATTACCAAAAGAGTGTCCCATGGACTTCAGTTCCTTTTAGATTTATTGTTAGTGCTTCTCTAACGTTTTTAATGTTAAAATCCCATTTAATTCTCAAAATTAAATTTTATAAAAGGGCCCTTTACCAGTGTTCGCTCGCGTTGTTCAATTTGCCGTTCATTTTGCTGCCCATTCAGTCATTTTCGTTTTTAGTTTTCCCGCCGAAGCTTCCATTTTTTGACATAATTAGGCAAATTCGACCAAGGTCAGTTTGTCATATTTTGTTAAGCAATAAATATTCCTAAAATAATAATAATTATTATTATTAAATTATTTTTAATTAAATAATTACAATAATATTCATACTAAAATTTTTGGTGGATTTTTTATTTTCAAATCAGAATATAATATGTTAATTTTTAGTCAGTAAAATTAGTAGTCAATTTGGAGTCCATCCGTCTCATCCATTTGAATTTGATTTGTTATTTGCAGTTAATTAATCCTTTCAAAATCTGTGCACTTTTCCCTTCCTTCTCAGAATCCGCTGTTTCTTCTTCTTCCCTTATGCTTCTTCTTCTCATTGCCCTCCTTTCTCTGCTCGTTTCGCTGTCTTTCGCAATTTCTTTTGCGCTTTTTCTTCGCTTTCTTTGGCACAAAACACAAAAAAATGAGCCGACGGAAGGCCAATCGGCGGCCGATTGTTCCGCCGGGGAGCAGACGCAGGCGACGTTCGTTCCGGCATTTTTGAAACAAAAATGTCCATTTATGGGCACTTTCTTTAGGACAAATGACGGCAGTTTGGCCGAGTCGTCACTGTTCGTGTCGTTCATTCATTCACTGGTAATGAGTTTCGTTTCGCAATCCGTTTAGGGTCACGGAGGAGCAGGCGATTTCGTCGACCATCGGAGAAAATGCGCAGCGAACGTAAGGCAAAGGAAAGGGCAATTAATTGATTAGTTAATTAATTGGACGAAACCCTAGTCAATTTAGGAGAGCAATCAGAAAGATAATTTTCATGTTCCAATTGGGTTAATATGATTATAATTGGATAGAGCAGAATTTTTAGTACCATTTAAACACAGTTCTGATCAGACTTGAAAAAATAATAATGACCTGTAAATCGGCAAAAAAAAGCTCAATACAAAATTCAAAAAAATTTCCGGCGGCGCCTATCGGCACCGCCCCGCCCCCTTCCCCAAATCTCTCTCTTTCTTTCACTCTCTCTTTTCCCCTCTATTCCTCGCCAATCACTTCCAATCATTCGTCTTCGCTGACCTTCTGCCGTTCCCCCGAAGAAAGGTCTTTCCCCAACCACAAAAAGTGAGGGCAACAGAGTGACATTTCTCATTTCAAATCCTTCTCCCATGGGAAGATAAATCATAATCCTTTTAGCAATTTGTTAATTAATAATAAATAGTGCTTATTTTTTAGTAGAACATTTTGATTTCTTTTTTTAAAGGTGGTTAATATATATTTTTTGTTTTTAGCCAAATTGGTCATAATTTTTCCAATACTTATGAGAATTGCGTGAAAATGGCTAGACACGAAAAAAGTGTCCGCTCTATCCAATGATTTGTGGTCGAGGGTTCGATTCCCTCTCAGGTCTACCATTTTGCCCGAAATCTTTTTATGTCTTCGTTTTTTATTAGTAATTAATTAAAATAAAACTCGAAAAATAATTGTAAAGGATGCGTAAATTTAATATTTGTGTGCTTCTATGTTTGCTAATGCTTCTTGAAATTAATTTTGTTTATTTTGTTTTTATTTATAGGCAAAACGGCATCAATGGGTTCCTTTCGTCCAACATTTCAAATTTCAATGCGCGCATTGAATTCGCACCCGAGGGACGGTGTATAATTGTCAAATTGTAAGAACGAAGGCTGACTTTTGCCAATTTAAAATATTGTTTTTTGCATTTGACCTTTTCAACTGTATTTTATCCTTATTTCAAACAGCAGTTTTTATTTCCTTAAAATTTCAAAATAAAAAACCCTTAAATGACAATTAGGCATATAATCAATTGGCGAATTGTCTCAAATTGCTGGGCAGCAGCGGACCCCAAACCTTAATTTTCTTTTTTTTAATCCGCGACTTTGAGTGCGCCGCGACTCGTTCTCATGCACCGAGCTAAAGTATTTTTGGAAGGGACGCCCTCCCTATGAATTTTGGTTGGGTTCAGGGCTGGGCGTAATTACGGAAATACGGCCTTTTTGGACCCCGTCATGACGGATTACGGCTTACGGATTTTTGGGATTTTTCCGTAATTTGAGTTTTTGGATTATTTTTCGAGACGATTTCCTGCAAGATTATTTTTTTTATAAAACAATTTTTTCTGTTTTATTTAAAGGGCTACCGTATTTCATGATTTATTTAAGAAAAAATTCAGACTTATTCTTGGTAATTTGTAGTATTATTAAGGCTACACCCTAATTTGTTTTAGCCTACAAAGTAGGGCGTTTTTGTCGCTTTGTTAGCTTTTTAAAAATTCTTAATAATATTGAAATACTATATAAACCAACCATAATGATTAATGATGCAATTTTATTCTCTAAAAAACGGCAAAAAAAGGAAGGTTTTATGTCCTAAAAAAACCAAAAATAGTCACTAAAAATGGAAAATAGGCACTAAAAACCCTAAAATTTAGGGATAAATGCGTAAAATTTTACCCATAAAGCAACAAAATGAAGCCAAATCAGTATTGGGACACATATTTTTTAAACTTTAAACTCCTTGTCAAGAAATAATAAATAGATTAGGTAATTTTCGAGAAAATTTTTAATTTATTAGGTGTGTGTTTTTTGAAATTTTTGGGTCGATTTTTTAGAGGCGTATTTTTCTTTTTTATTGTATTTTTGCTAATAAATTTTCCAAAAAATGTTAAAATAAGTTTTTTCAAAATTGCTTTTTGACAAAATTAATTTTTTAACCTATTTTGACGCAAAATCTTTTACAAATTGCACTTAAATCTTCAAAATTTTCCTCTACGGCGTCTATCCGCACTTTCGGTCACGCCAAATCTTTTTAATATGCTTTTAAATTGCTTATAAAATTATTGAATTTTTTAAATAAAAATTTGAAAATTATTTTAAAAAAATTAAAATTTTGAAAATTACGGATTACGGAAAATTACGGGGTTTTTTGACCCCCGTCATGACGGATTACGGAATTCCGTAATTGAGAAAATCGCCGTAATTACGGATTACGGATTTCCATAATTGAAAATCCAGTTACGCCCAGCCCTGGTTGGGTTGCGTCTGTCCTTTTTCGGCACTTTAAAACAATTGCAAAATTTGAAAATAAATGACAATAAAATGGTAATGAGATGATTTATTATTCCCTTTTCCAAGTTTAAACAGTTTAAATATAATATGTATTTGCTATGGAAATGACCTTCACTAATCGATCAGCTAACAGCGAATTAATGGACAATAAATGAAATTAAATAATGAAATTTGGGGTTGGGGGAGAAAGGGAAGGGAAAACAAAAGCCATAAATGGAAAGAAAGAAACACCGGCGATCCGGAAGAACAAATAATGGTAATTAGGACAGGTAAATACGATCATTGCTAATGAGAAAAGTGAATAAGGCATCGCTTTGCTTTTGTATTTGTCCTCCTTGAATTTATTTTCGTACAAAAATTTCTGATTTAAAAATTAAAATTTTTGAACTCCGGAGACAAACGCAAAGAAACGGAAAAAGGAAAAGCGACAAATGTTTAAGAATTGTTATGGTAATTAGTGAAGAAAGTGGCGGATAAATACAAAAGAAAAAGGAGGAGAGAAGCGAAGGCACGGAAAGGAGCAAAACGAACGAACGAAATTATAAGAATTGGAGGGATTGTGAGGGGAAAATCCAAGCGAGGGAAATGCGGGGACAGTCCACGGACAGTGCCCACCCCGGCACATCGCTCAAATGGGCCGAAGTTTAATCTCCGGCGGTGCCAACTCAAAGCCGCTGGCCACAATCCGCTGCAACTGCACCTGCTGCTCGGCACCGTTCGCCTCGACTGTCCACGCCAAAGAGCACCAATTGGCACTGCGACTGCGCAACACGGCCTTACACACGCAAACCAACGCATTGGTCAGATTGGCAGTTTCTGAAAACACATTTTGAACTTCTTCACCCCGTTGGATTGTGCTCGCCTCTGTCCTCGGAGTATCGGCCGACTTCGCCGCGCAATTGCTGCAGAATGGCCGTGCGTTCGTTGAGACGACTCTGCTGGAGCATGCGAATTGAGTCGAGGAATTGGCGATGGATCTGAGGGAGGGACGGAGTGAAGGAAACGCCGCGGGCAAACGCCACTCACACGGTGCACTTCTTCGCACATCGGAGCGCCTCTCAACTGTTCCATTTTGGCGAGAAGCGTTACCACGCGTGCGTGCTCACGGAAAAAGTCGACGATGAGGCGGTCGACGCGCGAAGGGGCGGGCGGAAGCCGAGGGATTGGAAGAGAATTGGCCGAACTGATCCGCTTGCCCAGGTGGTGACGGGCCAACTCGGCCTCCGTCTTCTTGCGCTCCTTCTCCAACAGGCGGTACTGCTCCATACACTCGTCCAGCCAATGGTGCAACTCCAGCGCAGCTGCACTCCGTTGGAAAAACAAAGGGTTGCAGTTGGAAGTGCTGCTCAATGCCGCAATTTTCTGTACGAATGAATGGCTTTTTGTTTTGGTTTCAGGTCCATTTCCTCATGCTGTTCCCCCCCCCGTCATTCCTTTCGATTTGATTTCAAAGTCCGTCCCCCCCCCCATTTATTTTCCCCATTTTCCAATGCCTTCGTCCACCTGCTGTTGTTGGCTGTACGCGTCCATTTGCTGCTGTTGGTGTGCTGTGCTGAGCATCTGTGCGTACACATGCTCGTAAATGTGCTGTTGCAATTCCAAGTGTTTGTGGTACAATCGCAGTTCGCTTTCGTCGCAACTGTTCGCGTTTGTCCGTATGCTTTGCTCCTGTTGGTCTTCCGTTCGCTGCTCCAATGGCACGGGTGCCTTTGCCATGCCCATTAACGGAGGCATTCCATGCCGAGGCGGAGGCGAAATCGGAGAGAAAAGCAGTGATTTTGGCTGCGAAAGAGGCGGCTGAGGGAACAAAGGCTCGGAGTCGAGGAGAGAAGCGGGCTGAGAGCCGTTGGAGTGGCAGGCACTGCCGTGGATTTGGCCAACGATTGGCCTCAATCGCGTGGGGATGGGCCGTTGGATCTGTGAGTGATCTTTTCATCTTTGGACTTCCGACTTTCTTTGTGCTCCTTGGCATTCTCATCGGCACTTTGGCTTGACTCATTTTAAATGGATGAAAGTGTCCCTTCCGCCCCCCGGAAATGAGCCGCCATTTTCGTTCCATTCCTTTCCTCCTAAATCACCTTAGCCACTTTCTGTTGAAGTGTTTTTGTTGGTTGGCAACTCCATTGGGCTGCCATGGCTTCGTTGTCCCTTTCCGACCAAAGTCCCTTCGGCTGTTTCGGTGGCATTTCCAAGGCGTTGTTGGCCGTTCTCTCCTCCTTCGCTTGCCATCCTTTGCCATTTCCTTCAAATGCTTCCCATTTGTCGAGCCGTTCCGCCAATCCATCGTGTGACGATAAACGGACATTTTGTTGTTGGGGAGAAACGCCGAAATGAGAATGGCTGTTGGCAGCGGCGGGCGAAGAAGTGAAAGAGCCGGGACTCGAACGGGTGGCGCTGTCGTCCCACCCCGCGGCACCGCCCACCGACGGCTCGTCGCTGAGACTTCCGCCGGGGCTTGCGTTTACACTGTCCACCAAAGGCTGAAAAACCTCTGTTAGATATTTTTTAGTTTGTTTTTCCTATTTTATTTTTACCAAAAATGGAAAAAACAAAAAAAGAAGAGGAAAAGTTCAACAGACAAAAGAAAAACGGACGGAAAAGCGAAGGATCAATCACACAACAAACTCATTCATTCGTCCCTTGTCCCTCACTCCCTTTTCATTTTTAAATTGCTTTTAAAAATGGTTTCATTTTTTCTTTTTGGTTGTTTTGGCCATTCTTTTTTTGGCCTTTTCTCAAATGGTCAATGACTTCGTCCATTTTCTCAATTTTCTCTTTGCCTCCAATAATTAACAGTTAAAACTCTTTATTTTCGGCTTTCTCGACCTTTTGAGTGACGGGGCAAAGAATGAAAAACACAAACGAATGAATGGAATGGTACCGACCGACACGCGACAATTGTAAATTCGGAGAGACCCAAAGAAACGATGGAAGTGAGAGAGAGAGAGAGGGGAGGAGAGGAGGGGAGAGGGGACAGTGCGTCGAAGATGAAAGAGAAAGGAGAGAGAGTGAAAGAGAGAGAGAGAGAGACAACGATAAAAACATTTTAGGGATACTCTTGAGATAATCTTTCTTATCACTCACTGATACATAGATGTTCCACTATTTTCTGCTCCCCATCATAAATGTATCTTCTCCCCACCTTTTGTCTCAGTGCCGTGCCATTGTATCGGCTTCTGTTGCCTTCGTCGTTACTCTGCTGCTGCATCCATTCCCACACGTTGTCCCACGTGGTGAAGTGCTGTCCTCCTGCCCCTCCCCCCGGCGTCTCTTCGTCCGTTGTGCCCCGCCGGTGCTTTTCGTTTGCCGTTCCGCCACCGTTTCCCTCATCCGTCGGGTAGGACCAACACGAGTAAAGGCGACTTTGGGGCGGCAAATGCGCCGTTGGCAGTGCCCACTTTGAACATGTCTGTTGCTGTTGTTGCTGTTGCTGCTCCAAATGGCAGTCCAACGGCGTCCGCTGTTTCTGCTGCTGCGGTTGGTCTCTCATTGACAAACCAAAAACACTTCTGTTTTCTGTGAATGTTGCGCCGTTATTGTCGTTGCCCCAAATTTGGGCAAGGCGATCGTTGGTGAAAAAGTCGAAGGAAGAAAAGTGTCGGCATTCGGTGGCCATTGGACTTAAGCAAATTCAAAGAGTCACGGCTTCGGTCCGTTCGTTTGTAATTTGTCTCTCTGTCTCTAAAGTTAAATTGACAATTCTTGGTATTATAAGTGTCCACAGAGAGGATCATTTTGGGCTAATTGTGAGATTAATCCAATTTGTGTTCCTTTCCTTTTAATGGAAGACGAAATCCCTCCCCCCCCAAAGTGAGCGAGTGGACGAATGAGTGTTTGTGTACCCCATTTAAAAGTTACACCCCCCCCCCAGCAGTCCCCTCCCCTTGCCCATTGGTGTCCGTGACGGGGTAAAAGTGGCACGAAAAATGCGGAAATGGGAGAAGGGGGGGGGGCAGTTCAAAGAATTGGAGGAACGAACGAATGAACGGATGGAAAGAGTGTTGAGAGGGAGGGAGGGCATTCATTCCTTGCATTTGACGCGTTTGTTTTTTGGGGGGCGGGGAGGAAAAGCGAAAAATGAGAAAAATTTGGAGTTGGTGCAGCAAACAGTGCGCGAAAGGGCGGAATTGGAGGCTAAAATGAGGGGAGGGGGCAAAGTGAGGGGTAAGGAGAGGGGAGAGGGAAGGGGGGGCGGCAAAGTGAGGGGGGGGAGGAAGAGAGAGAGAGGGAGGAGATGAGGGAGGGAAGGAGAGGGAGGAAGGGGCAAAGTGGGGAGGGGGAAAGAGGGGGGCGGAGGGCGTAATTAAGCGAAGAAATGAATTGGAGGAAGAGCTGAGGCCAATAGAAGAATAATGGACGAGGAATAATGATGAGTGAAATGAAGACATAAATATTTAATCGAAGATAAAGTGCCAGAGGCAATGAACGGAAATGCAGTGGAACAAAGAAAGAAGCAACAGACAAAGGGCAAAACAGCAGCAGAAAAGGTGCCGGCAAAGCAAAGCCAAGGCGCAAAGGCAGCGACAAAAACAATTAAAAATTTAAGAATTATTATAAAAAAGACAAATGAATGGACGGATGAGCAAACAAATTAAAGTGGGGGAGGGGGGGAGATGAAGCACAAAATGGAAGAAAATGGCAACAAAACCATTTGCACTGACTGACACCCCACCACCAGCACAGCTCACCCCCCATCACATGCAATGGGCGGGTGGGTCAATGCCAAAATATCAGTCAAAACATCCCTTCGCCGCAGTGTTTACGACGCCAAAAGGGCGACGCATTCCCCGGCAAAAACCGCTTTTTGTCTTTTGCTATTTCATTTAAATAATCTTCAGCTCACAAATGCCATCAAAAATATAAAAAACAATTAATAAACTTTTAAGAATTTTGGCCCGAAAAAGGAAAAGTGACCGCCGCCGAGGGAACGCAGCAAAAGAATTGGGAAATGACCTCGAGAAACGACCGACCGACGGAACACGTCGCCCTCCCTCCCCCTCCGATTGGTCCCCGCCCCTTCCCAGCACCAAAACCCAAAGGGGGCGAGAGACACCTCCGAACAAATGGAAATGCGAAGAACGAATCGCCCTCGGGAACTATCGGCCAAAAAATGGGGGGGGGGCAAAAAGAAATATTCCCCGCACGTTAAAGCTAATTCTGTTGGCCTTCCGCCGTTTGTTTTTTTTAATTAAATGAAAAATTTGCGTTATCGGGATTAAATTGATCAACAGATTCGATTCGTCCGATTTCGTAGTCGCAGTCTCTCGCTCGCTTCTCGTCAAATTGCCCCCATCTTCAACGATGAAGGACGAAATTTGAAAGGATGGCGAACTAGGTCAACCATCATCTTTATACACCGTTTGGGAGGAGCAATGGGCGAATGGGAGGGAAAAAGAGGGGGAGGAGAAGAGGAGGGGGAAAGAGAGAAGGGGGGGGGGAAGAGGGTCCCGAACCGCGACAACAAATCGGACTGAGTCAAAAAACGAACATTGCGGTTTATTTTTTGTTAATTCAACATTGAAGAAATTGGACGGAGAAGCGATCGGAAAAGGATTTACTGCACATTTGCAATGATTCATGGGCTTATAAAGGGAAGGATTTGACTTTGATTGAAGAAATAATGGCGACAGAAGCACAGAGGACGATCTTACAACAAAAGGAAAAGTGAAAAGGAAATGAAAAACTAAGGCATTTAAAGAGGGGGAGGAGAAGGGGGAGGGGATGATAGGAGAAGGAAAATGTGAAATCAAAAATATGATCAAATCAAATTAAATCTGAATAATTGGCATCGGCAAATATTCCTGCGCTGAGACAATCACTTGGTTTAGCCACTGAAACGGACATTTCGGAAGCATTTACAACTTTTCCAAGCAAAGTAAGTGCCCATTGGCCCACCTGAAGTCGTTGAATTTCGTCTTTGAATGCCACACAAAAGCCGGGGAATTTCCCCTTGCAAAAAGTCGCCCTTTTCTCTCTTCCGTATACGAAAAAGGTCAATGGGTGCGGGTAGGGACAGCGCCGGTCGGACTCGGCACCGACAAACCAAAGCACTTCGTCGACTTTCCATTGGCACTGCCTTTTCATTCCGCGTGAATAATGGCACACGTGCACTCCGTCCTCAATGCGAAGTGAGGCCGTCTTGAAAGTGCGCGAGCCGGGCTCAGCCAACTTCAAATCCTCAGCAAAGGCACGGCCACTCTCAAAAGGGACAGACGATTGGCAAGTGAGAGAAGGGCGACTGATCAGTTTTTTATGATTAGACTCATTAGCTAATTGAGTTTATGGCCGAGTGATCAGCTGGCCGGGAATCACTTGTGGTTGGAAGGGATGCGGATCCTTCTTCAGCAAGAGGAAGTTGTCCTTCTGCTGCTCTTCCACTCCGTCCGTCATCCATCGCCCCAATACAATCGATCTCAGCGATTCATTTGCGCCAATTCGTCTCTCCAATTGCCCTTTTTTGATCATTTCGAAAAGCGCATAATTTTCGCAAGGCGACACAAAAGCCAATTTTTGAACTTTGAATTGGACCACTTGTGAAGCTGTCCATTCCGATTGGACATTAAAACATTTGTTGTCCCGCTCGAACAAATGGACGGGAATCAGAAGACCATTGGCAGGGTTCTGAACGGGCAAAGGGAAGTTCAAATGATCGAAGGAATTCCCAACGGAGGAACACTGAAATATTCTAAGCAAATGGCCAAATATTCAACAGAAATGCCCAAATATTCGACGCAAATAGCAAAATATTCTACGGGAATGGCCAATTCGTGGAAATGTCGTTTTCCCCGGCATTCTCTCTCTCTCTGCTGCTCTCCCTCACTTTGGAAGTCTTTTGTTCCCGGACGACGTCCATTCGGCACTTCGCCAGCAGCTGCTCCGCGTCCACTCCGAATATGTCACAATAATAAAATATCAAATCGCGCGTTACAATCGCTTGTTTGGTCGCCGTGTTGTACAATTCCAACGAAATTTCTTCCTCGGCCTTAATAAATCTCGCGGACTTTGCAATAATACAGAAAAATGGACATTGGACACATTGAACAGAGTTGGGCCAAACACTTTCGAAATATTTTCCAACGAGGCCAAATTGCGGTCCTCGTGCGAGACAATCTCCTGAAGGTGGCCCAGAAGTTTCTTTAAAGTGCTTTGGTGCACTTTGGGAAGCGATTCGATTCTTTCCCGGTAAGCGGTCGATTTCTTTTCAGCGGGCAAAAATTGGGCTAAATTAAAAAAAGAAGGTAATTAGGTACTAATTTATTTTATTACTAACAAATTTCGTAAAGGTCGTTTTGAATGTTAAAAGGAATTAGCGGAGCATTTAACTGACGAAAAAAAGTTCTCAAAACATCGGCAATTGCATTTATCATTTCGTCAGTGATCGGAGCTTTAAAATGGACGGAGTGGGGATCTAAAAGTCAAAATTACACAATCTAAGAACAAAAATAAGCATATTATTAAATATTTTTCAAATATTTTGAATTAAATATTTAATATTTTTCAAATATTTTGAATTAAATATTTAATATTTTTCAAATATTTTGAATTAAAGTTTAATATTTTAGAAAATCTTTTAAATTAAATGTTTTCTTCGTCCGGATTTCATAAGATAGTGGTAATCGATGCTTGCCTTCTTTGAGCTGTTGGATTATCCTTTTCACCTCCGCAGATGACCCGTTTTTGCGGTAAATCCCCGGCTGAAGCATGCCATAGGTGGCGATAAGGCCAATGCATTTGTCAACTCAAATGGCACCAAAGGCTTTTGCAAAATGCAGCCCATTTGACTACCAATTATGGGGACATTGTCGGGGGTAAGCCGACACTCCTCCAGCGAATTGGACACCCTTCTGAGTTGGGCCTGGAGAAAGTTCAGCCAATTGGAAGTGCACTGGTCGAACTCCGATTGGAGGTAAAGCGAGCTGAACCGTTCTTGGGGGAAGTCAAAGGCACCGCCCGACAGACCTTCCCTCGAGAGCGATCAGCAAAGGTCCGGACGACGAATGGTCGATGTAATTGCACCAATCGGAGGAGGGAATGTCGTTTTGCTTGACCAAAAATATTTTTCTTAAATTCGGGTAAAATGGGCGGACAGTCGCGGCACTTTCCCACCGAATGTCCACCTCCGCAATGGCATTCGGCGCCTGCACCCAATAGGTCAAAGAGTGTCCGTGCACAAAGGCCCATCCCTCGTTCCAATGCCCACTGATCCCCTGCTTCACCCACAGCCTCCCGCAACATTCGACCATCGGCAATTTCTCTCCGAAGAGATCATTTCGTGGGGAACAGCACTTAAACTTATTGTTAGATTGAAACTATTTCGGCAATCCAAAAAAAAATATTTTTTTTACACCTAAAAATTGTATTAAAAAATGAAAAAATAAAAAAAAAAACAAAAATAAAAAAAACATCTTTTTTTTAACCTAATAAAATATATAAAAAAATAAATAAAATTTAACTCTCAAATTAAAAACGAAATATTTCTTTTTTGAACCCAATGAATGGCATTTAAACCTTCGCCATGAGAGACAGCCAAAACTCGTGATTCTCCTCAGGTGTGAAGCGGACAGTGTTAAGTTCGCCCGAAGAATTCAGCAAATGTTTCTGATTTTTGCTTCTCTTTGACAAATCACGGAGTATAAATACCACCACAGATTCGGAATCTGACTCTTTGCCAAGAAAAACGCACTTGGACAATTCAACCGGCCCAAAGAACGGAGTACGACTCTAAAGAAAATGGAACATTTGAGAAGCTTTTCCGGGAAAACTTCGTCGTCTTGGCTGATTGAGAATGTGTTGTTCCGCACAACAGCCCAACCCCTTTTGCGATGTTTGAACATTCCTTGGGGCAGTTGGACCCAACCCGAGAAGCAAATCGATTCACCATCAAATTTTAAATAGCCATCGAAAGGCTCGCAATACGACGAGAAGGGATTGGAAGGAGAAGGCGCAATCTCAAGGCCAATTGAAGAAGCGATAAAAGAAGTGCTGTTTTCTGAAGAATGGGAGTCACTGGCAGTGGTCGAAGAGCAACTCATTGTCTGTGCGAGTGCCGAATTCGACTTCTCGTTGTCCATCTCATTTGTGTTTGTGTAAAAAAGGTCGTCTAAAATCGGGTAAATCCGCTGCGTTTTCTTCTCTCCGATAATGCTTTTATCAATGGCCGAAGTGTGAAAAAGGGCACCGCCGTGGTCAATCAACTGAGGCAGTGGTAGCGGCCGTTCCATGCCGGAAAGCGAAGGCCGCGGCGGTAACGGAGGTGGCGAAAGTGGCCGGGTGGGAGTTATTAAGTGTTGTTTCTGTTGGTATTGGCTATTTTGAATTGGCTGATTGTGAATTGGGACCAAATTGCTCTTATCCAAATCGTATTTAGTCGTGATAAAAGTTGATTTATTGTGAAAATTGTTTGGCAGTGATTTCCTCGGCTTTGGAATTGGTTTTTCTCTTTTCTGTTGAATATTTTCTGATAATAATAATTGTTGTTGGAGTGCCGTTTCCGAATTCTCTGTACAGTCATTCATCACTTACTTTGATGGTTTACCTAAATTGCTATTCTGACAATGAAAAATAAGCTGCACATTTTTAAAGAGTAAACTCGGAAAAATAAAATGTGACAAATGCGAACGATGAGAGTGAGTCATCCCTTCACAGAGATAAAAATTGATTAAGCGAACGAACGAAAGGTACACAAAAAGAAAGGGGGGGGGGAGAAAGGAGAGATTGATAACCAAAGTAACCCACCATTTTGCAAATTCACAACACACTCAGAAGGTTAACATTAAATTTCAGTTTATTTTGTTTAAAAATTTTAGAAAAGCCTTTACTTTCGAGTTAAAGATGGTAAATTTTCTCAGTGTTCCTCTGAAAGCAACGAATGAAGTTGACTTATATAAACCGCTGAAAAGTTATATTGACTCTCTTTCTGAATTGACGGAAGAACTTCGAATCGAAGCCAATGATGGGCTTACGGAGCTTAACAAATTACGAAATCGTGCTTGTTGCCAACCTTTGGACAAACATCAGAGTTCGCTTGATATTGTTGCCAGGTCTTTTTAACCCATCAATCATTGTTTGTTGGCAGATTTCAGCTGATTGTGAGAATTCAACTTTTCAGGTATTATGACCAACTTTGCGCGATGGAAACGAAACTGCCAATAACTCCGACACAGAATCCCGTCAGCTTTAAGTGGAAAGATGCCTTTGACAAAGGGTCGCTGTTCTTTTCGCGCGCTTCGCTCAGTCAGTTTTTGTCTCTAAAATCTCACATTTGTTATTCAATTTTGATATTTTTAGCTCTTAACGACAGTTCTTTCGAAAGGGCGTGCGTTCTCTTTAACTGTGGCGCTTTGATGTCGGCAATTGCTTCCAACCAACAGACGAACACTGACGAAGAACTGAAGACAGTGGCGCATTTGTTCCAACAGTCCGCTGGCGTTTTTTCCAAACTTAAGGACACTGTTCTCGCTTCGGTCTTTTCGGCAAAATAATTCTCCTTTAAAGCCAAACTTTTAAACAGGTCCACCAGGAACCGACTTCGGATTTGTTGCCCGACACTTTAACTGCGCTCCTTACTCTGATGGTTGCGCAAGCGCAAGAAGCCATTTATATCAAAGCGGCTAAAGGTCTTTTGCATTAATTTGTTAAAAACCAGAAAACTTTAGACAAGCTAAAGTCGACTTCTCTGCTTAAAATAGCTGCACAATGCGCGGATTTCTATCAAGATGCTCAAAAGTTGATGAATCGTGAGACTGTAAAACGGATTTGGGAAAAGGTTTCACATTGAAACTAGTCCTTTGATTCGGAGTAAGCCCATTTTTTTATTAAGGAATGGGTTCAAACGGTGACTGGAAAAGGCCTGGTGTTCGCCTCTTTGGCACAATTCCATGCAGCTGAGGCAGCGCTTGACGAACAAAAGTATGGGGAGCAAGTGACACGACTTGCCGAGGCACAGAAACTCTTCGAGCAGTCAAAGTCTTATCTGGCAAACGTTTTTTCGGAGGAAGGTGTTCTGATAAAAAAGGGACTTGAGCGTGCAATTCGAGACAATGACTTCATCTACCACGACCGAGTGCCCGACTTTAAAACTCTGCCTTTACTGCCCAAAGTGACATTGGCCAAACCGAATGTGACCTTTCCGCTCTCGACGCGGTTCAAAGACCTTTTCGAATCGCTGGTTCCCGTCTCTGTGCAAAACGCCCTCTCAACCTTCGAAGGCAGGCGAAACGAACTGATAAACATCGACGTTGGACGAATGCGCGAATACACTCAGCTGATGAATGCGTCAGCGCATTTTTCATAGACAGTAAAAATACGAATATATTTAGATGTTTGTCATCTTTGAATTTGCCCGCTGCTTTGGATGACGTGACAAAACAGGAGCAGTGTCCCGAGTCTATTCGCGAAAAGTCGGCCAAGGTGAAAAACAACGGCGGAATCTCTGCAATGACAGCGAAGATAAACGAACTTCCATCGCTTTATAAGAGAAACGATGAGATTTTGAATGAGGTAGAAGCCGTGCTAAAACAAATGCCATCTCCCCATTCATTGTCAGACTTCACGACTTATCAAAGAGGAAAAGGAAAATGACGACAGTCTCCGTGCTCAATTCCATTCGAAATGGACGCGAGTCCCTTCGGAGAATCTCACGGCGCCGCTCATGCAGGAATTGGGGAAGTACCGCGGGATTATGCACACCGCGTCAAATTCGGATGCCTTAGTGCGCAGCAAATTCGAGGCCAATCGCCGTGGCATTGAACTGTTGAGCATGACTGAGGCATTTCTGTCTAATTGACTTTTCCAGAATTTTAGTTTTATTTTAGAGTGAACTGAAGAACGCAATTCCAGGCATTGGAACAAATAAAGGGAATTCAAATTCACAGACAGTAAACACCTTACGAAATTTGCTGGACCAAGTGCAAGAAATCAAAATGGAGCGAGAAAACATTGAAAAGGAATTGAAGAAGGTTCCGAAATTATATTAAAAATAAATAAAATTATATCCATTCAGATTCGCTGCGATATGAGCTCCGATTTTGCAAAAGCATTGAGTGAAAATGGCGTAATCAATGAAGAGAAAATGAGCTCAGAGAAAATCAAAGAATTATTCGGGCCATTGAAAGAGAAAATCGACCAGAGCATTAAACGCC
Organism: Heterodera glycines; assembly: GCA_004148225.2. Taxonomy (NCBI): domain Eukaryota; kingdom Metazoa; phylum Nematoda; class Chromadorea; order Rhabditida; family Heteroderidae; genus Heterodera; species Heterodera glycines. The sequence goes on along the minus strand of CP049708.1, from coordinate 8,333,442 downwards.
AGGAGACGGTGATGGGCGAAGTGGAGCGATGGAGCAAACGGTTTATGGAGGAACGACACGCGACGGGGGGCGCGGAGCGCGAAAATCTTTTGAAACAATTGGCAACTTCTTACGATGCATTCAATGACATCCAATCAAACTTAAGTGAAGGACTAAAGGTCGTTGAGAAACAAACGGTCATGGAAACAACACACATTTTTAATGTAAATTTTAGTTTTACAACGATCTGACCGCAAATTTGGTCCGATTGCAACAGAAAGTGTCCGGTGGGTTATTTATTAAGTGCTAATCTTAATAATTTTCCTACCTTAAGATTTTTGTTTTGCTCGTCAGACTGAAAAGGAGGATTTGATGAGACAAGTGCAGCAGAACATCGTCTCTGGTGGGTCTGCTGGGGAGGTGTCTTCTTCAGCCAAATTGCCACCGCCTCGGCCTCCTCCACCGGCCATGGCCCCTGCACAATTTCCGACTGTGCAGCAGACCACATACCAATATCAGGGTAATTAATTGGGTCATCGGAAAAGTTAGCATTTTAATTGCAGCGCCGCCACCTGCACCACAAATGCCTTCTCAAAATATGGCCCAAGCTCAACAAATGCAACAGTACCAGCAGCAGCACCCCAACTCTTATAGTCCATATGGTAGTTCGGGCTTCAATACCCAAGTCCGAGGTCCACTTCTGGGTAGGGGATGGCTAAAAGATGTGATTTTGGAGCTGTATTCGGGATAATTTTTTATGCGATTTGTGAAGTAAACATTTCTCCCCTCCCCCTTCTTTCGAGCTGTCCTTTTCCCTTCTAGTTACCGCCCCCATTTGAATTCCATATTTCGTACGGGAATAGAGTCCAAAAAACCAAAAATTAGCGGAATTGAAGGAAACATTTTACATGTTAGGCAATTTTAATTGAAGTTCTATGTCAAAATTAATTCATATTTTCAAAAATTTTCCAAACGACGCCGACAGCTTTTCTGTCTTCTCTTAAAAACAGGCACCGTTGAAATCTAAATGTTAATCTGAGTTGAAATGTGAATCCCAAAGCTGTTATTTCAAACGCTGCTTTAAAGTACAGTATTTTTTTCCCCATTTCCAGCTCCATATCCTTTTGGCGTTCCTCCGACCTCTCAGCCGTCCCCATTCACGCCATATCCGATGCAGTATCCCGGCACTTATCCTGGCGCATTTCCGCATCAACAATTCGGTGCCTATCCACCGCAGCCTTTCATCGCCCATCAGCAGCAGCAAAATGTGGGCAATACTCCGACTACGAATCCATTCAACCAACAGTGAAAGAAAACAAACGCATTACTGCTTATTCCTGTGAAGTATATATAGCACGTTTAAATATTTTTTTGTGCTACATTTTATTGGTTTTTGAATGCCTTTGGGTGGTGCTCCTTTTAAGGTATTAATATTAAGAAATGAGAAATACAAAAACATATAGGGAGTCCAATTATATGCACATGCATATTTTTTTCCTGTACTGTGGGAGGCCTGAAACGCACGAAAAACATGTTTTTAGCTTGTTTTGAAGCTTCTAGGATGACTTTCCATATGCATATTTTGCATATTTGTGCATATTTCGCGATTTATGTGCATATTTCGGCATTTCATGCATATTTTATGTGCATATTTGGGCATTTTTTCAATAAATCCTCTATTAAAACGGCCCCCTCTATTAAAGCGGCCATTTGGGCTCTAATGACCGAAAATTTTTCAAAAAAATCACATTTTTGGGTATATTTTCTGGTAAAAAAGTAACTTTTTAAAAAATTGGAACTTTATGCCAAAAATAGTCAGAAAAATAGAAAATTCTCCATTTTTTGCGCAATTTTCTTCAAAATAAATAAATATTACTTTTTTGTAGAGATCGACATTTTGAAAAATGCCTGGACCTGGACCTGGATTCCATGTTGGACCTGGACCTGGATTTCCTGGACAAAAATCCAGGTCCAGGAAAAATCCAGGCTCCTCGAGACCTGGATCCAGGCCTGGACCTGGAATTTTTATGCTTAAATTTAACAAACTTGAAGAAATTTGAAAATTTGCCCTCATTTGGAAAAATTTATGTGCATATTTTTCACTTTTTATGTGCATATTTTGCGATTTTTGGTGCATATTTTATGCGCATATTTTGCGATTTTATGTGCATATTTTTGGACTCCCTAGTCATCATAATGGTTTTATTTATTAATTTACTCATAATGAACAAATTTAAAGATGAGCGGAGAGAAGGAGAATGCCATTTGAAGTATTATTTTGATTGAAAGTAGCCATTACCCATCCATTAATCATATTTAATCTAGACATATTATGTGCTTCTGACCATTTCTTCTGATGTTGAACTTAAACTATCAGATAAATCATTTTAATCTCCATTTCTCTGCTAATTCGTTCTCTGTTGAATTTCGTTTACTGCGTTTTTGTGACTTTTCCCACTGCATTTAATTTTAAGAATGTTCGTTTCGAACAGTGTTTTTCTGCCTGTCTCCCGCTTTTTCCATTGTCGCGCGTTGTCCGCTGTGAATTTTGTGGTTCATCCGTTTGTCGCTAGGAAGTGCGCCTTTTTGTCTACACCATCTTTGTCTTTTCCATTTCGGCGTCAATACTCATCATTGGCATCTGCTACAACGACGGGAGCGAGCAACGACAAGCTGAATGTGGACAAACTGTTCGAAAAAATAAACTTTGAAGTGCGCGGTCACGACTTCACAGTCCTCAAGTCGTATTCGCTTTTTGTTATGGTGAGTGAGGACAACGTTTATGGAAAAGGCTCTAATGCACTTTATGAGTCCAATCAATTGACAATCCTGGGTTTTTATACAATAACTTTGTTCATGTTCGAACAAACCCTATCTTTTTGGTATCATTCGAAAGCACAAAATCTAACGAAGCTAAAATATATAAAATCGCAGCGTTCAGGCAATTACCAAAAAAGATTTGATTAATTAAGTAATTGCTGGTTTTCGTTTGTAACTTTCTTGGAATGTTAGAATTCTCTTGTTTTCTCGTATTATTACATTATTCAGACTTTGTGCTTTCGAATGATACCAAAAAGATAGGGTTTGTTCGAACATGAACAAAGCTATTGTATAAAAACCCAGGATTGTCAATTGATTGGACTCATAAAGGTCGATTGGACTCATAAAAGTCGATTGGACTCATTAAGTGCATTAGAGCCAAGGAAAAACTTTAGAATTGGGCCCGCTAAAAAAACCGCCCAAAAGCACCTCGGGAGTGATTTTTATGATGATTAGAGGTCATTAGAGATTGATTGGAACCCGTTTTGGGCTTTTAGCGGGCCCAATTCTAAAGTACAGCCATGGAAAATGGTATTTTCTTAAAGAATGTGTGCCGTGTGTTGGACATCGATTTCACTTCTCGGCATCGTGCTATGATCAATACGGATCATTCCAAGAGTAACCGACCCAAATACCAGCGATGGTTCCAGTGGCTGCTGAGCGCAAAATTTGCAAAGAAAAAATACAAATTGCACTATGAAACGCGGACTTATTTGATGGAGTTCGATGTGCATCACTTGACGGGAAGCACTGCGAGTGCTTTTCTGGAATATATCGAAAGGAATATACCCGAGGGAGTGGCCATGAAAGTTACATATACCGAGATGTGCTTTCTGCCAGAAACTATTGTTAAAACAGTGATGGATAATTAGTTCTTTGTCGTACATGATAAAACATTTTATGATTTTCAACAGTTTGTTCATGAGCTGATAAATTCATTTTTCGTAACAATCCGATACTGATTGGCATCTCGATTCACTTCTGCTCCGTCCTTTTTCTTAAGTGTGGTGGAATATACACATTTCCGCCTCCAGCTGCCGGAGTCTCTGGCGAAGTCGGTCGCGGTGTCGCCGCTGGCCTATTATCATTTGTCCACCATTTTTAAACCGGACAATTGTGATAAATGTGTTAAACTCACTTTGACATGGTTCGCCAACTGTTCTGGGAATCCGCTGTGCTAGTGCTTAAATAATGGATCTTCTTTTAATGGTTCGCGAATTTTCAATTACATTCCAGTCGGTTTGGTTCTCCAATTTGAATCCCCTTCATTAGACCTGAAATTTGTTGCAGATTATTTACTATCAGACACTTGAAATCGGTACTTACTTGGTGGCATTCGTTTGATGAGCGGCGCTAACTCCCCTAAGCGGCCTAAAATTTATTGTTTTATTCTGAATAGAGTCAAATGGCTTACTTATCCTTTTCTTCTTTCGGTACGGCCCGTTGCATGTCTCTCCAATTTGAAGTCGTGTCCGATTCTGTTGGCCTTAACTTTTTGTTTTTGAAAAATTAAACGGAATTGGCCCAACTCCGTGTCCTGCAATTGTTTACGCTCCTTGTCCATTTGCTTTCGCGAACTCTCTCCATCTATCGTACGCCGCGGCGCTTTGTAAGCGTTTTCCCTGAATAGTTTTGTTGGTAACAAAATATGTTCGTCGAAGCACCGTTTCGTCTTCTCTTCCCTCTCCCTTTCCTCCTGCTGTTTCCGCTCTTCCAACTTCGCCCGTCTGCTGATTTCCTCCTGCTCCTTCAGTTTCTGTTCAACTTCGGGTGCCTTCTCAATGGAAGGAAACATTTCCTCGCTCTTCAAGTCCAATTGAGTTTCTTTCTTCGCTTTGACCACATATTTCGCGGGTTCGCTCTTCACACGGGACGCGTCTCCTTCGGTATTTTCCTTAGTGAAATTTGTTTAAATAAACTACCGTCGTTTAACATTTATCAAAGCGATTTCGTTTTTATTTAAAATTGCTTATTCCAAAACCAACTTCGCTGTTCGTTTTCCAAGTCCTCGCCGGTTCGGCGCTCGCTCTTTTCTCCTCATCTTCGCATTCGACGTACGAGTCGGCCATCTCTTTTATCACCACAGGTACGTTCGGCTTGTCGTCAAATGCCAACCATTCAGAGTCTTCGTTGTGCTCATTCGCGGGTCGGCTTTTGCTAATGTCCTCAACTGACGATTTATTTTCATTATCATCAGTCTCATCTCTTTGTTCCTGGAACAATTAAAAATTAAACATCAAGCATATTCGACCTAGATGAATATTAAAATTTATAATTTTTAAAACAAAAAATGCAATCACGATTCAGAGTTAAGAACTCTCTTCAGGTGAATTCAAAAATGTTCCATTTTGTTGGCAAAAACAAAAACCAATAAAAAGCCTCGAAGATATATTCGAAATCGTTTATTTTATACCTTCTCTTATTTTGCATAATTTCAAAATAAAGGGTTTAAAAAATACCATCGCTCTCCGCTCCAATTGCACACTTATTTCCTCCAATTTGATCACTCCTTTCTTTTTTCCTTTGCTAGCCTTCTTCGCGAAAAACGCATCCAAATCGGTCATTTTTATTGTTTAAAAATTTGTGCTGTTTTTAATGGTCGTACAGTTAGCAAGACTTGTTGTTTTCGACCTCTTTAGCATTAATGACTTTTCCTGAAAATATAAATAAATGGGTACTTGTGTGTTATCTGTGGGCAGATTTTCAAAAATTTTTATGTTTTTCGCTATAACTTTTTTCTTTGACATCCAAATCCAAGATTGTTGGTATCATTCGAAAGCTTAACATGTTTCGAATCTAATTCTATGTATCACTTCGCGATTAGACAATTACCGGCAATCATGAAGATTATTGGTCCAACAAAAAAAAAGGAATAAAAATTCAAAAAACATTTTTTTAGGGGTTATTTGGTGCGCTGAGCACGAATTTGACCTTCTTTTGACTTAATTTCGAACCCCGAACCCGGATTCGAACATTTGAAAAAAATTCAAATTTTCAATTTTTGCAAATATTGCTGATGCATTGCTTGGTACTGTAACTACAATATGAGTAAAGGAAATCGAATCAATTCAGTTATTCACGGGGTAATAAAAGGCAATGCGATAAATCATATTGTCCCAAATTTTCCAAAAAAATTTGTTAAATTTTTCATAAAAACCAGAAAATAACCAATTTTTTCCAAAGTTCACAAAATTAAGAATTTTTTTCAATGAAAATCTGCTAAAAATATGGTCAAAATTCTTAATTTTTCCCCCGGCGGCGCCTATCGGCACCGCCGGCCCCCTTGTTCCCCAAAAGTTTTTTGGAATAAGCGTGTTTTGAATAAATTTGTAAAAATGAGGCTTTTGAAACTTTTAATCTGGGAGCCCTGGTAGTTACAGTACCAAGCAATGCATCAGCAATATTTGCAAAAATTGAAAATTTGAATTTTTTCAAATGTTCGAATCCGGGTTCGGGGTTCGAAATTAAGTCAAAAGAAGGTCAAATTCGTGCTCAGCGCACCAAATAACCCCTAAAAAAGTGTTTTTTGAATTTTTATTCCTTTTTTTTGTGGGACCAATAATCTTCATGATTATTGCCCAATTACCAAAAAAGTTATACATGAAAAACATGAAAATTGCGAAAAGGTCGAAATTATGAAGTTTTTTCTTAATAAAATTTTTTCCAGACTAGAAAATCATTTCGTTTTTGTAAGGCTAATAGAGCATATGAAGAGCTTTTGAATGATGCCAACAATCTTGGATTTGGATTAGGGTTGAGCGGTACCGGTACCGGTACCGACCGGTAATTACCGGTTTTTTTGGTACCGGTACCGGTACCGGTTTTTTCAAAAATCAAAGTATCGGTACCGGTTTGTCTAGTACCGGTACCGCCGGTAAAAATTTGCACTGGTAAGAATGGGGGTCTGGGTGAGAAAAGAGTAGGGAATGGTGAAGAAGGAGAAATTTTTTGAGTTTTCATTTAAAGCATTTGTTCATATGCATAAGTGGTCAAGTGGCTAAACCTTCTGATTTTATTATTTCACGCTTGGGTTCAATTCCCCACTGGGATAGAATATTCTTCATATTTTCTTTACCATTATTTTAATTGAAATTTTAATTTAAAAAAATATTCCAACTTTTTTTCTTTCATTTTAAGCATCCTAAAAACCCAAAAATTAATCAATTGGTCTTTTTTTACAAATTCTGTTAACAAATCGCATTAAAAAATACAAAATTTTTCCCGGCGGCGCCTATCGGCACCGCCGGCCCTCCTTGTTCCCCAAAAGTCTTGAGAAAAACGTGCCGCGAAAAAAGCGGTGTTGAAAGCAAAAAATGTCATTGATTTACATTAATTTACATGGCCGGAGACCCCTTCGCAAAATTGGAAAATTGGCCGCTGATCCCTTGTTTTGCAATAATCTGAATTTTGAGGTCTACATCTGAATTTTAGTGTTCTTTATCCTGAATTTGAACCCTCAATATACATATACTTCTGAACAATTCTAATACTAAAAAACAGGCACTCGCGCGAAAACTGAATAAAAATTTTGTATTTGAAAAAATCGCGAAATATGAATATAGAACTCCATCCTAGAAGCTTCAAACTAAGCTAAAATTAGCATCACCTAATGATGTGAATTCAGTTTTCGCTATTAACAGAGATAAAAAAATAGTATGCCAAATTAGAGGTGAATTTTCTCTGTCTTCGTTTGAACAAATTTTCGTAACAGAGCGTTGGCCGTCGCTTTAAGCGCGTCATTCAAATCGTCGATATGTGTCAATGATTTCTCCTGCAGATGTTCAGCAGCGAATTCACTCAGCCTAAAATAATAGAAATTGCGACTTCTTTTGATACAGTTACAGGCCCGAAGTGAAAATTGTAATTACGTCGGTCACCAATTTAAATTGATCAAAATCGACTATTTTGGGCAAATTTGTTGGAAAAATCGCATTGGTTAATGGCACCGCCTCTTTAAAATCTTTCATACAGCAAAAAAAGAGAAAAAAATAGCGCCAGTGACCTCTCCGAACGAAATGGAAATAAAAAAATAGGATAATGAATAGAACCGAAGGAAACAAAATAAGCGAAATCACCTGTACTGTTCAGAACAAAGCTCCATCAAATATTGCAAATGTTTTAAATGCAAATTGCGCACAAATGTCGCCAAAATGACCAATTCGATGGCTTTCCCAGCAGTGTTTTGTGTCCCCATTCCTTCCATTTCAACACCGTCGCCAGTTCTTTTAGCCATTTCGACCAACAAATCCCTGACAACTCCGACAACAACCTCCTCGTGAACATCAAAGCCAAAAATTGGCTGAAAATGTGGAATTGTAGAGAAAATGATGTCACTGGCGGTGAACCTAAATTTTGCCGTTTTTTGGGTGAATCGCAGTCAAAAACCGACCAGAAAAGCACGGAATTCCTCAATTTTGTCTTCAAATGCGTCCAAGTCATTTGGCGAAAGTGGTTGAGCCTAAATTTATAAAATTGGGAGTGATTTGTTGAAAATTTGTACTTTTGTAAAATTTTGAATTTGGCCTAAGTGCATAAGAGCTTGGCAAATTGTCTTTGGCCATGTCGATTCGAAGAGATGTTCCATTTCTGATGCACGTTTGAGAACTTTTCTTATGGTATTTCCTGTCATGTCCTTTTTACGAAATTGTTCCCTCCGAGCCCCTATCTGTCGCAGAAATTGTTGAACGGCAATTGTGGCATCAGTTTGCTGCTCAAGTTCTCGGACAAGTGCGTTCCCCAACCCCTGCAACACGTGAAACGGTGCTGGAATAATCCGATCAAATTCAATTGTCTTCATGAGCGGTGCCTTGACAATTCCCATCGTGCTGGACCGAACTGCGGCTGTTGCTTTCTCTCCGTTTTCCACGGCCTTGGCGAATTGTTCTGACTGTTGTGTTGTCTGCATGATTGTCCGGGTTTGACACTGCTGTCCTTCGGTGAGCAATTGATCACGATGACAATTGCAGATGGGCGATGGAAATGAAGTCACTGCTGACCCGCAATGACCGATCAGTGCCCACACAAAGCTCACATCACCTCCGAGAAACCTTCAGACAATTTTAAAAAAATATTCACCCTTTTTACCACTTAATCGGTCTGTTGATCAATGCATTCATTTGATCAATTTGGGGCCAGAGAAGAGCACCATATTGTTCCAAATTTTCCCTGGTGTCTTTGGCCGGGAAAACTGCAGCAATGAAATGGTTGGATGCAGAGTTGTTTCGAAGTGCTTGGCCGAAACTGATGGTCAATTTGGTAAACCCTTGGCCGTGGTCCCCGCTCAGTTTGATCAACAATTCGTCGTCGAAGCTGATCAAATTGTCCTTGGCCGAATTGAGCCGAAATTCCAAAGCGGCCTTAACATCGAGACACACAAATCCAACACCAGCTGCTGTTTCAATTTTCTGATAGTGCAAATGCGCACAAATTTGTTGCTTGATAACCAAAACCTAAAAAAATGAACAAAAGTTCCCTAATTTTTCTAACTTTTTTAAGCGGTGGGAGAAAATCAATTTTGGAGTTGATCAGTCGAAATGTGCGCTTCAGTCTTTCGTATGCTTTTTGTGTGCCAACGAGACAGAGAATCAGTAGGCCGTCATTAAAATTTATTATTGTTAGAAATTTCACTCAAAAACACCTGCAATATTTGGGGCACTTTGATCAAAAACTCAAGCCTTTGAACTGTCGAGGGAGGCCCGGCTGGCCGAACGTGATCTGTCCCGGTTTATTACAGTGACGATTTCTTCAGCCAATTTGCGGCGGGAGG